>OZ014475.1:10707153-11307153 GCA_963965965.1 Trididemnum nubilum | reverse complement strand
TGGGCCTCCTGTTCGTCAATATTAATATTAAGTTATTGCTAATTGCCGTTGTACGCATGTACTGTTGCACTCCAAAAATGCTAAAAGAAACTGAATAAATAGGCTTTGTGTCATTATTTTTATCATTTTAAACTGATAGTCCAAAGACCACACAGCAATCAGCGAGAATAAACTGACATATTTATATTTCGCCTATAAAGGCATCTTCAGTGTCTAAAAAGCAGATAAACTTTTTAAGTAATAAACTGCATTAATACTGCAAAATTCTTTTCACGCTGTATAAAATTTGTCAGAAAATCCACTTAAACCTGGAGCAGGATAAAAACAACCTGCTCCGGCAATTCCAAAATTGGAACTGTTTACAGTTGTAAAATATACGAATATGACTGAAAATGAATAAATATGAGATAAAAATGCTATACAGTTATAAAACAAAGAGCTATACGTAATAGAAAAAATTATCACAAGTATCCGTAGTGTAAGACTATCAAACAAGCAAGCAGAAGAAAGTAAAATCAAGCAAAACTTAATACAGTAAACAAATAAAAAAATAATAATAATAATGGAAACATTGAAAATTTGAAACCAATACTCAAAAAAACGAAGAGTCCTAAACTAGGGGAAAAGAATTGATGTAAACTCTGGGAGAAATCATTTTTTTAACACTGATGCTAGCTCCAAGTAATGCAGCCCATTTGTCTTCGCATTGATCTAAATGGAATACTGACGGTTGTTCTACAAAGGTAACAGTAAAACATTCAGAACGTTCAGGTTTCTCAATCAAAATCAATGGGTGACACAAATTATAATGCTTCAGTAAAGCCGCTTTGTCTCCTTTAGCCGAAATATCAAAAGTTTTCCATGAGTTTCTGTGAGCAGTCCAACGAACGGAAAATCGGTTTTTGGTTTGTCCAACATATTGCTCATGACATATACAACAGGTAGCAACATACACACCATAATTTATTCACGATAACCTTTGACGAAGACTGAAATTTCCTCGTTTACTCTGAATTTGCCTTGCAGTAGCAACCATGGAGCTTTTATGCCTGCCATGTTTGCCACAAAGGGAGCAGTGTCCGCAAGGTTGAGAAATACCTTGTGTTTGGTTGTTGCTCTGATGAAAAGCTAGCTTTCTATAGTTGGTTAAAAACACTCCAAGCGTGGGTGATGCTAGCGGTTGGTTGCAATTCTTTCTCTTTCCGTGAAAGTCGAAGTGATCGAGGGTAGGAAGTGGCCCATGTTAATCGCTCTGTATTGCTCGATGATTCTGGTCTTAAATTTGCAGGTCCAAAGCGAGATGTCCAGGTTTTGGCCAAATCAATCATGTATGTTGTCATTTTTTCGTCAAACCCGGAAACCATGCATTTCTTTTGCAGGCGTTCAAGGCTTTCCAAGTTAGTAATCCTGATCTCTCTCATTTAACCTTCGCATTCTTATTGACTCTCCGTACACAATAGAGCGAAAAACATGAGGCGGATGGTGTGAAGCGCCATTCAAAAAACATCGATATGTCGCCGTAGGTTTTTGAAAATCTTTGGTGACAAAACCGATCCTAGCTGTGGCATTGCTAACATGAAGTACATCGAAAAATTCCGGTTGATTTTTGCTTGAATTGTTTAAGTACCGAAAAGTGAGTCGAAGTCCAAAATCACCAAAACATTTAAGCAAAGCTTGTTCAATAGCAGCAGTATCTTCTAAACCTTCCGAAATCCACAAAATGTCATCAATGAAACGAACAAAAAGCTTTGACTTGTTAACGGTAGTGTGCGCGGTCTTAACAATGTAATGTACTGCCATGTTTGCAATTGAAACCGAATGATTATCTCCTGTGACAATTCCATGCTCTTGTATAAAAAATTCAGTCTGGTATTGAGTGATGACATTCTCCATGCAGTACATAGTACTGAATTTTTGATGCAAGAGCATGGAATTGTCACAGGAGATAATCATTCGGTTTCATTTGCAAACATGGCAGTACATTACATTGTTAAGACCGCGCACACTACCGTTAACAAGTCAAAGCTTTTTGTTCGTTTCATTGATGACATTTTGTGGATTTCGGAAGGTTTAGAAGATACTGCTGCTATTGAACAAGCTTTGCTTAAATGTTTTGGTGATTTTGGACTTCGACTCACTTTTCGGTACTTAAACAATTCAAGCAAAAATCAACCGGAATTTTTCGATGTACTTCATGTTAGCAATGCCACAGCTAGGATCGGTTTTGTCACCAAAGATTTTCAAAAACCTACGGCGACATATCGATGTTTTTTGAATGGCGCTTCACACCATCCGCCTCATGTTTTTCGCTCTATTGTGTACGGAGAGTCAATAAGAATGCGAAGGTTAAATGAGAGAGATCAGGATTACTAACTTGGAAAGCCTTGAACGCCTGCAAAAGAAATGCATGGTTTCCGGGTTTGACGAAAAAATGACAACATACATGATTGATTTGGCCAAAACCTGGACATCTCGCTTTGGACCTGCAAATTTAAGACCAGAATCATCGAGCAATACAGAGCGATTAACATGGGCCACTTCCTACCCTCGATCACTTCGACTTTCACGGAAAGAGAAAGAATTGCAACCAACCGCTAGCATCACCCACGCTTGGAGTGTTTTTAACCAACTATAGAAAGCTAGCTTTTCATCAGAGCAACAACCAAACACAAGGTATTTCTCAACCTTGCGGACACTGCTCCCTTTGTGGCAAACATGGCAGGCATAAAAGCTCCATGGTTGCTACTGCAAGGCAAATTCAGAGTAAACGAGGAAATTTCAGTCTTCGTCAAAGGTTATCGTGAATAAATTATGGTGTGTATGTTGCTACCTGTTGTATATGTCATGAGCAATATGTTGGACAAACCAAAAACCGATTTTCCGTTCGTTGGACTGCTCACAGAAACTCATGGAAAACTTTTGATATTTCGGCTAAAGGAGACAAAGCGGCTTTACTGAAGCATTATAATTTGTGTCACCCATTGATTTTGATTGAGAAACCTGAACGTTCTGAATGTTTTACTGTTACCTTTGTAGAACAACCGTCAGTATTCCATTTAGATCAATGCGAAGACAAATGGGCTGCATTACTTGGAGCTAGCATCAGTGTTAAAAAAATGATTTCTCCCAGAGTTTACATCAATTCTTTTCCCCTAGTTTAGGACTCTTCGTTTTTTTGAGTATTGGTTTCAAATTTTCAATGTTTCCATTATTATTATTATTTTTTTATTTGTTTACTGTATTAAGTTTTGCTTGATTTTACTTTCTTCTGCTTGCTTGTTTGATAGTCTTACACTACGGATACTTGTGATAATTTTTTCTATTACGTATAGCTCTTTGTTTTATAACTGTATAGCATTTTTATCTCATATTTATTCATTTTCAGTCATATTCGTATATTTTACAACTGTAAACAGTTCCAATTTTGGAATTGCCGGAGCAGGTTGTTTTTATCCTGCTCCAGGTTTAAGTGGATTTTCTGACAAATTTTATACAGCGTGAAAAGAATTTTGCAGTATTAATGCAGTTTATTACTTAAAAAGTTTATCTGCTTTTTAGACACTGAAGATGCCTTTATAGGCGAAATATATATATGTCAATTTATTCTCGCTGATTGCTGTGTGGTCTTTGGACTATCAGTTTAAATTAGCATGTAGAACAGCAATCCGAGAATTAGCTTAGATGTACAGTGAAAGGAGATCCTCGCAACAAAACAGTAAAATATTTTTATCATTGCTAGCTTTTCAATTGGGTGGGTGGGAGGCAGAGGGCCCGGTCCTTCTGGCTATGCCTATGGTTTAATCATTACCGTACAAGTTTGCCCTCACATCAACTAGAACATTTACCGTAATAGAAATAACAAACTTTAACACCAAAAAAAATTACTATAAGGTTAGAAACTAAAAATATAAATAAAATTAAGCGAAACGGGGATGAAATAGCAAATACTAATTTTCGTGACGATGTAAGAAAGCAAAATTTACGACAGGGCAAATTGTCAGCCTAAAAAAAACAAAAAAAAACAAGTCAAATCTATCAAGGTCGTCAACTGTAACATCAATGCTGCAATTAAATTGCAACGTACTTGCAATGATGCAATACGTACACTGTTTGCACAATGTACACAACCAAAGTAGGCCTACCGCGATTTGTCGACAAATAATATACGCAGATATTGAAGTTGAATACTTTTGTGACAATATTTTATCACTACCCGACATCGGTATGTATTTTTTTGTAAATACAATGCACGAAATTTAGTTTGGAATTGGAATAGAAGTATGGAAGATTGTCATCCGTTCCATTCTTGAAATCTTCCATTCCATTTCATTCTGGCATCTTCCATATTCCATACCGAAATTTCCGTTCCATTCCATTCCATTTTCCATTCCATTCCATACCATGCCCTGGCAAACACTAACTCTTATGACATTGGCTACAGAATATTCAAAATGTAATGCGCCATAGCAGTTTGCAGAAATGCTGCTATTTCAGAACAACCCATGGCTAGTTAGATATAAAAAAATAAGAGCCATGTCTTTCTTGCCCAGTGTAGAATGTGGAAAATTTAAAAAAGCTTTTCAAAGCGGCAAGATTTTAGCATGTACTAAAAAATCTGAAATCTGCGCCACTTCTACTCTCAAGCTGATTAAAATGATGCTAAAATACCAGGTAGGGTAAGCCTCTTCCACGTGCATGTTTTATTATAATCTGATTACGCGATTTTAATTTAATATTTTGCACTTTTTTGCTTTGTGCAGTGGCCTAAAGTGGGGAAGGACATGGCACAATACCCCCTCCCTAAATACGCCCCTGGATGTGATTGTGTATGCCTTAATGGTCTCATCATATTAATCACAGCTTGACATCATTAAACAAGTGTTATTAAAAGGTGTGGTTTGTTAATACTGTTTTTTATAAAAAAAATTTATGTATAATGAAATATATATGTATTTTTCGGTTGTTGCTTACATGTTTTTTAGTAGCAAGAAAGGAGAATTTGACCGGTTTTTTAACCGGCTTGACCGGCCGGTGGAAGAATCTCGACCCGATCGGTGCCGGTCGACCAGACCGGTTTCAATCTCTGAGTTATGTATTTGTTATTCATGTGTTTGCATGGCCAACTAAAAGAAGATGGCCGCACATGTCACCAAACAGCAAGAAATTTGAAGGATAACTTTTGAGCGTCGCTTTCTTTACTTAACACGCAAAACGCAAAAGCTGCTCTTCTAATTTTCTCGTTGTTGGGTGACACGTGCGGCCGTCTTCTTTTAGTATGCCAAGGTACTTGCGATACACTATTAGACCACAATCGCCAGCAGGCAAATAGATAGGGGGAGCAGAGGGGCAATTGCTCCCCTCCAAAATTTTTCTTATCCCCCAATAATTTCAGTTGAATGTCATTTTTAACAAAATTTCATGCAACATATGCATGTGCCGCACTTAAATTCTTTACTTTTCCTTCCTAAAAGTTTACTTTGTCCCCCAAATGATTTCACATAAACGTCACTTTGATGCAACAAAATATCCTGAGTCTGCCAAGTGCGTGTAAAATCTGCTTTTAACTACGTAAAGACATTTTCTTTTCTCTTTTTTCTTCATCGTAATTTGGAGGTAAAATCAGCTCTTTATTCTGTGAAGACCTTTTTTTTGGAGATTGCTCCCAGCGCGAAGCCATTGCCCCCACAAATTTTCTCTTGCCCCCTCAAAAATTCCGTTCTGGCTACGTGCCTGATCGCCAGTAGACTAGTTTGAAACATCTGTAGGTTTACGATTACGGCAGTTATTTTAAACCACAGAATTGGAGTATACCAGGCCTGCACAATATGAGGCCGGCGAAGCCTTTTATTGCGGCCCTCGAAATGGTTTCATGTGATCTCAAGCATAATCTTTTTTAAGCAATCCATATTTGTCGTATTGTGGCGTGTGTGACGTGATGTCTCACGCAATTGTGTGCATGTGTGTAAAACTGAAATCTACGTTTTACGCACATACCTCTGTAGCAGAACTTTTTTCAAAAATTACCTCTGTCGCAGAACCGAGTAGAATCCAAAATTTTTTCAGACTTTCCTCTTTTCCATGACTTCATGATAGAATATGGAAGAAATTTTCAGATGAAATTGCTTCCAGTTATTAAAGCACATCTTAAATTGCTTAAAGAAAATTTTGAGAAGTATTTTTCTGCTGAATAGAATGCCACACGTGATGCTAATTTTTGGATATTACACTTTCACTAATTCACTTGTGATGGTATTACTACTGAAACCGAAGATTTAATTGATCTTCAATCAGATTCCGGCATGAAACCAATATTTAAAGAGATGCCATACACTGAATTTTGGGTGCACCAACTAAATGTACCGAAATACAGAAGCACAGCAAAATAGGCAATTTCTTTTCTCATTTCAAATAGGGTGCATGAGCTCGTCACAAGATTTTTTAGGGTCCACCATAATGAAAAAGGTTGAAGAGCACTACGCTAAGTCACTAATCTGACTAACAGTGCACACTGCTGCCCAATCTCTATTTTAAACGCACTGTTGAATCAAAATTAAGATCATTAATTTTCCAAAATTTCCTGAATAAATTTACGAATTAGAATAAGTTAATATTAGCAGCAATATAGTCTTTCTGACAATAAATTAAAAACTAGTGTAGTCTATCAAATTAGGAAGCGCCGATCAAGAGACCAGCAGCAACAAACCGCAATAAAATGCACACAGATAGCAAAAAATGCACACAGATAGCAAAAAATGACAAAACAAAAAAAAAAAAACAAGGAAAAATTTATATTAACAACGCAGCGATGAAAGCAATTAGGCCACAGCAGAAATGAAAACCGGCCTGTCGGGTTGCCGGTCGGGTCGAGATTCTTCGACCGACCGGTCAAGCCGGTTGAAACACCGGTCAAATTCTCCTTTGTTGCGACTAAAAGACATCTAAGCACTAACCGAAAATTACTTATATATTTTATCATATATAAAACTTTTTATAAAAAAACAGTATTAACAAACCACACCTTTTTGAAAACACTTGTTGAATGGTTTCAAGCTGTGACTAATATGCTGTGACCATTAAGGCATGCACATCCAGGGGCGTATTAGGGTGGGAGTATAGTTCCATGCCCTCCCCACCCTTGGGCCCCGGCACAAACCAAAAAAAGGGCAAAATATACGTTAAAATCGCGTAGCCAGATTATAATAACGAATGCATGTGGAAGAGGCTTGTACTACCTAGCATTTCAAATATGAACTTTTACCTATATAAAATACAAGTTCAGTTCATTTTTTCGTTTGAAATACTGTCCGTGTATGACGTCTAAACTGACATGCAAATGCAAACTCATTTACGACATTGTAATCGTGCACGCTGCAAATAAGTTACTTGAAAACTGCACAATTAACTGCAAAAAACATTTCAAGAACAAAATTAATCTGAGATTTAGGAATTTCTGTTCCGGTAAATGAAAAATTGATCCCAAACCGTTCCGGTTCCAAAAAAAAAGAAAATTCTGGCTGGAACTTGTTCCTGGTTCCGGTCCATGGACAACCCTCTAGGAAAGTTCAAATACTCAGCGCCGGATTTTTGCGCCGAACTAGCACTGAGTAATTTTTACGCCACTCCAATCAAAGTCCAAGAAGGAGGAAAAAGTACGCCGATTTATCGAAAAATCGATTTAGTGGGATAAAATTTGATTCTAGGTTTTCGGGTTAATTTCCGCTGAGACATGACTTCTAAAAAAGTCTTCACTTTTCGATATTACTATTAATGGAGAGTTTCCCACCGTCAGCGTAATATTTCAGGTCGTTTAAGGGCTTTTGCGGCTTGCGCTATGCCAAAGGTATTTTTGCGTTTTCTGCGCCAAACTGGAGCAAGATTTGTTGTAGAATTATGACAATGAGAATGACGTTTATTTTGCATTTCGAAATTACTTCAGACAAACACAAACATTTAGATAAAAAGAAATGTACTGTAGCAGGAAGCTGCAAAGAACCTCTCTTCTCAGTCATCGAGTCGAGCAGCCACCTTACTGCCTTATAGTTGTAGGCTACTTTTAAATCAATTACTGAGGTTTAGGCTACTGTTTTGAATTAATATAGACTAGTTAAAATTTAGGCACAGGCTGCTGTTACGTTACATAAGAATAAGAAAATCGCTATTCTACCCCTAAACCTAACCCAAACTTTAAATCTAACGTTAATATCAATAATAATAATAATATAAAGCTGATCCAGTGCTAAGCACCACAGGGAAACACATACCGGTACAAACCACAAAATGTCCATCGGCATCAGATTAGTGAAAATGAAATAAAGAGACAATGGCACAGTCGTCAAGTGTAGAATGGAGCAGCCAGGCAGAGCAAACAAGTATTCAACTAAAAGAACAAAACCGTCACATTTCCATAATTTAAAGTGGTTGCAAGTATCATCCATTCCTATTGTAAACAGTACCAGTTGATAAATTCAGATTTAAAGATTTTCAGTGGAGGTAATGTAAGAATACAATAACACAGATTACAGTAACATGTAAAAGCAAAAAAAAACGTATACTAGACTGCTAGAGCCTATTGGAGGATAAAGTACAAGCTACAAGGCAAAACAGAAAAGAAACTAAAGAGCACCTAGCTATCACCCAGTACAACTCAGTATCATTGTGGGTTAAAGCTTTCTGAAGAATATTGGTACCAGTATATCAAAAAAAATCACTTGTATGAAAGGTCTACAGAACATATTCTAAACAGTTTTGAAATGCTACGTCACAGTCAGTTCATCATAAATTTAGCAATATTAGATGCACTGATATAGCAATATTCGATATAGGACCAATTCAGCAATATTAGATATACTGATATGGCAATATTAGATACAGTACCTACTGATTTAGCAAATTAGCAATATTAGGCTATATTTAGTGATTTAACAATAGGCTGTTAGATAAGCAACACTGATATAACTCACAGGACTTCAAGTTAACAGCATTTGTCACAAAACTAAAATTTCATCACCACTGGGAGCAAAAGTCAACTAAATAATACAACATCACTAATAACTGAAATAAACTAGTAAAAAATGTCACTAATACAAAACTAGAGGCGCAGCTGTTCGAAGAGGTGTTAGTGGAGAAGTGAAAAGATAATGCAACTAGAACGGTCACAAAAGTTTTACTATTCTAATTGAATGTTTGTATTTGTCAGATGTGGCCATTCAATCTACTGAAACAAATTGCTGGCCCAAAAAGAAACAAACAAAATCAGTTGCCATTTAATCACAAAAGATGTCTGCTTTAACATCAAAAACATGAACACCTACAGTGCTGCATGCCACCGCCACAAACTCGAGTAAACAATAATAATAATAAGCCGATCCAGTGCCGAAGCACCACAGCAAAACACATTCAAAGCACAAAATGTCCATAAGGTTAGTGAAATGAAATGAAGACACAAAAGCAAAGTTGCAAAGTGTAGGATGGAGCAGAGCAAATCAGTTTTGTTTGTCATCATTATCAAATTTTGTAGTCCAGAGGGATAACCACATGAAAGTATTATGATTTCCATGCATCAATGTGTTTAATCATTCAAGCCCAATTTTACATATAATCCAGTTATAATATGTACCAGTAGTTATAAAGCATGAAAAAACAAATTGAAAAGATGGTTAGTTCTTGAAATAAATATGACAAACAATGTCTTAAAATACCTGCAAACTTATATGATATCAGTACCATATCTAATGAGAATCAAAAATACCAATGACATTTTACTTAATTAACATAACACTGCACAAGTAGAGACCTGCTTCTTCTGACCTAACAATGCATTGAACACATCATAACTTAAAAATGGCAGTGTACCTTATGCCCTTAGCAGTGTAGGTATACAGTACATTATAACATACAACACATTCCAGCTGCTTGGTGTTGTTCCTGAGTAACCCAACACACCAATGACGCTCTGGAAAGTATATCAAAAAGAAATTTCCAGTCAGTTGCATGCAAGGCCACAAGGATCAATACCTCAAAATCACAAGAAAGCACTCATAATGTGTTCAAAGATAGGAAGATAGTTATCAGTTCACAAAAACATTCTTAACATGCTGCAATAGTTTTGAGAAGATACAGTCATAAGGCAGTTGATCAGTGAAAACAGTCTCAACAAAACGTGAGCACAGCAATCATTTGCAATGTCTCAAAAAAGCACATTTGCATGTGCATAATTAACACTCTAAACACTATCACAGCCAGAATATCAGCAGTTAACACTATCAGCCAAAACAAAGAAAAAATAAAAAAATAAACAAACACATATTGAAGCACTAACATTACTAGCGGAGCAATTTTTTTTTTTTTTGAAATTGTTAATTAGAGTTAAAGTCTCATTGCCCCTTCCACTGCTACACACTACTCTAGCACACTGCACATACGCTTCCACTGCCTCATGCGGTGTAATGCTAATGATGCAAAAACAAAGACTGTGCAGTATGGAATTAAATAAACAGGTCCAGAATGTCGAATATTATGTTATATGTCTTTATCTACTCATAGATTTAGCCTAAATGAAATCAGAAAGAAAATAAAGATAGGCTATTAGTACTACAAAAACAAAACAAAAAAAACAAGTAATGTTTTGTGTTCGATTTAAGTGAAATAGAAAGCAAACTAACTAGTCACTATTGTTACAGTCAATTAGGTGGCTACGACAAACATTTTGAAAGAAATCAAATTGCTAAACTGTAAAATGTGAAACATTGTTTTCATGCAAATACTCTGCTGCTCTTTTTTTAAATGAATACATACTGGTCGAATTAACAATCTCATCAGGAAGGCTGTTCCATAAACCAATCACTCGATTGGCAAAAAATGCTTTCTGCAGGCAAGCCTGCATTAAACCTTTTTCAGTTTGAGATTATGACCTCTTGTTCGCTGTGACAAGTCATATGTAAAAAGCTGATCAGGACCGAGAGATGTAAGGTTATTCAAAATTTTGTACAATTCAATTAGATCAAAAAAACAATGATGAGTTTGCATGGACTCGATTCCAAGCAATTTTAAGTGGTCAGCATAACTTTTAGACTGCATCCCCTCAACACATTTTGTAGCTTGGTGTTGAACCCTTTCAATAAGTTCAATGCCTCTAGGAAAATATGGATTCCAGGTACACACAGCATATTCTAAGTAGAGCTTGACCAATATATCGGTCAACCGATATATATCGGCCGATATCTGGGCCAAGCCGATATACCGTATCGGCTATCTACTATCGATAAAATATCGGCTTAGCACAGTTACCTTAAACTGTTTATTTTTGAGAGCAAGCACGACCACACTTGACTATTGATTGCCGAATTGTTGTATTTTTGGTTTGTTTTTTTATTGAATAATACTGGAGGGCAACTTGTGTTTGCAATAGCCTTTCTTTGGAAGGAAATTAGTGAAGCTTTTAGTGTCAAGTTATTTGAGAAATAGCAACGAAATTTCGTAGTTGATAAGTTAAGGTATCAGTATCGGCCTGAAAGTTTCCAAAATATCGGTATCAGCCTGAAAAAGTCATATCGGTCGAGCTCTAATTCTAAGTGTTGCCTGACAATTTGCTTGTAAAGCTTTAAGTAAACTTCTTTGTTTCTGCTCACAATGTTCCTTTTTAGAACCGCCAAACATTTTTCTGCTTTTTGTGCAATAGCTGATACATGGGAAGATGATTTGAGGTCGAACCTGATTAAAACACCAAGATCCTTTTCGACATCAGATAAAGATAGTTGTTGATTTAATATTGAATATTGATGTCGTTTGTTTCCATGTCCAAAATGAATTGAAGTGCATTTAGTCAAGTTGGAATGTAATTGCCTAGAATTGGACCATTGGGACAGTGGGTCCAAGTCATTCTGTAACAGCAGATAAGAATTATAATGGTTTTTTGGAAAAGCTTTATAGCATTTAATATCATCTGCCTATTTTAGCACAGAAGAATTAAAAAAAACAGGAATCAATGTCATTGATGTATGCCAGAAATAAAATAGGCCCCAAGCAGCTGCCTTGAGGCACTCCAGAAACCATATCAGCAGGCTTGCTGCAGGCTCCATCCACCACAACTACTTCCTTTCTGTTTGTTAGGAATGTTGGAATCCACCTAAGAGTTTTACCTTTAATTCCCAAAGAAGAAAGTTTAATAATAAGCCTTTCATGTGGAATGCTATTAAAGGCTTTAGAGAAATCTAGGTACATTGCATCCACCACAAAGCAGTTATCAAGTGCTAATGTTAGATGATCAAAAAATTGTAACAGCTGCAGGGAAGAAGATGATGCTGGCCTGAAGCCAAACTAAGACGATCAAGCTTCTTTGTGACCAAAATTCTCACACAAGATTCCATCAATTTGCTACCACAGCAAGTTAAGCTGACTGGTCAATAGTTGGCTGCATCATTGCGATTTCCTTTCTTATAGATTGGCACTACATGTACTAGTTTCCATTGTGTTGGGATCATTCCCTTGTCAAAACAAAATTGAAATAGTTTCCATAACACTAGAACAAGCACTGAGGAACCAGCCTTTTAAACACAGTAAGGCAAACCATCAGGACCAGGAGATGAAAAAATTTTCATTTTAGCTAGATTTCTCTACACAAGTTCATCAGTGAATGTAATGTCCACTAGTTCATCAGTGGTTGCAGGAACAGCAAAGGGAATTTCATCCTTATTTTCATGTGTAAAAACAGTGGAGTAGAATTTGCTTAGAGTATTTGCGCAATCTTCAGCGTCTTCTGTTAATGAGCCATTACAATCTTTCACCAAAGGCCCAATTGATGATTTCATCTTGTACTTAGACTTCACATAATGCCAGAATCGCTTCACTTCTCTGTTGTTTGCTAGGGAGGTCTCAAAGTCTAAGACTGCATTTCTAACAGCTTTTTCCAAATCTTTGGATGTTTGATTTTGAATCATTTTGGTTGTGGTGGATTTGCTTGCAAGATAGTTTCTCTCTGCTTTATTACGTTTAGCTCTTAAATCACGGACATGTTTAGTTTCCCAGAGACCTTTTGCTAGGATGATGCATTTTTTTGGGAATACACTGTCTACAAATATTAGTTAAAATATTCAAAAAATCATGCTACCAGTCATCAATGGAGTCTATCACAAACAAGTTATCCCAATCCACCTGTGCTAATAAAGAAAGGAACGTAGACCAATCAGCTTTTTTATAGTTTAGATTACTTAAAGAAAATTCAGCATAACTTGTCTTCAGATTGTGGGTATTATATGGAGTCAAGCCAGGATTAAGTTCACACAATACCATTTGGTGATAAGATGTCTTCAGTGGTTCTAGAAGATTCACATTAGCAACAGTTTCCAGAGATTGCGAGAAAATCAAATCAAGAATATGGTTCTCACGAGTGGGTTCAAGTACATGCTGAACTAAACACAAATCCAATATGGTGTTCATGAAATTGTCACAACAAGAGTTATATCTGAAGTTCGCCCAATCAATTTCAGGATAATTGAAGTGACCAACAATAAGCTTAAAGGTAGATTTATGTTGAGTAGCATTGTGCAGTAGTTTTAGCATAAGCATTTCGTCCAATGACTTTGAATCAGGAGGACAATAAATGACACCAATTAGCAGTGATGTTTGATCATTTATCCATACTTTGCACCACACACATTCACTATAGTAATCTGAAGTTAAATTAACCAACAAATTAGACTTGAATTTATTAGTGATGTATAGTAGGACACCACCTCCTTTTTTCTTTTGCCTGTCCTTTCTTGAAGCAATGGTAGCCTTGCAGCTGCAATTCTGAATCCAAAACCCCAGAGTGTGTCCAAGATTCTGTGACACTGATAAACAAGGGGTTGTACTCGTTGGCATAAATCCGTAAATAGTCCATTTTGTTACAGCTACTTCGAGCATTTATTAATCGCAAATTACTACAGCCTCTATACCGGTAGCTTTTATTTAATTTCCCTGTACTCCTTGGGGTTGATGCATTGGTGGAGGAACTGGCATGAAATTGGAAAGAATCGTCGACAGATTTGGCAGATGGGCAACAATATTGTTGATTTGATTTTGCATTTGCCACATTATTTCCCTTATCTCCAAAAAATTGTTTGAAGGCAGGTCTAATGGCCTTTGTCTTGAATTTATCTATTGCTGGTTTGAGTAATTCTGGGATAACTGATTGCCATCCCAATCCCTTTCATATAGTTTTCTGCACTGAAAACAGGTGAACCATTTCTGCCTTAAATATCAGTAGGCCTGTTATGCCTATTGTACTGTGGTTGGTGGTTGTGGTTGTTAGAGTTTCTGGCTGTTCCTTTCAGGTGGGTGAAAGTACATAATTGGTTAAAGCACTGCCTATATCTAAGAGAATTGTGACACAAAACTGGGTGTAATATACTGCAATTCCTAAAACCATTTCCACAACCCTCTCTACCATAGCGATCGTATTTCAAGCATTTTGGTGGATGGCTGAAAATACAGCTATCATCTTTTTCACATTTCCCACGCCTGTATTTGGAGCAAATCGGGGCTGAAAATTTTTTATTTTTTTTCAGATTGTGAATAATTGCTATAATACTTGCTTCATCTAGGTTGCTTTCTTCATTGCTGCTTGTTTTACCTTCCTTGACAACTAGCACTTGCAGAATTTGATCCTGAGGGACAGAGCTGAGCATCATCTATATTTCTTTGAGGAGTATTAATGACACTGCATAGGTTTACGCTGACACCAAGACTGGAAGCTTCATTGCATGTCTTGCACAGCCATATAAGACCGACAATATTCATGTACAGACAGGAGCTGAGTGCCTTATATTGTTGAGTTGGCATCTTGATACACGTAGCATGGAACCACTGAACACAGTGATCACATTCAATTGCTTCATCATTGTTCTTGCAGTTACTAGAACATACACCACAAATTTCACTTCTAACTCTACCCATGTTTAATTTTACATGTGATAAAAACACCAGGCTTATTCAAATAGAATGCAATGACAGATGCTGGATGATGCTTGTTCAAATAGAATGCTATAATCCTAACCCAAACTCAAAATTTAACCCAAACCTAATGATAATATAAAAAATAAAAGAGAGTAAATGAGTGTTCACTCTTTGCTCTTACAAGAAAGAGAACACTGTCAGACTGTATGTTAAATACAATCTTCTACCCTTTCAACAGGTTGGAACGGCGAGGAAGATCCAATTGAAATTCAAAAGTGTTGTATGGAATGCCACATTAGATGAGTAATTATTCACAATCGAACAAATAAAAACATTTACCAATACTATGAGTAATGAACTGAGAAATTAATCATAATCTATGGACAGTATTTGCTCCAAAGTCTTCCAGACAATATCATACCTGTAATTGATAGCCTTAGACATAGCCTACCGGTACTGTTTCAGAATCAACTTTCATCTTTTATTCCATGTTCGTATAGCTAGGACTACAGGTATCAACGTGAGCTTAGCATAGAATAAAAAAGGCTGAAGGCAAAGAATTACAAACCAATCAGATCATAACAGAATATTAAAATGTATGCATTTTTTTCTAAAGGAAAATATTAAAAAAGCACAATGTCACAAGAGCAGAGATATACATCTGGTACAAAATAATTGTTCATACCTGTAGTCCTAGTTATACTGACGAGTAGTAAAAGATGGAAATTGATTCCGAAATGGTATGTCTTAGGCTGTTACAGTAATTATAGGTTTCATTGTACCTCTTAAGTCCAAAAGAATTGCGACAGACTATGGTTGTTAAAAACCAATAATAAAAACTACGATAAGTCAACAGAAACCATTTTTTTAGTCAACAGAAACCATTTTATTAAATGGTTCCTGTTGATTTATCTTTTATTATTATCATTTACCAAAATCAGTCTAACATAATTCTTTGTGTTTCATGTTTGTATCAACACCACTGTTAATCTGGCAGAACAACAAGTGTAATTCTAGCAGAAAGTGCCAGGTGTTGTCACTCAACAAGACAGAAATAGCACTATGCAGGGCCTCCGAGAGAAATTTTGTCAAGGGGGTACAGAAACTGAGAATTACAATTGTGTTCCATCGGATGAATAAGAAAAAGTTGAAAATGAAGACCACCAGAAATCCACCTGGATTCGTAAATAATGGACTATATGTATCACTACAACTAATTGAGTGCATGAACTTAAGGATCTTCCAAGCCTCACTGGACATAGTTCGCATACAACGTACCCCATGAACTCTCCCCTCGTATGCCCTGGCACTACCTCATAAAACATAGATAGTGTCTAAAACACCGGCACCGGTTTTCAACATGAAATCGCTGCTGCACCGGCAATGTGTTATATTGCTTTTTTCTCATTGATTCGACTTAAATACAGCACTTTGACGCATCAAATGCAGAGCCCCGGTAGTGTAATGGTAAGTGCGCTTGCCTGGCAAGCGTAGGGTTCGGGGTTGGATTCTTGTTGAACGTGCTTGGCAAGAATCAAAATTAGGTGCAATTGTGATGCGTTGTGTTTTTTTTTCCTCTGTAAAACCCTTGCATTAAAGTTAAGGTTCGGGCAGCAATGCCAGCTTGAGAGATAATAAATTGAAGTGCGAAAGAAACGACAGGTGCCGTTGGTGCAGCAGCGATTTCATGTTGGAAACCAGTTCCAGTACTCTAGACCCTACGTAAAAAATATACTATGTTTTTCCGCCTACTGCCGAAATCAAAATGAGTCATTATGTCATTATTGACAACTAAATCATCATTCAAAACTACATGAACAAAAATGTTAGCAAAAATAAAATAATAAACCAAAATTTAAAAAGGAAGTGGCTAGTATTATGGTACGTAATGCCCATAGTTATAAATTAGATATACATTAAGAAGAGAATTTCCGAAAAAGATATTTTTGTTTTAAATCTACTGATACTGATTGTAAATTCCACAAAGTAGTACCCAGATACTTCATGAAGTGTGTTTTGTTTTAAAGTGGATGAGCCATGACATGATACTCGTCAATGGCTAGGGAGTAGTCTATGGTGGCATAATATTAAGTATTTTGCAACAAGGATCAATTATGTCTTCAGAAAGTTTTTTAACCAATTCATCACCACCCAGTTTTTCAGCTGCTACTTATGCTGCAGTCCCTATCAAAAAGTGAGTTTTTGTAATTTTTTTAAGTACCACAGCACATTTTTGTTTATTGTCTGCTATATGTTCCATTGAAACAGTTCTGTTTTTGTTTTTTTTTTTGTTTTGTTTTTTTGCTGAAAAGACGATCCAACTGAATTCAACATAGAGAGTAATGACCTTACTTTACCAAAAATTTTTAAGTTGAAATGAATAAAAAAAAAAAAAGATATTTATCCACCTATTTTTCATTTACTTTTTTAAGGGTTAAGATTAGGTTAAGGTTTTAGGTTTTGGATTAAGGAATTAAGTTTGGCTTATATTTGGATTAGAATTAATTGAAAATGTAAATAGAAATTTTTTATAAAATGCATTAGTCTATTACTCCAACATTTTGTGGTGTATTGCCTAATCTGCTATGTTTTTGTTGTGCTTTTTGTTTAGGAAGTGTTTATTTGTGGTAGCGTGCAGTTGCATCAACCAATCATTGTTGATTTGAGTACAAATAAAACTGCACTTATTTGCAAACTAGCATTTGAGCTAGGTTTTTAGTTGGGGTTAAGGTTTAAACTTTAAGTGTGATTTACAGTTGGGGTACTAGGGTTAAATTATCGATTTTTTTATTGTAATAAAACGTGCACTTATTTGCATGCTTGCATGGAAATAAGCTATGCCTTTTATGGGACATATGGCCCAGAGGGCAAAGACGTCATTTTTGCGACAACCCTAATCGCATGATATGGATTCAACTCACAACCTAGTCACGTTGTTGCATCCTTGGATAAGACACCTTTTGATGATTATCTCTGCTCGATGGCTTCGAACAAGCAGCAAATTTGGTGGACAAGAATTTGAAGAAATCCACAGAAACATTGAATCACTGGAAACTTTTATTTCTCCACGCATGAAGTAATCATTGCAATGAAAAGTGTGTGGATCTTCTAAAAGTCAGCGTCTGATGCTCTCTGGTAATTGGAGGATAAATATGCAATAAAACAACAAGTAATTTTTTGATAAATTTGCTGTGGTACAGTAGCCATGGTGAAAGATAATTTTGCTCCATAGATTTAGCTTGACATTTCAAATATATTTCAAACCTTGATAGTTATTTCTTGGTTTGGATAATCTGATAGCATGCTTTAACAAACCTTGCAGTGTATGTCAATATGGTTTTTTGTTGGAGTAGCAAATATAAAAATGCTAAATTTGCAGTGCCAGTATAGCAAATATTTTTATCAAAAACTTATCATTTTTGTTAATTCTTAAATTTTCTATTTCAGGCGACCTTTCTTAAACTCACAATCATTAGATGAAGCTGTGTATTGTAAAGAACCAAAGCTCTCAAGAAATTCAAGTGTCTCAGGATGTACTGATTTTAATATTGACTCTATACTAAGCACAAAATATGTACCAAAGACACCGACCGAGTCACTTCTTCTTCCTACCATCAATGATATCTCTCTTCCTGGCAATGCTTCAATGCCTAGTGGAAGAAATACAGATCAATCTAATGATCGGGCTTTTCCATCTGTTGAGAGTCAATCTTCTAAATCTATGCAGGAGAAAGATAAGTCAAACTTATCTATCTCTAAAGCTGATGCTACTTCATCAGAAGATACTTTTTTGCCTTCAAGTGAAGATACACTGCCAGCTTTGAGTAAACCTCCATTGCCTTCACTTAAAAATGCAGTATCTGCTACTACAAGTAGTTTATTAGCTCTGTGTAAAGCATGTTTTGGAGACTCCCAACAGAATGTTTCGCAAGCATCCAACACAAACATTGCACTGCCAAATTCACTAAGTTCTGGGAGTGATGATATTTCCAAGATTGCTTTGCAGAGTCAGCTTGCTATTGAGTTGAGTAACAATCCATCATTTATGCAAGAAAATAATCATGCTAATCAATTAAGTACGAATCCTCAGACAACTTGTACTTCTGATTCTGATTCTTTACTTGATCATGGCTTGAGCAAAAAGGTTGAAAATAACATTAAAGTTGAGTCACCAACCAAAAGTGTTAAACCAATTGCATGCAGTAAGTATTGTCATGCTGGTTATACTTTTTTTTTTAAGTAAATTCAACTCTCATGGATTGGATTCTCGATTGTGCAAGAGCCAAACAATTAAAAATGTTTTGTGTTTCAAGTCAATATTTTAATTCTCAAATCCCAAAATATCTTGGATTTTTTGTTACTTTTTTTTGGATAAGAATAGATCTTTTAATGGTGTTGTGATGTGCTAATAAACATGATGTTTATTACCTAAATTTTTTTTATTTTCCCTTTATTGAGATAAAATTTGGGTAATTTAAAGCTAGGTCGATGGTTCTTTGATATAAATCAAGTCATATCGTTTAATTTAGATTTTGATCCACCAATAAAATCATGATTTGAATCATATAATAAAAATAGCTTGGAAATTAATGAAGTTTTTATCTTAAAATTGTAAAACTTCAATAATATATGGTTATAAAACAACTTTTTTGTTCCTTAATGGTTGATATTTTTCTTAAATTAACTTACTAGTTTTTTGACTGAATTAAATGCGTGCCAAAACCATCATAGTAAAAAATGCTATTGTACTATTATAGTAACATATTTTGCATGAAGTGGTATAAACGTAAATTTCATTTGATATGAATTTTATTTAACCGATTGTGTTTGAAATTGATTTAAAACATTACTCAGTGACTGTGGTGTAGATTTGCAAAATAGTGACTATGGTGTACCCCCTCCCCTAAAAAAAGCTGAAAATTTTTTAAAATCAAAATTCCTTTTTTAATTTGATTTTATCATCCTGCTAAGGTCTATGCAACAAACAAAAAAGAGACTTTGTGTTCCATAGCATACTGAATATTAATCATGCTGGTTGGAGGTTGCTTGTATCATTTTTCAATCTACTAATCTTTTCATTGTCTATGCCAGTGTTTCTCAACCTTTTGCAGTTCACAACCCCTTTTAAGAGTTCCATACAGCCAGTGACCCCCTTCCTGCTCTACTTTTTGCGCAAATAAAAATTACCATAAAAAACACTTTAAAGATATTTAATTTTAATTAACTGCTCAATTTACATCTGTTACTTTGCAACCGCAAAGCCAATTTTAGGGATTCGTGGTTTAGTGTTCAATAAAGCAATCTCATAATGTCTTGAATTTTTTGTGCTTTCGTTTTGATATGTACAAGAGCTGAAAAGCCACTCATGCAGAGGTATGTTGTGACAAATGGAAGTAATAGTCGAAAAGCCAGTTCAGATACTTGTTGGTTAGGGTGTACTTATTTTGACATTTTGAAAAGTTTTACTTCTGAACCTTTCAAATAGTTTCATTTAATGCAAAACGATATGCATAAAACTTCAAACTTTTAAAATTTTGAGGTGGCGCATATTCTTTCAAGTTTGGATTGGTATTTTTTAATTCCTATGTAAAAATTATACCACCATTACAAAAAGCAGAGTATTTTTGTTTTATTGTGACCTTAACACGCACATTAATTAATACTAGTGTTAATTAAAATTTTTTGAAAGTTAACGTAAGAACTACAGTGACGTATCAGTTACGATATACAGTAGTTATGTGCAGATTTTAATGTTTACATCATCGACCAGTTTTTCAAAAAAAGCAGCTTTTTACCTAAGATGGCTAGTCTTTTGTGGTACCTTACAGAGGATTAAAATTTGCTTGGCCGGTTTGATTGTAGTGTAGGTTTGACTACTAAAATGTGCGTTGATGAAAGTTTCAGAGAATGTCGAAGAAGATGAAACATTATGACAAACTCGATTGAATGCGGCCAACACAAAAATCAAAACAATTGTTGAGTGTGTCACCAAAAACAGGAGAAGGTTGAAATATATGACCAACCAATTAAAAACTCTCTTCAGAGCTACAAGCAAGGTCCTTAGTGGATGCCTCCCTTCCACCCCTATCCTATTGCTTTTTATTAAGACCCAACTTCCCCTGTTGAAAATTACTTTGAAACACCAAGCACTTTCATACTTTGGACATGCTCTGTGCCTCCTCCCTCAATCACTTAATCTCAGCGTCCTGGGCTGAAAATCAGTGATCAGTCGATTAAAGAAGAAACCCTCCTGGTAATCATATTGCTTATCCAAAGAAAAAAAAAACTTTTTATCTATGCGCAAATCAGTAATTATATGTCCACCAATCCGTTTTGGACTCCAGTCAAGTTTACTGTATTATCTTTCATATCTAACTGCAGTGGTCCTAGCTCATCCCACCTTGAATACGCTAAATATTGATTACCCTCTCATCCTACTTCAGACACGTATGTATTGGCCGATAGATCTGTCTCTTCTCTCATTAGACGATATCTCTCGATAGAGTGTATGCCATATGATCCAAATGCAATACCTTCAATTCAACTCTTTTTCTCTGCTAGACCAATTCCCTCCAGTTTCACACCTAAAACCCATTACCTGAAGCACGGACTTGTGTGGAGAAACAACACAAGATGGCTTGGCCATTTTCAGTAAGTCTTTATAAGGATTCCCAATCGGCTCTTACCTTACTTTCAAAGACCCCTTAATCTCTGGCCAAGACCCCTCTAAAATGTCTGGTTTCTTGTCTCATCATTTTCCAATAGCGCCATTTAAAACTTCCAATGGGTCCCCGGTCATGCTGGTATCCCTGGAAATAAGCATGCTAATTCTTTTCCCAAAACTGGAGCCTCCCTGCCTACTGCGATAGTTCTTGTCCCTCTCCCCAGCTAGCGTCAAAAACCGTTACACCCAGTATCACAAGTGAAGACGTCACATTTCCACATTCCTCTTCTCATCTCAACTGTCCCGCTCCTACGGTTTCTCCGGAGCAATTGGTCCTCTCTTGTCCCATATCCTTTGAGTTCTCCGCATTCCCTTCCATGGTCAAAGCCATTTACTATTGTTGTAAGTGAATCGTACGGAAAACTCTTTCTGCAGCGCCTGTGGACACCTTCTACAGAACCTTGACCATCTCTTTCTTGACTGTCTTGCCTCTGAGCCTCTATGCAATTCTATCTTTGGCTCTGATGTCTGTACCCTGGCGTGTGGCTAACTGTTTGGTCTCTGCGAAGTTTGTGTGCTTCTTCATCCTTTGACAGGGGTTGGGTAGCACTATCCCTCTCAATCAAGCTGCTTCAAAAATAAAAACAGTGCTGTATGCTTTACAGGTTATTGAAAATAACCAGGCCATTGTTCTGAATATGAAGAAATCTATTCTTATGCAGCAATAACTTTTTTGTCAACATGAGTATTACACTGATTAGAAAACTTTCTTTATGCATATAATGGTGTTCGTTGAGCCAACTTTGAGATCACTGCGACACCTCTAAAAATCAAAATTTGCCACAAAAGTTTGTATGAGGAAGTATTTTGTACAATGGAAACTTTTGAGAGGGTCAGACTCACGAAAATTAGTATTTTAAAATTTGACCCCAACTAAGGGACACCCTATTGTGGGTTGGATTCGCGCAAAGCACATCAGAATTGAGAGAGAGCTATTTCCTGAAAAACATCACGTGCGGACGAATCATTTTTAAGATTATAAAATTGGTCTTGTAATTCATCGAGAATATCACTAACATCCAAAGCAGTCGAGAACTGATTTCGTGCGAATGCGGCTTCTTTTTCTTGAAGCTTAGGAAAATATCGTTTGAACACAGTTTCAAGAGATTGAAGGTGCTGTGTAATCGATGTCTTCAAACGTTCATCTAGCTCTTCACCTTCTGTAGTAGGTTTGGACAAATTTTCAAACATGGCGATATTTCCTTCTATCACTTAGCAAATTCGGCTTTCCAACTAAGCTGCACAGTCTAATATTTGCAATAGTACGCCTACAATCGGTTGACAACTTGCTACGGCATAACTGAAAAGCGATCGCTGCAAAAATTTTGACAATTTCAGAATTCTTTGCCAGTAAGAAAATATTTTATAAATTACGACCCCCCTGAAAAGGCCTTCTCGACCCCCAGGTTGAGAAACGCTGGTTTAGGCTTTGGAATCAGAACTGTTTTATTTCAAAGAGCAAGCTGTTTCAACTGACCGAAAAAACTGTTACAGCTGTTTAAAAAAGCAACTCTAGTAAATTGCAAAGATGCCTATAAATTCAGATTTATTTAACTGTGATATTATTCATTTCATTAAACTTGACATAAAAGGTTCAAAATCCTCATCGCAGCGTAGAAGTTAATTATTTAAAGAGGGTAGAGTAAAGAAAAGGGCCAACATTTATCGCATTGTCTATTGTTATATATCTAACAGACATTTCAATTTAAAAGTTAATGGAAGGGTTATTGATTTGACAAAATCTTCGTTTTAAATTATTCAGTAGTGCATATGCTACAGCAATTGACCAGTAGCGAGTAATTGAGTGTGTTTGTTTAAAAAAATTATATTGAGATGTTACGAGAAGTGACTTCATTTTGTGCATGGTATGGATGTTTTTGAAATATCTTGTTCATAAAAATCCTTTTTATTTTACTGGTAAATGCAGCGATATGAAATTTAGTTTTTTCACTTCTATTACATTTTATGTGCTTAAACAAATGCATAAAAATCTTAATATTTTGCAGTTGATTTAACGCTAGACGACGATGAGCCTGAACCTTTTCCTGTTCCAAAAACACAACTTTCAAAACGAGTTTCCAAAAGTGCGGTGATTGACCTAACATTTAGCAACAGTCCTGAATCTTTAAAGGTAAGATTTTAATGTAGAAAAGTCAAAATTTGTTTTTCAGCTTATGAAGTAAAAAAAGAGTGAAACAATGAATTCTTTTACATCAAATTAATTTTATTGATTAATTGACAAGACTAAGACTTGAAGAATGATTTTAAGATATTTTTTGATGATTTGTTTGTGTGGTGCACTAAAATTGGTAAAAATTATAAAAAAATCTATTTACAGAATTATTTTTCTTGCAGCATTCCAATAGTCAGAATTTAGGCATTTTTTGGCATAAAATTTTTCCACCAAAAGCATTTTTCTGCTACTGCACGATGAGTCATTACAAGCTGAAGAAGCAACATTTCGAACCTAAACTTCAACATTTTTTTTTCATAGCTAAAGATGCTTTTTTGAATGGCTTTTAGCAAAAACAGCGGACACTCATGAAACTCTGCTGGCAATGTCGTGTTATATGCTGTTAAATTCCATCTATTTTGTTTAAATGTAGATGCCTGCTGAGGAAGAGCAATCTCTGTTTTTAACCAAACAACTTCAAGCGTCGCAAATTGTGGCTGAATTTGTTTTAAGATACTTTCTAACTATAACTTATCACACTTTAACTATGCCAAAGAACTTGAAAGTTAAAAAAACATTTTTGGGATTCGAAATCACCGGCCCTCAAGAGGATGTTTTGAAAGGTAAGAAATAGCTTCGCAAAAGAACTTTTTTGGTGTTTTTTGTATACCGCTATGCACTTAATAATAGGTTTCCGCACTAAAGTTGAACCAAAGCTTAGTTTGTTTTGAATTATCCCTTTCTAGCTAGCTTGTACGGCGCAGCTTACGTTACAAACGTTGCGGTTAAAGCTTGTTTACAAACCTTTTTCCTTCTATTTGCTGTAGTTGTTAGGAAAGTGATTACTGATGAGCTACGTTGCTACGATATACATGGGTTTTTCGTCTTCCAGTTCTCTTTTTAGGCAAATATTTTTTTGCTGTGTTCTGTTTTCATTACTTATTTCCGCATATTTTTCTAAGAAAAATAATCCAAAATGTATATGCTGCTGTAAATGTAATCAGCTAGTTAGCACCGGTGTATTTGATTTTTATTTTTAGCAAAGTTGCAGTATTATTGTTCAGCTATTTGAGACAGATGATAAATTGTGCTTGTACATCGATGTCTTAGTACCACACCTTTTTAAAGCAAGTTGCAAAATTTCTGTTTATTTGTTGAAATGTTTGAGATTATTGTTTTAAAATTAGTAGACTTTGAAGCCAGTTCATCAAATTTTCAAAATTGTTGTTTTAAAATTAGTAGACTAAGCCGTTTCATTAAATCATTGCCCTATCTGATCAGTTGTCATCCAAAGGACGGTTAATTTCTAGAAAATCCAAAGTTGAATATTAACTAACTAAGAACATTCACATAGTTGATAGTTTTGTGATTTTGGTTGCGCGAGATATATTTATTTGCGAATATTTTGCATATTATCAGGTAGTGACTAAACTTTGTTTGCCTGCGCATTTACCAGTTTTCTTTGTGGGAAGCCTACGAGGTTACTCTTTATAGCTTCAGATTGTTTAAAGAATTTGTGGTTGGTCGTTGAACTTAGTAACATTGCTAGCGTGAGTAGTCGCACGCTTTGGGTGTGGTGAAATAGGTTTCTCTTTCAAGAATTCGATTTCTGTTGTTTTTCTATTTCATTTTTTTTTTTTTTTTTTGAGTGATAAAGGCTTTGTGTATCCATAATCGCACTTTTTACTTCTTGGTTGTTCACATCAGACATTATCAAATTTAAACTTATATGAGGACACCAGGCTTTTAAGCTTGGCAAATCTGGTGAATGTTTTTAAGCGAAACGTTGGTATATTAAAAACATGCACCAATGGTGCAAAATCATTAATTTTATTTGCGTAGTTTAGCCGCAAAGTCAGCCAAATATAATAACTGGCTCGCTAAGCCCTATTGCTCTGAGTTTTTTTACCTCAGTCACGCGATCATCCAACTTAGTTGCCCGAGATAAAGCCGGTTTTTAACAGCTTGCGTGATAAGCGAAGTGATGCAAATGTTGAAATCTATTTACTATACAAATATATACGGAATATGATTTTCCTACGACTTAATTCATTTGTTTGTTCAAAGCATTGTCGACTTGGGACATAGTTAGTCCTGGTATTCCGCTTTTGTTTGAGTGAAATTCAATTCCCTATCGAGAATTCAGTTCAATGTCCAACATAACTTAGGTTCCACCTCTTCAAACCACTCATCGAATTTCAGAGAGCTTCCTCATGTTTTTGTGGTAGCAAATTGAATAAAACACCTTTTATGCATTTGACTTACGAAAAAGAAAATAAATTTTTTAATTTTTAGTTTTTTAGATTGCAGTATTGGATATTTTAGAATTTAGAAGGTTTGTAGAAAATTATCGTTACAGTGTTTTTTTACTTTAAATTTTTGGTCAAATGTCAGCATTTGTTAACATTTTTTCGTTCGTTTCAAAAACGTTTGGGTCAGTTTCGCAATTACAAGCGCAATTTTAGGTCTTCTATGCAAAGATATATAATTTGTTTTAATTTTTTGGTCATTGTGACCGAAATGGATACTTTTTTCGGTCATTCATTAAAACATTACATCAATGACCGAAAAAAAAATAAGCTGTTGATAGAATTTAGAAAATTTGATAAGATTCCAAAAAATTTGGCAAAATTGATAAAATTTTATATCTGAAAGAGTAATTATTTAATTATATTAGCCAAAGAAACAAAACCCGATGTGTTGCACCATTGTTGTTTTCGTCTTCTTTTTTGATCGCCCGCTTTTCCGTGAGGGTTGCGGGGGCAGCAGCTCGAGGTTAAGCCACCACATTTTACGGTATTCCATCACCTTCATAATTTCGCGGGGGTGAAGTCCCAAGCGATTCCATCCAAGATCCTTAATGTAATTGGTCCATCTAGTTCTAGGTCGTCCAACCGGTCTTTTCTCTTTTGCTTTGGCAAGTAAAGCTTGTTTGGGAAGTCTTTCCTGAGGCATTCTGCTTACATGGCCAAACCATCTAAGCTGAGATTGTTGATTTCGGAGAAGTAACAGCTCGATGTTTCGAGATTTTAGAATTCCAGAACTTCGCACTTTGTTAAATACTGTAACTCCTTCGATTCTTAGTAAAAGCCTCATTTTGTATGCCTGCACTGGTTCATTTCATGACAGCTTGTTTTAAATTTTCGCATTACAACCAGCGGTAACGCCTGAACTGAATTTAGGGTAATTTTGCGATTTACTAGCCAGTTGCGAAATTTGATGTCACGGAGTATGTTGTTCTGGCTAAATGTGTGTCATAGTCTTGACCTTAATGATGCTATTTGCGTGAAAGTTTTATCACAGGATATTCAAAGCGTTGTCGAAAAAGATATTTAAAGTTATTGTATATTTAGATTATTAATTAAATCGTCGACTAGTCATTTGGTGTAATTAATATACCCCTTAGTTTTGCTTGGTATGCCTGCTTGATATGATATTACCCTTACAGTTTTGTTTAGTATTTGCTTTACTAATGCTTGATATACTCCTTAGACAAGGTTGCTGTTTAGTTTTAAATTCCCTGTTTACTTTATACCTAACTTTTCAAACCATTGTTGTTAGTTTTCATAACTATAGTGTCTGTCTGTTCGTGTTTCATAACGTTGGTTTCTACTGTATTCATTTGCATTGTTTTAATTTTTTGTTTGCCTTATTGTTGATATGACTGCACAGAGCACGTATTTCTTATGTCATTACTCCTTGCGTAATTTTTCTTGCCTAGTGGTGTTTTTACAGCTTGTTTTGTTATGAAGAACATTTAATTATCTTCACAAAATACTGTAATTATAAACTGATAGCCTACCCTTCAAAGCTTGTCCAGCAATCTGCGCTTTCAACAAAATATGATGAAATTTACTCATTTTGTACTGCTTACAGTTGCAGGACCAACGATACTCTCTTTCAGTAGGCCATAATTTTGAATATTACGAGTATACTCAGTCATGTTTATTACTTTGGCCAAAATCTTACGAAAAATCCTTACCAATTAAATACGTCTTCACTAAATTTAAGCTTTTTTGATGTTTGTCGTGTTCAAGATAATGCTATATAAAGTTAAGCAATTTTCCCTTGCTTCAGTGTTTTCATTTTGACAAAGTTGTGACAGAAGATTAGCTTCGGAAGGTAGTTTAATTGTGCATATAATACGTGTAAAGAGTCTTCAGTTTTTTCCTGACGCCTTGTGTTAAAAAAACAACTTTTTTTTCAGCGGAAAATATTTTGAACAGCGTAAAGTGGTATGGGGAGGAGATCAGCTATAGTTGCCCGAAACTTGCCAATCATTTTGCATCCGATGCATGGAAGGATTTCAAAAAGGTCCTGGAAAGTGAAAACCGATGCGCCGTCGAGGTAAAGTGGTCACCCAAAAACGTATTTTATGCTACTTGATAATGTTTTCTTTTTTATTGTTTTAATTTTACCCGTGTTTGGTAGGGGCTTATGAACCAACATACAAGCGTCTACGCATACACAGACTAAAAGCCAAATGGGCTTCTCGTGAGTTTTGCTCGCAGTTTGTGCTTTTCTTTTACCAAACTTGATTATTGTGTGTTTGTTTTTGATTTTCTGTATGCCAAATATATCGGAGACTTGAAAACTGCTGTGACACCGTGGTCAGCAATTATGTGAAGTCGTACGTTTATTTTGATGTTTTTGCCTTCTCAGAATTGTTTTTGCAGCCTGTACTTTCACTCTCAAACTATCTTTATTTCCGCTTCCCATTCCGAACATGAATATCAAAAAATCTATTTATAACTTATAAGTTGTTGCCGACGCCCTTTTATTACACTGTTTCAAGTCTACGTGACTTGATGATTAATCAACTTAAGATTATTTTGATTAATCCTATTTTACTCGGGTATTTGACAAACGCATTTTACGCGAGTGAGAGCAAAAAGTGCTCCCCTATCTAACTCCTAATCTAAAAGCCGTTGAAACACCGAAGTTTACATGCTGGTAGGTGTTCACCAAAATTTTTCAGAAACATTGGTTTTTAGTTGATAACATCATTTTGACGTCACGGTCATATTTTCGAAAATTGACGTCATTTTTGATGATGTTACAGGCGGTTCAAATTTTGTACATACTACATAGGGTTTTTTTAATGCTCAAGTCAAAGTAGTTACGTCATAAAACGCCCTATGACGTCATTTCAATTAATATTTTGCCAAAAAATGCTCAGACTTTGGAAACGGACTTCCCGAAAACCTTCAAAATTGGGCAACTTTCCGTTACTTTAACAACTTCAATTGTTTAGGAGTACTTGTGGTGAAATTTGACTCAAAGTTAAGTTAATTTAAAGCAAAAATCTTTTTGTTAAAGCAATTTGTCAAGAAAAAACGGAGAGGGGGCAAAAATGCTTCCCCGTTTAAAACACGGTTAGTAAGCTTTCATCCGTTAATATTTCAAATCGTTGATTCTGCTTGTAGGCTATCCCATTAGCCAAATATCTGCAATAACAAGATTTTTAATAACCCAACTATTACAACACTAGATTTTCAAACATTGTTAGAAACGCAAAAGAATTGTTTAATGTGATTCACAGTTTTTTCCAAAAAAAAAAAAAAAACATTGTTACGGTAGCGGTATATACGTTAAAATAAAAGTTACTAAGACTAAGAAAATAGAATAATAACTTGTACCAAAATCAGTTACAGACCACAAAAAGTTTTATGGTTTGTGATTGCTTTTTTTAATACAGCTCTGGGACATCAGCGAGTACTTTCTTGAAGCACCGGCCTACCCAATGTTAAACAATAACTACAAATATTGTTAAAATGCAAATTGATCGACCATGATAGCTTCTCACACTTCTTGTTTAACATTCGTGTTTTGCCTTCATCAGTATATCAAATTTTTTCTGGACTCGGCTTTATGACTAGCGATACCAGTATAAGTTTGTTTTCGTTCGGGTTTCGATTCACAATTCTTGGTTTTTGTCGAGCACTATTTTTGATTAAAATGGGGCTAACAGCAATAGCTTTTTTTTAAAGTTGCTTAGTTGTTACGATTAGGAATCGAACATGCGCAGTCCAAGTGTGATATTAATGTGTCGAGTGAAGAGCACCTGAACTGTTGGCCTTTTAAACTTCTTCAACGCGTTTGGTTTACTGTGGATTAGTGGTGAAAAGTTTTCAAGCTGCGCCATAGCTGAGCACCGAACCACCGCAATTGTGAGGTTTTGTTTTCGTAGTCAAAATGACTACTTTATGCCAGCAACCGATACATAATTTTGACGTTTTGTTTCTTGCAGGTTCAATTTCAGAAAGATGTATCCAGTAGTAAATCATCGCAAGATTCACAAACTCAGTAAGTAACATGCGGTTATGACCTGTTTTAAAGGCCTATTTCATCAGTAATCTTTTAGTTTCAATCGTGCGCTGCTGAGTTAATTAACGATATTCTTAAAAACAGATTTACGGTGTTGTGATGTATTGAATAGAAAAACAAATTTAGGTTTTTGTTGTTATGTTTTAAGTTAAAAAGTATGTTTACCGAGATTAGGTTAGACTTATTTTTGCATGTATTTTGTGGTTTCGAGTGTTACATATGCATAATATCTAGAATTTATGAAATGAGCGTTTGCAGTCTTTTTTTTTTTTAATTTAGGTTGGAGTCTATCATTTGAAAGGTTTGAATTTAGTTAACAACACATCTGCACAGCGAGTCCTAATTTTAAGTTGTGATGTGTAAATATCTCGAAAACAGTAATCAAGAGAAAGCTAAAATTTTAACTATAGGTTTTTGATTTTCGTTTTTATAATTCCATTCTGCCCTTTGATAATTTTATTCGGTGGCATAACCTAGTTATCTAATTTAAGAAGAAGTTTTGGTGTTTGTCATTAAGGATGGATTTCCAATCACTCAGAAAGAGTCCTTATTCCTTTTAGAGCCTCGTCGTCACAAGGATCCTCTAAGGTTTCATTGACCGAGCTTCAGCCATCGATTTCAATGGATCGTGGCCTGTTAGCAAATCTTCTAGAAGACGATCTCCCGGTAATTCCTCCGAAGGTTCTGCCGGTGACCAGTCCTGTTCCACCACCTCGTGTCGACATACCACTCTTGTTGGACAAATCGGCAAAATTTGTCAATTACGGACCGTTGAAAGTGGTCGTGTGTCAAGGGGATATCACTGATGAATTTACGGATGCCATTGTGAATGGAGTGATGCAAAATTTTGACTTTTCAGGTGCGTAAAATCAAATTTTGAGACTTTGCGGTCGAGTCAAAATAAGTGTTCTAGCCAATAAAGCATGCTAAATTCAATAGTTGCTGAATATTTTAATTAACTTCAAAAATAAAATTTTCATTTCTTCATGATTGTAGTTGTGCTGATGGACGATTCTTGCACTGCGGGTTCCGTCTATAACAGTGGTTCTTAAAGTATGGGTCGCGACCCAAACATGGGTCGCGAAGACTTAAAAACTGGGTCGCGCCAAGGTCATTCAAATCCGTTAAAACGATTTTTTGCAAGATCAGAATTTTCAAAATCTGCAGAATGTTTTTTTCGATTTATTAAGTCTTTCAAAATTATTGCATCATCCGCATTTAGTCGGCTTCATCGAAATAAAATAAGATTATTGCTTCGTAAATAGTTTTCTATAAGTTTTAGTGGCGAACCAGCTACTGCAGAACTAGCCGAAATTACTTTTTATAATAGTGATAGTGGAGTAGTTCGAAACAATTTTCTAAAGTAGCATAATAAATTGCGGGTATTATTGTTAAAAATTTTGTCAAAATGCTGTGTTAGTGTGTACTATAGTTGGTTGTTTGTGTCTTATCTGAATAAATAGCCGAGTGCTAACATTAAAAAAACATTTTTTCTACGGTTGAGGTTTGGGTCGCAAGATAATCATCAAACTCAGATTTGGGTCGCGCTCAAAAAAGTTTATATACCTTTCGAAATAATTTAACGCACATTATAAAGTATGTTTTGATCTTCAAATAGTTCTTAATTTAAATTTTCAAAGTTTCAAAGCCATTAACATGCTTTTAAATTGCAGCACAAAGGGCGCATATTTGTCAGCCCTATCATTAGGTTTCATTTTGCATTGTTTTGCAATATCATGTTACTATTTTGGTGATTCATCGCGAAAATTTGCTCAGAGCCATTTGAAAAAGCTGTAAATTTCTTGACATTTTTAAAACGATTCCTGTTTGAGAAAAAGTAATTGTTTTGCTCAACTTGTAACTATAGTATGTCAGATCGAAGCTAACATTAGACCGAAACAAAAAGAAAATTAATACTGCATAAAACTTCATTTCTTCAAAAAATTTTTGAATGAATTATGCGACTGCGCTTTGAGTCAAAATCTTCGTGATACAAATTGAAAAAAAAATTGTATTCAACTTTTGTTTTGCTCTCGAACAGGGGTGGCGAACCTATGGCACGCGGGCTGATTTTTGCTGGCATGGCGCTTTTATGGTAATTTAATCTAAAATTGTTCACCGTACATTTGATTAATCACTCTGTAGCAGAGTTACAACTCGTCAGACGATAATGATATCACGGAATAGATCAAAACTCTTTCGACTATCTTTTATCGCTTTGTGACGTCACCACGCCAACGTGTGTAATTCGATTTGATTGTTCTCTTTCTCCCCTAGTTATTTCCTTTCCGAACAGAAATTTGCAACAGTTGCTAGATTTTGTTAGCAGAAAGTTTGAAGAAACCAATTGGTTTACTTTTCTGCAGATGACATAGAATAGATGCTTTTCAGAAATGAAATTGAGTGTTCAACTTAGCTAAAGCATTAGGTTTGATTTTTCTACTTTTTAGGTTAATCAAGTTTAGATTAGCTGAGATATGTCGAGTGAAAATAAAAAGCAAAAATTATCATCATTCAGCAGTCGAGGGTTTCAAAGCTGCTGGGCTGAAGACTATGGCATGATTAGCTGTAACGATAAAGCACTATGCGTGCTGTGTTCAGATACAGTTGTCTGTAGAACATCATCAGTTACACGGCACTTCGAAACAAACCATAAAGATCCTAATTTAAAAACGAAGGAAGAACAAAAAGAAGTCATTTCTAAAGCTCTTAAGGAAAGAAAAACACAATCATCAAAGCTAAAGAAATTTATAGGTGGCTCTTCAAATGTTACTACAGCGAGCTATATTGTGTCAAACGAAATTGCCAAACACGGAAAACCATTCAGTTAATAAATTAATTGTGATGTTTTGACGTTTGCAAATGTCTATTCCTCTTGTAGACCGGTAATCCGAAGCAGAGCAGTGGACCGGTAATCCGAAGGCTGCAGGTTCGATTCCTGCGGGAAGACAACTTTTTCGCATTGCTTGCTTTTAAGAAGTCGCCGTTCTGGTGACTCTTCCTTAGACTTCCGCGCTGGTAGCCTTTAGGCCAGATAGCACGCAAACGATTAAACCATTCAGTGATGGACAATTTATTAAACAAGCATGGCTTGAATGTGCAGCAGTTCTATTTGAAAATTTTGAAGAAAAATAAGTAATTATTTAGAGAATAAAAGAAATTCCGTTGTCTAGAAATACAGTAAAAGTTAGAATTTTGGATATGGCTTACAATGTTTCTCACCAGCAAAGTACAGACATAACTTCTTGTGATTTATTGTCTATCTGTCTTGATGAAAGAACTGACGTAACAGGTTCGGCTCGTTTTGCAATTTTTGGTCGTTATTTGGTTGGTAATACCATAAAGGAAGAGTTGATCAGCTTAGCGTCATTAGAAACAACAACAAGAGGAATAGACATTTGCAATGCTGTTGTGAAGGACCTGTCTGAAAGAAAGCTTGATCTTTCTAAAATTGTATCTGTATCAACAGATTGTGCTTGCAGTATGACCGGAAAAAAGAATGGCTATATCAATCTATTTACCCTGCATGTTGGGCATTCGATTTTGAGCTTTCACTGCATTATAAACCAGCAAGTGTTATGTGCAAAAACTGCTTTTAAATCACTGCAGGAGATCATGAATGTAGTAATAAAATTAATTAACTTAATATCTGCTCGTGCATTAAACAAACGAAAATTTCAACAACTGCTCAGCGAAATGGATTCCATGCATGGTGGTTTGCTGATGTACAATACTGTGCGATGGCTAAGTCGAGGAAAGGTTCTGCTACGATTTGTTGAATGCTTGAATGAAATTTTACTTTTAAAACCGAAAAATTTTTTGAAAAGTATAAAGAGTTGTCAGATGGCCAATGGATTTTAAAATTAATGTTTTTTACTGATTTGTGCTGACATGTAAACGAATTGAACTCTGGCTTGCAAGGTCGCAACAAAACCATTATTACTATGTTTGATTTAATCAGAGCATTCGCAGCAAAACTGCAAGTTTTCTATCGAGATGTTGCTTCGAAAACCTTCAAGTATTTCAAAAACACAAAAGAACATTTTTCACAACTTGAATCTAATGACCATCCTGAACAAGAACTACATCAGTTGATAAGAGTGTTTTGTGAAGTTATTCAAGAGTTAATCGACGAATTTGCTTCTAGATTTACACAATTCAGGGAATTCGCTGAAGCAGCGCAGTTTATTTTGCATCTAGACTCAACATCACTAGAAACACGTAATTTAGAAAGCTTGAAGTGGTTAGATTTGGAAGATGTGGAAATGCAGTTAATTGACTTTCGGTCTAATTCTATATGAAAACAAAAGTTTATTGATTTGAGAAGTGACTTGGAATTAATAGAGAATGATAGAGCACAAGGTGTAATCTCATGTAATCCGGAAGAAAAAGTACTGAAAATATGGAATACCATTGCTGATACTTTCATTTGTCTTAAAAGATTAGCTATTGCTATTTTATCAATTTTTTCATCAACATATTGTTGTGAATCGTTGTTTTCGCAAATCAACTTGATCAAAAACTATTTAAGAAGTCGTATGATTGATGATTCTTCATCAGCGTGCATATTGCTTAAAGTGACAGAGTATGAACCAGATTCCAAAGTACGGCCTCAAAAATCTCATTGACATATTGCGCTTTATGATTATAAATGCATTGTAGGCAATAATTTGTATACTGTACGTTTTGCTGTAGTTTTATTCAATGTAACTGGCACGGTTAAGCTTGCTAAACATTATTTTTAATATTTTGGCACGTTTGCAAAAAAAGGTTCGCCACCCCTGCTCTAGAATAACGAAATCTTTGTTAGCGATATCAACGGAATGACAGCGCTTGTGTCAGTGGTGTCACAAATGCGTTTGTAATCTTGGCACGCTAGTTCCTTTCTACTCAATGACTAAAAGCATTCACGTGTGGAAACGAGTTGTAAGAGTTTTAAACAACGTGAACATGCGTTAACGAGAAAAAAATCGATATAAAGCATTTATATACCCTTGTACTAACAACAGCAATTGAGAGGATCGAACTCTAATAATTTGTATCGTCCATTTCTATCATCGTTCGCTTGTTTACCCTTGTCGCAAGACTTGGTCAGTAATGGCCTAGGATGAAAATAAGCTATTCGTGTTGAATGCATGCTATAAGTGCTAAAAAGTATCTGTTCCCTCATTGTATGTGCCAATTTGTTTATTTTTAGGTGTTATATCTCAGAGAATTATCCAGAAAGGCGGAAATGAAATACCTCAAGAATGTGTTTTTCGTTGTAACGGGGATTTCGGACCATTTGTACGAGTTACAGGAGGCTATGCGTTAAATTGCAAGCACGTTATTCACGTAATCACGCCCACTTCCATTGATGAATATCCACAAAGGATCTTGATGGCTCTAAATGCTGCAAACCAACTCGGATTGCAATCAATTGCCATTCCCACAATCGGAACAGGTAAAAATTGTGATTGACTTATATTCTTTTCACTCGGCCGATTTTCGGTTCTTTTTTTGCTCCTTTTTCGATAGCAAACCGAAAGTCCGTTCCAAAACGTGGACAATAGAAAAAAGGCTAGATTAGATTATAGTACTTGTTTTAACGCTCCCGGTTTCGTTGTGTTAGCTTTGTTATTTGCTTGGCCTACGATTGAAAACGGATAACTGAAGTGTTTCTTTCTTCAGTCAACTTCTTTTTTTGTGCAGCGTCTGCTGCTGCTTATCTAATCATGCCAGCTGCAGTATAGTGAGCCACATGCACAATATACACCAGTTGCATTTCGTTCAATATTCAGCTTATGGCATGTGTCTTTTATTGCCCTGATATGCTTCTAAGTTTTATTTCAAGTGTAGACTATACCTCAAAAGCTGATTGGTAGTTTTTGACAGTGCTGTAGTAAGTACTTTTCTTTGTTTTGCACGCTTTCCCGTCAAATAAAAACTTGCATTGTGTTTTAGGTCGTGTCCAGTTAAATCCAACCTTGGTATCTCAACGAATGGCAACAGCCTTTGAGCAATTCGCAGTTACCGTACATAACCGACCCAACAATTTGAAGACGATTAAAGTTGTTATTTACGAAGCCCCTCTGCTGCAAACTTTTAGTTCAAATATTATCAGTCTCAAAGGTAGGAGCGACTATTTTCAATTCATGTTCTTTTCCTCTTTTAGTTTTGTCGAAGTGTTACAGAATTCAAGTAGTTTTAACCTGCATATCATCAGTTGATCGAGTGGCTAACGCGCTGTCTCTAGAACAGGAGGTCGTAGGTTTGATTCCTGGGCCGGTCAAATTGAATGTGGTGTTGCCAACGGGTTGCCACTGCTGTGAGTTTCTAGGAAAGGAGTTTCTGCGAGTTGCGAAGACCCCGAAAGCGCAATGAGTCTATCGTGGGTCCAGCAAGCCGCAAACTTATTAGGTGCTTGGCTTGAGCGTAATTTCAAGTATAGCGGAGATTTGATTTGTTTTTTAGAATAATTTAATTTTAAACGGGAAAGACAAAACGCTCGAACAGAATATCTTAATATTGTTGTTGCTAGTTTATTTCTTTCTAAACTCCAAATTCCATTTTTTAAAACAGAGAATTTTTCCGAGAAAACCAAAAAGTACCTGATTAGACAATTACTTAGTACTAGCGAGCAGGTTTGAGACATTGTTTATTCTATGATTTTGCTTTTGATATTTCACCTTTATGGCGTGAATGATCCTCGTTAATAATTGATCGTCGTTTCAAACGTAAACAGTAACGGTGCCCTTGAAAAGAATAAATCGCAATCCTTAGAATCATGTTCTATGGTATATAATGCAGTTTCGTCAGATTAGTAATTACGCCTACAGGCTAGTAGGAAATTTTTTGCATGTGTCATTGTTTAACCCTGTGTGATAGACGGGAGTCGTTGAGCAGGTTAGGTTTACAACTTGCCTCGAACACCATAAGCCCCCTTCGCTGTCTACTGTCTTAGGTAACTGGATAAATAAACACGTAATTATAAAATTAAAAACTTAGTAAAACGAGAAAATTTAAAGGAGGACTAAATGTAAAATCAATGGGGTTATCTAAAGTTAGGTCAATTGCATAAGACTGCATTTGTGTTAACTCCATCCTTCTTGACCCAGCCGTTCCAGAGATATTCTACTTCAAGCACGAGGTCGGGGCCTCTGATGTTATAATTTCTATTGGCAACCCTGACGTTGATGACCTTAGCGTCGTCAGCGACGCCATCCCAGTTCTAACCCAAAGCAACGCCGCTATTAGGCTACTGCATTGAGTCGTTTCGCTGCGTACTAATCAGCTTGATTTTGTCAGCAAAACAGATCCTAGCTGGAAAAAATAGTATACTACTTTAGCCTAGGTAACAAACGTCTTTAGAACAAGTGAAAACTACAACGTGACATCGCAAGCGATGTCTGGGGTCTTCGCGGCATTATCCGGCTTTTACGGAACTTTTTTAAGCTTTAAAGTAGTTATCCAATTGCTTTGAATTAATTTGTAAAAAAATTGGTCGTTGATTGTCGATCAATTATTTAAATGCGCCCCTTTCAAATTTTGTTTCATCAACTTAAATCGCTTTGAGGTTATTCGAGTTCAGAATTTAAATCTCTCGAAGTTAGGAAAGACTAGAATATGACTTCGCAAGCGATATCCGGGGACTTCGCGAAAGTATTTAACTTTACTGAACTAAAGAACTTCACAATTGCGTTAAACGGGTTTATGGTTGTTGATAGTCATACCTGAAATACATTGCTTTCGAATTTCATAAAGCTTCATTAACTTAGTCAAGTTTGTGTTTAACTGCTTTCAAAATCTAAATGTCTAGAAAAGGTATATAGATATCTACCAGATCTCGTTTCAACTTTTAAGGAGTTAGTTGAATTTTCGCTTTGCAGCGCAATTGTTAAAATTGCCGTTACAACCAAACCGTCGTTAAAAGAAATATTTCGACAATAACCTTTTCTCCGAGTGAGACAAAAACAAAAACTTTTGATCTAAAAATGCCAATATGATTTTTGGATTTTGCAACTTACATTATCTTGCCCAGAAATTTGACCCACTATCTACATTCTATTAAATATTAAATCTACATTCTAACTAATCCACTGTAATATTTTTTAAGAAGAATTTTATACCAGCACATGTGCGAACACTTCGGCAAATTTTTCTCAAACTCTAAGAACTAAATTAAACAATGCCTGCCTTAGCTATTAGCATGGAAAGAGATACGGACACAAACAAAATTTAAAAGTAAACAATTAAATTTGTATGAATTTATAAGTGATGTTATAGAGTCTTAACTTTACGATGACTGCACATTGTAAACTTATGATAATTTACTCAATTCTATGCTTTCCAGAACAATAGGTGTAATGTTTGAAGTCGAACAACTATTTACCAAAAATCATCTACCTCTTTTGCACATTGCGCTCTGTTTAGTTCATTTTAACAGTTTGTGGTTATTTGCTCTCAAAGTTTAAAGGTCTCAAAAAGTTATCAAAATAATCAAGTTACGTCAATCAAAAAGCTATGTGGAGTTTTCTAACAGTTTTTTTCTTTGTTATGAAACAATATAGAGCGATCTTTGAAATTCCAGAGACTTTATTACATCAGCCAAACTTAACACCATCCACGGCCAAAAATCAGCACGCATTTTACAACTATTCTTAGAAGGCTGTTTAGCAGTGCGACCCAACGGCCAATATATTAGATATTGAACAGTATATTGTATTGCATCCATTATTCAGCATAAAAGCTTTCTCAATAAAATTGTTCAAAAACTTTGAAGAGCAAGTAGAAGATTTTTTGAACGTCATCAGCGACAGTTTAATAAAAATACTCGGCCATACAGCTTAAATCTAACAAAGTTATTAAACTCAAGTACTTCAACGTGTTAAATGTTGCAGTAATCCCATAAGTTTTACTCTTGTACTTTTCTGTTATACCAATTCATTGTGAGAATTTAACGTACAGTTTGTAGGTCCATTTAAGGGCTAATTGTCCAACATGGCATTGGCAAGTTTGGCATGTTTTGTTTTTTTGTTATATTAGCCTACCAGTACTCTTTGATTATGTCTTGCTGGACTACTTTGTAATAAAGATTTTAAAATTTTAAGGAGCCCATTTGGCTTGGTCGCCTCAATGTGGCCAATTTAATCTTTTCTGAAAGTTTCATATGTCTAGCTTCAATGGTTGAAAAGTTTGAATTCTGAAAGACCTCCGTTTTAGTGCCACAAACTTTTTGTCAAATTTTATCTTTCCTTTATATTTGCTTGTGTATCCTGAAATTGTGATGTGTCTAGCTTACGCAAGTGAAAAGTGTGAATTTTGGCGTCGTCATTTGAGGGGGACCTCCATTGTAGTATTCCCAAATTTTGTCATATTTTACTTTTCTTTATATTTGTTTATTCTGAAAATTTCATCAGTCCAGGGTGAGTGGTTCAGTTTTGAATTTTGGCGTTCTTGTTTGAGGGGGATCGCTTCATTTTGGTACCCCCAAATTTTGTCAAACTTTATTTTTTGTTCGTTTTTGCCTATCCTGAAAATTTCATCAGTCCAGTGTGAGTGGTTCAGTTTTGAATTTTGGTGTCCTTGTTTGAGGAGGATCCCCCCAACCTGGCACCCCCAATTTCAGTCGGGCACTAGTCCTCCCTGATATTTTCAATCGCTCAGACTTTGAATACATTGCGTGTAGCAGTTTAAAACTAGATAGCCGGAGAAGAACAAGAAAAAAGAAGAAAAATAGTATTCAAGTTGACGTAAACGAACATAACCAAAAGAAAGGCAGTTGATAGTGTGCTCAAAAATCACAAACCATTTTTCACCAATATCGGTAATTACCGAAATATATCGGTTCAGAATCGTCCATTTTCTGCCTGTAAAATTTTGGTTACGTGACCGGCCGCCCCCACACTCGGGTTGCATAAAAGCACTTACAAGCACCCACATTATGTCCAAATTTCAGCTTTGCACGTCTAGTGGTTTTGGAATTATAAGCGATTTAATATTTTTTCAAGCCAAAAATTACCGTTGTTTTATGTTTTTTTTTTGTGTCCCAATTCTCGATCACGTGACCTAGGATCCCCAAAATTGGCACACAAGACGCTTTTATTAATTGTTATGATGAGTCTAAATTTTAACTTTCTAGGTTTTACCGTTTGTTAGTTATAAGCAAATCAATCCTCATCTGCCAAAGTTCGCGAACAAAACCAATGGTACTACGCGATCACGCGAAGTCCCAATAATCGAGAAAGGTCATTAAAAAGCTCTCATAACAGTTTGCAATACAACGTCACATCTCAGCACTTTTTTGCGAGTTTTTAACAGTTTTTCACTCCATTTGAAATAACATATAGCGGCTTTTAAAATTCCAGCTACTCACAAGCAAATTTCGTTACATCAACCAAACTTACAGCCACGTATGATTCTGAAAACGCTCTTTGCATCGCAACTCAACATTTAGTATTGGTATACCGGTTGTTTGAAAATTAAAGCGTGCTCCTCATCAACATAAACTATAATAAAAAATATGCTAAAATTATGCAATTTTCAAACAGGCATTTACTTGTTTTTTACTAAATCGTTTATGTTTTTGGCGCATAAACTTCATTCTCGAATGGTATAATTTGACAAATTGCAAAAAATAAACTAGAATTAAATTTTTTTTTCTCTAGTTAGTGCTTCACTCACAATTTGTCACAGGTCGATGAGAATAACTACGCAAACCATCGATCGCAGTTTCCTGTACGCCCTTGAATTAGCACGATCGGGCTAATTATTGTCCAACATGGCATTACCAAGTTTGGTATGCTTTATCTTTTTCTAATATTAGCCTATTAATTCTCTTAAAATTTGATATGTCTAACTGGAGTACTTCGTATTTAAGATTTAAAAATTTTAAAAGGCCCATTTGGAATGGTCTCCTCGATGCGGCCCACCAAATTTTGTTATCTATCTTTGATTTATATTGACCTATCCAATAGATTTAATTCGTTTAGATTATGTAGCTAATAGGAGAGATGTCAGCAGAATTGGAGGACCCCTATGATATGAGATCCTCAATATTTTTTCATATGTTTTTTTACCTATTTTAAAAAACTTTATTTGCCTAGCTTCAGTGGTTAAAATTTGAAGGACCCGTTGGAGGAGGACTCTCCAATAGAATAATATACGAAAAAATTAAAATTTACGAAAATTTTTGGTAATAGTGAAAAAATATGTAGTGGTATGATATAATCTTGCATACAAAAATTGAAAAATATTGACATCTTAGGTTGCCACAATGCACTTGAAAATTTCCGCTTTTTACCAGCTGGCGTGTTGCATTCTTTAGTATTAAATGTGGCAAATTTACGCATTTTATATGACGTCATCATGGTTGGAGACATTCATGATTGTGTTTCAACACCAACGGTTTTTCGCTTTCGTTTATGACGTCATTTACAGTCTGATTTTTAGAAGTTTCCATCAATAACATCTTAATGATATTTTCAGTTGCTAACAGTCCAGCGCAAAATTATCAATATCAATGCACGAAGGCCGACGGGTCTGTCAGTTTCACCTAGTAGAGCTATTAGTAGGTTGCTTTGTTGTCGAAGCCGGATGACACTATCTGTTGTTGTCTAAAGTAGTATTAGATCAGCGTTCTTGACTATGAGATCAGAGATAGGTGATCCAAAGACCAGTTGACAGTGGCAGCCCAAAGTTTTTTATTCTGTAAGGGTCCCTGTCAAACGGAAATTTTCAGTTTATACCGCTTTCGGAAGGGAGCCTAGGCAATGTTGAAAAAATGCTTGGCAAATTCCAAAATATACAATTTGGTTCACAGATGCAGTTCATCAGTTCATAATTGCCGATGCGATGCGGTAGGCCTACCGACATACTAGAAGCGCTGTAAATCAAAATGTATAATTCAAATGATATTAATATCCACATTTTTAGTACCGGTACGAACCAGTAACTAAATTGAAGGGATATTAAAATAAAATGGCTAATGAAACAAAACAGAAATCGGTATGTCCAATATCTGGTGCTCCTGAAGAATTATGCTTGCCATGTATTTAAATATAATGAAGTATTATAATGAAATTAGAAGACGCTTAGCTTGTACAAAAAAAATTATAATCCAGTCTTTCACCGAAATTGCTGAAAATGTGACTAATGTAATCGAAAAACTTTGGGTAAGGTATTTATTAACAGATCCGAAAGAAATTGTCGATCCAGGTATACAATCTTATTTGTTCACCCAGAGAATAGCCTCATCGCTATGATCACTGATGACACAGAGCATGTCTGAGAGCTTGAGCTGCGAAGGATTATAAAAGCACGCCATACTTCAACAACAAGGTCTCTGCGGCAATTCAGATTACCAATCTTAAAATTTTGCGTCCGCAGAAAACACGAAAATGAGTGATTGATCTGCAGAAAATATAAAACTCCCCCCTGACTAGCGTATTTCCGAAAAAGAAGTGATGAAATACATCAAATATAACAACACACCTGCCATTGAGTTAGTAAACTACCCATGTCATACCCAAGCTGTTAAACGATGTGTAAAGTTAGTGAGCGATGCACCGTGGGCAGTTAGCGGACAGAAACAGCGGTATGGGTTTATTAGCACACAAATCAGTTCGCGTTACGGCATGCCAAACTTTGAAACAAAAACTCAATATTGCGTTTAAATGAAAATCGATCTTGTTTGCTTTTATTTCAGTGATTGCAAATATCTTGAATAAAGGTTTTGATAAGTAGCGCAATTAGGAACCATGGATGCGTGTTTCCTATCTTTCTCGTTTGTTGTGGATATTTTAAAGCAACAATTGGTTGAAAATTGCTTTTTTGTGTGTAAAATTTCTAAAATTTATTGATGTGCTTTGTGGTTCATCCTCCTACGCCAGAGCGTAGAACCCCCTTTTCTGGTAAATTTTTGGTACTCTGCTATGATTTCGATTGGAGAGCATGACGCAATTATTTAACTCAAGTATTAGTGCTTAAATGTGCAAAATGATTGTCGCAAAGTGTACCAATTGATATAATAATACACATGTCACGCGTGTAGAATTGTACATCCGATGTGGCCGTCTGAAAATTTCCGTCTGACAGGGACCCTTGCAGAATAAGAAACTTTTGGCTGCCACTGTCAACTGGTTTTTGGATCACCTATCTCTGATCTCATAGTCAAGAACGCTGATCTAATACTACTTTAGACAACAACAGATAGTGTCATCCAGCTTCGACAACAAAGCAATCTATTAATAGGCCTACTTAGTAAAACTAACTTACCCGTCGGCCTTCGTGCATTATTGATATTGATAAGTTTGCGCTGGACAGTTTGCAACTGAAAATATCATTTAGTTTTTATTGATGGAAACTTCTAAAAATCAGACTGTAAATGACGTCATAAACGAAAGCGAAAAACCGTTGGTGTTGAAACACAATTATGTATGTCCCCAACAATGATGACGTCATATAGGATGCGTAAATTTGCCACATTTAATACTAAAGAATGCAACACGCCAGCTGGTAAAAAGTGGAAATTTTCAAGTGCATTGTGGCAACCTAAGATGTCAATATTTTTCAATTTTTGTATGCAAGATTATATCATACCAATACATATTTTTTTCATTCCACCCTGCTCTCCAATTGTGGCGCCTAATCATATTTTATTTACCGATTCTGATTTTCTTTTCTTTTATATTTACCTATTCTGAAAGTTTCATGTGTTTAGCTTGAATCGTTGAAAAATTTGAATTTTGAAGGATTCAATTAAGGGACCCCCGATTTTGGTGCCTCAAATCAATTTTGCCTTTCGTTGATATTAAGCTATCCTGAAAATTTGATGTGTCTAGCTTAAACAATTAAAAAGTTTGAATTTTGGCATCCTGGTTTGAGGGGTTCCCAATTCTGGTACCCCTAAATTTTATCTTTTCTTCGTATTTGCTTATTGTAAAAATTTCGTCAGTCTAGTGTAAATGGCTCCAGTTGAATTTTAGCGTTCTTGTTTGAGAAGGATCTCTTTATTGTGGTACCCCCAAATTTTGTCAAATTTTATCTTTTCTTCGTACTTGCCTTTCCTGAAAATTTCGTGCGTCTAGCGTCAGTGGTTAAAAAGATTGAATTTTGATGGCCCCTTTTGAAAGGGTCACCCTCATAGAGGTATCCCCAAATCTTGTCATATTTTATCTTTAACTTATATTTGTCTATTCTGAAAATTTCATCTGTCTAACGTGAGCGGTTAAAAAGTTTGAATTTTGGCATCGCCGTTTTAGAAAAATTCCCTTATTTTGGTACCTTAAAATTTTATCAAAAATTATCGCATCTTTGTAATTTTCAACCCTAAAAATTTCATTTGTTTAACGTGTATGATTAAAAAGTTTTGAATTTCGGCGGCCTTTTTGGGGGGGACCTCCAACATTGGAATCCCCAAATTTGGTGAAATTTTATCTTTTTTTTCTATTTAGTTACCTTAAAAATTTTATGTATCTAGCTTAAAAGGTTTAAAGGTTAAATTTTGGAGGGCCCCGTTTGGGGGCAACCCCCATTTTGAAACCCCAAATTTTGTTAGGTTTGTTTATTTTTCATATCTACCTATACCGAAAATTTGATCCATCTAGCTCTAACGGTTTAAAAGTTCAAAATTTTGGTGGCCTCATTTGAGGGGCACTCCCCATTTTGGTACCCCCAAATTTTGCCAAATATTATCTTTTCTTTATGTTGAGCTATCTTAGAAATTTCATGTATCTAGCTTAAAAAGGTAAAAAGTTCGAATTTTGGAGAGACTCGTTTGGGGAAAATCCCCCATTTTGAAACCCCCAATTTTAGTTAGGTTTAGTTTATGTTTAATATCTACCCTCTCCAAAAAGTTAATCCATCTAGCTCCAACGGGTTAAAAGTTTGAAATTTTGGCAGCCTTGTTTTAAGGGGATCCCCAATTTTGATAAACCCGAATTTTGTCAAATTTGATCTTTTTGTAATATTTTCCTACCCTGAAAATTTCATGTGTATAGCGTGAGTGGTTTAAAAGTTACAAATTTGGCGGCCTCATTTGTGGGGAGACCCCCATTTTGATGTCCCTAAATTTTGCCAAATTTTATCTTTCCTTTGTGTTTACATACCTTAGAAATTTTGTCGGCCTAGCTCAAAGGGGAAAAAAGTTTGAATTTTGGAGGGGAAACCCCATTACTGAACACCCAATTTTTGTTAGGTTTAGTTAATTTTAATATCTATGTATTCCGAAATTTTGATCTATCTAACTTTAACAATTTAAAAGTTTAAAATTTTGGAGGGCCCAATTGAGGGGGATCCCCCAACCCCCCCAACCTAACACCCCCGATTTCATTGCCGCACTAGTCCTCCCTAATATCTTCAATCGCTCAAACATTGAATACTGTGCGTTTAGCGGTTTAAAAGTAGATAGCCGAAGAAGAAAAAGAAAAAAAAGAACAAAGAAGACAAAAAAGAAAAATAGTATTCAGGTTGGGGTAAACGAACATAACCAAACAAAAGACGATTGATAGTGTGCTCAAAAACCACAAATCATTTTTCATCAAAATCGGTATTCACGGAGATATATCGGTATTTATAATCACCCACATTGTGTCCAAATTTCAGCTGTGCACGCCTAGTGGTTTTTGAGGTACATGCGAATTAATAAATTTTCAAGCCACGAATCGACGTTTTTTTATGTTTTTTTGTGTCTCAATTCACGATCACGTGACCTAGGATCCCCAAAATTGGCACACATGACGCATTCATTGAATCCCATATTGAGTCCAAATTTAAACTTTCTTGGTTTTACCGTTTGCTAGTTATGAGCAAGTCAATCCTTACCTGCCGAAATTCGCGAAAAAAACAATGTATACGCGCTCACGCGAAGTCCCAATAAGGCGAATAGAGAGTAGACCTTGTTTGCAGCATTGTTGGAAAAGTTTATAGTAGTTTATTTGATGGTCACAAAATAATGTAAGCAAATACAATAGGCTTATTAAGATGCTGGTAAAATTATTAATCAGGTATGAGTTTTAACTTTGTAGCCTAATAACACAAGGTTTATTGCTAGACTATGATTTAGACTGAAATGTTTTTGACAGTTCGATTTTTACTGAGATTGCTTGGCTACCAAACAGTCTACTCTTTTTACCAGATCGGATCTGTTGTGCTTATAAGACTAAACTGATCAGAGCGCAGCGAAACACCTCGATGCAGTAGCCTAACAGCAACGTTGGTTTAGGTTAGAACTGAGATGGCGTCGCTAACGACGCTAAAGCTATCAACGTCAAGGTTGCCAATAAAAATTATAACATTACAGGCTCCTACGTCGTGTTTGAAGTAGAGTGTCTCTGGAACAGGTCGGTCAAAAAAGATGAATTCAACACCAATCTAGTCTGATACAATCCGCCTAACTTTAAATGCCTCCTTTCATTTTGCCTTTAGTTCTCGTTAAAGTATTCAAGAAAAACGAAGAAAACTTCGTTAAAATGTTAATTTTCTTCAGTCGAAAGCGGAAATGATATTTGTAGTATTCCATGTACATCGAAAAACACAAAAATCTTCTCCAAACCTAATTTGTTCTTTGGCTAGTGCAAATTGATTCAATTTGCAGCATTTCGATTAAGCCAGCAAAAAAATGTCAGGACTAAACCCACTCATGTAAATGCCTAACACTGCTTGAAGAATGGAAAGCACCGTTACTTTCGTTGCAAAGAATTTCAGTTATTCGCTCGTAAGGGCCCGGACGAATTTGCTTCAGCGAAATGACATCAGTTTGCACGCAATTGACATTTACTAAATCAAGAAACTTTGATTTGAAGAAACTTGAAAAAAAGGAAATTCTTATTATGATCCTGGAAATTCCAGTGTACAAAAATAACTTATCCGTGTCTTTGTTGTTGCCGATATCGGCATTGTTCATGGAATTGCTGCAGATACTTGCTGGATTTTAGACTTGGCTATTGACGGAGATTTTTAATAAAAGCGAATGAAAATTGAGCTCGTCAGAAATGACCAAGATAGTGCACAAGAATATCTCTAATTTTGTATGCAAAATTAAAGTTGAGCTCACTATTTGAAAAAATTCTGAAAAAAATTATTATTTATTTACCGAAAAGAATCCATTGACCTAAATTTCTTTGTGCAAAAAATGAAAGCAAACTTTGTTTCACTGGGAAATTGACTTTTTGACATTAATTTTAAGTCAAACGTTAATTCTATTTGGAACCTTAACCCTTAAAAACATAGACAAAAATGCTCAATTTAATTTAAAATGTCTCTTTTTCAAATTAAATCTTTTAGTATACTCGCTGTAATACGCCGAAGCGTGTTACAGGAAAAAAGGCACTGTAAATAAAAACGAGTTAGCGCGGCCCATCTCCGCGTCATTGCGCCCTGGCAACACAACTCTTTTCGAAGAAAAGTCGCAGCGGTGGCGAGCCGTTGCAACCCTGTGCCCGATTTGACTGGCCCGTGACTTGAATCTCAACCCTCCCGTTCCAGAGACAAACGCGCTACTGCTCGATCAACTGATCAGTTATTTTCTTTTTCTGTTGAAACATTATTGAAATTATGGGCTGAAACATTACCTCCGGAAACAAACTAAATTGCTTATAAAACTTTCAATTAGAAGCTTCCTGCTGCAAGACAAACATGGCAAAGTGGGGTAACTTGTACGGCCCCTCTACTCACAAATGTGGTCTGGAATTTACAGTGCCTTTTTTCCTGTACTCTTGTTTCGTACAAGATGTGGCAGAGCACAACCTCGCAGCTTAATTTTGTGGAAGACTGTCGTAACAGAATTTTGATGATACAATCGAAAATAAAAGTTTCCTTTATCTTTAGAAATTCAAAGTTTCGGCAACAATCGTGTTTTATCGTTGGAAGAGAAAATCAAATCAATGTCTATGACTGATTACATTGTCATTTGCGTGAAGAGTGACAGGTCATCTAATGCCCAGCAAGTAAGCTTCGACATTGAAAAACTACTGTAAAATGAAATTATTGTCTTTGCTGCTTTTGTTTTCGGACTGCATTGGTCTGGATGCATCAAGGTGGATCTTAGATCTGCGAATCAAGCTTTCACCAATCCACCGTGGAACGGTGGAAGGTAACACCGTAGAAACTCCACACTGTCCCTTTTTGACATTGCACGTCAAGTAGGAAAGCTGGCAATATGAATTTTCAAGTTGTGTAATCAACCGGAAATGGAATCTAAGTTTACCAATTTAAAAGCAGACGCTATATCTAACAAATCAACTCTTTGGGTGTAATAGGTTTAATTTATCATGTTGCATTTTCCATGAGCACCAATCGCTTTCTTACGTATTTCTGCGCACTTTTTACCTTATACGGAATTTATTTCACGATGTTTTAATGAGGCCTTGTCTATTTTGTGTTATTTGAAAACTACTACTAACAGCTATAGAAACTAGAAGCTTATCAATAAGTGACTGAAAAGTAGCCTACTGTTTTCTCGCAGGCAAAAGAAAGAATTTTGTCGCACATGAAGCAGCATATAAGTGAACGCCTGATCGACAACAATATCGTTCTTAAACTGGGCGACCACGACTGTATTGACATTTACGAAGCGTCGATCAAACACCATGTGAAAGTCGAGTATAAACAAGGGTAAGTTCATTGCCTTTTGGGGAAGAGCCACAACCGGGTTTTTTGTCGTGGCATGATGTTTTTTAAACTTTTTTCAACGTGGAGTTGTGTTCAAAGTATGAAGGGAATGGACTAGATTAATCTGGTTAACTCCGTCGTCGAATACAGCATCGAACGAAAAGGGGAGTGCTAATGATTAAGCCGCCTAGTGTTGCTAATTAAATACAGTATTTCCAATTGCTTTCAGGGACAACCAAACAACTGGTATTGTTTTGTTTGGAATCAATGACCACGTGACCCAATTGCACGATTACATCCGGGAGTTGTGGTTTGAGCTTCGCGAGGCGGAAACGATGGCGAGAATGAATGCTTGGAAGTGGGAGATTGCCCCCATGAATTTCGCTGACATGCCGTGTCGAGTATCTCGTGAGATCGAAAAGTGCTACGAGGTAATGCTCTAAAGTTCCTGCGCCTAACAATTGCGCTGCGACTAATAGTGCGGCGTCTGAACGGTTGCAGGGAAATGATATGTAGTGTAAAAGAAAGCATCACGTTATGATCTACGAGGAAATTAACTTGTAAAATTAAAATGACGTTGATGCGAACTCAAATTGCTACGCTATGTCGAGCTGATGCAGTATGCATTTTATTTCGTCAGTAGCGTGACCAAAAAGGGTAAAGGCGTCGTTTTAACTTGGGTTCAACCCGCACCCAGGTCACATTTTTGCGTCCTTGGGTAAGGCGCGCTTAAAGGTGATCATCTTTGCTTCGTGGCTTTGAACAAGCAACAAATTTACGTGGGAAGAAGTCAAACGTTAACCTGAAAGTTTTGAAATACGGTCAACTCCTAAGCGGGAGAGGACGACTAGTCCGAAATAAAAGCGCCCCCGTCGCTTCCTCGTGAGCGAAGGATAAATTAGACATGTATCAGTCTGTCATTCATTGCACTTAAAAGATGTTGACTAGCAGTTCGTGTCGATGCTTTGATTATTTTCTCCAAAAAAGGTTTGAGCTAAGGCAGTCGTGAACGAAACCGCCTGTTATTCAATAAAATATGTTGCTAAGCTGTATGTAACGTCATGTATTTCTCTAAAATTGTTTAATCTACTTGAATCTGGTATTTTAGTCATTTTGGAATTGATTTGATGACGCCACAGCGGAGTTACCGCTTTTATCATTGTTTTTATCTGGTTCGTGATATTGAGGGAAATCAGTTGATTAAACATACTTCGTGTTTTCAACTGCATTGGGTTGCGAAGAAATATAAAAACTAAAAAGCCTATCCTTAGTTAACCTTCGATCACATCTTACTTCTAGAACAAGTCGAAAAATTTCAATTTCGTTACACATTACACCTACCAACCTATTGTTTCGCATTGTTACTTTTATTTAAACCATTGTTATAGCTCCTGCGTTCATATTTGACGTGAAGTTGTTGTATTTTTGCAGCAAAACAATCAAGGAATCCATGATGTGCGCTTATTTGGTGAAACTATGAATATCAACTTCGCTACCATGACGTATTCGTTTCTATCCACTGGCGGGAGGGTCTTGAGAGGTGGAAGTTTAAATGCAGATTCAAGTAAGCATGGATTATTGGTTGCTGGAGTTGTGTAAGGAGAAACGCCTTTGCGAGGTGTAAAACTCGCAATTAGAATTGCGTAACTAAGCTGGGTTATTTAAACATTTGGGCCAGAAATAGCATTCAGAAGAGCATTGAGTCAACTTTTTCACTGTTGACCAAAATGTAGGAAAAAGCCTAAAATGTATTCTTATCAAATTTGAACTTACTACGTCTTCCCTTATTCAAGATATTGTGGTTCAAAATTAACAACTTTTCTCTTACCGTCCTTCAGTGTTGCCATTTCGTCAGTATTGTCACAGAAGATTAGCTTTTGGAATGGAAAGCTGGCTTACACTTACATGAAAAGCAGCTAATTTACGGTTCTTACTCTTCACTTTGCCTTGATATTAACTCTGCTGCAAAACGCAGATTGGCAATTAGGAATTTGCAGTAACTTTTTAAAACTTTGCTTCTAATTGGCAACTCTGGCAAAATTTCTTAAGGGGAAAAACCCTTTCCAGGGGAAATCTTCCACTGTTATATTTCGGTAACGGAAGGTCGTAGAAAGCAGAGATGTACACGGAGTCGGATTCCGGATCGAGAATTTCGGGATTTTGCAAAATTCTCCGGTTTCGGATCTGGTTTTAGGATGTTAAATATGCTGTACTTCCGGATCCGAATTTTTCGGATATTGTATTTTTGTATGGAAAAAATTACCAAATGAAAAATCCTTGTCAAAAATGAAAAAATGCAAGGCTGTTTTTTAAAAATGTTGTTAGCACCAGTACCTTTTTTTTTTATATATGATACAGCACTTAGTGGAGTAGGCCTAATTGAATGAAAGAAGTTAGAGGAACCCCACCATAGTTACCTGGTAACAAAGCGTCGTATTAAAAGATTAACTTGAGATAAGTGGGTATCAGTTGTTAGCTTTTAGGTATTAGCGGTTAGGCTGCTAACGTACTACCTGACTACGTACCGGTATCGTACACTTGGGTCTACGTTTCGTGATGAGTACCGTGACATGTCTTGCACAAAAGTTAAAGTTACTTTTTAGATCTGATATAGTGCAGTTTTGGTCAACTTCATTGGTTAAACCCCCGCATTAAAATTGTAAGCTTTTCTTTTCTTAGTTAAAAATGCATTTACAGTACATTACCGCCGTAAGCCCTAACCTGCTAACTCAAGTTCAAACCCTTGCAGCCGTGGGAGTCGTATTGACACACAAATTTAAGTGAGGGTTTTAATAGGGATTGGTTTAGAATTAGAATTCAAGTTAGTACCGGTAGGCCTAGCCTAGTTCTTGGGGATTAGTTGCATGCACTCGTTGTTAGTGTTTGGTCATTTTGACTCATTAGGTTTGCTTATGATTGCTGACTGCTAGTAATAGTCGTTACCCACGAAACAAGCAGCTTAGCTTGCAGTTAGCTCCAGCTACAAAAAGGTATAGCCTATCTGATTTGTCTAGCTCAGAGAAACACCGATACTGCAACTAAAAAGAGATGAATTTGTCAGCTTTGTTTTGAATCTCTTCCAGTTTGGTTGTATAATTGTTTTGAATTCCCAATAACGTGCTGAATGACGTTATAAGTCAGGTTTGCATTGTATCTGTTGCTCAAGTTTATCAATAATGTTGATGAGCACCAGTTACGCGTATGTACACTTATATAAATTTGTCAGAATAATATGCAATATGGGCACAAGCTTACATGCCATGACCATGTTATGTATTCTTACAACCAGTTTAGCCTGGTAGCAATTTAATGAATTGCTGTTATAAGTGTTACGGAAATTAGTATTTGTTTGCTTGTTTAACAGGTTTAGTGTGAGTAATAATTCAATAGTTTAAGTGCATACTAGTGAACTACCAGTGCAGTGAAGTCTTAAAAATTAGTGTTTATTATCTGCTACTTTGTACCAAAGATATGATTTACATTCTTGAATAGAAATTTTCAAAATATTCACTATAAATTATGCAGCTTTTTTTCTTTAATTTGCTTTTTTTTGAATAAATGAAGTTCCGGTAACACTCGTGCGTCTGCTGCATTGTCAATGCCCCAGATGTGCCAGATTTTTTTATACTATGATTGTTTTTAAGAGTTATCCCTTATTTCTTTGCAGCATTGCATTTGACTATTTTCGTAAGAATGGGCTCTTTAAAGTGCTTGTAATGTTAATGTGGATAACCTGTAGAGCTACAGCTTTTTTAGGTTTATTGATATAATTTCTTTGAGATTAATGAGGCTTTATTGTAGAGTTTTACCTTTGTCGGTCATATATTGCTAGGTTTGTATTGGTACCAAACCACTGGCACATCAAATGTGTAGCTATGATGATGTGAAAAAGTGGGTGTACTAAAACAACGAACTACATAGATAGTATTAGTGAATACTTATTGAATGCAGGTGTATATATAATTGGAGTATTTACAAGATGGTAAAATGTGTATTCATATGTTTGTGTTTTTTCAAGGACAAGTTAATCTACATACTTACAGTACATGTCTTGTATACTCATATACAGAGTATTGGAGTATCACTTTCTTTATACTAAATCCAAGTATACAAGGAGAGTGTTTTATTTTTAGTAATATAGTATAACTAATATTTTTAAATATTGGGGGCCCTTTATGTTTTGATGAGTGTGCATTTCTTAATTTTTCGGATTAGGATTCGGATAGCAAAAATAAATTTCGGATAAGGTTTTGGATTCGGATATTGATGAAAGTTTTGGATTAGGATTCGGAGTCACAAAATGTGACTCCGTACATCTCTGGTAGAAAGCTCAAACGTGGCAAAGTTAGTCTTCAGAATAGTCAAAATTTTTTGAGAGAAAACCGAGCAAAAATTTTTTCGACTTGAATGCCCTTTTTAAATAAGGTTGATGCAATTGAAATTACAACGGGAGAGGATGGAGCTCTTAATTCATGTCTATGTTTAAGAAAAGCACGCTTAGACTGTGTTTAAATTAATTTAGATCAGCGGGTTAGTGTTGTGTTGATCGCAAATCAAATCGTTTTTGACTTTACAATTATTTACTATAAGAAAATCACTAATTATTATTTGCGCAAGCAGACTCGCCAAAGCATAAGATTTGAAAATGGTACATTGAGTAGAAAATGAGTATACTGATGTATTGTCAATTAAATTAATACTTGGAAAATCCCTTTAATTTTTTCTGCCAGTGAGAAACACGCTTTGTCGTAGCATTTTGTTTGTGTCTCACAGCTTGGAACGAAAACATTGATTAATGATTATGCCGATGCAAGCTTCGTTTCAAGATGTAATGATGTTTTGAGTGCCTTTTGTCCCTTTGTCGTATCGTGTTTCTATAAAAATCTTCTGAGATTTCATGTTTTTTTTCCTGCAAATTTTACAGCAATTACTGCAAAAAAACAACCACAGTAACGATGCGAATAACTTACAGTGAGCATTGTGTATTGTAAATCTTTTCAGCCTGTTATCACGGGCGTTACTTCACGAAACTCTTTATTTCCTACTAGAGCAATTTTCAAAACTGTTCAACAAAGAGAACTGGATTATATATATCACTCGGCCAAATTGAATTAAAAGGGCCGAGATGCTCCAATTCTGAAGTTGTTATTTTCCAGTGCATGTATTTTGAAGTATTGTCAGTTCATATGCATTTTAAACTATAGTTGCTTCGCAGTTACTATACCTTTTAGTTGTTATGTCACGTTCGTTGTTTTTATATCGTGAACCAAATGATTTCAAAATTTTCATTTTGTATCATTTATGAAGAGATAAAAGCGTGGAACTATGATCTCATGAAAAAACTTTTTAGGTTTTCCACCTGAATGGATTGAAATGTCCGATCGCACGTTAATGCGAATTCCGTTACCTACTACCTCGCCCGAATATCAAACTGTCTGCTCCAAATTTTTCCGCAGCAACCCTAATGTGAAACGAATCGTTCGAGTAAGTTAATATTAAGAAATAATTACGTGCAGCCGTTTGCTTTTGCTTTATTGGGACTTCGCGTGAGCGCTTACTACCATTGGTTTTGTTCGCGAACTTTGGCAGATGAGGATTGATTTGCTCATAACTAACAAACGGTAAAACCTGAAAACTTGAAATTTGGACTCAACATAGCAATTAATAAAGGTGTCTTGTGTGCCAATTTTGGGAATCCTAGATCACGTGATCGTGAATTGAGACACAAAAAAACATAAAACAGCAGTAATTTTTAGCTTGAAAAGTTATTAAATCGCTTGTAATTCCAAACCCACTTGACGTGCAAAGCTGAAATTCAGACACAATGTAGGTGCTTATGAATGCTTTATGCAAACCGAATTTGGGTGCGCCCGGTCACTTGACTAAAATTATACAGGCTAAAAATGGGCAGAAAGTGGACGATTTTGAACCAATATATCTGTCTTGGTGATTACCGATATAGATGAAAAATGGTTTGTGATTTTTGAGCACACTATCAACTGCCTATGTTTTGGTTATATACGTTTAACCCAACTTCAATACCATTTTTCTTCTTTTTCGTACTTTTTTTCTTATTCTTCTGCGGCTATCTAGTTTTAAACCGCTAAACGCACTGTATTCAAAGTTTGAGCAATTGAAGATATCAGGTAGGACTAGAGCCCGACTGAAACTAAGGGTGCCAGGTTTGGGGGGATTTCCCTCAAACAGGTCCTGTAAAATTTTAAACTTTCAAACCGTTGGACTATATGAATCAAATTTTCGGAATGGGTAGATATTAAAAATAAACTAAACGTAACACAAATTGGGGGAGCCACAATGGGGATTACCCCCAAACGGACCCTCAAAAATTCAAACTTTTTACCCTTTTAAGCTAGATACATGAAGTTTGTAAGGAAAGTAAATATAAAGGAAAGATAAAATTTGACAAAATTAAAATTTGACAAAGTTTGGCTGATGTAATAAAGTCTCTGGAATTTTAAACATCGCTTTATGTTATTTCATAATAAAGAGAAAATTGTCAGAACTCCTCATAGCTTTTTGATTGACGTTACTTGCTTATTTTGATAACTTTTTGAGACCTTTAAACTTTGAGAGCGAATAACCACAAACTGTTAAAATGAACTAAACAGAGCGTAATGTGCAAAAGAAGTAGATAATTTTTGGTAAATAGTTGTTTGACTTTAAACATTGCATTTAGTGTTCTGGAAAGCATAGACTTGAGTAAATTATTATAAGTTTTCAATGTGCAGTCATCGTGAAGTTAAAACTCGGTAATATCACTTATAATTTTACAAGAATTTGATTGTTTGTTTCTAAATTTCTTTTGTGTACGTATCTCTTTCCATGCTAATTGCTAAGGCAGGCATTGTTAAGTACTTAGAGTTTGAGAAAAATTTGTCGAACTGTTTGCAGATGGACTGGTATAAAATTCTTCTTAATAAATATTGCAGTCAGGGCATGGAATGGAATGGAAATTTCGGTATGGAATATGGAAGATGCCAGAATGGAATGGAAGATTTCAAGAATGGAATTGAAGACATACTTCCATACCAATTCCATACTAGATTTCGGACATGACATTTACAGAAAAATATCAGATATATACGTATAGTGATAACTAAAATTATGTGGAAGCGTTTAGCAGCTTATCATCTGCTACAAATTAATAGGGTAATACGGTCATGAGCATTGCGCAAACAGAGTACGCATTGCAGCTGCAATGATGCTGACAGGTTTATTTTCATTTTGAGGAAGACGTTTTGCCAAGTGACAAAACTTTTCCGTCGTAACAAAGATTTGGATTTACTTTTCTTCGATTGAGCTTAATTCTTTGTTGTTGTTTTTTTGTTTTGCCTCTTAGCTTTTTTTGGCGTGTTTTTAAAATGTTTTTTGCAGTTTGACTATCTAAATTTCATAGTTGGTGTGATTACAAACTTCAATCATTAAACCCTTAGCATACGAGTAAATCTAGTGTTTGTTTATTAAGTGACTGATATAGGCGTAGCCAGGAGGGCTAGGGGGCCCGCCCCGCCTTTTGAAATGCCACCGATAATGAAACTAATGACAACAAATTCTATTGTTTTTTCAGTTTTACTTTATTTTGGTATTTTCGCGTACAAAAGTAAAAATTAACAATAATCGTAATATTGACCCCCTTAAATTTAAATTCTTGCCAAGCAATTTAAATTTATAATCTGGGAAAAATCCAGGGTTTTGTTCCTTAAATTTGCAACCTCAGACCCTAATCTAACCGTTTTATGAACGTAATGCACTAACATGATTTCGCACCAACTTCAAATGACAATAGCCCTGCTCCTCGCCAGCTTTTAAAAAACAAATTATTTAAAAAAAAATATTAGCTTGGGGAGGTGCTTATTGGATAAATTATTAAATTTGAATTGATGGGGCCTGAGCCCCCTGGTCGAACATGCACTCCTAAAACTGGTTATTTTTAACACAAAAATCTCCGAGGCAAATCTTCTAGTGAATTATTATTTATTCTAAAATTTTTGCAGGTGGCAATAAACCTTGGTTTCCTCTAGCTGGGCCAAATCACTTACAAAATTTAACCCAAAAATGCAAGATTTCAAATGTGTTTTGACTTTACCTGTAAGTAAAGGCAAGGCTGTAACAATAATATTGTAGCTTTTCAACTGGCTTTCAAATTTTAAGAATGTAATGCTTTTAAATGGCTCTAAAAACGTGCGAAATGTGATCCAAATGGCATTAATATTAAAATAGCTATTTTTCTAAAGCATTACGAAAGATCGCCCCAAGATCCCTATAGTCTCCTGCGGCTGGGGACTCTACCCCCGAACCCCCGTCTGCGACTCGTTTTGTTACACTAGTTAGCTCACCACGTCTCCCAATTTAGACATTTTGGGAAAACTTCATAACTTTTGGTTGACGGCTTCCCCTTTAGCAAAATCATGGTTGTGTGCCACTCACAAAGGCTTCTAACCTTTCTGTTTACGGTATCTCTGTCCCATAAAAATGCCACTTTTTGAAGATTTCTGATGCCGTCATTGCATGTGATTTGCGTTTTACCCCTTCCCTCCCCCCCTAGTCAAAAATGTTGGCTACGTCTATGGTTGATATTTTTATGCTGAGTGAATTTTTATGGTAGGTCATTGTAATAGTGCTTCAAATGTGAGATAAGATGTATTGCACTACACTGCTTGGTGTTTACCTTTGTGAACGATTACTTGCGCAAAGGTACGCTTAACGTTGCAAAAGTACAATACAAATTACGCGTTGCTTCCGGTCTAAGCTTACCTTGGTATGGAAGTATGGAATGGAATATGGAAGAAAATTTTAGTATGGAATGGAAGAATTTTATTATGGAATGGAAGAAAATAGCCAGTATGGAATATGGAAAAATCGTCTTCCATACCATGCCCTGATTGCAGTGGGCTAGTTGAGGGTGTAGATTTGATATTTAGGATAGTGTGTCAAATTTCTGGTCAAGATAATGTAAGTTGCAAAATCCAAAAATCATATTGGCGTTTTCAGATCAAAAGTGCTGGTTTCTGTGATTCAATCAGAGCAAAGGTTGTTGTCGAAATATTTGTTTTAACGAGGGTTTTGTTTGTAACCGCAATTTTAACAATTGCGCTGCTAAGCGAGAATTCAATTAACTCCTTAAAAGTTGAAATGAGATGTGATAGATATTTATAGATACCTTTTCAAGACGTTTAAATTTTGAAAGCAGTTAAACACAAACTTGACTAAGCTGATGGAACATTATGAAATTCGAAAGCGATGTATTTCAGATATGACCATCAACAATCATAAACCCGTTTAACGCAATTGTGAAGTTCTTTAGTTCAGTAAAGTTAAATACTTCTGCGAAGTCCCCGGATGTCGCTTGCGACGTCATATTCTAGTTATCTTTGCGAATAGTTCTATAATATTTGCAGAATAGACTCCGTTTATGAGGATAGATTTAAGCAGCTTTATGTATAAATTAAATTGAAACAAGTTTCTTTGTCGGAAAGATCATAATTATAATTGCAGTTTGTTTCGGTTTTGGAAACTTTTCTGTTTAATTGCATTGACTTTTGGAGTATGTGTTAGTAGCATGTTTCGGAAATCGTGTTTTCGATTTGTTTTTTTTTTTCTTCAGGTGAAAAAATTGTTTTTAGCTTGTTTTGTTTATCTATTATTATTTTATGACTTAAATACTTGTTTTTTTATTGAGTTATGTTTGGCTGCAATACTTAAGTTATGCTGTATTTTTTTGACATATTCAATTTTTGTGCGAAGCAAAATTTCAAAATTATTCGAAAAGGAACTGTGTGTGAATGAAAGCAACATTTAGAGGGTTTTTGATTTTATACATAAAATTTTGACTTGTAAATTTTTAGTTTAAGCATTATGTTAAACCATTAAAATTTTAATTCGGTGCAGTCAGCCAGCTAATTTTAGAATAATTATAAAGTTTTTGAAAATACGCGTTTGAATTAATAACAATCAGCCCTTGCAATAAAGTTTCTGGCAATAGCAGTAGAAATGCTGTATCATCAATCGCTCATCACCGTAGCTATTGCGACATCTTTCCATCAGAAGCAGTGCGGTCCGCATGCAATGGGCTGTTCGGTTACGCCTACTTGTATCAAAATGTATCACGCTTCAACGTAATAGCTGCGTGATTCAACCAACGCTTAGATTTTCGTTTAAATTTGTATTCTATTGTGTATTGCGTTGGATCTAAATTAAATTTTCTTTGTGTCTTTAATTCGCTTTGTCAATATTAGTTTAGCAGTTTCGCCGTGGATATCCTATCAACGAAATTCCCAATTATCGCAGTTTCGGTTTTCTATACTGTGGTTGTCCAGGGTTTTATTTCACGGCGTTTACCTATTATTCACCAACGAAATGCATTTGCTTTAAAAGTTTCATTTAGAAACTGAAACTAGAATGTTGCTCATTTAGAAACTTCCCAAACCGGGGGTCGCGACCCCCCTAGGGGTCGCGTAACGAACTTCAGGGGTCGCAAAGAGTATTCTAATTTTTACAAGAAAGTGTAAAATTAATATACTCTCAGCGACCCCTGACTGTCATTAAAAACTCGTGCGATTCTGCAAAACGTCATTCTTAATAGGCGCTATTAAATAGTGAGACTTTGTTGGACAATGTATTATATAAGAAGACAGCAGATAAACTTTTCGCCATTTGTATCATGTAGCACAGCTGGATGCCTAACGTGTTTTGTTTTGTCACTTCATCATCATCATCATATTTATTTATTTACCAAGTGACGTCATATCACAAGAAAAAAAAACAAAAAACTGCAACTTCCTCTAGGTATATCACCAAAGCATCGAACTATGCAATTCCTTTAAAACCAAACACACAAACTTGCAGAGTCAAAGCGATATTTAGTCACTTGGTGAGGAGACAGCGAAGGACCGAAAGGTCATCTAAGTCTTCTGCCACCTCACCAAGTTAAGGTTAAAAAAAAAACAGCTTCTAGATTTTCTCAGTCTGCTACTTTCTATGATAAAAAATTTTACGCAAAAATAAAACAAAGTGTTGCAAAGATATGTACATTTTGTACAGTGTATACACAAAACTCACAGTCACCATGTAAAGAAAATGCAAGACAACATTAGAATTGTTCTAACTCTAAGCATACCAAAAAACAAAAAAATAAAAATGCTGTAACTACAGATTGGATAGAAATAAAATTAATAAAGTTCATAATGCTTATTTATGTTTTATAGAATTTAAAGTGGGCAATTGGAGTGAAAAAACCTCCTTGCTTTGTTTTGTATTGTTTGCCAATATGTCATTAGTACTGGTACAATTTCCAATACCAGTATATATCAACCTCAGTCAGTTATTGCAAAATTACTAATAATTCAAGGGCACACCAAAATGAGAGATGACGTATTGTAATAAATGTGTGATAGATAAATGCACCAAACTCATGCTATTCAAGCTTCTTTATCCTGCATTTTGTTCTACAAGCCAATTCCATACTTCGGTTTATCACGTAATGGAACTATGCTGACCAAACTCCATGCTTGTGCAGTGTTGTTGTCAGTAGCGTAGGCACCCAATTGGCTTGTCGAACAAAATGCAGGATAAAGAAAATAACACGTATTAGCACTTCTGAGACTGTCTTTTGCACTGGTATAGACTCAAAATGATTTAAAGCATATTTTGAAATGCTTATTCAGAGAGGGCTATTTTGTCAAAAATAAAACTCATAAATCAGAAAAAAAAACTTTAAAACATAGCCAAAAATCGGTATCCAAATTTGATCGCTCATTGAAAAATGTTTAACGTTAGTTTCATCAAAAAATATATAAGCGCATGAATAGGGGGCAGGGGAGCTATTTAATATTAGTTAATCACCAATCACTTCTCTCAAACAATTCTTCATTAGCCCCTATCAGTGATATTTTTCTCTAAAAAGCATAGGCGAAATAGATTACTCCTTGAGAGTTTTATGGAACTACCGGTACAGGTTTTTATGACTTACCAGCTTGTAAAAAGATAACTGAAATTTCAATAATAGCTACCTCACACATAGCCACTTTTATGGTGCTATAAGTACAATCATCTTTTTGGACTGCTAACTTCTATGCCACGTTTTTTATCAAAATTTTTATTTTTTATCAAATTTGTATCATAGCATTGTTTTTCATCAGAATAAGCCTAAAAATAAGTTGCTTTTGCCAAAAACATGCAAACTTTTCGAGCGCTGGAGGCTACTCCCCCAGACCCCGTAACATCCCCTCCATTGCAAAATGTTGGCTATGAGCCTGGCTGTACACTAGAACCGGTATTTTAGTAGAGGAGTAGGAGCGTAATATATATTGAGCAGAGATTTAACTACCACGCTACTGCTACTAATGATTAGATTCTAATCAATGGATAGCTGGTTAAAAAAGTCGCATGATAACGGTAATAAGCGTACTGCAGATGATGTTGAAGCAGCGGTATACACAAATGCAAACAGATTTTTGAGAAATGTGTTTGCATTTTTGTACGCATTGGGCACCGGTGTCTTGTTATTATTTTTTTCCATTGAATAAGTTACCACAAATGCACAACTCACAGTGTTTATTATTTTAACTGTGATGGGTCGCGAAAATTTTTATGAGCTTAAAAGGGGTCGCGAGCAAAAAAGTTTGGGAAGCTCTGCTGTAGATGAATATAGCCTGTTGCTTTTGTTCGTAGCTAGCGGAAAATCGCATGTTTTGTGTCACGTGCTGTACGGTGGCTTAGATAACTAGACGGGCTAGCTGTTGTTCATTTAATCTACTTGCTTTGCCTCTTCGTTCGTGCTAAAATTACATTTCTTGATTCTTTATTTCGATTACTGTAATTCTCTTTACATTCAGTTAGGTTCAAACGCTTTCCAATGGATTACAATCGATTGTATTATGATAATAGGTTACGTAATAGTAATATTGCGAAGGCAATATACAACCAGGAATATCTAAAATTCCTGGCTACTACCAGCTTTTAAAAGACCATACGTTCGTTCTTTGGTTATTTTGGTTTTTACTGTCACGATACGCAGGGTGGGCCACAAGTAGATATACACTAAATACAGCAATCGGAAAAGTATGTAAATACTTTAAATTTCTTATTACTTTTTAAGCAATACATTCCAAAACATTTCACATTACTAGCTATGTACCAAGAACTGAAAATATGATCTGAAATGAAGTTTATACCATCAAAAAAATCTTTTAAGTACCTTTGAGCGATTGCTGTATACCTACTTAGTGCTTATGGTCCACCCTGTTGAGTATGTCACTGATATTGGCAAAGACTTGGCAGAGTCCATTTCTGCGGTTTTGTCGTTTTTTTGTTTTTCAAAAAAGTGTCACATAGATATCGAACTTGGGAAGCATTTAACTGGTCGGAAATTAAACCTCTGAATCTTCGCTGCAGAGGCGATTGTGTTAATTCCATAAATGTTTCTAAATTAATTGAAAACACCATTTGCGCTCTAGGCTTCTTTCAATACATAAAAACAAAAAAAGGAAAAGGAAGCTTATTTGCTCAATAATATGGCTTCCGTTTTTACTCACAATTAGGCTTCTGTATTTACAATGACTTTGATATTGAACCATGATTAACGTGCAATGATCTGAAATTAGCACAGCGGATAGTGGCTAATTACTCAAATTTTTCATTGTACTCGCTGTATCACGCCGAAGCGTGTAAGGAATTTGTCGGGCCCATCTCGTCATTCCGCTTACAGGCAACACACCTTCTTTCAAAGAAATACCACAGCGGTGGCGAGCCGCTGGCAGCATTCTGTCTGATTTGACCCGCCTGAGATTTGAACCTTCGACCTCCCGCTCTAGAGACGAACACGTTACCGCTCGACCAGGTAACAGGTCCCGGCGAATGTTTCATTTATTGTATTTTAGATCGAGCGGATTCAGAACGTGGCTCTGTACCGCCAGTACCAAGTGATGAAGAACCACGTTGCGAAGAAACTAACAAGTACCAACCCTGTGATGAGAGAGCTGTTTCACGGTACCAGTGAAGCAGACGCGAACAGTATCTGCTCCCACGGCTTCAACAGGAGTTTTGTGGGTAAAAATGGTAAGTAAATGAACGCTTTATTACTACTCGTAATTACTAGGTATGTTTTATATTCTCTTTGCTGATCTCAATTTAAGTACGGATTTGCATAGCGGAGTTTCAAGCTGGGATTAGCAGTTGCTTGCTGCACGGTGTTGTTGAATCATTCAATCGAACATTGTCGCTTCTTGAACATTTGCATTCTTGTAAATTTTGGAGGGTCCATGACAATTGACCGCCAACTAACCCTAACCCTGATGCTGGCGATCAGTTGGCTTGGTCGAATTTTCGATGCCTTTTCCTTTTGAATAAGATTGATTTTGGGTTAAAATTGAAATCGGTCTTAAAAAGTAAGTGAAATTCAAAATCCAAGAACAGTCCACGTATCTTAAGTATTAGCTCAGTTCTATCTGATTAGGTGACTTTGTGAATTGTGTATATTGCATTAGCGTGTTGTGTGCTTGCCAGCCTCATGTTGCTGTATTGGCGTAAATAGTGTATGCAGTATTTTCGAAGATGGCACCGCTCATGTCTTATTTTGTTGATGGACTGCTTCAGTCTTGTCAGATAGTCAAAGTGACAAAAATTTGACTCGAATAACATGGTTCCATACCCTTAAAAGAGCTGCAAAAATACAGTATCTCACGTTGTCTTTGTCTGCAACTTTTTTACGTGGCCTATTATTCCTAATCCAGTCTTTACGATGTTTTGACGCGAAATCGTAATTCTAGCCAAATCCTAACTTAAAAATGGTCGTTTAAATTGTCTTGATTTGTGTCGCTGTTATACCACTATTGTGATGCGCTGCTTTGCAGTTACTTGTAATGTCCATTTTCGGTGTTGGTTAAGGTTAATTGGCACTGCAGGAGAGCAGGTGTGCACTTTTGCTTCCCATTTAAATAGAAATTTGAGATGGTCGTTATACCACTGGCACCACTTTTTAAATTTACTTCTATTTTTTTCAGGTACTGCTTATGGAAAGGGCTGTTATTTTGCCGTGGACTCCAGCTATTCCGTTGGTTACGCGAAGAGAGGTCGCGGAACTAAATATGGGTTTATTTTCCTGTCTTTAGTTTTGACTGGGGACTACACGCAGGGCAGCCCAGACATGAGATCACCCCCAGAAAAATACTCAAATGGCGAAGAAAAACTTCTCTACGACAGTGTGGTAGATAATATGAATAACCCACAGATGTTCGTGGTCTTCAAGGACTCCAGCGTTTACCCTTCCTATTTGGTTGTGTTTTCGTAAGCTATGTTGTAGACGTGCAATTTACACCCTAGTTTCCAGCTAGTACGGGTCCTGTGTACCTGCTGTGTAACAATCAACAAATTCGATTTGCTTTAGCTTGCATACACTGTACTCTCCATCGACCCACAAGAAAGTGCTGATGGCGTTACGTTACATATTCTAAACCGCTACCCCATGCGCTTGTTGATAACGCGGCAATTGATTAATGAAGTCAGTTAGACCTATTTTGTTGTGACGAAGCGCCCATAGGTGACGTGTTTTAAGCAATATTTTTTGTTCTCTAATCATTGCAATAGAGCGCGACGTGGTGCAGCGTTACGCCAAACAACAACGGGAATGAAAAACAGCAAAACTGCGCCAATACTGCCTTCAGCATCGTCCGCTTCAAACGCGAACCCTGATTTCCTGTGTTGCGTACATTAATTAACTATCTCTGCAGCACTTGCAATGCTAAAGTTACAGAATGATTTTAAATTTTCAAGAATTTACTCTTGTTTGGTTAATGCGTATTTTAGTAGTGTCCGTGATATTTCTTTTTGATGGTGTCTGTTACGAAGCTGTTTTGTCTCTTCACACTTTATTCACTTAACGTTTGATTGTTTCCACCGTTGACTGTATCTTATTACATGAGTGTTATACTGTACTGTTGTGTAGTACTGCTGTTGGTGCCGCAAAAAATGTTGTCATGCAGTATCAGCCCAAAACTATTTGGCTTGGGGTTTTACTGCTCTGTTTCCGATTCTCAAATTGACCGGTTTCGCTCAACTTCAGTGTTGCCTTTTATTCAGTGAGCTTAATTAAAATTAACGTAAAGAAATCTAGCCAAAATTTGACTTCAAAAACTTCTTCAACTTACAACTTCAACCCGTAGTTGATTTAGCTTCAGTGTTTTCAAAACACTTTTTTTGGAGTTAGAAAATGCAGTGACATTTTAAGTTTTTTTCAAAGGCAACGCTGACCAAAATTTCAAAGAAAAATTCTGAGTTTGAAGCTACGGTATCTTGACAGTAGAAAAACTTTTTTTATTCCTGAGTGTTTTTGAAATTTTGCTAATCGTGGCTTAGCACTTTCTTCCGCATTGATTTTGAGCTTCAATCAGTTTTTCAAAGACAATTTTCAGTTTTTTATCACTGGGTCGGTAAAAGATTTGTATGTGACGATTTGTCATGGTGTAGAAAAAAACTACCAAAACAGGATGCGCGATTGCTTGTACCAAATTAATCTAATGATACTTGATATTGCAAAATTCAAGTTACGTCTTTCTAACCTGAAAAAGAAAAATTCTAATTGATGTAGAAAATTCGTTGTTTTGTGAAACTTTTTGCACCCTTTCGTTAACTTTTTTTACCAGTTGAATTGGGATTTCTACATGCTTTTTAAAGACTTTTGGTTATTTGCTTTGGTCCAATACTACAGCAGGTTAGTCTGATCACGAAAAAGAACTGCCAACGAGAATTTTTCTTGAGCGAAGCTTTTCCTTCCGTAACTCTCTGTACATTATCATATTTTATTCATTAATGTGCTGCTTGCTTGGAAATTTTATGGTACCAATTTGTACAGCCTTTTTCGCACTTGCGTGCTTGTTTTTACTGATGATTTTGAACTGCGTGGAATTTTTGAACTTAGTGAAGATTTAACAACATTTGTTCAGTGATTATGCCACTAACTGAGCATTCCTCTTTTTCCATTTCGAAGCATGTTTTAATATTACAAATAAACGCCTATATTTTGGTTCAAGTCTAAAAAGGAGAGTTTTTATGTTAACACGTCGAAATTTCATACTATGTGTATAACTCTCTAAAATAAGCAATATTTTGACTCGTACTAATGTCGCGTAATACGGCTTTAGGTGTCAAAGTTTGGTTCAGGTTGCTGCTTGAGATAAGCGTAAAATGTGCATAAAATTGCTTTATTGCTTAAGTGTGAATAAGTTGCTCTGTTTTTATCAAATTTCATATTCACTTTAAAAGTACTACCTGATTTTTGATGCATTGCAAAAAGTACTAATGTCAATTTCTATCTTGCAGTGCAAATTAGTAAGCTAGTTTTTCTTGGCCAGTTTGTTTGATGTTTTTTATAAAAACGAGTTGGAAATTTGAGGAATTGATTTTGGACTCCGATATTTTTGCTCAAATTTGGTTCAAAAATAAGACTTGGAGTTGGGGTTTACTGGGTTGTTAGGGTTCGACGAACACGAATAAAAAATGATTATTTGGGCACTGATTTTCGTACGTTTGTAATATTTACTGTAGTTTTGTGCGAGTGTTTTAGTAAAAAAATTTGTAGCATGTTGTTCTAGTGCTTGGTTGTTTAGTTTTTCGACTTCGGTCTTACCAATGACCTTAAACATGGCACTTATCACTGAAATTGCCCGCTATTTCAAATTCAGAAGTCAAAAAAAGCAAAAATGATTGGAACACATCAAAAAAGATGAAATTGAAAAAGTTATTAGTCCTTAAAATTCCAGGAATTAAAACGTGATGATTTCATCAAACAAAAGAGTAGATACCTAGGCCAGGCCTTCACTGAACGTTAAATCGTGAATGTACGAGCGTATTTTTAGTTTGTTTTATTTAAACGTAAAAAGATGCACCTAGCGCACCGCCTTACGTGCGTACAAGCTGACAGTTGGTCAAAATAAACCAAGGATTAAGGATACATTCGTACGTTCAGTGTTGAACGGGTTATAATGGTTAAACTTTTAAAACAATAAATAGGCTATAGTTTGTTGCTTTCTTCAAGCTCTCAAGTACATTCATATCAAATCCCAAATTGTAGTCACACTGATTACTTTTGCACAGCCAAATAGAAATTGAGACGAATCATTTTAGTTTTCAAAACTTGTTGATCCTGCTTTTACTGCAAATATTTAATTTTTTTCAACAGCATTTCGTCCATAAAACTAATCTTGTTTAATATGGTAGAAAGATTGATTATTTTTGGCAAAATGTTCATGGGCCAGTAGGTCGAGCGGTAATGCTTTCGTCTCTAGAGCGGAAAGTCTGAGGTTCGAATCTTGGGCCGGTCAAATTTAGTACTGTTGCCAACGGCTCGCCATCGCTGCGACACTTCGAAAGGAGCTGTGTTGCCCGTGCGCAATGACGCGGAGATGGGCCCCCAATGCGTTACACGCTTCGGTATATTACAGCGAGTATGGTAATTGGTTTGATTTAAAAATGCTTCATGTAATTACATTTTTTTGGGGCTGAATCGTCACCAAATTTTGCCAACTGTGCGTATCAGTTTTATACTATAGTACATAAACAATAAACAGTATGCCTGGACTTAGCGTAAAATGTGCCATTTGTAATTGTGAGCAAATTTTGAAATCAATATTAATATCTTCTTGCTGGTCTGTTGATTTTTGTTAAGTTTTACGTTAAATTTCATCGCCAACAATTGGGTTTTTTATTTGTCTTCGTAGAAAATTGTGAGTTTTGAAAAAAATTTATTAGTGATTTGTGTGTTTCTGTGAAAAATGTGTTACACACGCTTAAACCATAGTCACTTAAATTATGATTATACTGCTTTTGATATAATTGCCTCTATTATATTTCTTACCTAAGCCAGAGATTTTTCCAGAATGTACAATAAACAAAGCTAAAAAAAATTTGCCTATTTGATCTTAATTTAAAAAGCGTTTCTTCAACTTATTATGCGAAGATACAGTAGGTTTGGCTGTCGCTTTAGTATGGAAAATAAAAGTATTTGTAGCCAAGTGTGCTTACCGCTAGGTGTAGCTAAAGAGCTGTAAAGCTCAGAAATAGCGCAACGTATTGAGAATTAATCCCAGTTTGCACTGTGCGTCAAATCGTGAGCGTATCATTAGTTTATTGTAACCAACTGGCAGGTTTTACGCTGTTAAGGCGGTATACCGGGCGTACCGGATTTCTGATTACCATAAACTAGAAATACGCTCACGATTTTATATTTTGATTTTTCGCACAGGCCAGAAAGGTTTTTCTTCAAAAATTTACAGTACCACTTAACAAAAACAATCGACACATTTCATATCCGCTTTAATTGCTCAATTGTTTGAAGTCGCCTATTCTAAATTCATTAGGGTTGAGCAGTGAGCCATGCATCCTGGCAAGATGATTTTGTTGCGGTAAAAGATTTAATGGGTTATTGTTTGAATTCTAACTCTTGCACTGGTTAGTGGTTGTTGAGGCAAAGACCTTTGTAGATTTTTGGACCCCTCAGCCCACCTGGCTCTGGGGATTTAGATGGTCAAAACTACGCCAAAAGTGATCAAAATAATATGATTAATTTGTTCATAAAGACTTTTATTATTTTAAAAATCAACCACTACTATGCTTGAGCTCCACAATGACGTAATCACTGGCGCAACTTGGAAAATACCAAGTATGCAACCTTTTAAACTTGCATGCTTTGGATGTAACTAGTGAGCGGGAGTTAAAAAGGTTTTTTTATCTTGAAATTTTTCTGTTTCATTTGGCTGTTGTATTCTTGCGTATGATCCTAATTGGTACTTCAGTACGTCCACTGCCGTACCACGTCAACATTTGAGCACCCTTTTTGGGTTAAATTTTTAAGTCTTGGGTCATGCTAAATCAAAACCATGACTTCTTTACCCCTGTGGGAACTAAACTTGAAATAAATTCGTGCGGACACTTCGGCTCATTGCCAATTTGAGAATCAATTTTTTTTATCTGTGAGCGCGCAAGCTCAAGTTATTTTCTTTTTACAAAATTGCGACGTCATTAGGACAAAAGAGACAGAGATGCAACCTGTATATAGCGTATAGCATGTTTTACGCGTGACAACACCGCGTTTTTTAGAGTTTTTAACAGGTTTAGAAATTTTACGATTTTAACAAACTAACAAGAATTATTAATAAAGATATTGGTGTGAAATTTAAGATGAAGATATAAGAGTCAGATAGCACAACAATTAGTCCTACTCTATCCCTCACACGTGGGTGACTCTCCATCCCCCATAGTTGGCGATCCCGCCGACGCAAATCCTTTTGAACAAACAATGAAGTCAAAAAAAAGACACGAAAAGATCAAGAAATTCTACAACTTTCATTTCCGGCTCGGACTGCAAAAATAAAGAAAAAAATTAACGGTAAATCGTTCAGTTTACATAAATTATGTAAAAACTTTTAAAAAACAAAAAAAACTCTGCGCCTGCTTCGGCAAGTGAATGCATTTCTTATCGTATTGTTTAAATTAATTTATTCGCCTGCAGCTTTGAAAAACATTCAATCGCATTGTTTTCAACTCGTCCTTTTGATCTGTTTCTCTTCAATGACATACTGTAAAATAATAGACAAATTGATAACTTTCACTGCATCGTATGCTTTTCAGCTGACAGAAAAGCATGAATTTATAAAAAAAAGTTTCCCGCAAAATAATGTGTATAGTAAAAGTGTTTTTATCTACCATTAGCAGCAACCACGATTTTTGCTGGTGAGAATGCTAAAACAAGATAATTTTTTTCTTTTTTACTGCCGTTACATACAAAACTTTTCTTCCCTGATTGAGACGTAAGCAAAACGCTATAGATCTTTTCCTTTCTTTTAGCTCAAGAAACCTAAATTATAACATTTTGCCCATGCTCAGCTCAAGTTTTTATGTGTATATTGTCTCCAGCAAGCAACTGCATTGCAGCAATCAACTTAGGTAGCACATTCCCGCTATTCATCACGACGACATGCCGACACCAGCGCGAAGTTCCGGGCTCTTTTGTATATTTATTGTCCTTGCGCACTAATCGGAGCTCATGCGCTTCGACAAGCGCATATTTTGCTTCCCGAAGTGGGGGGAAATATAGCTGTTCGCATGCAAGTGGAAACTTTTTTCGAAATTTTTTGCGTTTGCAGGTCCCTTTTATTTTACCCTTCTGATAAATAACACGTCTTATTTTTGAATTTTTGTAGAAATTAATGCATTTTCTTGCAACTTAATTTAGCACTTAACTGTTTTCTGGTCGTAAATAATTATATAATGTTTTTTAAATTTCGTTTGTGTTTCAAATAGCTGTCCTAAAAATGTTTTTTTTATTTTGCTGTCCTAAAAATACACTTTGCTACTAGTAGCGTAACCAGGGGGGAAAGCCGCCCATTGGCTCTTGACTAAAAAGCAGAATAAGGAAAATACCTCGTTTTTTAGCACTTATGAGACTGTTTTTTGCCTGGAATGGACTAAAAAGTGATTTAAAGCATCTTTTAGAACATATGTGTATTTAGGAGGGGAGCTAGTTTGTGAAAAAATAAAACTTACAAAAATCAATAAAAACTTTGAAATCAGGAATGGAGGGGGGAAACGAGAGAACTACAATTTTACCATTAGCCACCTCCCTCATAGCCATTTATTCAACCAGTTTAATCATGTTTGCACTGCAGTTTCCAGGCCACGCTTTAAAAGCATTATTTTTTATCAAAATAGCCCTAAATTAAGTTATTTTTGCAAAAAAATGCAAAGATTTTAAGTGCTGTGGGCTCCACCCCCAGACCCCCGTGCCTCCAACGTCTGTGGGCTTTGCCCTCAATGGCCTCCGGTGGCTGGAAGCTCCACCCCCAGACCCCCAAATCAGCCCCACCTTTGCGATTTTTTAGCTACGTGCCTGGTTGCCAGCAAAATTTTGGAGCAAACCGCATGCATAAACAAGTTATTAAAAAAGGTTCTGCAAATGTAGATGCTTTGGTCCAGCGCTGCCTAATTATAGCCAAGTAAAGATTTGCGCCTAAAAGCGCAGATGCAATTGAAATAAGTTATTTTTTTGAGCGCTTGAAATCTGTCTTCAAACCCCAAATAAATGCTCATTATTGAAAATTATTTTTTTGGTGAATGGTGAGAAAAATTCGCTGCAGCTGAAACATAACAACCACGTGATTGGACTTTTTGCTTCAGTGCCGCTCCAAATCCAAATTTTTGAATACGCTTTTGCACAGATCCTTGCAATGACAAACCACTGAATATAATGATATAGTTTGGATCTATATGATGGTTTTGAAATGATGATAAAAATGTTGTTTTATCCTGACTTATCGGGAAAAAACTTTTGCCAAAAAATTTTAAGATCAAAAAACTTTAAGCAAAAATTACTTCTTCAAGTGGTGGAAGAGGAAGCGGCAGAAGCCAGAGCGCTAAGGGTGGAAGCGGAAACGCCTCGGGTGGAAGCGGAAGCGCCTAGGGTGGAAGCGGAAGCGGTTCAAAAATTGTCGCTTCCACATCCCTAGTTTCAAAGTTTCATTCAAACAGGCAAAGCAGCACAGGCAAATGTCAGTTGGATTTTGTTTTGTTATGCTTGGAACGCAGCGGTTGGCCTCGTTGGAACGAATCTATTTTTCAAACCGGAGTGATGTTGCGCAACGCCATTCTTTTTGGTCAATTGCTAAATAGCTCTCTATCGCCGCCGAATGTTGTTGTTGTACTGTGATTTTTTGTTTGTTGCCTTTTTGTTTTGTTTTTCTCGCATCATCTTTGAGCACGTACAGCAGCCATCACACTGCGTTTTCTGCTCCACATAATAGCACCCAACACTGTCGGACGCCAAAAGTCAGAAACGACGCCTTTCCAGGCGTGCACTCATTGTCGACAATTGTCCTTCAGACCTTTCTTAGCTGCTATGCTTACTTGTATAACGTTTACTTCTTTAGCAAGCACTTGCTTCAATTCAGCGCTGACGATCATGCGGGTCATAATCTACCACTAATTGGCTCAACTGTTGCTGTCCACAATCCGCATGCTCTGACGAGAAATAATCATTTGCCTCGCAGTAACGTTCACTACAACTGTGTATAGACTAGGGCACACCAAAATTCCACTTTTTTTTCCAAACATGGACATCAGTATTGCAATCCGTGAGGATGTCCGAAAAAACGCTTCTGTGAAAAAATCAGGGAGTTTCGTCAAGTATTCGCGCTGCAACAGCACTTTTAAGTTTTAGGGGGGTATTTTCTTGAAATTTGGGGGTGCCAATATCTAAAAAGTGCTATATTTTTATTTTTACGTAAAGAAATCGTTTTTACACGTGATTATATTTACGTGCCAAGGTTGACTTATCAATCTAAGCATAATTTGCCGATACTGCTGCTTAACAAGGACTTTTTTGGGGTAATTTTTCTCATTTTAGAGCAATTTTTGAACAAAATTTCAGGTATTTTTCTAAGTTTCAGCCATTTTTTGAGCATGAATGTACTGAACATGTTAATACTACACTTTGTGTGAAAGGTGTTTTAGGGCAAACTTTGTTTTAGAGCCTGAACACCACGTCAAGGTGTTGCCCGTCGTTCAGGTTCCTTTGTTTTTTATCCCGGAGAGGGCCCTTTTCCTGCATGTCATAAAGGGAACGATCACGGTTGGGAATGATCAGTTCAGTGTGTTTTGGCCAAAGTAGATTTACGAAAATCTGGGTAGAGCTTTCGTGTGTCTTCTACACAGTGTAGTAGCATCCTCCTTTGTTCCTCATTATCCGTCAAAACGTCCTTGAACTCCTCCATCAGTCTCACTCCTCTTTCCGCCACATCATTCACAACTTTGAGGTGAATAGTGAGAATACGTTATGATGTTCAGTTAATAGTTTGGACTAAATGTGAATAGATTTGACCTCAATATGTTGACAGTGACACCAGATATCTAGCTGTGTGACAAAAAAATAATTCTACACTTCCTTTATCTTAATTAATCTAAAAAACAATTAAGGTTATTGGATCACAATATTGAATTATGACGTTGCCATATACCACGTGTAGTGTTGCAAAGTATTTTCATTAAAGCATCAGTGCAGTTGCAAAGCATTAGTATTAAGTTTGTTTAAGCTGGGGAACAAAAAGATGGTCTCAACAAGATCTACAGATGTAGCATTTCCTCTTATTGGCAAGCCAATAGATAGGCTCTCCTCTTTGAAACTACCCACGAATTTGGAGAAGATGCAGAGATTTTTGTATGATTTTAAATGTGACAAATTTAGCAAACAGAAATCAATCAATCGGACTTGCGACGAAGTTGTTCTCTAGTGGCAAAGAGTTGCAGAGAGTTCTACTCCTGGATACACTTGCTACCTAAGTGTAAATTCTATCAAGACCAGAATCAATACGCTTTGGGAAGAATACAGGACAACGCAAGCTTGGGGAAAAAGGAGTTCTGAAGAACATTCTAAGGCTTCCAAAAATTTCAAGGAAAAGTTAGAATCTCTTTTTGATATTGTTTAGCCGGATATTAAGTTTAGACTGTGTGAAGACGATTGGAAATTTGTGCAGGATCAAAGAATGGAACGAAAGTCGACGTTTGGTAACGGGGACACCAAATTATTGGCTCGTTTGGAGCGAAAGAAGATACGCGGAGAAAACCACAAGAGACGGCTGGACCAGGCAAAAGAGGAGAAAGAAATGCTCACAATGGTTTTGGGGGGTAAAGAAAGCGATGGGTCAGTTGAGGAACAAACGGGTGAAGATTTCTGTGAGCCTCCGTCTAAGCAACCGAAAAATCCGGACCGGATTCTGCTGCACGTGCCACGGAATATTGCATCAACGTCCCAGGTGGTGATGACTGCAGATCGACATAAGATTTCGAGTAATGCTCTGAATGACATCATCGCATCAATCATCAGAGAAAGTCAAGGATGCGTAAAAGATATTGTGCTTAGCCAAATGAGTACTTTAAGAGGACGTAAGAAGCTTCGTTCCTTGAAGTTCGAGTCAGTAAAGGAAAATTTTTGGCCGGGTTGGATGATCATTACTTCACAATTCACTGGGACGAAAAGTTATTGAAATGCGGAAAAGCCTATACTCACAAGGAGCATCTAGCTGTTTTGGCCAGTTCTACAAACGGGAAACTGGTGAAGTTATTGGGCATTACAGATCTTGATAACGGAACTGGTTTAAATCAAGCGAAGGCAGTCAAAAATATGCTGGATGAATGGAGCATTGAGCAGCGATGTGTTGCAATGTGTTTCGACACAACTGCATCCAACACCGGGAAATTCGCTGGAGCATGTATTCTATTGGAAGCTTTTATAGGCCACCCATTACTGTGGACATCATGCCGTCACCATATGCCGGAAGTCATTCTGGCAGATGTCTTCAAAGTAATACTCGGTCCTTCCAGTAGCCCCAAAGTAGAATTTTTTGACATTTTGAAATCAAAATGGCCAACACTAAATTTATCTTCAATTAACCAGTCTGACCTTACCAATTTGGGACCACTGGACAGTTTCAAACTTAAGGCATAAGAGAGTCTTCAACATCTGTGCTCTGACGAAAGCACCTACTTACCCAGAGATGACTTTGATGAATTACTGAAGCTGAGTTTGTTTTACCTCGAACAGCAAAGTGTTAGTAACTTTGCGTTTCGGCGCCCAGGAACACAACATCGTGCGCGGTGGATGTCGACGCCAATTTATGCATTTAAGATGTATCTTCTCCGCAGTCAACTGGATGTAGATGCTACTCTTGTCAGTCAATGGATTGAGGCGGTTCTGTAACTTCGTGTCCATCTTCTATGCTCCATATTGGTTGCAGTGCCCTTTAGCTTCGGAAGCAGCTGTGAACGACTTGGAGTTCCATCGAGCCATGATGAACTACTCTAGCGTTGATGAAGAAGTTGCTGAAGCTGCCAGACATGCCTTTTTGAGACATAGGTGGTATTTAACAGCTGAGTTAATACTACTGGCATTGTGCTTTCAGCAACTGCCCGACATCGAATATGAAAAGTTGGCTTTCAGCATGTATAAAAGCTATCAAAAACATGTATCTTTTGTCCAAAATCCACCTGCCCCTCTAATCTCGTAGAATCCTGAATTTCCCAACTTATCCTTAGACACTTGTGTCTCTGACCTTGTGAGCGAGCGATCAGTGATCATTTTCCAGCGACTGAACCTCTCCTTGCAAGACATTCGCTTTCTAACGTATTCACGGGATAAATGGTGCGATTTCGATGAGTATAAGAAATTTAGAATGCTGATTAATGACCTCAAAGTTGTGAATGATGTGGCGGAAAGAGGAGTGAGACTGATGGAGGAGTTCAAGGACGTTTTGACGGATAATGAGGAACAAAGGAGGATGCTACTACACTGTGTAGAAGACACACGAAAGCTCTACCCAGATTTTCGTAAATCTACTTTGGCCAAAACACACTGAACTGATCATTCCCAACCGTGATCGTTCCCTTTATGACATGCAGGAAAAGGGCCCTCTCCGGGATAAAAAACAAAGGAACCTGAACGACGGGCAACACCTTGACGTGGTGTTCAGGCTCTAAAACAAAGTTTGCCCTAAAACACCTTTCACACAAAGTGTAGTATTAACATGTTCAGTACATTCATGCTCAAAAAATGGCTGAAACTTAGAAAAATACCTGAAATTTTGTTCAAAAATTGCTCTAAAATGAGAAAAATTACCCCAAAAAAGTCCTTGTTAAGCAGCAGTATCGGCAAATTATGCTTAGATTGATAAGTCAACCTTGGCACGTAAATATAATCACGTGTAAAAACGATTTCTTTACGTAAAAATAAAAATATAGCACTTTTTAGATATTGGCACCCCCAAATTTCAAGAAAATACCCCCCTAAAACTTAAAAGTGCTGTTGCAGCGCGAATACTTGACGAAACTCCCTGATTTTTTCACAGAAGCGTTTTTTCGGACATCCTCACGGATTGCAATACTGACGTCCATGTTTGGAAAAAAAAGTGGAATTTTGGTGTGCCCTAGTATAGACGCATGATTGTCCCAGAGTGAAAAGCGACTACCATCAGTCTTCTTGTCCTAAGGAAGGACGCACGTCACTTTGGAACGCGCCGTAGTCACTTTTCTTGCACATTGTTGTATCATTTTTGTAATATAGGGCTTTATGGTTGACAGGCATTGTTTTACGTTGTTTTTCCAGCGGCCAAAAACCTAGTTTTTTAACAACAGTGATACAAGTCTGCAAATTTCGAGTTTGTGGGCGAAACTTTTGGAAAACTCGGTCAAATGTGTTTATAAGCTTAATTAGTTTAAGTACTGATCCCGTTTTGAGCACTAGTTTTTGCAATGTTTTGGGCAGTGCTGCTATTGTCGTAAAATATACAGTTTTGTCTCCGAAAGCTAAAATGCGTTGAAGGCACCGACACCCGCAAGCGCTCCCTAGCGTTTAATCACAGTTCACAATTTTTGCGTAATGTTATCTTATTATAATTAATTGTGGTATGCATCTCAATGTAATATATTGTGCATAATTATATTCCCCTTCTGTGTACTTGTATGATATAATGGCGAAAGGATAACATGGTAGATCATCGTGATGAGTATATGAACACAAGAACAGTAAGTTGACTTTGTTTGGCCGGCTCTGGGATGGTGCGGAACGGATTTGCAATCTTGCTCTCTTCTTGGTTAAAGACTGGTTAAAAGCTGGAGTGTGTCTCCGTTGTGCATAGTCGAGAAGGTGGCGGAATGGAAGGAACTCTCTTGCCTTGCCAAATACTGTACTGTGGTGGATTGTAAATGTTTTGTGCTACGTTTAAAGTTGTGCAAAATGATTCAATAGTGAGTGTTAGAGCCTGAACAAGCAATTTCCAATTTTTTTAAGCATTGAAGTAAATGTTTTTTTATGTTTTTGAAAGCATTGAAGTTTTTTGTGTTAAGCATTGAAGTAATTGTTTGATTCTCAAACACAATTTATACACATTAAGTTATAAGTGTGTTAATTTTTTTCGCCTTGTGTTTTTAAAAAGAATTAATACTACACTTTCAGGTTCGCTTTCACTTTCGACATCAAGCGATGCCGGGATTTGGGTCACTCGGATAGAGGAAGAAGAAACAAGAGAAAGACCTCAATCAAGCGACACCCCATGAACATTTTCTTCAGGCCACTACATGTTCAATTAGCGAAACCTACATCAACTTTGGTAAATGTCTTTTTTTTTCCGTGGGGAGTTTTGTGGCGTGAAGGAAATGATAATAATAATTAGCGCATGCAAATGCTGCATTCATGCAGCTTATTTATTAGCTTTTTCGCGGTGCATCGGGGTTGCTCCATATCTGCCTCGTTTGAGTAATTCAAATTTCCAAAACGAATGGTTTTTCTTTTTTTTACCTGTAGGAGCGCAAGCTCACGTTATTTTCTTTTTACCAAATTTCGACGTCATTAGGACAAAAGAGGCAGAGATTAAACCTGTATAATGGAACTCGTTTTGAGCGTGGAAAAACAGTTTTACACTTTGTGTAGTTTTGAGAGTTTTACAGATTTTACAGTTTTTGGGGTTGCTAGAGTTTTTTCAACACTATTGTTAACGAGATCGATGAAAGATTAATGATGATTGCTGTGCACTTGAACAGTTAGGAGTTAGATAGCGCAACGAGTCCTTCTTCGTCCATCACCCCTCTTCCATTGCCCACACTAGAAGCCAGCAGCCTTCCGATTATCAATTTCAGTTAAAGCTGTAAATTTTCTACCTCCCACCACTATGTACTGACAAGCTTCTATATGAGACGTTGGTTGTCTGGGCAAAAAAGTTACTGCGTCACTGTATTTTGATGTGGTCAAAGCGTGTAACGATTTGGTGCATTACACCTTGGTTAAAAGATGTTGGGTGGCACAGCGGCGACTGGCAACGTATAATTCGAATTGCCCATTCTGGGAATTGAATCAGTGACCTTCCGATGCAGAGACAAACGCAATGATCACTACACACCAACTGAATAGGCCGTTCACAAATTTTTTTTAAAGATTTTTGTTTTTTTGTTTAGCAACAGTCAAAAATCCATTTCATGTCATCATTTTGAACATCACAGTATTTTGACAAACTGACCCCTTCGCTAACATTATCCAAAAAGCAAAACGATTTTCAGATAAACGTTTTTCCGAAACTGCAACCGGTAGCCTAACCCGAAAAAACAACAGAGTATTTTTGCAACAAAGCAATCACTCATGCTTGAAGTGGAAAGAACTGATTTTGTTACTAAAGGTAGTAGATGACTTTGGGCAGATAATGATCAGCTGGGATCACAACAAACAAGAACACAATATTTTAAGCTACTTATAGCAATTGAAGAAAGTAATGAAAGGTCAAATTTTCAAATACATTCTGTACCCAAAACGGTACGCTTAGTTCACTTAATTATGATTAAAGAGACCAAAAGTTTTTTCGAATTTCGCAGTTATAGTCTTTTTTTGTCAGAAAGTATTATTTTGCAAAACATAAACATTGGTAAAAAGTATTACGCTACCGGTTGAGGACATTTTGAAGAGTGAAAATGATTGAATAGAATGGCAATTACACTTTTTTATAAGAACCAGAAAACTTGGGGTGAGGTTGGCTATTGTTAAATTTGGACAAATTTTCAGCCTCATTTGTTCTTAACGTTATTAGAGAATTAACTTACACATGATCATTACTGCTTTGTTAAAAATTGGAATTCGTTATTGATTATCATTATTGAAATAGTCTCTACATAAATTAACAATGGCAATATGAAAAAGCCTAGGAACCTCTGCTGGTTACTTACAAATACGTTGTGCTGGCTCGTGTTCTTAAATATCTTTTCATATCGAGACTGAATTGTTCTTAATTTGTTCTTAAAATTTTGAGCAAAAATGAGCTTCGTGTTCTTGTGAAATTTTTCTTATAAAAAAAGTGTGCACGATTACGAGGGGCCATAGTTCATAAGCTGAGACAGAAATGGGACAGGGTTTTATAGTCTAAGGGCCACGGAGGTTCTGTAGCGGGCTATAGTGGCAGTAGCGCAGCGCAACTCAGCTTTACTTCGTTTTTTATCGTAACCATTTTTGTGTGCATGGAGATTGGAGAAGTGTTCGGCGCTGCCTAAACTGTGTAGATGGCAACCATTATACATAATCAAAGTTACACAACACAGAGCAGCACTAATTTCTTAAAATTTGCAAAATCTCTTTCCTGCAGCATTAGTTTTTCTGGTTTTTAAATTTGGCGGTTTTCGTTTTTAATCTTGATAACTACATCATTCTTGCCCTAATTTGTTGTTAGCAAACAGCAAAGTTGCTTTCCAGAGTATTACGTTACCGAATGAATTGTTTATAGTATTCATTGGTTTATACCCTATAACTGTATTACCGAATTAAAGCTCTTGGTGCCAGCATTGGAAAACTGAAAATTAAATTTAAACTAAAAATATGAGCTGACTGAAAATTGTTTAAAGTATTGATTGGTTTATACTCTATATTACCGTATTAAAGCTTTTGGGTGCCAACGTTTAAACTGAAAAACATTGCATGAGGGGACGCTTTCGCAGCCGTGACCAGATGCGTTCGCAGTATGGCATCAATTTGGTAAAAATTTTGCTCCGAATTCAATGTCGTCTTCCTTTGGTATAGATTTTGTCCTCAAATTCGGATGAAGACCAACGCAACTAAGTATTAGCTTCGGCGGGAATATCGGATTTATTAAGATTACCGAGCACTTCTTGTTTAAATATCCAGGAAGCTTTTTTCTGGTGGGGGAGCGCTGAATTTCGATGGGGGGAGGACGCTAAAATCTCGATAGAGGGAAGCTAACTCACGATGGGGGGACGCTAATTTTGGGTGAAGAAACGCGCCCCCCCCGTACAATTTAAGTACTGTTTGTGTTAGGAGTGAAATAATAGTTGTGAAAGACCTCGTGTAATAGTACTTTTACCGAACATTTTACTTGGAAAGGAATTTTGGTTTACAGTAATACTACACTAATACTAGTCATCTGGAGAAGTTTATGGTATTTTTAATTTAACACCTTTAAATAAATTAAAAATCAATGATAACACGCGACGGCAAAAGAGAAGCTTTCGTCAATCCTCAAATGCTAGCCTAAAGAAGAAACGCTAGTCCATGGACTTCTTGAGCAAATTTTTAGACTTTTGTTTTCGCTAAGAATTTTGCAACCAAAACAATGCTGATTTGCAGTGTTGGGCAAGTGAATGAGAAACGTAAACTTCGGTAAGAGTTAATTCGCAAAAATTTTCAAGCAATTTTTTAACTAAGTTAAAGTTAAGTAGTTAACTGAAAAACAAAAGTAACGCAAGTTAAAGTTAAAAGCTAATTCGTTAATTTTTTTTTTTTTAATCAATATTAACCTGCAGTTGATGCCCAATAAAATGATTTCATTTCCATACGAGATAAAAATTAGTCATTCTGATTTCTGTTACTATGGTGTTTACTATTCTAATAAAGATGGACACAGTGGAAGCCTTTTTTTAAATTTTTTTATTTCTATGGAACTTTAACGGATTAACGTAAACATTAAAGCAGTTTAATAGTTTAACGAAAGTTATAGGTAACACGTTGCCTCACAAAAGCTTTTTAAATTTTTAACTCGTTAATGAAAAGCTTAACTTCGTTAATAACGAGTTAATGCCCAACACTGCTGATTTGATTTAGTTTGGTTCTCATAAAGTTTTAAAATAGTTGCACAAAAATATCATTTCCGCAATTTTCCAGATTTGTTCCACTAATTTTCCGCATGCCATGACAACGTAATGAAAAACAATCTCGAGAAACTATTTCCAATGTTCTTCGATACGTACAAAATAACGTGTGAAATTGCGAAGCCATACTGAGCTCATTTGAGCTTCTTTGAATAGAACTCTATCTCAAGCAACAAAGTAAGGCCGTTACGAGAAATTTCGATCTCGAGGGCAGGAATTACGAACAAGCATCAATAAAAATATTTCGGGGCCAAAGAAGATCAAATTAAAGAAGGTCTTCGCCGCATGTAGACCTAATTTACTGGCAAAGTTTAGGTGAAAACCTCCCAAAAAAGGCTTCACCAGTCTTGGAACTGCTTTCCTGGCCAAGAAAAATAATATTTTGGCTTTGAGTATTTGGCCCTTAGCATTGAAATCGCTCGGGTCCATAAAAAATTGCCGGGCCTGGGTATTTTTATTATCCTTACCCAACAGCCGTGCAAAAAAGTACACTCAAAAATTATATAATCAGCAGCTGTTTGGTCTATGTTTAATGTGGAATCAAAAATAAACTTGACATTTTTCGCGAACTTAGCCTTACTTTCAAATATGTCACAGTCTTATCATTGTGGGATTAAATTACTCAATGAAAATTGAATAGTTTTTCAATAAAGGCAATAATAGCAAGTAGGTTACAATTTCTGTTTTGTCACGCAAAAATCAGCAGAGTTTGGTCGCTAATTGAATATTTTCAGGTGTCTCTTTTGTTGAAAAGATCGGTAACTGCTACAAGGACTCTCTAAAACCAACAAGATATTCTCCAATCCGATAATTTTACGGCCGACGCTCGCGTTTCGGGGACAACAATGCGAAGTATTACATTGTTGTCTTATTGGTGACGACCAGTTACAGAGGTTGTTATGGAAACGCGACTTTCACTATTTCCGCTAAGATTTTTTCAGTCAATCAATTTTTTCTCTTACATGATGTTGTTTTTTTTCTTGTCCGTCGAGTAAACTCGAATCAAATTTTACGAAAACTTGTTAGCTAGAATATACATAAACGCAAAAATCAATTTACAAAACGGCAAGGAAAACAAAAAGGAAATTAAACTTAGCTACAATAGAAGATCAGCTATGTTACAAAAAACGTTATCGTTAGAGCAGAACGAATGTTCTGTGAGCAGATTTATGCTGTTTTTGATAAATAGAAATTCAAATTAGTAACTTTTAGTTTTTTTGGTAAAAAAGTGTTTAAAAATAATGTGCGTTATAAAATTTTCATTCTTCTGCAGTAGATAGATTATTTTGTATTTGTTAATTTTGTGATGTAAATTATTTGTTTTCTCAATAAATTATTTTTCTAAGTCGTTTTATTGTTAAATAATATTTGCGATCAAAATTACTGTATTAATGTGAGTTTAACTCATAGTTTGCATAGAAAATTAGAAATTAGCTTAGATTTGCTTGTTTTTTACATTTGAACAATAAACTTCGTTGTAACTCAAACATAGCAACACTTTTGTTTTCAAACATAGGGTATTGTGATTTTGAAAATTTGAGCAAATAATTTCATTTAAAACGATTGCCAAGAGACCCTTGACTGTCCCTGTGTAAACGAACTTGTGACCAAACTAAACTTAAACCTATAGAACTTGATAGAAAAGTTTTATTGTAACTTAGAAAGCTGGGTCATTGTTGTTACAAAACCGAACTAAAATCGATTTTTTTATTCAGTAAATTGTGAGTTGGATTTCAGTCTTGGGAACATAGAAAAGAAAAGTTAAGGTTTATTTTGGCCAAGCTTCGTAAAATAATAGAATCAGGTTTTGTTTTTCTTGAAAGTTACATCAAGTTTTATTCAGATGAGTATAATATCATTACGCCGTGAGAACGCAAAAGAAATGGAAGCTCCTCAAGTTGTAATATTCAGCACACCTAGAAATTAGTCGAAATTTGTTATATTTGTCACCTAGCATTAGCAATAGTTCATTAGTTTTAGAAACCTTTCACATTCACCAAATTACAACATTATTTTTTTTGAAAAAGGATTTCGAAAATTTTGTGAGAGCTCACCTTCGCAATACTTTAAAAAAATACTTTTAAAAAGTCCTCTTGTCCCATTTTTGTTTTACAGCATATTTTTGGAAATCAAGAATGAGCGTGGCGCAAAACTGCGGCCTTCCTCCAAAGGTTGAATATTTTTGGTGCGGTTTAGCTGAAAGCTAGAAAGGTTGAAAAATAACAGCTGAGAACTGTGGCTTGAGATGTCACCCACGGAAAATCGCTAGAAAATTATCTGTGTAGAGAATTCTTTTTTGGATTTTTCCGTTTTTAGAAGCCAAAGATAATACTGTATACAATATTCTCCTTAAAGGAGGCCTTCATTTGAAATAAGCTATTATTTAAATAATCCGGAATATTTTTCTGAACACGTTATCGAAAGTTCCGTCCAGAAATTCCTCACCGTTCTTGAGATATCCTCTAAAATCCGCTAATACTCCGCTAATCCGTGACGTCACTTGCCCGAGTTTGGCTGAGTTTGTATGGGCTGTGTAAGGTATAGAGTAGGTAGGCAACAGTTTTGAATGTTTATCCTTGTCTAAATTAAGTGAATTATACCCTATTTTATTCAAAACTGTCTACTCAATACCTTACACAGCCCATACAATCTCAGCCAAACTCGGGCAAGTGACGTCACGGATTAGCGGATTTTAGAGGATATCTCAAGAACGGTGAGGAATTTCTGGACGGAACTTTCGATAACGTGTTCAGAAAAATATTCCGGATTATTTAAATAATAGCGTATTTCAAATGAAGGCCTCATCAGTCTGCAATCTGCAAAATACAGAAATAGTGTTTGAAAATTTGTCTGCAAAAATCGTTCAAAAATATGAAATATCTGCTGTAACAGAAGGTGACCGTAAAACGGAACATTGTCTCACTTTGATCGATCATTTCAGAACAAACAGCAATGATGATATTGAAATTTCAAAGAAATTAAATTTACGCAAAAAATCATGGATTAAAATTGTTCAAGCGCTATAGGTTCTAAGGCTCATTCTAAATAGTGAGATAAATTTGTATTGCTTAAAAGTTGGTATTTTATTACGTCAGAAAACAGATACCGGGTTACAAAGTGAGGTATAATTATACAAAAACAAACGATTTAATAGTTTTAAAGTTTTCTGCGGAGTTCGTAGGTACAATGCACCGTACATTGACGCAAGACAAAAAAGATTTTCACGTCTTTTTGCAGATAACGTGAATAAGTTTTAAAATATTTGCTTTAGTAATAGAGTGAATACAAAATCTTTTTATCTGATTATCGTTATTGGTGTTAATAGCGGTTGGCATGGTTACTGGTGACGTTATCTTCTAACTCATATACGTACATCTTGTTTACACATTTTTGCGGTATGTTTCTACACCGCCGGGATTAGAACTGACAAGATACAAAATATCAGTCTTATCAGTCGCAAAGCGATGGTTGCCTCAGCTAAAAACAGAAAAGTGACTGTAAGTATACTTTTTTTATTGCATGTCAACAAACAGTTAAATAGGTGACGTGTTTGTGAGTTGATGTAGCAAAAAGTATCGCAAGGATACGGTGTTAGGCCAACGGCGCTATCACAAGTAACATCGCAAATTGCTACTACAGTTTAGCCGTTGAATGGTTGATCCAATCCCAACTCAAAAAATTGATATTTTTGTGCTGAGCTACTGTATTACGTCGCGTAGAACTACAGGTTAAGAAAAAGATGTAACTTTTCAATGATGCATCTTTAAATTGCAAGAAAATTAACTATACAAGGATGTTTAATTGCATGAAGTTTTCTTTCTGTACCAAAACAAACACGTAAAATTGCAATTGTGCGCTAATTTAAAAGGGTAGTCAGGTCGGAGGTTTTTTGCTTGGTTTTCTCTCAAAAATTTTTTACAAATCTGAAGGCTAGCATCACCGAAATTGCGCTTTATACAACCTTCCAATCCCGAAATATAGCAGCTTAGATTTTTCTTTAGAAAGGCTTTTTCCTTTTGGAAATTTTGCCAGGTTGCCAACCAGAAACAAAATTTCAAAAAGTCACTGCATGTTCTAATTCTCAACAAGTGTTTTGCTGCAGAGTGGTTGTCAAGACAAAGTAAAAGATCAGAATTCTAAATGGCTGCTTTTCAAGTATTGTAAATGTAAGCCAGCTTTCCAAAAGTTAATCTTTTTGCATAATCAGAAGCGCAGTCAGTGGAGAGGTCTATAGTCCCCTTCCATTGGCCTATCGACCAAAATGCAAAATAAGAAATAACATTTTTTAGCACTTCTGGGACTGTCTTTTGCACGGAAATGGACCCAAAAATAATTCAAAGCATCTTTTAAAACATTTATTTAGAGGGATGGGGGTAATTTCTCAAAAATATAACTCACAAATCAGTGAAAACCTTGAAAGTGTCCAGTGTCCAAACGCAAGCAATCAAATTTCATCGCTTGTTGAAAAATGCTAAACATATGTTTCATCAAAAATTTTATAAGCTCAGAAAGAGGAGGAGTGTATTCAGTATTAGTTGATTACCAATCACTTCTCAAATCTCGTCCCATTAGCCCCCCCCCCATTTATCTTTTTCTATAAAATATAGACGAAAAAGATTACTCCTTGCAAGTTTTTTAAAACTATGGAATTTTGTGGTTTACCAGCTTGCAAATAAGAGGATTGAAATCTTACCATTAGCCATCTCCTACATTGCCCCTTTATGCAACCAGTTTAATTATGTTTTTGCATTGCTAGTTTCTACGCCACTTTTAAAAGCATTAATTTTTATCAAAATAGACCTAAAATTAAGTTATTTTTGCAAAAAACTACAAAATTTCAAAATTTTCAAACTTCCGAAGCAGCCCCCAATTGCTGATTTTAGGCTTCATGCCAGATCATACTAATCCTGAAAAAATAGCAACCCTAAAGATGAAAATTGGAAATTTTAAACGTTAGTATGTTGGTATGTTGGTAATAGGAAGACGTAGAAAGTTCAAGTACGGTGAAAATGTATTTTAGGCTTATCCCAACGTTCTGTTCAACATTTGGTCATCAATAACTTAACTTGAATAACTCTTTCAGCTTATTGTTCTATCGCAAGCTAGCAGCAGTTTTCTGGAAGCCAACAGAAATGATAGTTTGATTAGAAGTAAAAAAAACTCATTGTCCTTTGTAGAGCTCTGTGAACGTCCATTTAACTCCAAATCCTTCGCAACTCCGCAATCCAGATGGGCGTCGACAGTTGTTCGGATTAAGTCAAGCAATCCGTGAAAAAGCATTTCAATCCACTTCCCCAAGATCCGAAGAAAACAACTCCACAACTGAAAACTATTCTAGGCGAATTGCATTAGCTAACCAAAAGGTAAACTACTTTTACCAACGTACTTGCAATGGATCATAGCCAGTAGCGTAGCCAGAGGGGTCTATAGCCCCCCCCCCCCATTGTCATGTCGACCAAAATGCAGAATGAGAAAATCACTGCGTTTTTGGCACTTTTGAGACTGTTTTATGCACTGGAGTGGACTAAATAGTGATTTAAAACATCTTTTGAAACATATATTCGGGGGGGAGGGGGCTAATTTGTCTAAAACAAAACTAACAAATAAATGAAAACTTTGAAAAATGGTCAAAAATAAGCAATTAAATTTGATCGCAAGTCTAAAAATGCTAAACATAGGTGTCATCAACAAATGTACTATAAATTAAGGAATGGGGGGGGTCTATTCAGTATTAGTTAATTACCAATCATTTCTCTCAAATCTCTTTTCATTAGCCCCCCCCCCCCCCCAATTATTTTTTTCTACAAACTATATACAAAATAGATTACTCCGTGTGAGTTTTATTGAAGTATTCGATTTCATAATTTACCAGCATCTAAATAAAAGAACTAAAATTTTACCATTAGCCACCGTCCAAGTAGCCCATTTATGCAACCAGTTTAATCATGTTTGCACTGCCAATATCTATGCCACGTTTTAAAAGCATTATTTTTTTATCGAAATAGCCCTAAAATGAAGTTATTTTTGCAAAAAAATGCAAAATTTTTTAGCGCTGGGGGCTCCGCCCCCAGACCGCCAAAACAACCCCCCAATGCGAATTTCTGGTTACGCGCCTGATCATGGCCTACTAAATTGTTTAAAGTGACTATGTTTTCGTCACCCAAAAGAAGGACACATTTTTACAAAAATCATTATCAAAAGACCAAATTTAGGTGAAGTTTAATATAATGACTTCACCAAGATTTCATTATTTTTTTCCGTAGCATTTAGGTGAGCTCAGAAAAAAAAATCAGTATTGGTTTGAAATGCAAAGAGGAGAACATTGTCCTTAGAGTACTCAACTTTTTTGTCTAAAAAGGACATGTTCTCCGAAAAGAGGATGTTTGGTTACTCTAAATAACTAAATTGATGATGGAGGCCGTAAGATTGCCGAAATGTCTGTAAAATCATTTTTTGTCTATTTGGATGCATAATTTGTTACTGATCTTTGACTTGCTTATTAAAATAATGCTTTGCTATATTTGTAAACCGATTTATTTCGTAAGTATGACCCTTTGAAAAATTTTTAATTCTTGAAGTTTGTGTTGAAATATAGGCTATACGTCCCAAATATTGTTTTAGGAATTTTTGTAGGATATGTTTACCAGCATTTAAAGTTTAAATGCTCAAATTCTATGCTTCGCTCGTGGGAAAATAAGAAAGTCTATTGTCGCGTAACAAAGCTAATTTCGCTTGAATTAAACAATAGTTGTAATTATCGAAGGAGGCAACGCCATAGTTAACAAAGAAAAGTTAACTGTTCAAATACTTTATGACGTGTTTATTTTCAAACTCTTGAAATCGAAAGAGTACGCTGTGGTAACAATCGTAGCAGTTAAGGCTAGTGGATGAGCTGTAATAGCTTACGTATTACAGGTTCATAACTATAAACATGATATAAAAAAAAGGTTTTAAATTTTTATACCAGTAACGTTTTGAACAATCGCGGTGTAGTACAATATTTTATCATTTTTGAGTGTTAGTATCATTTAATTTTATTTATTTATTTTTTTGTCAAGATTTTTTATCATTTTTGCAACATTTTATTGTAGGTGCTAAACGGGAATAATACAGTATGTTTTGTTTGCGGTATTGTTGCCAGTTGATGATATTTACAAGTATTTTTTGTATCTCTGACTCAGTTATCTTAATTGACTGTAAGCATGTAATACTCTGTTGTATAATGTTAGCTTTATGCAAAGCCCTGGGTATAGTGTATAAAAGCGTTCTGCACATAGTCCTATAGTGCACAATCAAACCAGTTAATAAAGAGCAGAAGAGCAACAAGATAAGCGCAGTGTGATAGGCCACCCCAACTGAAACTGTACTGTACATAGTTCGAATAGTTTTTAAGGCTAACTATAGTTCGTGGACGCGTTTTTTTGTTGTTTAAAAGTGGTTGTTTAATTATTTTTCAAGCATTCTGTTAGGTTGGTAGGATAAACTCCTTTTACAACTGTGAGGTAGCACTTCCCGCACATATCTGATATCATATATGGTGTCCATGCTTAGTGATGCTCGTGGAGTGCCGGTGTGATACTGGTCGAGAATCCTCTTTCTGGTGACCTTGTTGTCAGACTTTGATCATGGTAATCTAAGAAAAGGGTACGATGGCAAGTGCAGAAATTGCCCTCGAGTATGGTTTTGAAGGTTCGGGTGGGCTGCCAGGATAGGCTATGTGTGAATTCAGATGCTGATGAAACACTAGCCTAGTGGAAAAGCAGATATGTGCGGGAAGTGCTACCTCGCAGTTGTGAAAAGAGTTTATGTTCTAAATTTGGTAGGATTAGTCTAAAAAATTAGCTTTGTTTAGATTGTATTTATCTAAATTGTATTGTCTTATTTCTTTGTATTTTATCTACATTTTATCTAAATTACATCATATATACTGTTCCACTTTTTAATTTGAGATTTGATGCAACAATAATTAGCATATAAATGTTGTTTTTGCAAAAATGTACAGGTCGGAAAGATTCCGCTAAAGGCAAATCTTTTGAGGTAATAAACACTTTTTCCATGATTAAAAAGACGATTCCTGTGCTTTTTCCATGGAACAACCATGTACATTGAACACTCCAGCAATAGTTATAGTTAAGTCAGTAATTATTTTTTTAAGTTTAGTTATATAGCACAAGTTAGATGCGAATGCAATATGTTACTTAGGAAAGAGAAGCAAATATGTTTTTCAATTACATGCCTGCCTCGCCTAATATTAAGACTCTTCAGTTAGGCTATAGCTAGGCCGATAAAATATTTCAAGCAAATATTTTTGTTATGTGAAGGCATAAATCTGTTTTAAAAACCACATTTGCTATATTTTTCTGTTTTGTTTAGAAACCCAAGGATCTTACTCTTGAAGACAAGTTTCGAAACTTATTCAATAGCGATACTGAGGAAGTAAACAACCTTATAGCATCAAAAGTAAGGGATTAGTATTTTTCACAATATATTCTGCGTTTTTGTGGAGAATGTGCGAAAAGGAGTTTACCATTGAAACAACAACACATCATGACAGGCGAGAAGCCAGTAACTAGTAATGAAGGACTTTATTTTGGGGTTTCAGGGTGAATCTTTTGCCCCCCGCTGCCAGAGGCAAAGGGCAAATAGGCAATTTTTTCGCAAAAAATAATTACATATTGGCCTATTTCGGTAACCATGCAATTACATTGTTTTAAAATATACTGCGCTGTGTATTGTAATGCGCATTATGTACGCCTGAAAGTGTTAAGTGTGTTTAGGTAAATATGTAAATAACCAAAACTGTAATTAAGTGAAATATGCAACTTGTTTTTGCTTGGACTTGGTATGAAAAGTCTTCTTCCGCAGTTTTAAGTGTTCCTTTTTGATTTTTTTCGCATGCATAAAATGATAATCTCTAACATTAGGTTTACCAAGAGCAGAAATTACAACGCAAAATAATGACAGCAAAATAAGTTTGCTGACAACAATGCATTGCTTATCTTCTAGGATCGATCAAAGAACGCCGACTCAAATGGTGTAGGCAAAACTTCGTCCGAAAACAAAATCAGGGATAAGATTTCGTTTTTTGAAACCGACGAGAAAAGAATAGGAGCAAAGTCACACGTAAAGTTGTATTATACTGTAGATTGTTCTGTGGTTTAATTTGAGTTCAACTTGAATGGGCTGATACAAATTACTGAGTGGTTTTTATTCTGAGGAAATCTGAACAAAAAAAAAACAAACATGGAATTTAGATGTAGCCAATAGAATAAAAATTGTTTTCGTTTTTTGCCAAAAAAATTTGAGTTACGTTTATTCTCCATCTCTAGCAGTCACTTTGGTTACGTCTAAAAAGACTGATTTTTTAGAGGTGAAGTCCTCGAGGACGTGCTTGGCCTCGAGGACACATTTTGAAGTGCTTGGCCTCGAAGCCTACAAGTACTCGAAAATGCCCTGTCCTCGGCCAAGGACAGAACTATTTATTGATTTGTTAAAAATGGGCCAAGATCATGCCCTTTTTTTCTTCATCTGAAATTTCACGGAAAATTTGCGATTTTCTGCGCGAAGACCTATTTTTTTAGAACACTTCCGCGTTGTGTCCTTGGCCTTGGTCTCGACCATTCCTGTCCTTGGCCTCGAGAGGGTCTGTCTTCGGAAAGTCGGTCCTTGGCTTTGGCCTCGGACTTTTGTGTTCTTGGCCTTCGCCTTGACCTCGAGCATTGTGTTCTCGACTCTAATTTTTGCCCCCCCCCCCCAATAATATTTGTCACTGTAGCACTTATCGCTATGCCTCTGCTTTACATTTTTCTGAGCAGGGATCGGCAAGATAAATTTCGGTGATCTTGAAGGTAAAGACCAAGTCCTTATCTATGTAGATGTCTGATGAGAAGTGCCCTGTGAAGTGGGAATGATATCAAACGTTCATATGTAGAACTAAGTGGTCAGTTATCAATGTATTTTATTTTTAGGCGACTAGAATTGATATGATTCCTCAAAGACGTTGCATCAGTGCTGTTCCCAATACTTTCAATGACACGGAATGGAATAAAGTTCCTTCGGGTCCTATTGTGTCATCAGTGAGCGAAAAATTGTTTCATTTATTGACATGCCATAACTAATTTTGAAAGCATTTTTGACGACCAAACTATGAAGTTGTACAGCCATAAATTTAGTCAACGCAAGACGGAACCGATACTTTTACCGTATACCGTAACTACAAAAATTTCACCGTGCTAGTTTTCTTTACGAATTACGATATAAATTGTCAAATTTTTTTGAAGTTTACTGTTTGAGCGACGAAAAATTCACAACTCGCTCCAATATTGAAAAATCATTATTTGCAGAACATTCAAAGTCGTATTAAATCAACTCCGAATACATATGTGAACCTACCGTGGACTACGGAGACAAGAAGTCCGCATGGATTCATGCCTCGACCAAACAGCGCTGCTCCGTATCAAAACGGGCAGGTGGTGATTGAAAACAACTCCAAGGCGAGTTACAAACCTGTACCTATAGCTAGGAAGTCGTTGTATCATGATAAAGACGATTCTCAACCAAGATCCACACCTAACTTGAATCCTACTGGCGTTACGTCTTCTCAAGATCTTCGCTTATCTTTTCAAGCAAGAACAAACGGTTATATTCACGGAACTACTTTTGTCCATGCTGCCCCGCTTGCGACTGCCCAAGCTGTATCCCAACAACAGCAAATGGTTCCCCAGGAAACGCGACCTCTTAATCAGAAGCTGATTTATCTCCCCAGAAATCCAACTGTTAATGGAAACGCCCGCATTGATTTGAATCAATCTCGACCGCCTGTGGCCGTGTCAGGTAATAGCGATTCGCGGGGAAGAATGCAATACAATGAAACAATGTCTAAAAATGATTATATTCCAAGTTCTACGCAGGTTCCATCTGTTTTAACTAAGAAACCTTACCCTAGAGATCATTATCCCCAACAAAACTTCAGCTTTCGACGAGCAGTGCATCGCTCTTTGAGTTCCGAATCCGAAAAAGTACAAAACAACGCCAAGCGAAATCTAATCGCAACTCCTGACTTGCCACAAGAGGGCGATAAAAGTTCAAGAAAAAGTGACGACAGAGATAGTGGAACTGTGGTTGAACCAGAAGCCTCGGTGTTTGATTTTGATTCATCAGTTTTAAGTGAAGATGAAAAAGAAATCCAAGTTCACAATCGATCCATTCCGACCCAATCTCAAGAAACCCCAACTGAAGACGACTCCCGAACATGTACCCCTATTTTACCGCCTTTGACAACCGAAGATGAATTTACAGACATAGCAGAAGAAGATCAAACTACACTACCGAACAGCAAGTTACTTCTTATCCAACCAAACGAGCCTCACAAAAATCAAGGTATACTTTTCAAACTTTTTGTTTTGATGTTGCCCAACTTGTTGGTTTTTCCTTCGTTCTTCCTTTCAACTAGCAATAAAAAAGCAATTACTTTTTAAATGTTGTACAAATTTTGCTGGAACACTTAAAGACCAAAGCTTTCAAAGATTTTATTTTAAAACTTGTGTTGAAGAGAGCGGTAATGATAACAACAATTTTTCTTTTTTTTATAAATGGAGTATAGTACCTTTTATGATTTTTCCAATTTAATGCTGGATAATTCGTGAACATAAAAATGTAGGGCAAATAAAATATTTGTCTACAGTACATGTACGTTGTACATGTTGTACAGTACAATGTACAGTACGTGTACGTTGTACATGTACTGTACATTGTACATTTTCAATTGTACAGTACATTGTAGGTGTAATTGTACTTCTCAGAAATTGCGCTATCTACTAGAACTTGGTTGACCACGTTTTGGAAAAATAGCATCAGGAAAGGAAAACTATCACTCTTTGAGCTCGGGTTTGGTTTCTAATTATTGCTCTGTTTTATTCAGCAGTATCGCCATCTCGAACTCACCAACACAATTTTCATGCTTCCACTAGCGGCGTTGCTGAGCTCTCAACAACTGAAAGTGCCATTCATGAATCCCCTGCGAGAAGATCGGAGCAAAAATCAAAGGTAAACAAACATATGGTTCATATATTTTCAGCAAAAACCCAAGTTTATTTCGGCAGCAATACATACGATTACGAAGAAGACATTGTGTTGATTTGGATTAACTTTTTTGTTTGTTTTTCTTTAACTTTTTTTTATGCTAAACCAAAAATCAAATTTTTTATTATACTGCCAGTATTGCGCCAAAGCGTGTAGCGAGATTACGGCGCCCATCTCCGCGTTATTGCGCCGGGGCAACACAGCTCCTTTCAAAGAAACGTCGCAGCGGTGTCAAACTGTTGGCAACAGTGTGACCGATTTGACCGGCTGGAGGTTTGAATCACAGAATCCCGTGCCAGAGACGAACGCGTTACCACTCGATCAAGTTGATTTATTTTGAATGAGGTTAAATCATTTTTCAGTTTGGGGCTGTAAAACCTCCACGAGTGACGTCATCAGGTCGAAGGAGCTATTACGGAAGAATACCGTCAGGTGACGAAAAACGGCAGAAAAAATCGAAATCGCGGAGTCGGCGTATTCATGACGATAGTGACGTCACAGACTGCTCCACGCATCGTGCTAGCTATCGGCCACCTTCAACTCGTCGAGGTTGCACCTGCAGTCAGTCTTACAAGAATCCTTACTGGTGAGGTTTATATGTACTGAGCTGATTTAATAAATAATCAAACAACAAATCTTTCATTATACTCGCTGTATTACGCCAGCATGCAACGAGTTGGTGGCCCCCTTCGTTGGTAATATTGTGTCCGAGCCGTTTTAACCTGCTTGAATTTACCGTTGCAGAAACGAACGCGTAACCGTTCGGCCAACTGGCCGGTATGATTATTTAGAAAGAATGATTTTGCAAAAAATCAACTATGTTATCAAATAAAATTTGCTCTTGCTGAGAATATTTTCGCTCCAAAACTTTCCAGTTTTTAAATTTTTGCTTTGTCATGCTATTGTATTAGAAGTTCGTTACTCTTTCTTTCTCAACCTCTTTCCCGCTAACCACGGTGGCATTTCTCAGTGAAACCAACAGTTCCTTGCAAATGTGTACCACTGGAATTGTAGCTGTTTCCAGAAAAATTACAACTTTTTAGTTCCTGTTTGAATCTCGCCAAAGACAAATCGGAACCAGGAGAAACATCTAGTGTCCGTTCTATGACAACAACGAGCGTGTGCAGTAGCGTACTGCGCAGATCCGGAAGTAAACGACGTCATTACCGGAAGTACTATGGAGGAAGTGAAAAGCATTTACGCGAAATAAAGCAAGTTTAATAATATGATAACTTTTGGGTGCTCTTGTTTTTGTAACCTCGGTGATTTCTGCTTTAAACCTGTCTGTTTTTCGCAAAAATTTTGAAAAAAAAAAGCATCGATTATTTTAGAAGAAAAAAAGCGAATTTTTATGCTTTTTTTCGGGAAAACGATTACAAAATGTTCAAAAATTCTAGAATCAGCCGTTTTAGCGCATTATTTATTCACGATCACTTCAAAAATGTTGAAAGAGTTACAAACATTAGAGAAATCTTTGATTGTTTTGACACTGTCTGATTTTGGTATTGCCAAACTTAGCAACGTAACGATAGGCCATTAAGTCGTGCCATTTTGCGCTCCTGTGGAAAACAGCTAAACAAATTGGTGTTTGGCATAGCCCTATCTCATCTACCAATCATATTTTGTTTTAATAAAGTGACAATCACAGCTGTCAATCAACTAATAATAAATAATTCATAGCCTGAGCTTTGTTGTGTACGATTTTACGCTATACAGTGGATTTGCTTATAGCACAGCTTTTGTGTTATTTGAATCCCATTTGACTTAAAAGTGGAACACCAGCACTTGTGTTTTTCAAAGATAAGCGCATTTTGTTAAGATCTAACTACAAATGAATTAAAATTTCCATGTTGCTCCGAATCTATTGCATTCTGCTATTAGTGTAAATAGTCTATGAATGCACCGTTTTCAAGAAGGCTGCTTTTTCGGTGTTCGCTAGCTAATGTTTGTTTCTTAATTTCACAGTACGGGAGACTGCGTCGAATTTTTTGGCAGGTTTTTAAGAACCGAGAAACATTTTAGAGATGCTGGACATCTTTTTAGGACTTGGCGTAGCTAGAATTAAACAGACGGAAGTCTCATCCTCTAGCCTTTGCCGATTCAACATGAAGAAAATTGTTCCAGCACACATGTGTAGATATTGATCCTGTGTAGGAATCCCTGTTCTGAAACCTTTTGTAAAAATTACGATGTAGTCGTTTACTTTAAAGAATTCAACTCCCGTAGCATTTACGATGTATAGCATTATACCCCTCAAGTGCGTCATTTTTGATGACGTCACAGCGTAGATTTAGTATGTCTTCCCCTAAACTTTTGAGAATTAGGCAAGTTCTCACGAAATTTTACTTGATTTTGTCGTTATAAATCGCCCTGGTGTGTGCTCACATACAACGCTGCATCTGTGGTTTTTAGCCCAACCCTTTACTCTGGCAAACTTGCCTGTGCTTGGAGTTATACTGCAGGTTTTCATGGAATTTCTTATGCGCTTGTAGAATTTTCCATTGCTGTGCTCACCTGACTTTATGTAGTTATGTTTTGTTTTTCGCCCGATGAGACTTTTGAGCAAGGTCGACACGCGTCGCGATAGCTCATTCGCAATTCTACAATCTATAATTTGTATAAACGTGTTTTTCGTGTTTGTGATTGCATTGAAATATGGAGATGATTTTTGACAAACCTCTGATAATTTATTTTTTGTATTAGGTCACTGAGTAAACGAGTTTCACTTCTGGAAGGTCACGTGGTTAGTCTAGCTCGCAACTTTTCTCAACTTTCGACCGAATTACGTCATCAAAACGTCACAAATCGTGACGTAGAGCTATTACGACAACACGTAAACGAGGTAAGCAACGATCTGTTCGAGCATCATCGAGATACATTTCGTGATAACAATACTCTCGCTCTTTGCCATCTTTTGATTTCAGGTTCGATTTGGAATGCAACGTGGTGAATAATTTCACTTAAAGTGGGCAAAAGTAGCATGTTCGCTGTGAGGTGTCATGACGATCACAGCTGTAGGAGCCCAAAATGACAACAAACCACACAAGTTTACACCATTTACTCAAGCCAAACTTTTTGGGCAATTCGATAAATTACTTGATTTGAGATGAAGGCATTAATTTGAGAGTGAATCTTATGGTTGATGCTAATTTTTTTATTTGTTACTTTTAAATTTTCAGTAAATCCAATTTAAATTTTTCTCTTCTCTAAAGTATAAGAAGCAAGAACTATCTTCTAGCTATTTTGACAAACTGAAAAAATTTGCATCATTTTAGCTCAACACTCGTTTGGTACTGGGAGAATCACCGAAACCTCACAAACACAACAAATTAACCTCGTCATTAAGTAGCAAAGGTGGAAATAATTCGAAAAAGAATAAGCTGGAAAAGTTTTTCGGAGGACAGAGTCCTCCTCTCCTTCACATGTTTTTAAAAGATTTGGGATACGAGGTAGGTTTTTTCTGAAGTAGGCTAAAACCAGCCATTGGCGGTCCATAGGCGTAGCCAGGGGGCCCGCCCCCCCAGTTGAAATGCTACCAATGATAGAAATGCCACAAAAAAGACTATTGTTTCTTCTGTTTCGGTTTCTTTTAGCATCTTCGCATACAACAGTACACGCGTACAAAAGTAACTAACAACAATATTGATCCAGGGGGGCCGGGCCCCCTCAATTTAATTTTTACCAACCAATTTAAATGGACACCTTACAATAATATTGAAATGGCCCCCAATGTAAATGAGCCCCCAACAATAATATTGATCCAGGGGGCCCGGACCCCTTCAATATAATGTTTGCCAACTAATTAAAACGTGTAATCCGAGTAAAATTAAGGGTTTGTATCCAAAAGTTGCTAACAGAGGCTTTCAGCTAACCTTTTCATGAACGTAATGCATTAATAACCTGGGACGGATTTAACATTTGGCCCAGTGCCAGGGCCCCGCACTCAAATAAGGCTTTTTTTTCTGGTCTTCACCTGTATTTGGTAGGAAAATATTGCGAAAATCCCAAACTGCCACGGGGCAAACTCAATGTAAATCCAGCCCGGGCAATAACATAGTTTGTAGGCGTAACTATCTATGGTACGTTTTTCTGTAATAATTCACTTCCACCTTGCCGGCTTTTATGCAACAAAATACTTTTGAAAAAAATTAGCTACAATAAAGGGAATGCTCATTGAATAAATTTTTGAATTGAGAGGGCCTTGGCCCCCTGGCCGTGTATGCATTCCTATAACTGGTTGTTTTCGTGACAAAACAATAATCTCTAAGGAAAATATTCGACTGGATTGTTATTCACTGCTAAAATATCGCAGGAGACAATGTACTTTCTTTCCCCCTAACCTGGGCCGAATCACTTACAAAATTTAACCCAAAAATGCCGGATTTTAAACATGTTTTGTACTTAAATTGTAAGCAAAAGAAGGTCCAAACAACGTAATTTTTTCAATTGACTTTCAAATGTTGAAAACCTAGTACTTTCAAATGCCTCTGAATACGTGCAAAATGTGATCCAATGGCATTAAAATAGCTTTTTTATCCAAAAAATTACGAAAAATCACCCAGCGGCTTGGGACTTCGCCCCCAGACCCCCATTGCCTCTGGCAGCTGGGGGCTCCGCCCCAAGACCCCCATCTGTTGTACGTTTGAATTACAGTGCACTTCTTTACCGAACACACGTGCTCCCAATTTAGACATTGTCGCATTTTAATTATTGGTTTTTTAAGCATTCTCCCTTGAACGAGTTTCTACTTACGTGCCAACACCGGGCCATGGCTTCTGATCTTCCATTTTACGATATCTTTTCCCCCACAAAAAATCCTCTTTCGAAGTTTTTGATGACGTCATTGCATGTGATTTGTTGTTTGGGCTCCCCCGCAATCAAAAATCCTAGCTACGCGTATGTGGATGTCCCTCCCCAAATTGAAATCTACATTTAGTGAATTATTATAGGTTTCGTGACGTTTTTTAATTTTATCGATTTTATAAGCGTTATAGGATTTAATTATATTTCACTTATACTATGGCTTTGATTATATTCCCACGTTCACTTTTCTGGATCTGTTTTTCTTTTGTAGTTCTTGTTTTCTTTATTTTTTCGATTCTTTTTTGAGAACAAATCAACAAAAGACAAAAATTGGACATGCAAGAGCCGGTTCATGCTGGGCGTAAAACTGCGAGCACGAGAGCGTATGTCTTGTTTATTTTAACCAAATCTAGTTTGGTTGCCGGTCAGTGGACCCAAACCTTTGGTAATATAAGCTGATACGCCCACGCTTTTTAAACACTTACTTGTAGACCTGGTTTAAAACCAATTAAGGCCCAGTCTACACTGTGCGTAAAATCGTAAGCGTACGAGCGTATTTTTAGTTTGTTTTAAACGGAAAGTCGGTATGCCGGCGCACCACCTTACCGGCGTTCAAGCAGCCAGTTGGCTAAACAAACCAAGGATACGCTCACGATTTTTCACACGGTAGACCAGGTTCAAAAGGCAACTATTCTGTCGTAACGTTTGGTTTTCGTACATTGCAGAAGAGCGGCTGCAAATATCTTTAATTTTTAATCAAAATGACAACTACAAGATTATTTTCATGTATAATCGGACAATGATGAATTGATGAACAGTGGTTTAACCGTGTATAAATGCTTGACTCAAAAAAGTTTTCAATGGTTTTTGTATACTGTATTACCTATATGATCTTTTGCTTTTATTATAGCAGTACTTATAGTAATTTTCTACCAAGCAGTAAATTTTGTTATTTATACGTTAATGACTAATGAGAAACTATCGATGCACCAACTATTATAAACTACTGTTTAGAAATACATTAAGAATTTTGAGAACGAAAGCATTGGGATGATGGAACTTCCTTATTTGGATGAAAAACGACTTCAAACTATAGGGATTCCGCTTGGTCCCCGAATAAGAATCATGAAAGAAGCTCAAAAATCTTCCTACGTGTGACCAGCACTGAACCGAATGAGTTCTTATGATGCCTGTCAGAAAGAAGGTCAAAAGGAAAAGGAAAAATAGTTTGTTGAAAACTTTATTGAAACCTGGACAAAGTTCTCAAAGCTGGACAGCGCAGTTTGGACTGTGGTCCTCAAAACGAACTCTTAGAACTGCGAAGCTAAGTTGATTTAACCCAGAGATCACCAAACTACCGCCCGTGAAGTGATTTCATACAGCCCCCCACATGTTGCGGAAATAAAAGCTAAACTACAACTGTTACGCAAAAAAGATTCCAAATTTTTTGAAAGATTGACATAGTTGTTGAACCTTGCATTACCAATTTTGTACTCTATAAATGGTTACTCAAACAATAGAGTAGATTTTGAGTGACGGGTTTTTAATGAAAAAATGGGAAGAACAGTATTTTTTTGCGAAGGCCAATAACGGCATGTCTGGTTGCCTGATATCCAACAAAATTGTTAGAGCATAATCTTCGTTGGTACTATGACACCAAACATTTAAAATATCCGAATTGTCGAACGTGGTGTATTAGGTGTTTCTTCGGATATTTTTTCTTTTTTGTGTTATTGAAACGTCTTTGTTGAAATCGTTTGCTTGTAGTTCGTTGTTGACACGTTGTTTGTTGAATTTCTACATTTTTTCAACATGGCAACCTTACAAGTTTAAAAGGGCATTCAGGTCGGAAATTTTTTGCTCGATTTTCTCTTTAAAACAACTTGACAAATTCGAAGACTAACTTCACCAAATTTGAATTTTCTACGACCGTTGGTTTCTGAGATATAGCAGATTAGATTTCCCCGTAGAAAGGCTTTTTCCCCTTAAAAACTTTACAAAGGTTGCCAATTCGAAATAAAATGTCAAATAGTTACTGCATGCTCATGTTCATGACGTTCAATAAATGTTTTGTTGAAGAGTTATTGTGAAATAAAGTATAAAGGCTAGATCTATAATATTAGCTGCTTTGCAAAAAATGTAAGCCAGCTATCCAAAAGTTAATCTTCTGTTACAATATTGAAAAAATTCCAGCACTGAATAAGAAAAAAATTGGAAATTTTGAACTGCAATATCTTAAAAACGGCAAGACGTAGAAAGTTCAAATTTGGTGAGAATGCGTTTTAGGCTTTTTAGGTTAACCCAACACTTTGGTTAACCATGGCTAGCTTTTGGAGTTGTGTTTTCATAGCATTGGGCCTAAAGATGTAAAAAATTTTGCCAAGAACACGATGCCTTGTAGTTTGTCACAGCAGAAGTGACCCAGCTATCCCAGCAACCCATCGATTTCCATTACAATTTTGCTAAACGGTAGAGCGTTGGCAATAGCTCAGTGGTAGAACGTTGGAATAGTGATCGAAATGTTGCTGATCCCTGGTTCGATTCCCGAACTGGTTGCGTCGTTGTGTCCTTGGGTAAAAACACTTCGCGTATTTCCCATTGCGGCCAAGCAGTCCGTCGTGGTGGCCAAGCCTGGTCAAAGACTTGCAAACAAAATCCAAACAAGTGCTCTGCGTTGGTTTGGTAGACAGACGCTAAGTGTCTGGTTCACACGAACGAACATTTTTGCTATGCCACCGTTGACTTTGTTATTTATTGTGCTCAATTCGAATTAATGGAAATTCGAAATACTTGTATATCTATTCTCAATTTGCACCCTGCCCGCAGCCGCTAATCTCTCAGTGATCCGGCCCGCAGCGAAAAAAGTTTGGTGACCCCTAATTTAACCCAACCAAGTGGAAGAAACAATTCAAATACTTAAAACCACATGGAAGAAACAACAAAAAATTATTGGCTGCTGTGCTCATTTTGCATAGTATCATCGTTGGGCATTTGACTTTCCAGAGTTCATCAAAACCAGCTTTGGTGGAAAGGCTTTAGCTATATAATTAAAATACACCAATTGTTTGCTGTCTTGGTCTGTGCAGTATAATGCACCCCCCCCCCCCCCAATTTTCAAAAGCATTCATATGATGAAGGTCGGACATATAAATCATGCTCCACTAAATGCACTTTAAATTATCTTGCAATGTTCACCTTTTACGTACATTTGCACGATAACGTAAATAAATTGTGCGATATTATTTCAAATGGCTTCAAAAACGTAAACATTCTAATTCAAATGGCGCTAAAAATTGTTAATTTTTTGTGAAATCACAATAATCGCTCAGAGCCATGAAACTTTTTTCTCAGACTCCAATCAAAGGCTGTGATTTTTTTTTCGCAAAGAAGTAGCCATTTTTACGCTATTTTGGTGGCATTTCGTACGGTTATAGAACCATTTAAAAGACCAAATTTAAGGCCCATTGCTCCCCCCCAGCCCAGTTAAAATATTTGAGTCTTTCTTTCTTTTGGTTTCGCCACCTGTGAAATTAAGTTGCAAATTTGTTTATCTAAAGGAATTGTTCTAGAAATAAACGCATAAATTTGGGCCCCTTCTGAAGAAAAGTAGGAGAGCCTCGGCCGACCCGGCCTCTCCGGTTTTGCCACCTATATGATTGTATGTCCAACTGTTGGATGCGTAGTTGCTGAGGACTATACATAGAGGGCGTGGGGTTGAAACACTTTAGACATCGATAAGCTTTCATCAAGTTGACCAATGACCTTCTTGCCCAAAACGCTCTTGCATCAACTGGATATTTCAGTTAATCTGCGACAATTCAGACCATAGAAAAACTTAAAATGTGTTGGCATCCGGGACTTTGGCCCATACCCCAGTGGAGGAGTTTACAGTGCTTCCTCAGATCCCCCAGCTGAACTTACTGTACCGGTACGTGATTATTAAATTATTTTGAAATAAACCGCAGCTTGTTATGAATTCTTTCCCTTTATTTTTATACTTCTAAATTAACACGAAAAGAGAGCATGATAAGTGATACATTTTTTGCTCTTGAACAAAAATTTTATGGCACTTTATTGATAAGTTCTAGAAAAAATATACCTGATTTTTTTATGGGTTTTGTCCTCCCCAATCATTATGAGTTGGCGCCGCTCCTGGTGTGAAGCCTCCACCGTGTGTGATAAACAGGTGGGCAGGCGGCATCTTGACTCGAAAGCCGAAAGGCCTCTTGGTTGTCTCCTGGCCAATGCAACTTGGTAAATAGAAATGTAATTACAATACGATTACAAACGACACATGCAGCTTGGATAAGTCGAACCCAGAACATACAATCAGGGTCGTGGCTGGAGCAAATCCTTTCAGCTCTTTTAGCTGTGCTGCTACCAACATTTGACCCAAGTAACATCTAACCCAAGAACTGCAACTTTACCGTCCGAGTATTTGTGAGAATAAGATGGAGATTATATTGCAATACTGCAGTATGTGCTATTAATTGCTAGTGCTTAGCTTTAACCTTCAACTGCACAATAGCAATTCACTAGTCTTAGTTTATAAAAGCAGCTCTTATGCAATATGCATGCCCCCAAATGACCTCGGCAGACCGAGCAATTTCCATTTCAACTGGTCATTAGCAGCAGCAAATCACGTGATTTAAGACCAATGTCCTAGCGCGAAAGGTCATAAACTAATCAATATAGTTCCGCATGTAAAACCCTTATGCTTTTTATGCATAAAAGGCTTCTTCATTCTAAATGCAAGTGAACAAACCGGCTTTAAAATATAACGTAGGTAAAAATACGTTGAGAGTAAGACCGTACTTCTATCAGTGGTCCAATGGACAGAACGTCTATTACTAAACCGATATAGACGAGTTCGATTTCCGTTCCGGTCAAATCAAAGACTATAAAATTTGGCATTCACAGCTTCCCTGCTTGACGTTCAAGAATAACAAAGGACGGTGTAAAGCTTACATTAAAAAGTTTCTTTGCTGTTTCCTGGCCCAGGCAGCTTGCTGAAAATATGTCATTATAATTACAATAGTCACTAATTTTTTTAAACCAACCTTCTTTCCAGTGGCTTAGAGCATAGCACAAGCAAAGAAACATCACACTGTACAACCTTGTCCAAAGAATAAGATACAAATAGGCTAGGCCTATTGTAGATATAACTGAAGCAATGGTTGATTCTCAAGTAAACTACATTTTACAGCTAATGGTGAAATTAACTCAATTTTATGGCGTCGATGCATGAAACCAATATGAATGCTGGCAGCAATCTGTACTAAATGCCAAAGGTGTTATCGATTGCTGAAAGTCATGCCTAATTTGAAGCGAAACCTGCCTGTTTTAGTCTGTTGGGCAGCGAACTTGACAGAAATTGTTTATTGAATAAAAATCTAATACAATCAATTTCTTAATCACGAAAATTGCGTTCAAAAATTCGAAAAAATGGATTATATTATTGATATCAGAAAAAAACCTAATAAATAATTAATTATAATCCATACATTAGGTTCAAAAACTAAAACTATAAGGCTGTTCTCGAAATAATTTGATTGGTCAATTACTCGTGACGAAGCCAGTTTCCATTATACTTTAAGCAAAACTTTAACCAATCAACAGAGCGATGAACTTTCAATTTGATTTCGATTTTTTTAAGTTTTGAATAATGAATCATATTGTGTATAGTTCATATTTAGCTACACTTTTTTTATAAGAACAATTTTGCAAGAACACAAGGCTCATTTTTCTAAAAATATGAACAAATTAAGAACAATGCCAGCCACGGTGTGAACAAAATAATTAAGAACACTGGCCGAATTTAAAATTTAAAATATCAATTTCTACTAAACAGTGTCGTATCACAACAAAATATCCAGATTATGCAATCATGGCCAGTGGACTGTACGTACTGTTTTGTTTTTGCAGCTTTCGCAGTCGACAAAACTTTTACATAACTCAACTTTTTACCAAGCAGGAATGAATTTGTGTTACTTTATTCTCCAATAAAATTTAAAAACAATTTAAGAAGAATTGAGGCTGAAGATTTAAGGACGGTCAACCTCAACCTAAAATTCACCGGTTCTTGTGAAAAACATGTGTACAAGAATAAATTGGAAGAAGAGCTTTATAAGCATTGTTAATTTGTCGTTAGTGAAAATTTTCTATACCATAAAATATATACCATCACGTAAACAACAAAAACATCTTAAATTGTTAGCAGTTGGGGTGCGTCAAATCACTACTACACGCATCAGTGCTTGGGAATTGGAATCGAGAAATGATACGTCCACACTCCTACTCAAAATACGTCACCGCGAAAACAATTGGAAATGCACGGCTTTTTCTTTGCATGGGTAAAAAAACATCGCTAAAAAAATTGGTACCGGTTGTTTATTTGGTAAAATTTCAGTTAGTTAAGTTTTAATTGGTTTTGGTTGATTTGATAATTATAGATTGATATACGACAAAACTTAACTTGTAAGGATTTAGTTATCAACTATTCAATAAATAGGTAAAGATGTGTTTTTGAAGGTTTTTATCTTTGTGATAAACTGATAATTGTCATTGCGGCCTTGCTAGACTAACTGATGATCCTTGAGGTTTGGCGTAGCAGCTGTTTTAGGCATGCTACTAGAAAAAATTTTTGTTTAGTTTGTATTTTTGGATTAAACAACCTTAAATTTTCCATGTAATTGTTTTTGTGCTTGTAAATAGTCGAGTAATCATTATGTATCGAAAAGGAATTTCTTCTTTAAACAAGGAAATATCACATTATAGATCTCCAACTTTGCAGAACCCGGTAACAAGACTTGGCTGCTTTCACAGATGGTACAGCAGCTTTTAGGTCACATTTTGGAGTAAAATATTTACGCAACAATTTCATTTAAATCTGCAAAAATGATTTTTTCGTGGCTAGTCGTGCAAACAAGAGGATAATAGGGCTAAGCTCCTTCTCTAAGCCACGTTACAGAGAAAGTTTAATTGAAATAAACAAACCATTTAACATGGTGCAGATTTGTCTAAAGTTGCAAGGCGTTGCTGGTAGACTAATTCAAGGGTTAAAGTGTGTGGTCGAAGGGAATTAGTTTTAATTTCCTATTTTTTACAATTTTCATTTAAATTGGCTTTAAAAACAGGAAAATTTTCTTCCAAGAACCTAAAAATTCTATTTTGGCAAAAAAAAAATACAAACAATCGCTCAAGAGGAAGTTGGCTTCGCCTCAAGACCCTCGCTTGGGATCAGCAGATTCAGATAACTCGGTTTTATTACATGCATGCAATTGCAACTGGATACTTTCAGTGGCCAACCATTCATTATTATTATTAATTATAATTGCAACTTTACGGATGTTAAAAAAGCTAGGTCTAAATCGCTTTTATATTTATCAGGTCTAAAAAGTCTCTCTATGAAAGGGAATCGTTTAAAGTCCATAGACACAAACATAACGACTGTTGTATGAGAGAATAATAAAACTGGAGGCGTACAATTGAAGTTGTTTGCACTGGGATATGCAATGATGTTTGCACAGTACTCATATAACAAGATATAGGACCAAAAACAAAAGGTGGGTCTCAAAACTTACTGCACAGGCCCCACAACGTGCCAACAAGAACAAGCATCCGCTATTCATTTTTCGCTTCTTCTACCTGCAGGAGGACGGCGTCAGCATTCTAATCCAGCTTTTACCGATCACAGGTATTTACAGGCGGAAATACGCGTGATATCCTTTTTACTATACACGCAAAAAAATTGAAAATTTTTGAGGTGGTACAAAATTTAAATATGACTTTTAGTAATGTCAGCAATATCACACTCTTCGTCAAAAGCTTTTCGAACAGAACTCTGCAGACAATCTCTGCCAGATTTGAAATGTTGTGAGAAAGATCTTAACGTAATTGTGCTGTGGAGAGTCAATAATTCTCTTTACAGCATAATCATTACGTTGCAAATACTTATTTGAACAATTGAAGTGTGAATATAAACTGCTTCTGCCTGCACAAATCCGTTTTTGCTTTTTCTTTTTTTGTTTTCATGAAATGTTAATAGCTTCTTGTAGATTCATGTGGAATTGAGAACGAGCTGTGGTCAGGATCTCAAACCGCAAGCAAAAGAAAAGAAAAATGCATGCAATCATATGACGCACGTATTTGCATGCTTAAATACGCGTAATCGATAAAACCTCCCAACTTGGAAGACACGCTGGAAACGGCACAGAGTGACTCTCAAGTATCAATTTCGCACAAGTCTAAAAGGAAGTAACTTAAATCATAGCCTCAAACAAATCTCAAACTAATTTATTTTCAAAGTTTTTCTCTCGCCACGCATTTGCTACATTCGCCATTTTCTAGGTTTGAGTTATAAAGTCCTGCTGCATCACTAGGCAAAGTACATGACTGAATTTTTCCCAGCCCTTGCATAACTGGAGGACAGGAGTAGTAAGAAAAGCTTTGTCCATTTTGCGATTCTTCCGCAGGATCAGGATTCTCATTGGAGACATCCTTGTTGAGCTGTTCCTGAAAATATGCAACGACCAATAAATTTAAACACGATTAATGTTAAAAATATATACATTTGAATTTGAAATTAAAGTTTCAACCAATCAGTGGTAGAAAGGAGAGAGCTTCCGCTTCTAAAACTGCTGACTCGAATTCGATTCCCGTTCGAGCCAAGCAAAGACTATAAAAATCGGTATTCTCACAGCCTCCTTGTTTAATGTTCAGCAAAATTGGTACTCTCACAGCCTCCTTGTTTGATGCTCAGCATTGAAAACGACAATGTAAAGCAAGGGTGTACGCAGGGGGGGTTTGGGGGTTCAAACCCCCCCCCCCCCCCATTGGTCTGTCGACTAAAAAGCACAATAAAGAAAATATCGCAGTTTTAGCACTTCTGAACCTGTTTTTTTTTTTGCAATGACACGGACTCTAAAACGATTTAAAGCAACTTTTGAAGCATTTAGAGTTTCTTAGGGGGGGTTAATTTGTCAAAGATATAACTTATAAACCAATAGCAACTTCAAAATCTTGCCAAAATTAGTAAATTTAACCGCTAAAAACGCTTATCATTGGCTTCATTGCTTCATCAAAAATGTGTAGATGGGGTTTCAGGATTAGTTAATTAATAATCCACTCAAATCTCGTTCCATTTACCTCCCTTCCCCAACTGTCTCACTCTATAAACTACAGAATATAAATGCTTGTGAGTCGAAATATCGTCTTATTGCGAAAAACAAAGAAGCTCCTTCTTTACTCTCATATTAATACGAAATATTTAATTATAGTATATATTTTTTTTATTATTTCATGCAACATTGTAAGCGACTAAATGTAATACTGAAACTCTGGAATGTCGTGTTACGAGTCAGAGTAACTTTCAGTAGCGTAGGCAGGGGGGGGGTTATAGCCCCCCCATTGGCCTGTCAAGCAAAATGTAGAATAAGAAAAATACCACGTTTTTAGCACTTCTGAGACTGGTTTTTGCACTGGAATTGGAGTAAAAAGTAATTTAAAACATCTTGTGAAACATAAATTTAGAGGAGGGGGCTAATTTGTCAAAAATAAAACTCACAAATCAATGAAAACTTTGAAAAATGGCCAAAAACAAGCAATGAAATTTGATCGCTAGTGTAAAAATGCTAAACATACGTTTCATTAACAAACATATTATAAACTTAGGAATAGGGGGGGGGGGGCTTCTTAGTATTAGTTAATTACCAATCACTTGTCTCAAAATTTTTTCCGTTAGCCCCCACTCCCAAATATTTTTCTTTATAAAATATAGTCGAAATAGATTGTGTGAGTTTTCTTGAACTATACGATTTTATAATTTACCAGCATGTAAACAAGAGAGCTAAAATTTTACCATTAGCCACCTCCCACATAGCCCATTTATGCAAACAGTTTAATCAGATTTGCTCTACCAATTTCTATGCCATGTTTTCAAAGCATTATTTTTTATCAATATAGCCCAAAAACTTAGTTATTTTTGAAAAAAAAATGCAAAATTCTCAAGCGCTGGGGGCTCTGCCCCCAGTCCCCCGTGTCTCCGGCGGCTGGGGGCTTTGCCCTCAGACCCCCACAAACAGCACCCTCAATTGCAAATTTCTGCCTACGCGCCCGCCACACTTTGCACTGTTTATAATCAATCATATGGGTTTTCGTAGCTTTTGTTTTGAACAATTTTTTCTTCATTGTTCAGTTGCAAACCTTATGATGTTAACTACAATAGATGTATGCTTAATGCTTAATTGTTTTTTCTTTGAAAAGTTTTATTCGCATTACGCACTGTGTGACTTTGATTCCATCTTGTTACATTGCACTAAGTTATTTATTTGCCAAAGCATAGATCGCGAACAAATTTTTGATGTCACTTTTGAAAAGCCCCCCATTGAAAAATCCTGCGTCCGCCACTGATGTAAAGCCTACATTGTATGTATTACACATGTGGGCAGGTGGCAGCGTGATTTGAAGATCGAAACTTTCCTTCGCCGTCCGCTGGCCAAGGCAACTTTGTGAACAACAAAGACGAAATTTCAGTTGTATTTTTTGATAGTTATAAAGCATTAAAAAAATTTGCAATTGTTGCTAAATAACAGACGTTGCATAGCTAGTAGCACAAGCCAGTTTTAAAAACGTGATCTGGATGGAAAGTATCCATGTGCTACAAGGATGCAAGTTAATGTTTTTAAGAGTACGGTATATAACTGGCTGAGTTACCAAGGTCGTTATTTTTATGTCGATGACCTTCCTACAGCGTACAGGCCGGCCATTGATGGTCAATGTCCTTCTATACATTAATTGTTTATTTACAGAAGTATTCCCAAAAGTAAAGCGTAAGTCCAAGTTTGCATCAGAGTCTTTCATAACTTATAAGGTTAATATGAGCAATAAGAAGCAGAAACAAAATAATTATGACATGCTCTTTAGCAGCAATTATTGTGTGACATCATCTCTGAAGATAATGTTAATGAAAAAGCATGTTTATACGACTATACCCAGACCTGTCCAGTGCCAACTTTTAATTTCGTTTATGAACAATAATACACAATGACGTGCAAAACCTAATTGCTGCTTATAAGCGCTAATGATCGTTGAGTTACGAACATGTCTTGAACAGCTACGGGGCTCGATTCGGGGTTGCGTCAAACCAAAGACTTTAAACTTTGAAGAAACTCTCCCTTTGAGTACCGAGTAGTTGACACACAATTTGGTAAGAGGTAGTTTGATATAAAGACTAGAAAGATCACTTCGCTGCCCTCCAGAGTAGGAGCAAATTCATGTTCTCGTGGTAGTGGTGCATATTTTTCCTCCTGTTTCCTGACAACGTCAAACGCTAACTATTGAGCGATCTGCACATTTGTCATTGCGTGTTGGGGGAAATCCCCTCTTGTTGCTTAGGAGTCTTCAGTGATCCAAATGTTAATATGGATTTTGTTGAATTCTTGTCCTCTGAATTTGCTGTTTGTTCGAAGCAACCAAGCAGAAATAATCATTGCAAAGAGTCGTATCCAAGAACCAACACCTTGAGCACGATGCAGTTTGAATCAAGATCATGCGATCATGGTTGTCAGAGGAACGAAGCAAGAACTTGAACTTGGCACATTTTACTGCGGTGTGCGGTTATAAGTTGTTCAATTTGACCTACCATTTCTTGGAAACGTTTCGGTTGTTTCTGCTGCCGCTCCGTGTTGTTCCTTCTAAAGGTGAGAGCCAGCGCTTGAGTTTTTGACAACTTATCTTCATTGGGGTTAGTAAGTACCATTCTGTAAGGTCTTGGAGACTTGTCTGAGGAGCAAATTTCTCTCATATTCTCTTGAAACTTGGTAGTCGTGAAAGCGTAGACAATAGGGTTGATGCAGCTGTTGGCATACGCTAAACATATTGTGAAGGGCTTCACTTTATTATAAAAACAGGGGTCAACAAGAAAGAGCCTCAACCATCCCCCTAAAGCAGAATAAAGGTTAATCACGTGATAAGGAGTCCAGCAAATAATGAAGGCTGTGATAACGAAAGCGGCCAATCTAGCAACCTTGTCTTTTCTTATTCTTTTGTTTATCACTTTGCGCTTGACAGTCCAAACAATACGGATATAACAAAATGATATCACGCAAACTGGAACTATAAAGCCTAAAATAGAACGCAGTAATTGAGTTCCTGCCATTATGTCTTCTTTGTTTGTGAAGCTGCTCGGAATATAAAACACACAAATTGAAACAGGTTGTGTTTCCGGGGAAAAAGTGGTTAAATTAGTTTGCACAGATGTAGTTAGGTTTGGCCTGCATCCGTGCACCGGTTGAAATCTGACTTCTCGGTAGAGGATGCTGGGCAAACACAAGATCAAGCTCACGAACCAAACTCCAGCACAAATCCAACGAGTGTAGATCGTATTTCGTCTTTGATTCATTCTTGTAGCGTGGACTATAGCAAGCCATCTGTCCGCACTGATAGCTGTGAGAAAGAAAATACTTGCGTACATGTTGAGGTTCGTGATGGTAGCGGAAGCCTTGCACATGGGAGTTCCAAATTTCCACCCCAATTCGTTTAAGTGGTAATGTCCCCAAAAGGGAAGGATGCACACAAACATAGTGTCGGCGACAGCCAAATTGAAAAGATACGTGGCCGTGATGGACCATTTCTTTTGACGTAGAAGCACATAAAGGACAACACTGTTTCCAATGACTCCAAGAAAAAAGATGATGAAAAAGATCACTGCCTGAGCTATATAAGCTGTCATCTTCTCACTAAAACAGTTTTCCAGTCCTTTTTTTCTAGTGTAGTCATGAAGTAACTTTCATTAGAGCTACATATTTGCCAAATTATAAAGCAATCATTAATATACCATAACTAAAATGATAAACAACAAGCACAATACTGTGTAACTATTACAGTAATTTCTGAATACTAAAACTTCGAATTTTAAGCAATTTAGCTTTTTGGAAAAGATAAGAGATATCTTTGAACCGTTTTTGCTCAATACAGTGCGATCAGAAAGTCACTGTGCACCTAATATTATTTAGATGTTATTATGGCATTTTCAGCAGTTATTGTGAGCAGCATATCAATTAAATTCTTCATTAAATAGCAACTGATCATTGTTCTAAACAGCAAACCGGTTTGTTTACACTTGTGATCATCGATTTCTAAAAGACAGAATGTTGTTTATGCATTGGGATTACAGGTGCACTGTGACTTTCTGATCACACTGTACAAAGAAGTATCACCATTACAAACAATAACCATTTCGCCACTTAGCCATTTTAAACAGAAGAGAAAAAACTTACAAAAACAGGCACCTTTTTTTAGAATAATCTGCTTACATTTAAAATATTTTAGCTTAAAAAAAGCAAATGGCAGCCCTACCATATTGAGATCAAAGCTTTGACAATATTGACATGAGGTCTCATCAGGATTTCTAAACAAGAAAATTTCAATATTGTTCTAAACATCACACTAATCAAAGTTGGCCTAATTGCACGCCAAATTCTAATCCTGTTTTTTTTTTTATCTGGTGAATGGAAAAAGAAAAGAAAAAAAATGAAAACGTTTTCCACAAGTGTCTGGTTTTTATTAATTCCGTCTTTGATTTTTATGTTTATCTTATAACTAAAAAACTGTTTTTGCAGGTGATGACTATGAAAATTGATTCGACATCGTTTAATCTTAAAAGCTATTGCTGCTTGCTCCCAATTCAAAGCCAAGCTATTTTCATTATGGTTTTTGGTTTTCTTAAATCTTTCGTTTTAATAACTTTGTTTTGCAGTAATTTTGAAGTAGACCTAAAAGAGATTGGAAAATGTTGTCCCAGCTCATGAGGTTTTACCCTTTTTTGTTCCCAACACCATCAAAATTATTAACAAGAGCTCATACAGTCAAAAAAATCTGTGCAATGCTTGGTATTTTTTTGAAAGCTCGCATTAAACTGCTTTCGCGATTTAATCTTCGACTGCATAGAATTTATTGCTGTCGACAAAAGTCAATTCGGTTTAATAATGGTTTTTCTAAATCATTATTGGTTAATATACGCTATTACTAAGCTTTCAATCGTTTCCCAAAGCCTTTTCAAATCGGCTTTCAAAAAATAAATTATTAACGCCCCACATGTTGAGTTAAATAATTAATGAAAATTGAATTTAAGTCGTTCTAGAAGGTCAGAAAAAAATGAAAATTTTATGCAAAACATGAAAAATGGGCGATATTGAAAAACATTCTTTTGGTTACTCGATCATTTATCGTTTCACCAAATTTTATACATTGAAACCAATCAAAACCCAGTAAGCAGATTTTTCCCTCAGTTTGCGATCGAACTTGATATCTTTATCATTTTCCCTGTATCACGCCGAAGCGTAGAGCGAGTTGGTGGGGCCCACTTCTGCGTCATTGCGCTTGCGGGAAACAACGCTTCTTTCCAAGAAATGTAGCAGCGTTTGCGAGTCGTCGGCTACGCTGTGACTAATTTGACGTGCCTCCCGCTTCAGAGACAAATCCGTAACCTTTCGACAAACTAGCTAGTAAATAGTTTGATATTGATCTAAATTATTAAATTGTACTACGTATTTTCTTGAATTCCCATCCTTGATACCTAGCAACAGAATTGTAAACGGGCAGATTAGTTCAGGCCCGAACTCGAAAATTAATTTGAAGCCCAAATCCCGTCCGAAAAAATTTAGGTTAAAAATTTATTGATTTAGGTTAGTAGACTATAATGAACCTAATTAAGTAGTAGACCTAATTAAGACCTAAATTAAGTAGACTATAATGGACCGCATGGTCGTTTTGCTGCCTCCTCACCACCGCATACATATCAAATTCAAAAATTCAAAAGTTAAGTTATTGATTTTTTTTTAACCTAAATTTTTTTTTTTTAAATTGAAAAAATTTATTGATTATCCGAAAAAAAATTAGTCCCTAGCGAAAAAAATTCCAAAGTTAAGTTAGGTCTGAAAAATTTAGCAATGTTGCCAAGTTATTTTGATTATATTTTTGCGCACCTAAGACAAAAAGTACGTCTCAGGCCCGAATTAAGCCCGAAATTTTTGTCAACTCTAGGCCCGATCCCTACCTGAACCCGGCCCGAACCCTACCCGAAAAGCCCGGCCCGATTTACAACTCTGCCTTGCAATTCATGCTATCAACTAATTATCAAATCAAACGCTTGCCAGGAGATTCGCCACACACTGGTGGAACGCCGGTGTGAATCTGTGAATCAGGTCGAGAAACTGATATGTGGCGAATCTTCCAATTAAGATCGGCAGACGGGCAGACACTCAACCAACATTCACGACTGAAAACACAGGGCCTTTTGTTCAGCCCCCGATGCGCGGCTAGTCTTCCACGTGGTGAATCTTCTGGTAACGCTTTAAATAATGGGTCTCCACGCTACACAGCCCACACTGCTAGTTTAACAGAGCTGGATGTCAAACAAGGAGCTTTGTAAAATTTAAATTTTTGCTTAAAGCAACTTGGAATCAAGTCCAAGATCAACGTCTCAGCAGGCACAAGGTAGACAGATGTACATAAGCTATCAATATACACTAATTTTTTTTGCCTGGGGGGGTGTTTCTTTCATCAGCATTCTTTGCCTGCCTACTAATGTTCTTGTGGCTCGCCTGCTATGCGCCATTTCTATCTCCCGTCAAATTATCTTAAGAATCATAAACAAAAATATAGTGAAAATGGTGTAGCAATTGTAGTATGCCAACAACGATTGAAAAGAGCCTTTTCTTTCAGGATTAGGGCGACGAAAAAAGATTTTGGATACAACAAAATGCTGTAGATAAGCCCTTGGCAATATAAATAGTAATATATTCAATTATTGCAAACAAACTACATTTTCGACATTGAAATAGCACATTTGCAAAATACTAAAATATCGATTCTGCAAATGTCTCTAGAAATATTTTATTTTAGTAATTATATTGTTGGACAATGTGTTGCCGTGCACTACATTAAGATATACGGTACCTTCAAAGTTGTAAAACTAAATTATTGCAATTTAACCGTATTTTTCATTCTTGATTGTTTTTGATATCACTTTTTTTTTATAAGAACCAGTAAATTTTTGGCTGAGGCTTACTGTTTTTAAACTTTCACGAATTTTTAGCCTCATTTCTTCTTAGTTTGTTCTTTGCGTTATTGGAGAGAAAGTGACCGAAATCTATTCTTGTTGGGTAGAAGTTCTCTTTTGTTAGATTGACCAAAAATAAAAATATAGAAAAGATCAAGAATTTTTGAAAATTAAGTACAAATGCATTTGTACTAGCCCGTGCTCTTAATTACTTTTTTCATGCTGAGGAAGGGATTTTTCTTAAATTTTGAAGAAAAATGAGCCTCGTGTTTTTGTGAAATTGTTTTGATGAAAAAAAATACTTACAAAATACTACATCCTATGGATGTTTATGGTGGGCAGTAATTGTGTACGTGCGTGTTTTGCTTTTTGTATTTTCAATTCCTTGCTTATTTTTAGTCTGAAGATTGCGTTAAGTTAACTAGTAGAGGTGACAGTAGACTATAATGGACCGCATGGTCGTTTTGCTGCCTCCTCACCACGGCATACATATCAATGTTTTGTTGTGTACAGTAACAGCATAGGCCTTAGCCTTGCGTTTTCTGTTCTTTTGCTGTTTTTTTTTTTTTTTTTGCTACAAAATGCATGACTGTATCGTGGTAAATAAATAAATAAATAAATAAATAAAGTGTAGTATCGTTATGGAATATAGAATTTTTATCCTTGATGGCTTCGAATTTGATTTTATAGCGGAACAATTTTGATTCTTCAACCTACTTTTTCATCTGGACCCTGATCCAGATACAAACCATTATTCTGCTGAGTTCAAACTGAAAAATTTAATTCTTTGCTGCTCTATCATTTACTTCGGTTATCGGCAAGCCAAACAGTCAAACACTGCTAAAATCGTTAAGCAATATGGCGCCCATGCGATACGTCAGGTAAAAACATTAATTCAACAACAGACTAATTAGATCGCTGAATTCACGTAACGTTTGCGTCAAATCATGTTTCCAAAGATTGATGAGTAGTAGTTACTAACCAACTCCTATCATTTCCTTTTCACTCTCTAACTTACTGACCACCGCTTTTTTTGAACTGCTCTATTTCCTGTCTCTCACTACAAAACACAAACCGGTAATTGCAGAAACGCTCTAAGTCGCTACTGCATGACGCAGACAAAAATCAGCATCGTGCCATTTAATAAAGCGTTTGTCTCAAAACTGTAGCGCTGGTTCAATTCTCTTCGGGTTTATTTTTCAGTTCGATTTTCGTACCGTCGTGCCGGTACTACAATATAATATAATGATATTTCTTAACCTTCCGTGTGCACAGTACGAGTAGTGTCTGTATGGACAAGAAAAGTCGATGAAAATTACGCCAGCGATCCAAAATCATCTGCAGTGAAGCAGGTCAGGCGCTACAAATTATTAACGCAAAATGCCGTTCAAATATTTTAGGCCTAGCGAAATAAAGAATATGTGCAATGTAAATTTTAAATTTTTTTCTTTCAAGCAAAAAATCAGATCTGGTTTCAACATAAACACTTCAAGCAATCATTTTTATCGAAATTAAATCTTCTTCTCATTGCTCTCCTTCCCATGAGGTGCAACTACTCAAAATTAAGCCTGTGTACTTTACGTTCTTCTAACACATTCTTATTGATTGCTTTGTAACAGATTAAATTCTCCGGCTTTATTAAGAAAGTCGAACATAAATAATTTTGAAATCAACATAACACATTACAATAAATAAACTTCAAAATCGGCTACGGCAGAGAGAACTCCGCGCTGGAGAACCCCACACTGGTCCCAAATCTTCTCTTGATAGCATACAGTAGTTAGTACACATTCAGTTTTGAAGCGAAGTCAAAATAAAGACCAAGTTTTTAAGTCATTCCCTCAATGCAATCATAGTGAGTACTGTGCCTCCAAAATTGATGGTATCGATTTTTCTATTGATTTAATTAGGCTTTGGAATTTTCGCTGCCGTCCGTTGCAATTTATCTTCCACTAATCACTGTCATTACTACTGAACAGGAATATGCTAATACAGTAAACGAACTTGCTTTTATAATAAATAGGGCAAGTTTTTTCAATAAAGTTAACTTTTCAGTAGTAAGTTTGAATGATGTGAGTTTTTTGCAAGAACTCTGGATCAAAAGGGTCAGTTTCATATTCTTAATTTGATAGGTCAATAAAAAGTTAATTTTTTACCGTTAGGTTAATCTTCTTTTTATAGGGAAATAAAGTCAATTTTTTGTAATTATCACACAGTTATCAGTTTATCACGAATAAATAGCAACAGTCAGGCGCGTAGCCAAAATTCTGCAAAGGGAGGACAGTTTGAGTTGTCTGGGGGGGCGGAGCGTTCAGGGTTCGAAGATTTTGCAATTTGTCGGCAAAAAGTAGCTTAATTTTACACCTGTTTTGATAAAATTAGTGCTTTTAAAACGTGGCATAGAAATTTGCTCTGTCTGCAAAAACATGATTAAAGTGGCTGCGCAAATAGTTTATGTTGGCGGTGGCTAACTTAGTTGTGAAATGTTAGTCCTTTTATTACAATAAGCCGGTAAATCATTAAATCCTATAATTCGAAAAAACTCACAAGTATTAACACAATTAGTTTGCCTCTTAAAAAAATGTGATTTGGGGCGAGGGGCAAATGGAACAAGATTTGAGAGAAGTGATCAGTAATTCGCTAAATTAAACAGACTACTGAATAGCCCAGCACCTACACTCATAATTTTGTCTGATGAAGCATAGCTTAAGTTAAGCATTTTACATCACGCGATCAAATTTGATTGCTTATTTTCAGCCATTTTCAAAATTTATACCTTGTTTGTAAGCTTTATTTTTGATAAATATTACCTCCCCTAGATAAATGTTTTGAAGTGGCTTTAAACCACTTCGCAGTCCACATGACTTCAAAAAGCTATTTCAGATCTGATGCTGTAAAAAATATATGGTTGGTGCGGGTATAATACTAAAATATCTGTATCCTAGTTGTTTCACGTGACATGCGTACCACATTTATAGCGCAATTGTACTGTGAAAGTCATATCTCACTTCGAAGGTTTTCGTTAATCAGCTAATTCTCAAATGTCAAATTAATGTTGTAAGAGTTAAAAACAAAACCATACCAGCCAAATTCGCTACTATAGGCTACCCTCTGAAGCCTTTTCTTTCAAGATGAGGATCAGAGAAGCTGGTTAAATGCTGCTTTATATTATGTAAAGAATTAACATGAAGTGAGAGCGATTGTAGAACATTTTGAAGGGTATGATGTTTTGTTAACTCAAGCCAAAGTTAGATCAAACACCTGCTTTTAGCTTCTTAAAATCAAGGTACATTACAATCATGATTTTACACTTTTCTCTGTTTACTTAGTGATTGGCTTGCGATGTTATATCGCTATACTTGGTAACTTCATTTTAGTGTTTTCGTTTTTTAAATGTTCATTTTAATATAAAATTTCAAAAAAATCTCAAGATATATCTTTTATTCAGTCCAAATTTTTTTAGGTCAAGAAAGTCCATTTTTTTGAATTTTTAAGTCAATTTTTTTATTTTTTAGGTCATTAAGAACTTGCCCTAACAATATAATATTTTTCATATATTGCTCTTCCCATTTTTTGTGTACACTTTTTCTATAACAACCAGTAAACTTCGGGTTAAAATTGCTGGCTGTTTTAAATTTATTGTAAACTTTCAACTTCATTTTGTTCTTAAACTTTATCGAAAAACAAAATGACACAAATTCATTTTTGCATGGATCAACGTTATTTTTATTACTGATCATGATTATTAAATATTCATATCAATCATTAACGACTATATCGAAAAGGCCAAGAAAGCTTTGGTACTTATTTCTTAAAATGCGATGTATATTGCTGGCCCGTGTTGTTAAATATCTTTTCATGTCGAGACTGTCACTGATTAAGTAAAAACGAGCCTCGTGCTTTGCTGTTTTCATATAATTATTCTCACAAAAAAAATGACAAATCACTATTAGACCGGCAGCCCAGAAGGTTTATTTACCCCAAAGACGGCGGAAGGTTTGATGCGCCTAAAATGCACGTCTTTACTCACCTTTTAAGAAAATGTTTTACTGGCAAGTCAAAAGTTCGGCTAAGACCCCCCAAATCCACAATTTATGGGGGGTCAAAATGGCCTTTATTTACCCCAAAGACGGCATGGATAAAAATTGCGTAAAATCGTTCTCTGGGGTCCACTGAACAATGAAATGGCGAAGACAGTAACTTTAGGTTCGGCTAACCCCCCGACAGTAACGAATTTAGGGGGGGCAAAAATGGCCTTTATTTACCCCAAAGACGGCATGGATAAAAATCGCTCAAAAACGTCCGTTGGAGTCCACTGAACACAAAAATGGCAAAGACAGTAACTTTAGGTTCGGCTAACCCCTTGACAGTAACGAATTTAGGGGGGGAGGCTCAAAAATTGCCTTTATTTACCCCAAAGACGGCGTGGATAAAAATTGCTCAAAAAACGTCCGTTGGGGTCCACTGAACGCAAAAATGACAAAGACAGCAACTTTAGGTTCGGCTAACCCCTTGACAGTAACGAATTTAGGGGGGGAGGCACAAAAACTGACCTTTTCACCTGGAATAGGGCAACGGTAAAAATTGTTAAAAAACATTCTTGCAGTTAGTACGCTGAACACATAAATGGTTAAAACAGTTACTTTCGGTTCGGCTATCTCCCTGACAGTAACTAATTTAGAGGGAAGCTCGAAAAAATTGCTCTTATTTATTTGAAAACGGCAGGGGTAAAAACTGCCCAAAAATGTTTCTCGGGAGCCCACTGAAAACAAAAGCAATGGCAATAAACTTTGGTATCCTCAAACTGATTTCTTACTCTTACTGCAAAAGTCATTGCACCACTAAATACGGCTTTACAGTACAGTAACCTACCGCTTAAGTTCGCACCCGTTTAAGTTCGCATCCCTGTTAAGTTCGCACAAAATTTCCGCAAATTTTACATTCAAGTTTTTCAAAAATTTAATGCAAGTAGTTTAATGTTCACTTTTCAAACATATCATGAAGCGTTAGTTGATCCGTAATAGAACCTCTTTTGCGTTTTGCTTCCCCAATCACCCGTCGCAATTTTCACTAAAAGTGTTCAAAAGAATTTTTCAGCTCGCTATATTCATCTCTTACTTGAACTGCACCTCTGAACTTAACAATGATCTTGTACTTCAAGGACTTTTTTGTACATGTTTTCAAACCCACAAGAAATTGATCTTGTCTTTGTTGGTTCCGGAAATGATGTGCAAGCTGCGTCAATTTCCGCAAAGGTTTCCGCAATTTCCGCAGTGGACAGGGTTGCCGTAAGCAACACCCGCTGCACCCCGAGGTAGCCTATTTGCTTGCTCTTTTTTGTGAGCCTTCAACGTGTTACCAAGTTCGTAAAAATCCAAAACATCACTAAGATATAAATATTTCTTGGACAATGGCCTGGTGCATTGTCCAACAGTAAAAGAACTGATCAACTGCACGTCCTTTTCTTTCTTTTTTTTTCTTAGGACAGAACTCATCATCAAACTGTGTGGTAATTCACTGACACAAACGGGGCTTACAAAACAATTCAATTAGCAACTCTAGATTTGAACATAAATTGTTAAGTTCGCACCTACCGGTTAAGTTCGCAAAAGCTGGGTAGATTCAAGTTGCGAACTTAAGCGGTAGGTTACTGTACTGCTTTTGAAAAAAATCATTTTAAGTTGATGGCGTCATCAATCATTAAGTGACGTGATAGTCGATTAGAGCAAAAATGACGTCATGTTGCAGTGACGTTGTCGTTACAAGCGATCTAGATTTTGCGTATCAGCTTGTCTTTTCAATGTGAGTCATATGATAGAAAATTGTTGATTGTCAATCTTCTGAAACAGTGCTCGATGATGTACCAAGTAAAATTAGAACAAAATACAATTATTAAATCACAGTAAAAGTTTACTAAAAAAATTATAAAAAATTACGAAATAATTTTCTATATATTACTTTAAATAACGAAGTATATAGGCTTCGTTATTGAAAGTAATAAATAAAAAATTATTCAGTAAATTTTTATGGACCATATCACACCACAAAAACTGCATTGAATTATAGCACAGACTCAAAACAATCCAGAGCATTTCAAAAAAGATCTAAATTCTTAAACACTGTGATAAATTAATAAGTCTGCGTATTACCAATATTCAAAATGCTCTTTCCGTTATTAAGTCTTTCGTTAATTGCTTTGAGTCCTACGTTTTATGAGTCTTTTGCTAATGCGAATTCTGCGACTTTTATCAACTTCATTAATTTTAGAGTTTATCGTAATGAGTGCACCGTTGCAAAAATTTTAATAAAATTTTTTCTGCTTGCAAATAATTTCGGAACAGGTAAACGCATAAAGCTTACTTAGAATGAAAGCATTATTCCGAAATGTCGCATTATAAAACCCATGGCATTTTTAAAAGAGAACTGAAGTAAATTCACTGGGGCTAGATAAACTTAGAGCAAACGTATTTGATTAGATGGGTGTTGACTCTATCCTCCTTCAACCAGCCGAGACAAAGATACAGTATTTTACTTTAAACATGACCTAGGGCATCTCTGGTCATTATTTTTATTGGCAGTCCTAGCTGACAACGATAACCTCTCCGACGCCATTTTAGTTCTATCCTAAGGCAACGCCACATTTAGACTAAACCACAAAATCCTTTTAACCTATATAGAGGTTAATATAGGCCTCTATGGGCTAGGCTACTGCATTGAAACGTCAGGGTTACCAATAAAATTTTAATTAGGAAGGTTCCTACGTAGGGTTTGAAGTAAAATATCTCTGGAACGGCTGGCTCAAGAAGGATGGAGTCAATTATGCCAAATCTAATCTAATACGATTGTCTTAACTTTAGATACCCCATTGATTTTGCTTGCAGTCCTCTTTCATCATAAAAAGGCGCATGATAGCATCTAAACTGGAGGCAGATGCAAAAAACGTAGCTAATGAACAAGATTCACGGGATTTCTGTAATCGCGCGCATTGAAATTATTCTAAAACTTTGAGACCATTATTTATATGATGTACTGCACAAAAAACTAACACTTGTTGAATTCAAGTTGCAGCAAGATCACATTATTCTAGCATTGATAACACGAATTTCGTTTAAAACCACGTTCTACACCGGCAATATTTTAAAAATTCTTGATTATTTTTAGTTTGAACTTCTCAATAGACACTTTTAAGGATTAATAGCGTTTATTTTTGGTGTTATGAAGACACCAAAGACAATGAGGTGGTCTCGATCAAACAGATCAACGAAATTACCACATTAAATGATGACGTTAATAACGACAGCAACTTAATTTTCAATATATGGTAGGCCTCTATGTAAAAATTAGTCGTGCAATTTTGGCCCATTCTAGTACATTAGGCGTAAAATTGTGTGCGTAAGAGTGTGTTCTTATTTAATTTTAACCGACTGTTATCTGTATGAAATAAACTAAAATGCGCTTATTTGCTCACAATTTTACACCCAGCGTAGACCGGGACCAACAGTTCATCAGGTTCTTGGAAGGCAATATAAGGCGTTTTTCCATAAGTACGAACAGGTTTGGAATATACCATAATTATTGGCTACTGTATAATCCAACATTTGAAGATAAAGCTTATGTTTTTGCATTGACAAATGCTTGATAAAAGGGCACATAGGACATAGGTCACATTTGGCTTTTCTGGTATTTTAAGACAAGAATCTTCCAAAAATTGTTTTGGTGCCTTACTCTTCTAACATCTTCGTTTGATTGATTTTTATATTTGGGCTGATGAATCAGTATTTTTGGTCTTGCTACTGCAGCGATGCACCTTCCGTTGAACTAAAACAACCTCACTGCTTCTTGCTTTTTTTTTTTTTTTTTTTTGTAGAATAGAGCATTCATTTGGAAATGGTTTGAAATTTTGTTCTCTCCCTTTCCTTACCCACATTCCATTATTCAATCATTGCTTTTTGGCAACGATTACTACGTCCGGTATTTTGATCTTTGGAAATTAAGTCTACTAGATTGTCTTTGGCTCACTTTGCCAGTGTCCACAAAACTAGGCCCAATTGACGACTTTGCCAACTTTAGCTCCAAATTCTGAACTCATTTCTATCTCTATAATGGTTTTGTCACATTTTCAAAGACCCCGCATAATCTATTACCTAAGCTCGTTCAAACTTAGTGTATAACGTTTGTCTTGTCTTGTCTCACACCATAACCTCGATGTGATAGAAATGTTTTATAGCAGAGGTCAGTAACCTATTTTGTGACATGGGCCAATTTCAAAAAAAAAAAAATTGTGGAGCTATCCTCAACAAGATACAATATGGTGCCATTTAGCCAATTCGCAGGAACTTGTAGCTCCATTTAAAGAACCGGTTACAGATATAGTTCCAGCAAAACTTGAGTAGCCCCACTGGATTTAATAGATATGCATGATAGTTGCAAGCTGTGATACAGTACTATTTGACACTTTTCCGCCGTTTTGTGCCAATCTATCTCTTCTATTAGTAGGTCTCAGTTTTTGGATTAGAACTGGGTTCTGTTGCATTAGTAATGTAATCCATTATGTTAATTAATATTTTGGGAATACGCATGTTGGACTTACGAGTTGACTACTCAAGCAAACATCTTGCTGTTTGTGCTAATAATGATAGACTAATTAAATGTTGTCAAATATCTCTGCTTCTTCCATAAGAACTGCAAATTTACGATCTTTGAATTTATTTGAGCTGATAAATCTAAGATTTGTCATCATCAAAATTCTCCGCGCTGAGCGATTTGTGCAATGTTTAATCGAAATCGTAAACTAGCCAGCGAGTATTTTGAATGTTGGTAATATGTAAATTTATCACATTTTTTTGAGATTCTAGATTTTTTGAGATACTATACTCGTATTAGTTGCTTCGAGACTGTGATGCAAATTTAACGCAGTTTTGGTGATGTGATAAAAGACATAGAAAATTTACTTAATTTTATTTTTTTAATTTTGCCGTAGCACAATTAACTGTGCGGGACCGGTGTGTCTTGAAATTACTGCTATTGCAATTACATTTTATTCACCAAATTGCCTTGGCCAGGAGACAGCAAAGGGACCTTTTGGTCTTCGAGTCAAGCTGTCACTTGCCCGCCAGTCTACCCACACGATGAAAGCTTCACACTACCCTTTCAATACTGAAAGTCAAGCAAAGAAGCAGTGAGTTCCAATTTTTATAGTCTTTGGTTTGACCCGACCGGGAATTGAACCCAAGTTTACCGTTTCAGTAACAGACGCTCTATCCACTCAAACACTGATCGGTTCAAGGACGTAATCTTTACTGCAAAACACTTTCGTGAGCAATCTTTGAAGTTGTACGATTTTTGTGAAAACGAGATAACTGCTCAAACGTAACGTCATTGAAAACGACGGCATTTTTGCTCAAATCGACCATTACGTTACTTAATGATTGATGACGCCATCAACTTAAAATGATTTTTTTCAAAAGCAGTACTGTAAAGCCGTATTTAGTGGTGCAATGACTTTTGCAGTAAGAGTAAGAAATCAGTTTGAGGATACCAAAGTTTATTGCCATTGCTTTTGTTTTCAGTGGGCTCCCGAGAAACATTTTTGGGCAGTTTTTACCCCTGCCGTTTTCAAATAAATAAGAGCAATTTTTTCGAGCTTCCCTCTAAATTAGTTACTGTCAGGGAGATAGCCGAACCGAAAGTAACTGTTTTAACCATTTATGTGTTCAGCGTACTAACTGCAAGAATGTTTTTTAACAATTTTTACCGTTGCCCTATTCCAGGTGAAAAGGTCAGTTTTTGTGCCTCCCCCCCTAAATTCGTTACTGTCAAGGGGTTAGCCGAACCTAAAGTTGCTGTCTTTGTCATTTTTGCGTTCAGTGGACCCCAACGGACGTTTTTTGAGCAATTTTTATCCACGCCGTCTTTGGGGTAAATAAAGGCAATTTTTGAGCCTCCCCCCCTAAATTCGTTACTGTCAAGGGGTTAGCCGAACCTAAAGTTACTGTCTTTGCCATTTTTGTGTTCAGTGGACTCCAACGGACGTTTTTGAGCGATTTTTATCCATGCCGTCTTTGGGGTAAATAAAGGCCATTTTTGCCCCCCCTAAATTCGTTACTGTCGGGGGGTTAGCCGAACCTAAAGTTACTGTCTTCGCCATTTCATTGTTCAGTGGACCCCAGAGAACGATTTTACGCAATTTTTATCCATGCCGTCTTTGGGGTAAATAAAGGCCATTTTGACCCCCCATAAATTGTGGATTTGGGGGGTCTTAGCCGAACTTTTGACTTGCCAGTAAAACATTTTCTTAAAAGGTGAGTAAAGACGTGCATTTTAGGCGCATCAAACCTTCCGCCGTCTTTGGGGTAAATAAACCTTCTGGGCTGCCGGTCTATATGGGTAGCAGAGCGATAGAAAATTGGACTTAGCTTCTACCACTTGATGTCATACCACTGTAAAACAATTTTGTTTTTGTAGGCGGTTTTTTGCACTGCTATATAGGATTGGATCTTTCGAAACCGGATCACACCATCATCATCTTGGAGACATGAAACAACCAAATTAAAAAATTTGGTGTTTCATAACAGAGATCCAAATGGATCACAATCGTTAATAGAATTATGCACGAATGCAGGTATATTTACAATGATATTTTATCTCAGGTTTTCTCTAAAGTGCAAGACAAGAAAGCTGTACAACTTCGGTCAGTTATTTCTTGCCTGCTCTTTCAATACTGCTTTCAAAATTCTCTCTTTTGTGATGGTACAAGATATTTCGTAAACGCAAGAAATACTGCTCAGGTGCTGTAGGTCGGTTTTGTTAAAAAAATGAGAACTCTACTAGAGGTAATAAAGAAGTACCACAAATTTTGCTCCACTATTCCTCTTATTCGGGAAAATAGATTTAATCCTTTGACTTCGTGCCATTTGGCAACCCTACGTTTCGAAATTTTGTGACATCAGAAAAGGATGACTTGGCAAAATTTCTTACAAAATTCGGAACGTAATTTCAATAATCGAACATTGTGGTGCTTATTCTGCAAGAAATTGCGAATTTGCAAAATTTTTTGCCGAATAATTAGCGCGATGTTCGATTTCTGCTAGAAATTTTGCAAAGTCATCCTTTTTTGATGTCACAAAATTTCGAAATGCAGAATTGCCAATGGTACGAAGTCAAACGGATTACATCTATTTTCGCGGATAAGAAGAATAAGTTTAGGGCACCTCTTTATTACCTCAAGTGGTTCTCATTTCTTCAATAAAACTGATCTCGAGCGGTATCTCTTTAAAGCCGCATTTACACGGGCGACTTTTTTGCGAGCGATTTTTTGATAAAAATGGATCTGGCAAAGTTGCATTTACTCAACGGCGGTTTTGATCATGATAATTGGGACCTTGCTGATGGAAGTAATTGTCTTAAGTTGGTTTCATACCAATAATGTTATAATTGAAAACTTTAGAAGAGAATCAGTGCTGCGATAAAAAATCGCTGTGAGATCAGTTCCGATTTTGTTTTAAAAAGGTTTGGAATATCACTATCGGAATGGAAACAACTTGAGACAGTCATTTTTAGCAGTAAGATAACTTTCATCACAATGAGAACCATTATTGAATAGATGCAACTTTGCTACATCCATTTTTATCAAAAAATCGCACGCAAAAAAGTCGCCCGTGTAAATGCGGCTTAAGATTCAATGCGATTTACAATTCCGGTATTTCTTTTCTCAGCTTGAAAGGACATTAAAGTTGGAAGTTTTCCGGTTCGGTTTTCTCTCAAACGCCGTAAAATCTTAAGATTATGTTCACCAAATTTGAGCTTTCCACAATCTTCCGTTTCCAAGATAAGACTGTTGAAATTTACATTATTTCTCATTATAAATTTTGCCAGTTTTGCGCGTTAAAAAAATTACAACATGTACTTAACTTCTAGTGTTTGTGACAGTTTTGCAAAAAACAAAGTAAAGAGTAAGATTTGTACGAGACTCCGAGTAAATAACAGCTTTTCAAAGAGAGAATGATATGTCTAACTTTTTAAAAGTTAATTTTTGTTACAACACTGTCAAAATAGCAGCATTAAAGGTAGGTAAAAATTGTAATCTTTAAACTGCAATAACTTGAAAATAGCAAGACCTAAACGGCTCGAACTTGGTGAGGTTGCATTACCTTTTAGACTTTTCCAACATTTTAGTCAACTGTGAAAAACTTCAATTGAATGTTTTTTCAGTCTCCGCAGTCTTTGACCCTAGCTATTTGTGTTTTACTGCTACTTACTGCCGCTGCAGCTGCTGCATTGCGAATAAATGCACCGACGTAACTTACAATCCGGTTACGGTTTGCTGCAAATTTATGCTACATGCGTAAAGAGCGCTCAAAGCGGCTTAAACAAAATTTAGGATTTGTATTGTTTTTTGTTCAAAGCTACTAGACAGGGATCATCAGCAATAAATTGAAATGAGAGAGTGCATAATTCCCATGCTTCCATTGCAAAGCTCATAGATGCGTTAGTCTCCTTATCTTCGGATATGTTGTTACGCTCTTGCTGCATTTTCATTAGATTATTTTTGAACAGAGCATGAAGATGTACAGTAATTTTCAATACTTGTATACAGAAAAACATTGCTTTAAGTGTGCAACTCACAAATACAAGGGCGTACGCAGGGGGTGTTTTGGGAGTTCAACCCCACCCCCTCCCCATTGGTCTGTCGAGTAAAATGCACATTAACGAAAATATCACGTTTTTAGCACTTCTCAGCCAGTTTTTTTTTGCAATGACATGGACTCCAACATGATTTAAAAACACTTTTGAAACATTTAGAGTTTCTTGGGGGGAGGGGGGGTTAATTTGTCAAAGATAGAACTTACAAATCAGTAGCAATTTCAAAAAATTGTCAAAATTAGCAAATTTAACCGCTAAAAATGCTTAACATTGGCTTCATCAAAAATAGGGAGATGGGATTTCAGTATTAGTTGATTAATCAGTATTATTTAACTATTAATCCACTCAAAGCTTGTTCCATTAGTTCCCCCCCCCCCCCCCCCCCAACTCCAACTGTTCACTCTATAAACTTCAAAATATAAATGTTTGTGAGTTTTTTCAAATTATGATTTTATGATTTACCGGATTGTAAATTAGAGGGCTGAAATGTTACCATTAGCCATCGCCCACATAGCTCACTTATGCCCTGAGGCGTAAACAGGGGGAGGGGGGTTTAAACCACCCTCCTTATTGATCCCACGTATATCATTTGAAATATCGTTTAATTGCGAAAAACAAATAAGCTCCTTCTTTACTCTTATATTAATACAAAATATTTAATCACAGTAAATAATCTTTTTGTTATTTATTGAAACATTATAAGTGACTAAGTTTATTCCTGACAGGAATGTCTTGTTATGAGACAGAGTAACTTTCAGCAGGGTAGGCGGAGGGGTTATAGTCCTCCTCCCCCCCCCCCCCATTGGCCTCAACCAAAATGTAGAATAAGAAAAACACCACGTTTTTAGCACTTCTGAGACTTGTTTTTGCGCTGATTTGGACTAAAAAGTGATTTAAAGCATCTTTTGAAACATAGATTTAAGGGGTGGGGGGCTAACTTGTTAAAAACAAAATTCACAAATCAATGAAAACTTTGAAAAATAGCCAAAAACAAGCAATGAAATTTGATTGCTAGCGTAAAAATGCTAAACATAGGTTTCATTAACAAACGTATTATAAACTTACTAATAGGGAAGGGGCTATTTAGTATTAGTTAATTACCAATCACTTGTCTCAAATTTTTTTCCGCTAGCTCCCCTCCCCAATTATTTTTCTTTATAAAATATAGACGAAATAGATTACTCTGTGTAAGGTTTCTTAAACTATAGGATTTTATGATTTACCAGCATGTAAACAAGAGAGCTAAAATTTTATCATGAGCTACCTCCCACATAGCCCATTTATGCAAACAGTTTAATCAGATTTGCTCTACCAATTTCTATGCCACGTTTTAAAACCATTATTTTTTTATCAAAATAGCCCTAAAATTAAGTTATTTTTGAAAAAAAATGCAAAATTTTCAAGCGCTGGGGGCTCGCTTCCAGACCCCTGTGCCTACGGCGGCTGAAGGCTTTGCCCCCAGATCCCCAGCCTCCAGCGGCTGGGGGCACCACCCCAGACCCCCAAAACAGCCCCCCATTGTGAATTTCTGGCTACGCGCCTGATAACTTCGCATTGTTTATAATCATATGCGTTTTCGAAGCTTTTGTTTTGAGCAATTTTTTCTTCATCGTTCAATTGCAAACCTTATGAAGTTAACTATAGATGTATGTCTAATGCTCAATTACTGTTTGTTTGAAAAGTTTTATTTGCATTACGCACTGTGTGGCTTTGATTCCATCTTGTTACATTGCACTAAGTTATTTATTCGCCAAAGTATAGATCGCGACCAAATTTTTGATGTCACATTTGAACCATCAGCAGTAGAAGAAATCGAACTCTCATCATAAACCAGGGGTTGGCAATCTACGGCCCGCTGGCCGGATCCGGCCGGCCAAGAAAAATCTTCCGGCCCGCAACCTCTTTGTAAACTGTGGCAATTCTTTTGCATTTGAAATACGCTCAACTGCAGTTAAAAGCGAAATGGTACTGCTTGATCTTTATAAAAAGTGTTTTTTAATGAAGACAGCAGTGCCAAAGAAATGCATCGAGGTTTTGCAGCATTTTTGCGTGCTAATAGTCGTTTTCGTCAATGATAGTCATCATGAGCAAAGCTAATTAAGAACGAAGTTAGAGACGGTCATTTACAAGATGTTACGTTTCTGAAACTTTCAGTTTACGACAGAATTTCAACAGACTTTCAAGCCAAAACAAGGTCAAATATCTTATTAATGTTAAGTTGTTCATGTGCATGAACCAGACACTCTGCTTTTGTCTAACCAGCATGCAGATCACCTCGTTCGAGTTTTGTGTGCAAGTCTTTCGTAAAGGTGGACCACCACAACGAGTAGACTGCTCAATGGATAATCAGCGTGAAATGTTTTTTCAAAGACGCAGCTGACGCATTGCCAGTTCAGTAACTGCAACCTTTCGATCACTAACCCTACGCTCCACCGATTGAACTATCGCCGCCACAATATTGGGTCATAATGTTGTGCTACACAGTTTTAGGAGAGGCGTGGCAGCAAGTATCTCATATTTATGATATTATTATTATTATTATTATTATTATTCAGTGTTTATTTCAGACTCATATAGCCTGTTTACATGTGCAGATTTGGGAACCAGTTCGTAGTTCTAGTGCCTGAATTTTGCTGAGTCACACACAAAAAAGGTTTGCTGAGTCACACACAAAACCTTTTTTGTGTGTGACTCAGCAAAATTCAGGCACTAGAACTAAGAACTGGTTCCCAAAAGTGCACATGTAAACAAGGTAATAAAGTCCATATACAAGCACTATACACACAAAAAATAAAAATAAAGAAACACTGTACAGCAAGAGCTGTTCTTGTCCTGAATGGTGCAACATGCATCATCTTCTATTCATTCATGAACAAAATGCCACAATAATGATCATAGTATATAGAATCATAGACGCAATCAGAAGACATTAACGTTTTAAGCCAAAGGCACCGGAAAAGGGTTCTCGCAAAAAAGACCTTCATCGTAAGCAGTAAAAAAAAACTTAAATCACTTATTTTTTATAAAATGCTAAAATTCTTTCTGAGAGCTTCGCTATCGCTTTTATGTGGTGTACTGTAGAGGAAAATAAACTGTTTTGATCGTTGTGTATCAAGACGCCAAAAAAAAAGCAGTCGTAGTGTATCAACCGATCAGTGGTCGAGTGAATAGAGCGTCTGCTACTGAACCGGTAGACTTGGGTGCAATTCCCGGTGGGGTCAAACCAAAGACTACAAAAATTGGTATTCGCAGCTTTCTTGCTTTGACTTTCAGCAATTAAAGTGATAATGTGAAACCTCAACCGTGTGTGGTAGACAGATGACAGCTTGACTCGAAGACCGAAAGATCCCTTCGCTGGCTTCTGGCCAAGGCAACTAGGTAGACACAATGTAATTACAATTACAAACGGGAGCCTAATATAGTGTGCCATATATCTATTTATTCTTACTTTTAAATAATTTGAGTTACTGCTGTTATTTTTCTCAATATTCAAGCAATTTCAGATATTTTTGAAACAAAAATAAGCCAACATATTTTTATAATTTTGAGCAAACAAGTTAGTTTAAAACGGCCATTGTTTTGATAAAAATTACAAAAATTGCTCAGCGGCTAAGCCTGAGAGCTTTGCCACCAGACTACTAATTCCTATGGCCTGCAATAGCTCGGGGCTCCGCCTCCAGACAGCAATATACTCGAGTATCTTTGTTCCATCTCACCAAAAACGAATTGGAGACACTGTCACACTGTGTAGTTGCACGTTGTTGGTTTTCAACGTACCGTTTATCAAAAGCAACAGAATTTTCATTGAACTCACACTTAGGCATAGGCGTAGCCAAGGGGGAGGCCAGGGGGCTCGGGCCCTCCCAATTAAAATACCACCAAGAATAAAAATTATGACAACATAGCCTAGCGATGTTTAGTTGCAGTTACGGACGACAAGGGAGCCCCGGGGCCCTTAACTAACAACCAGGGGGCCCCGAGGCTCCTAACTAACGACCAGGGGGCCCTAGGGCCTTTAATTAATAACCGGGGGCCCCGGAGCCCCTAACCAACAACCAGGGGGCCCCGGGGCCCCTAACCAACAAACGGGAGCCTTGGGGCCTCTAAGTGACAAACAGGGGGCCCCTAATTAATAACCAGGGGCCCCCAGGGTCCTTAACTACCAACCAGGAGGCCCCGGGACCCCTAACTGACAACCAGAGTACCCCTGGGCCCCTAACTAATGACTACGGGCCCCGGAGCCCCTAACCGACAAGCAGAAGGCCCCGGGGCTCCTAACTGACAAATGGGGGACCCTGGGGCCCCTAATTGACAACCAGGGGCCCCTAGGGTCCCTAACTACCAACCAGGAGGCCCCGGAACCCTTAACTGACAACCAGGGTACCCCGGGGCCCCTAACTGACAACCAGGGGGCCCCAGGGTTCCTATTTGACAACTAGGAAACCCCAGGGCCCCTAACTAACAACCGGGGGGGCCCAGAGCCTCTAACCGACAAGCAGAGGGCCCCGGAGCCCCTAACTGATGACCAAGGGTCCCGGGCCAGGGGCCCCATAATTCAAATTTTTAACAATTTATATGCAAAATCTGTGAAAAATTTTAGAGTTTTGTGCTAAAAGTTGCAATCCCAGGCCTCGTTTATCGTTATCATGAACTTAATGCTATAGCACAGGCGGTAATGCAAACCCCCAATTGAAATACTACCAATGATAAATATAATGAGAGCATAGCCAGAATGTTGTTCTTGTCCGGAATTGCAGTTTCTTTAATTAAGGATTTACGTGTACAAAAGTAAGTAATAATAATGACGACCACATGTTTACGTCATAATAATGTCATGCAATTCCTGGAGGTTTCAAAAACCGTCACGTGACTTGACTCGAGTCCTCCACGTCTTGGAAAAAAGTTATTTTAATTTTGCTTTAATTTTTTTTTTATGAAAGAACTTTAAGGGCGCGATCTTATCTCAAAATCACAGGCGTAGTAAGGGGGGTGGCCCAGGGGGCCCGGGCCCCCTCAATTGAAATGCCATCAATGACAAAAATTTAACAAAAAAAACTTGTTTCTTCATTTTCAGTTTCTTTTAGCATCTTTGCGTACAACAGTACACGCGTACAACAGTAATAAACAATAAATAATATTGACGACCAGGGTCCCGGCGCACCCCCTTAATTCAATTTTTTCCAACCAATTTAAACGTATAACCAGGGTGAAATCAAGGATTTTTGTCCTAAAAGTTGCTACCCCAGGCCTCATCTAAACTTTTTATGAACGTAATGCAATAACCAGCGCCGTATTTGCCATATGGCACTGAGGCAGGGCCCAGCGCTCAGATAGTAGGACTTTTTGGTCTTCACTTATATTTGGCAGGAAGATGTTGCAAAAATCCCCCGAGTGCCAGGAGCCCCGCGCAATGTAAATCCGGTCCAGGAATGACATGTTTAGTAAGCGTAACCATCTATTGTACTATTTTCCAATAACGATTCAACTCCACCTCGCCAGTTTTAACGCACAAAATACTTTTTAAAAATAGCTTGGGAAAATGCTCATTGAACAAATTATTGAATTTCAATTGAGGGGGCCTAGCCCCCCGGCCGAACATGTACTCCTATAACTGGTTAACTTCATGAGAAAACAAAAATCTTGAAGGAAAATCTTCGAGTGGATTACTATTTACTGCTAAAATATTGCAGGATGCAATGTGCCTTACTTACCCCTACTTGGACCAAATTACTTACAATTAGAATTTTACACCATAATGCAAGATTTTAAACGAGTTTTGGACTTTAATTGCAAGTAAAAGGAGAATTGAACAGCTAAATTTTTTCGATTGGCTTTTAAATGTTAAAAATCTAGTTCCTTCAAATGGCTTTGAACACGTGTGAAATGTGATCCATTGGGATTAAGATAGCTTTTTTTCAAAAAAACTTACAAAAATCGCCCAGCGGCTGGGGGCTCCGCCCCCAGACCCCCGTCCATGATACGTTTGAATACAATAGCTTACTCAACACGTTTCCTAAGTTAGACATTTGCACTTTCTAACTATTAGTTTTCGCCCTCTCCCTTTACCAAAATCCTGGTTAAGTGCCAATAGGCTACAGCTTCAGATCTTCCATTCTACGATATTTTTGCTCCACAAAAAGTTCCTTTTTTGAAAATTTCTGATGATGTCAGTGCATGTGATTTGTGGTTTGGGCCCCCCCAATCAAAAATCCTGGCTACACCTATGCACTCAGGTAGACCACGTTGAACACTCGAACTGTCGTAACATGAAAATGCTCAAAACTACACTTTTTAACTCGGAATTGTTAGTGTTGAGACTTTGCCCGTCGAAACTTTGCTGAGATTGTTTTTGACTCGCGACTAGTAAAAAGTTGTCGACCCTTGTCTTAAACAATGACGCGATCAGTGAGGGAACTTAAGGGCTGAAATGTTCGCCTAAGCCCGTTTTAAATGGCGTTAAAATGTTTAGTTTTTCTGAAAAATCTCAAAAATATCTCGGGCTTTGCCTTCTGACCCCATGCCTTACGGCAGCAAATTTTCGGCTGTGGTACACTAATCCAGCAGTTTACTCAATACGCCACCCGCTGGACACATTTTTCGATAAAGAATTTCTCGCTTCTGGTCCGAACCCCTCCTTCGACAAAATCCTAGTCGCAAAACTGATGTTGAAGTTCGAGAAAGAATTTAATCCGTTAGCAACTTAGCATCTATAGTGCAGACATTTGCAAAAAATAAAAAATGTTACCCGAAGAATGCACATTGCACGAGGCAGCACTAACTACCCACTGTTGTATACATTTTAAAGGCTGACTAAATCGCTAGTTGATGCTAAAACATCATTGATTGAATATAAAACCGGATTTAAAAATGGTTGTTGTTTATACATACTTCTTAACTCATTATTTCTATAAATATTTTCGATAAAAATTAGTAAAAATTCCTGACACTGCGGACCCTTCCTGTGAACCCTGCCTCTTTTGCTACCGGTATGGATTTTAGAGGATAGAGGTGCCCACAGTCAAAGTATTTTTTCTGACGATAATTTGACTGATTTCTGATCTGTTTGATGTTTATTCCAACGACTGACCCTCCGTGTTATTTTTTTGCAACTGACTTGTGCGAAATGCAAAATTACGGTCTTTTGTTTATAACTCGGAAACAGTTGTACTTTGAAATGATGTAAGCTTTTATATCAACGTGAAACTCGGATAGCAGTTTGAGATCCATGAGATCTTTTTTGTACCAAATTTTGAAGCAAAAGGTTACGTGACTTTGGTTTTAGGGCCAGAAAGTTTCGCAAAAAAAAAAACGGTATCATTTGAAAAAGGCTTAGTTGGTCGAGCGGTAACGCGTTCGTCTCTGGAGCGGGAGGTCTGAGGTTCAATTCTCGGACCGGTCAAATCGGACACAGTGTTGCCAACGGCTCGCCACCGTTGTGACATTTCTTCAAAAGGAGGTGTGTTGCCCGGGCGCAATGACGCGGAGATGTGCCCCGCAAACTCGTTACACGCTTCGGCGTATTACAGCGAGTATAATGAAAGATTTGACTTGATTTGATGTATGACAAGATACCGATAAAGTTTTTTTTTCTTCTCGTTTTTTTTCTAATCTTGTAGTCCTAAACAGCCAAACACCTCAAGAAACATGGACTTGTTTTCAGAAGAAAAGTTTAATCTCTGAAAATGCTTGAAATGTATCTGCAAAACTAAATAACTAAAATAAAGAAACGAATGACAGCATATTCACACATTCCACAGTTCGTTGTCCCACACGGTCATAATAAGGACCCCTTAGTAACCCATGTAGGATCTAATTCCAGCGCTGGACGGCGGATTCGGTTCGACCGGGGTAGCAAATTTGAGGAGGAACTTTCTATGGGACGGGGTGCCTGGTAAAGTTGACTTTCAGGAGAGTATGGTCCGGGGTCGACGGAAGCTGAAGTTCTGGTCGAGAAATTAGAAGGTAGATCCGGGAAGGGGGCTGGCAATGGTCCATGTGACAGCTGATTCTAGCGCTGCGCTCCGATGGGTGTCTCTGTGTCAACTGACGTGGGGGCGGAAATCTTCGTTTGGCGCTGATGACACATGAAACGCGTGGTTTGGGTGGTAGGACGGGGCCCCGAGGGGACCTGGGCTGTGGGCTTGTCTGGGGCCGGTATCAACCTAAGGAAACGTCGATTGCTTGTAGTCAAGCGCCCGGATCACGAGATCTTGATAACATATTGGTCGTATTTTAAAACTTCAACCACAATCCCAACCTTATCCCATTTACGTAGATGATTTTCCTTTTGGTTTTGGATAAACATACGATCCCCAAATGAAAGTGGTCGTAAAGGGCGTGTGGCTTTGCTAAGGGCTCCGTTTTGCAACCGGCACGCAGATGGAGAGCATCTTCCTTAGCCCTTCAGGTTTCTCGCCAAGTACGCCGAATATAACGATGCGAAAACTTCTCTAGTCTATTCACAAAGGAAAAAGCATCTCACAATGTTTGAGCAAATACAACTTCTGCAGGAGAAATACCACAATCAGGATCGGCGTTGATACGCAGTTGCAAAATAGAACGTAAGAAGCAATTGTTATTTAAGTCGCCATTGAGACTGAGATTAGCCATTAGCAATCGTTTGACAGTTTAGATTGTATTAGACTGGGAAAAGTAGGCACACGGCATTAGACTGGGAAAAGTAGGCACACGGCATATGATGGTTCATGCCCCTCGTACTTAGGAATTCAGTGGTCACAGTCGCTTTAAATTCAGGCTCGCCATCAGTCGAAATTTCATCGGGTTTGCCAAATGTAGCAAAATAAGAACGAAGAAGGCAAACTAATGCAGCTGCACCAGCGGTGCTCGAACCCGGAACAGTAGCGAATGCGTCAGCCCAACCTGTGAATCTATCCCCAATAACCAAAAAATGCCGTCCGTAGTAATCAAAATAGTCTGCAAAAGTTTGCTCAAAAGGCGTATCGGGGGAGCTCGATGGCATCGGTGGGGGAGCTGCTTGGGAAGGTGCATTACGAGAACAGTAACCACAAACATCTCGAATACATTGTATATCATTTGTCATACCAGGCCAAAATATAACAGCCCTCGCTCGCCGCTCCATGCCTGATGCTCCTTGGTGAGCGGCATGTGAAGCCGAAAACACATTCTGTCTGAGCAATACGGACACAGCAATACGATCATGATACATTATGACGCCATCGTGAATGTAATAACTCTCCCGAAATGGCATGTACTCCTGAATGATCTCAATATCGAATAAGCTTGTGTTGAATCCAGACTCAACAGCAATGAGTAAGTTCTCGATGGGTCACTGGCAGTTTTTTTGGCAATTTCGTTTCAGTGTAAACATAAGGATCGAAAGCTTTCGTGCTGAATTGGAGCTATGAGAGACTCTTTAGCGAGTTGTGGGGAAGCAAGTTCATCATTGCACTCAGTGGATACTAAACTGCATGATGCAGGATAACGTGATGCTGCGTCAGCAACACAATTGGTTGTTTCTGGTAGATGCGCAATCTCAAAGCGCCACATTAGCGTACGTTGTTTAAATCGAAACAGTCAGATGTTTGCTATTTCGTCAAGAGTGCGATCGCCAAAGATTTTTGTAAGTGGCTTGTGGTCTGTAACCACCAGTACTTAAATTGTAAAATTTTGTATGGGGGACGCTCTTGCAGCCTTGACCGAACGCATTTGGCATGCGAAAGTACTTTAGTAAAGACTACGTAATTCCTTCGCCGAAAGTGAATGAAGACCAAAAAAAAAGATCTTCGGCGAAAATTGAATTCGGTGAAGACCAAAAAAAAAAATTATGTGAAGACCAAAAAAAAAGGTCTTCGCCGGTAATTGCAATGTTTTTTCCTCGAAATTAGGTGAAGACCAAAACAAAAAGGTCTTCGCCGACAGTTGAAGTGTTTTTCCCTCGAAATCAATTTTCCCCCGCAATTTCCTACTACTTGGCCGGAATTTGTAGGATTTATTCATGCTGACTGGCTCTTTTTCGTCTGACCATCCAGCGCTCAAATCTCGATGGGGGGAACACCTGAATCTCGATGGGGGGACGCTAAATCTCGATGGGGGAACGCGGGGGGACGCGTCCCCCCTATAATTTAAGTACTGGTTACCACCAATAAATTATTGCAGCCCTGGGTGAAGTATTTAGTTTGCTCAAGACCTCAGGCTACCGCCAGAGCCTCGCCTTCAATGGGGCATAGCGTTGTTCAGCCATAGATAGGAATCGCGATCCTGGCAATGTTACTTTCAACCCGGTTTCGCAACATCCTAGTGTCTTGGACTCGCATGCACAGTGCTGCTGCAAGAGGAAGTAGCCAATGCCTCGGGTTGACCAGTCTGGTCGTAAGCATGTGCGCCGACAGGGATCAAATATTTCGACCCACGTTTTACGGCCCCGATGATCGCTTTTTTCGATGTAAGGAATGCTTCATCTAAATTGTCTGACCACTCGAATTTCCGTTCAGGACTGAGAAATGGTTGAAATGGCTGTAGAAGGTCGCCTAGCTGGGCGTAATTCGCAACTTGGTTGAAGAGACCGAACCAGCTGCGTGTATACCTTATGCTCTGAGGCTTAGGAAAGTCTCTGATAGCAGTGATATACTTGGGAAGCAGCTCAACAGTCGATTCAGAAATTCTAAATCCGGCGAAATCCACAGTTTGTTTTCAGCAAATTGAAACTTGTCAGGATTGAGAACGATGCCAGCCCATCCGACAAGGGTAAGGAATGGGCGCCACCAATGATTTTCTAGCTCCGTGTCGTAGAAGATAGTGTCGTCAACGCAACGTTCTTTTCGCTCAAACTCTGCCAAGATAGCGTTGAAGCGGCGATTGTACCCATCGCCGGATGACAAAAATCCTTGCGGGGCTCTGGTATACCGCCATCTACCGAATGGTGTTATGAAAGTGGTAAGATGGCGGTCGGACTTAGTAAAGGAACACTGTGATATCATTCCAGGCGCCTGTGACGGTTTTCCAGGTGCAACCTGGGATCCGGCGGGCAAGATGAAATGGGGTTTCCGAAGCAAATGTACCACGCATACAAAATTTGTTGAGCGGTGAGACGTCAACAGAGCGGCGAGGAGTACCATCATGTTTTCAGGTTATTACCATACGATGGCACCATTGCGTGGGCTCGCTGAGGAACTTTTTCAAGGATGCCCAAGGCTTCGTCACGAAGTAAGTCCTGATGAACCTTTTTCTGCCAGTGGACTAAGATGGAGGCTGGTGAGTGGCAAGCCACTAGTCTAGCTGAGGGATCGGCATGGATCTCAATGGGAGGATCGGCCATGCAATATTTTAGGGCCCGATGTGTGGGCATGAGTTAAACGTTGATGCTGCGTATCTGCTCAACAGCCAATCTTTCATCTTAGCATTGTTCTCAGGTCTGCAACAAAATGGGAGCTTTTGCGAAGATGACGGCACCGCGGATCGCTGGGAGCAGCTGCACGAGGCATCTTGACATTCCGGAATAACGCACCCGCCTGTAATTGAGCGAATGACGCTTGCGGGTTGTTTAGTATCTGGAGTTGTTCCATTCAATGCTAGAGGCTGTTGGTGCTCTCCACTTAGTGGGAAATTCGGGGACAACACACCCAAGTCGGATAGAGTATCGCGAGAGAGACAAAGAGCTCTAGTGTCATCACTCACATAAATTATAGCGTGGCATTTCACGCTGGAACTTGAATGTGACGTTCCTTTAATGACAGCAAAAAAGGCACCAACGATTTTCATACCGGAATGGTTAGCGGCAGCAAGATTGGGCGCGGAAAGTAGAATGTCGCGTTTAAAGCTAGCAGCTAGAAAATCTTGTCAAGACCAGACATTAGTTTGTATGCCTGTGTCAGCTTTGGCTGGACATTTCTGGCGTATGTGGGTGCATAGTTTGTGCGGCACCAAACCTCGTCCGCGGCTACAGACACATAAACCATTGGGTGATTGCTCATACCTGATATAATCCACCGGCTATTATCGAAGACATGATGAGCATTACCAATGGGGCTGGATCTTCGGGCAAGTGCTTGACGTGTTGCTTTCTTGTTCGGTGGCACAGCTTGCGTAACTGTCCCTAGTTGTTCAGTGCTCGCGTTCGGTTGGTAAGTAGCGTGAACTGCGGCTGATGAAGGAAGTGGACTTGTTCCTTCACGTTGATTGTGGCGGCGTTAACGGAAGTAGTCAAGGCACATAGTATATGGTCTAGTGTTCCAACCTCGGGGGCCTTCTCAATACAACCTAAAGAGCTTTTTGCAGCAAGGACATGGGAGCCGTATGGAATGATCTGGGGGAACAGAAGGGAATTGTTTCCTTGTAGAGATTTGGTGGTCTTTCCCTGGAGCAGAGTTTTTGACCCGTTTAAGCTCTGACATGGCACTTACGTTGACGGATGGTATCGCATTCCGGGCCATTTCTTTATTCTCTACGAGCGCAATGGCATCATTTATAGCTGTTGTAAGGATATCGGCTGTCCCCAATATTTCCCGACGAATCTCTGAGTCAGCAATGCCGTTTAAAAGCGTATCGCGGATCATATGGTCGGTGTAATTTACCTTAAGCTCACAGCTGCAGTTAGCAGAAAATGCGCTCGTGTCCGCTTTTCCGCGAACCCGAGCAGCAAAAGATCTAATAGTCTCGTCTCTCCTTTGGCGCATTTGCATGAGTTCGGATCTGCGAATGCCGGTGGCGATCGGGATAACTGTTCATCGTTGCATGGCTGTCAATAGGTCTGCGGAGGGCAGTGTGACGATATTTGTATCCGATTTCAATAGGCTTATCGCCTAATTCACGACTGGCGAGTTGAAATAATTGCGCAGAAGCGGAGGTTTCCTCTATCCCGCATCCATCTATGAAAACCCGCCAGCGATGAGTGAAGATATTCTAATCCTCCATTCTAATGCTAATAGTGACTGTTGGCCTCTAGAGCTTAGGTCCACGGCTATCCTGAGCCGCTGCGTTGACCATTCGGGCAGGAACGGATGCATGAAGAAAAGCGTGGCTTTGAAGACGAGCATAGGCGACAGCTTCACTATCATTCTCCGACTAACAGTCACGTCCTGGGTAGACAGCACCATATCCGGTGTACACCTAACTACTCTACGCTAGACTAGCCTAGACTAACCCTAAATTTCGAGCATCGAGAAACATAGACTTGTTTTCAGAATAAAAGTTTAAAGGGGGCGAAGCATCCAGCTGGGATTATGTGCAAAAAATAAAGAATAATCTGAAACATATCTTCACCAAATTTCGCCAGTTTACGTCTTAGTGTTTCTGAGATATTTGATTTCAAACTGAGATCTCCCCTACAGTGTTGCCAGTTAAAATTTCATTTTTCCTAAAATAATGACTATTGTAATCTTTCACATTGGTTTGAAAGCTCCTGAATGCCAGACTTATGCATGAATTAGTGTTACAACAGAAATACTTCTAAAATTTAAATAGTATATCCCAATTCCTAAAAACTTATTTTTCAACTGGCAACACTGTCGGGGAGATCTCCCAACTTTGAAATGAAATATCTTAAAAACCATAAAATGTAGAAAGCTGAAATTTAGCGAAGAAGTGTTTTAGATGTTTCTTTAATTTTTGCCCATAATCCCAGCTGGATGCTTCACCCCTAAAAATGATCGAAATGCATCTGCAAAAGAAAATAATTAAACAAAGAAACGAACGACAGCATATTTATACAACACTGAAATCAAACGGAATCAACTCGTATTTTTGCTGAAGTTGTTGTTTTCCGAGTTTTTCTGGTACCACCCCTTGGAAACCTTTCAAAGGATCAACTTTTTTGTATCCGATAACGACAAATATTTTGACATGATTTGAAGGTGTCACCTTTTCGAAAACCCCCCATTCCCCATAATATTTTTTGAACAGGCTTGAGCTAGAGAACTATTTTATGATATGAATAAACGTAGAGATACTGCTCAAGATCGGTTTCATTAAAGAAATGTGAACTACTCTTGAGATAATAAAGAGGTGCCTCAAACCTTGTTCCAAATTCCCCTTTTTCACGAAAATGGATTTAATCCCTTTGACTACGTAACATAAGCAAACCTGCGTTTCGAACTTCCCTAATATCAGAAAAGGATGACTTTGCAAAACTTCTCGCAGAATATTAGATACTGCGTTACTTATTCTGCAAGATTTTTTTTGTAAATATAATTTCTTCCAGAATAAACATCGCGTTTCTTATTCTGCAAGAAATTTTGTAAAGTCATCCTTTTCTGATGTCACAAAACTTCGACACGCTGGGTTGCTAATGAAATGGAGTCAAATGGATTAAATCTATTTCCGCGAATAAGGGAAATAGTGGGACAAAGTTTGAAGCACTTTATAATTACCGCAAGGAGTTCTCATTTCTTCAATAAAATCGATCTCGAGTTGAAGGATATCTCATCAAGAGACAAATATTTTGGCATGGTTTGGGGCAGTGGCGTAAGCAGGATTTTCAATGGGGGGGGTTTCAAAAGTGACATCAAAAATTTATTTGCAATCTATATTTTGGCAAATAAATAACTTAATGCAGTGTCACAAAATGAAATCAAAGTCACACAGTGCGTATTGCAAATAAAACTTTTCAACCAAAAAACAATCATGCATTAAGCATACATCTACAGTTAACATCCATAAGGTTTGTAACTGAACGATCAAGAAAAATTGCTCAAAACAAAAGCTACAAAAGCGCATATAATTATAACAGTACAAAGTTGCCAGGTGCGTAGCCAGAAATTGGCAAAGGGGGCTGTGTGTGGGGGTCTGTGGGCGGAGCCGGCAGCCGCCGGAGGCACGGGGGTCTGGGGCGAGCCCCCAGCGCTTGAAAAGTTTGCATTTTTTTTTCAAAAATAACTTAATTTTAAGGCTATTTTGATAAAAAATAATACTTTTAAAATGTGGCATAGAAATTGGTAGTGCAAACCTGATCAAACTGTTTGCATAAATAAGCTATGTGGACGTTGCTAATAGTAACATTTCAGTCCTCTAATTTACAAGACGGTAAATCACAAAATCATACGTTGAAAAAACTCACAAGCATTTATATTCTGCAGTTTATAGAGTGAGACAGTTGGGGATAAGGAGGGGGGGTCGAATGGAACAAGACTTGAGTGGATTAATAATTAACTAATACTGATTAACTAACAAATACTAAAACCTCATCCCATATTTTTGACGAAGCCAATGTTAAGTATTTTTAACGGTTAAATTTACTAATTTTGTCAATTTTTTGAAATTGTTACTGATTTGTAAGTTCTATGTTTGACAAATTAACCCCCCCTCCCCGAAGAAACTGTAAATGTTTCAAAAGTGTCTTTAAATCATGTTGGAGGCCATGTCATTGCAAAAAAACAGACTCAGAAGTGCTAAAACGCGATATTTTTTTTATTGTGCATTTTAGTCGACAGACCAATGGGGGGGTTGAACCCCCAACCCCCCCTTGCGTAAACCCTTGGTTTGGGGTGACACTTCCGGAAATCCCCTTCAAATGGACTCCCAAAATGAAGTTTTTTGAACTGCTTGAGCAAGAGAGCTTATTTTTTTAATTTCAGTAGACAAGAGACAATTATTTTGAAATTTGAAGTAAGCGGTAAGTAGAGAATGAGATGAAGAAAAATGGACTAATGAAAGAGGATGCATGTGATCGAACAAAATGGTGAGGCGTGATAAAGACAATGACCATTCGAAATCCGGCCAACTCCGTCGACGGGGACAATATCGGATCCAACATTTGATGATGATGACAAGAGAGAATTATTTTGGGGGATGCCACTTCTTGAGAACCTTCAAAATCTATTTTTGAAAGGATGATTTTTGATACGATCAATAGAATTTTCGGACAATAAGAATTTTGAAATTGTTCAGGAATCCTACTCTATTGGAATTAACCCCCAAATATGCCCCAATCAAATTGATTTTCTGATTGCTTTATGTGGTTGATAAATATTTTGACAATGTTTGAGAGCCCAAACCCGACGAAAAGTATTTTCGAAGATCAGTTTATTCGACATGCATCGGCCGTTATGGCGGTGTCCCACTGGCGATATTTTGCTTGTAACAATGTACGAATTTTTAAACTTACATTGTTACGTAGGCTATAGTCTAAACATGGTCGTAGGCAGTCGCAGATTGCTGCAATCTTTTCAAATGCTATTGTGGTTTTTGTGTGCTTTTGCCATGTTAAAGAAGGCCACAAATAATGCATAATGTTCAGCATAACATGGTTAAAATCTCACCGAAAAATTATTATAATTTTTTCACCAGTTTAGATTGCTTTGACAACTTTTAAATTTTTGTGAAATAGTAAATCAGCTTGTAAATCTATACGATTAAAAAATCGTACATTTTTGCAAGCAAAATATCATCAGTGGGACACCACAATTACTTGCTGAACCTTGCTGCAAGCAAATTATCGCCAGTGGGACACCACCATTAATTTGGTTGAAAAATGGAGGCTCGTAACTATTCAACAAAAGTTTGCGATTCTCTACGCTATTATTGTTTGAGGCCATATTTTGGATGAAAATCACACACAGGAGAAGAAAGAAGCAATTCCGACGACTTCGCATTTAGGGATCAGTGAAATAGTATAGCCACAAGCTTATCGGGCATATACGAAATCAGTCGTAAATTATATACTACTATTTTATTTATTAAAATCGATTTCACCCCAGCGGGGCATCATCAGTTAGATCTTATTCAAATAGAATGATTCTATTTGAATAAGATCTAACTGATGATGATGCCCCGCTGGGGTGAAATCGATTTTAATAAATAAAATAGTAGTATATAATTTACGACTGATTTCGTATATGCCCAATAAGCTTGTGGCTATACTATTTCACTACTTTACGCTATTAGCAACTACCTACAGTGCTGTTCATAATTCAGGAGCCACCTTGCAAAAACACTCGTTTTTTGGGTTCCAGGTTTAATTTATACTATTTGCTATAATCATATATCTACATGTTATATATTTTTGTGAAGGGTTTGTTGCTGGTAATGTTTCGGCATAATTTTTTTTTTTTTTTGAAAATAATTTTAAAGCCAAACTGCCCCCCATTACGTGACGTCATGCCAAAAAACTCATTTCCTTACTAACAGCAAATATGCATTACAGTATTGGTGTCAAAAGCAATTAAAGGAATAAGGATAGTTTATCGGGTATTGTAACAAGTTTAGGTCATGCCATATTTACTTCATGATTTCATCGCGCGTCACTCATTATGACGTCATAATTTATGATATTTTCTTGGTTTTATTTAAAGCCTAAAAGCAGCATGACATTTTTTTGCTAAAATGTCAAGTTGATATCGTACCTGTAATAAAATTAGGAAAGATTACAAAATTGTCAAAATTATTAACACTCTTTTTACAGAATAGTGGCTCTGAAAAGAGCCGTTTGATTTGGCAAGGACTGATTTAGTATTTTGTTGGCCATCTATGGTTTTCGATCACCATTTTGCATCGTCGAGGAAGTGATTCAACAAGTTTGTTGAGTTCTTCGGGTGAAATCACTCGAAACCAAGCAGCAATGACCTGTTCGATAAGCTCTCTTTTCGTCTTTGGTTTATTCTTCCCAATTATGCAACTAACTCGGTACCACAAATTTTCAATCGGGTTTAAATCAGGAGATTGGGCTGGCCAATCCATTCGTTCAATTTTATGGGTCCTGTACCACTGTTGGACTTTTTTCGCACGGTGGCATGGAGCATTATCGTCTTGAAAAATCCAATCATCGTCGGAAAACAAAGAACGTGCACTGGGTAACATTTTATTTTCCAGCACATCAATATACTTTGTCCCGTTCATCATCCCAGACACCACTTTGAGCCTAACAATACCATTTGCAGCCATGCAACCCCATACCATAATTGACTGGGGATGCTTGATGGTCGGTGAAATACAATAAGGCCGGTACTCTTCCTCTGGTTTTCTTCTCACAAAATTATTTCCAGCATGATTGTTTACAGTAAAAGTCGACTCATCACTGAAAAGAACTTTCCTCCACTTCTCTATTGGCCACTTAACATGAGAGCGTGCCCAATCTAATCGGCGTTTTCTTTGTTTTTCCGTCAAGAGTGGTTTTTTTCGAGCTTTACATCCTCGAAGACCATTCTCCTGCAACCTTCTCCTCACTGTTGGAGCAGACAATTCAACGCCACTACTTTCCTTTAACTCTCTGGCCAACTCTTTTGAATTCAGTCTCCTGTTTCCTAAAGAAATCCTGACCAAAGTTCTATCAGACCTCTTTGTTGATTTCCGCTTCCTTCCAGATCGAGGCTGACATTTCGCATCTCCTGTCTCGATCCACCTCTTTAACACTCCTTGCACGCCTTTACGAGATGTACCAGTCTTTTTTGCAATAAATCTCTGCGATTTTCCTTCATTGTAAAGATAAATAATCACTCCTCTCTGTTCTGCACTAATCGGTTTGAAGCCCATGATGACTGAAACTGAATAAAAAGGTTGAACATCCAGAAAGTCCTGAAATTGCTCCCATTATGACGTCATAGGGAGCAAATCGTGGTGTGATCATGATGTGACCCAAGATGTGACCTCAGGTCATCAGAATACACAATAATTACAAACATAATTTTTCGATTTCATTTTGCTAATTCGATCATTGCAACCATGTTACCAATATAAAAATGGCCCATCAAAGTGACGTCATGCTTAAGGGGTGCATTTTGGCCCCAAATAATTATTTCAAAAAAAAAATTTTTTTCAGTAAAATTCTCGTAGCAAACCCTTTACAAAAATATATAACTTGCCCATATACAATTAAAGCACATATCATAAATTCGACTTGGAACTTACAAAATGGGCAATTTTGCAGGGTGGCTCCTGAATTATGAACAGCACTGTACGTCAGCAAAAATCCGCTATCTGCTTCGACAAGGCTAAATTTAACTTTTGATCTATTCTTGATCACTTTTTTAGTAATCATAATATTTACCTCGTGGTTTACAATTTTTACGAATATTTTTAGAAATAAGCTTATCGGAAGCAACTTCTGAAATTTTGATTTTTTTCATCTTTGTTTCCCACATCAGCTTGCGAAGTTTTCAGGAGTGCAAACCCCGTGGGAAGCGTCTCTCGAGCTTTTAGGGCAGGAGAGACGGCCATGCTTTTACCCCCCCTCCCAAATTTGACTTGTCAAAAGCTCCTCTAAAAAGTGACTAACAGTTGAATTTCTATTTTCACTGAAAATAATTGGTTTTAGACCATAAAGTTTGCAGGGATAATTTAACGAGGGAGGGGCGACGATCCAGCTTTCAAGTGTTGTTGTTATTTGGTACTAAATGATTCGCAAGCGGTTTCAGAAATAAGGCTGCATTGATTATATCCGCATTACCTCGGAGCAGTGGCGCAACCGGGACGAGCTCAGGGGACTTCGCCCCCCCCCCCTTGGCCATAGGCACGTCATTTAAAAAAATTAACCAATAAATGCAAGCATTTAAACGTGTTTTGAACTTGACGAGTATGTAGGGGAGTTAAATGTGCTAGGCAGTTTATTTCTAAATCGTAACTAATTAGTTTCTTCAAATGGCGCTAAAAACGCGCTAAATATGATAAAAAAATCGGTTTTTCGAAAAAAAAAAAACGCCCTGCAGCTGGGAGCTCTGTCCCCAAACCCCAGTTCTGTGATACGCTTGAGTTGCCCTAGTTTGCTCAAAACACCATCTAACTAAGGCATTTTTGGAACAAAAAAGTTTTAACTTTTCCTTCAAGCTTCCTACCAAAATCCCGGTTGCGCGACTGTCTTGGAGCTGAAGCTATATAGCAAACAATGTACGGTACGGTACAAAAAAGATGCAAATTACCTAGGGGGCCGAGAGCCAAACGTGGGCCCCGGGCCAGCTCAAATATGACGGATTTCCGGTTTTGTGAAGTCTAAAATAGACGGAGAAAATGCTGCAGTTTGGTCCGAAAAATGATGTGATCTCAAAAAAAAAAAAGGTCTTCACGGCAATTTTAACGGTTTTTCCGGTCGAAATTAGGTGATCTCAAAAAAAAAAAGTCTTCAGGGCTTCACATGCTAACTTGTCAGTGTCATTTCGATGGGCCCCTAATCGAGCTCAAGAGCCTCTGCTGGGCCCACTGAAGCCAACGGCCTTCCTGAAGCCAATGGGCCCCTTTATGGGCTCCCTAAAGTCCATGAGCCCCAGGGTCATTGTCCCCCTGCCCCCCCCTCTCGGCGGCCCTGCAAATTACACATTTATAAACTTTTTGCATTATGATCATAGTTACCATTTTGAACTTATTTCTAGGATTAGTGTTTATTTTTAATAGCACTGTCTTAGAAAATATAAGTGTGCTTTTTTCTAACAAATGTTCTTATTTCTAATTACCGTGCTTTATTACAGTATGTATTAGTTAGAATGCTTCTGGCTTTTATCTCAATTCAGACAAAAGTTTCACCAAAGCCGGGTGAAGATCGGAGTGGCACAACTTACTACGTCATGGCGCAGCAGCGTGCTTATTTTTGGCGTAGTGGCAAAACGGTAACCTTGATTATGATAGAGAGCAAAACAAAACCATATACTGTAGTTCAACTGTTCAATGCAGCCAGGGCCTGCGAGAAGGTGGTTCAGGGGGTACATCGTACCCGGGCCTAGGGGGGCCCGGAAGAGTTCAGGTTTCCACTTGAAATTTTGGTATCGCACCAGAACACCGTAATCAAACTTGCCTACATCAAAAATATCAGTCAGCCTATTTAGTACTGATAATTGGTCGCTAGTTTTGCTACACAGCCTTTAGGGCATCCAATAGTGGCCGATTTGATATAAAAACGAGGAAAATGTATCAAAAGCATTCACTTGCACCGAAATTTACGTTTTGTTACATTTCTCTGAAATTCTACGGTATAACATTGTACGAGGGCCCAAATTTCCAGAGATCCAAAAGCATTTCAACCTCATAGAGCGGAGTCAAAAGTGGACGTACTATACTACTATCATTAAATAACTCACTCTATCTGTATGAGTTTCATAGGAATTTGGGTTTGTGAAGTCTATGATTGCAGATGACTAACTTAAAACTTTTATCAGTAAAATATTTGGATTTGCAGTATTAAAGTCATTATATTGTATAATATTGTGTCAATGTCATCATCTCCCACTTCACATACTTTGTTTCATGTATAACACGTTTTCTGCTTGTCAATTTAAGCAAGTTTGGTGCTGGGATATTGATCAAATGCTGTATTTTACGCTCGAGAAACATAAAAAGTGCTAAAACTTTCAAGAGAGCTCACAGCGCTCCCCCAGACCCCCTAGCTGGATTTAAACCAATTTTATGTCAAGTTGTGTTTTTCATAAGTCCTAACTGTATGCGAATATCGTTATCCCCTCACTTTTAAATGAAGATCTACACCCATCCGACAAAAAATGATTGCACGGCATGGGCCCCAATAAGGCTTGGAGGACCCAATAAGATTTGGGGGCCCGGTATCGACCTTCGTACCCCCTGGAAAATTTTCTCTCTGAGGCCCTGAATGCAGCATTGTTGTTTCATAATTAATGATGTAAATGTCTCATTGCGCACTATGCACAATACAGCATGCTATACAAAGCAGCAGGGCTGAAGTCCCCCTCCTTTAAGGCTTTAGCTAAACCATTTGAAAAATTTAACCCAATATGTAAGCTTTTAAACGTGTTTTGGTTTGATCAGTAATTTAGAGCAAAACTGAATTAAAGAGGTTAAGCAATTTAATTTTTTCACATAGCATCCAAATCTCAACATTTTGGAGATTTCAAATGGCTCTAAAACGTACAAAATATCATCCAAATGGCGTTAAAATGATTGTTTTACCAAAAAAAATCACAAAAATTACCCATCGGCTTGGGGCTTGGCCTCCGGCAGCTGGTAGCTCTGACCCCAGACCCCGTTTGTGATGCGTTGAGATGCATCAGTTTGCTCAACACGTCGCATGCTGGATACATTTTTGACACAGATAAAATCTAGTTTAAGATTCAAGTTCCCGCTTAGCAAATTTGTGGTTGCATTCCTGCCGTACCCTACAGCATATTAACTTGTCTGAGATACTAAAAGGCAAAAAATACAATTTCAGTGTTAGAAAAGTTGATTGGTAGTACAGAGCTCGAGAATTTTTCTAATCAAAATTTATGTTCATTTCGTCGCAGCAGCTTTTCGTCCGACACTTGTCAAGATGAATCATCAGAATGGAGAGCGCAGGAAAAAGAAAGGCGATTTATACGAAAAAGTCGAGCCATGATTGGGTGGAAAAAAGACCACTGAGAGAGCGTCATTAGTGTACTATTTTTAGGCTATTCACAAATTCTTTTTGTCGGCAGAGGGCGGGATTAGAAGTTTTGATGAAAATGGCTTCAAGAGCAGATTGGTGGAAATGAGAGGGGCGTTGGGCAAGAATAGAGAATCTACAGTATTATCATCATAATGTTGAACACAGGCATGGTTTTGTAAAAGAGGAAGTCTAATGGCTGAATCAAAAGCAAGAGACTGGGTATTAGGCTGGGTGGAAAATTTGCACTGATGGGCTGGAAGTACGCGTTTCTGGGAAGAAGAGGAAGAGCGGATAGATTTGGGGACGTATGGTTTAATTCTGTTCTGCAGCCTTTGGAAGGTACGGTCTGTCCCACATACCGATTGTCGCAGTGGCATGAGATTTGATATATCACGTTGCTTTTCTGTAAAGCATGCAGTACATTCTTGTTAGTAGAGGAAAGAAGCTCGTTGGTTGAGTAAACAACGCGTGGTTCCACAGCTTAAAAGCACTGTTTGAAACAGGCGCGTAGCCAGGAATTTGCAATGGGGTTTGGGGAAGGCTGTTCCGGGACTTATGGCCAAAGAACAACAGAAGAAAAAAAAAACATCTGGAATTGAAACGATTTTTCCATCGAAATTAAGGTGAAGACCAAAAAACCAAAAAAAAGGTTTTCACCAAAAATTGGAGCGTTGTTTCTTACCAAATTCAGGTAAAAAGCAAAAAAAAAACAAAGGTCTTCACCTAAAATCGCCACGTTTTAAAAATATTCGTAATCTAAACTTGGAAATGCCAATGGGGGGGGGGGCTATTTTCCATTCTAGTGCAGAAATCTGGCTCAAAAGTGCTAAAAACGTGGTATTTTCCGTATTCTGCGTGCCAATGGGGGGCTCAGCCCCCCACCTACCTGGCTACGCTACTAGTTCGACAGCAGATTTTACTTACTTTTCAAACTCGGTAGAAACAGAATAGCGCCATGGGAGACGTAGATAGACGGAGCATCTCTTTGGTCCGAATTTAAACCAAGCATGAAATTGCTCATATTCTTAGCACTTAGCCGTAAACGACTTGATAACGTGCTTCGGGTATCCATTAATCTGTAGAATGATAATGATTTTGTCTAATTTTGTCTAATCTAGTACAGATAACTATCTTTTAGGAGAACAGATGGCAAGAACCCGGTGGGTTGGAGTCAGGTTTAAGTTAGTTTTGCGTTTCTGTGGACAAAAGGAATTTCAGCATATATATTGACCGGTGAATGCGGGTTTCTGGTAAATGGAGGTGATGAACTTAGAAGGGGATTTTTCGATCAACACGTCGAGAAAAGGATAAGAGCCAGTTAAGATTCTTTGTCAAAAGTAAAGCGAAGAGAAAGGTACAGCGAGTTGAGTTTATGTAAGAAAAGATCCCACTCATCTTCGTTGCTAAATAGTGCTACGAAAGTGTCAGCCATAATAGGGGTAATAACATCTCTGGCTTGCAAGTGGTCTGGAAAAATTTTAGTCCTTTCCATTTTTAGTCCATTCCAGTGTGATAAACAATTCCAATGATATTAAACATATTGTTTTCTTTTTTTGTTTGATTGGTATGACGATGAAATGGTTTCCCCCTCCCCCCCCCTTAGCGACGCCACTGCCGTTTGCAGTTACTCGAGTAGAGAATGAGAACCGGTTCGTGAAGAGAAGTATTTAGCCAGCTTCTTTAGAGCTGAACTGGTCATGGAGAAGAAAAGTGTTAATTTTGTTGTGGGTAGTGTAGTAAAAATTGTTCCTCCCAACTTTTTTGATAGTTTTGCGCCACTGGAAGTTGACCGTGATTTTACGTTGCAGTCGATCTTTGTGTTCCCATTGTAAATTATATTTGCGATTCAGTAAATTTACGCATTATTTGCGCCGCCTTGCGCAGTCACGCGTAAGTGAAGTAGTTGAGTTCATTGAAAAAAGTACTGTAGGCAAACTTGCATTCAACAGCCTAATCTAGAATATGTAATGTTAATGTTACCGATATTGAGTATGGTACTGAAGAAACTTTTGGTATACAAAAACAATGATGAGGCGACGCTTAAAAGCTGGTTTTGGTAGGGTGTAGCCTAATATTATTTTTATAGCCCACTGTACCAGAAGCTTTAGTAGCCTTGGCGTGCTCCAATCAGAAGACTCTGGAATAGTACAGTGGTGAAAAGTGACTGAGTGAATAGGTCAGTGCAGAGTAGCCTACCGTTTTGCGTGTACAGTATTGAACAGTCAGTAGGCCTTTTGAGATTGTTATTAATTAATTTACCGTAAGTTTGTGTGCTACTGCAACAAGACCGGCAGAATGAGAAACTTTATAACTCGACCTTTAAGCTATTGATAAGACGTGTTTCACTTCGTAAAATAAAGGTCTGGGTCATTCAATATCTTCATCTATCTACTATTGTTGCAGTTGGTAGTCTACTCGACAACATTTTCCTAAATTTTGCGATTCAGTCAATTTACTGATTCAATTCGGACTTTATTCAGTAGGCTGTGATTATCAGATATCACCAGGTTGTTTTTAGCAGGTTAGAGGGAGGATGAATACTGTGCACTTTCTATGTAATCAGTAATAGCAGATAGTAGACTGCTGGAACTGTAGGCTACTGCAGTCTTTGATAATTCTGAGTTCAAATTAACCCCTAGGCTTTAGTTTATATTTGAGTACACAACTTTAATTTTACTTCAATGAATGAGCTTTAAGTAAGTTTAGGGGATTGTGATAGAAAATAGACTTGAGACAATGTTCCCTTGAACTTTCTGGCTAACCTGTTGGTGCCCAAATTTTCTCAAAACAATTGTGTCCAAAAAGCTGTAAAATTGCATGTTTTTTTACTTTGTACCGGTACCAATCCAAGTTTAAAATATACCAGTTTTAAAAGTCAAATTTCCACAAATTTGTCTACCGCTCTAAAAGAGGTATGTTTCAGTTTATCATGATATTGCCAAAAATTATTGGTCTATCAACACGTAATAGAGCAAATCGTTACCAGTACTTAGCTGGCATAAATCAGCTTAGTGGGAACACAGCTTTGTAGTGAGTAACTCTTTAAGCTTAATTGTAGAATCTAGCTTTAGATTCAAGTTCAACCTTCAATAACTTGCAAATCCTGATATCAGATGTTGTGTAATATAGCAGCTGAAATAATAATGTAAACACAACTAATTTTATGATAAAAGTAGTGATCTAATCATTAATGCTGCAGTGTAAAATTGTAATAATTTACATAAAAATCATATTATGAAGTATTATTGCTTGTAAACTAGCTCTAAGCCTTAAGTGTGCTGGCATTGCAATTTTCAGTTGTAGGAAAAAAATGTTATTGTGGTGGCTATATGCCATGATATTGTATTCTGTACATTATTGAGTGTAGCCAGTGTGGATTTTTTTGCAGTTTAAATAAACAGTTAATAGCATAGGCCTAAGCATTCTATACAATGTTGATCAGTGCACTGATATGCAAAATGATACATGCTGTATATTCATAATATACCAATACAGAACAAGGGCTAGCCTACTGTACTTAATTTACAGTATTGGACCTGCCAACCTATTGAGTACTCTGTTACTGCTGTTAAACTTTTGGTTGGTTTTAATGGTTTTGAATTCGATGATTTACATTACTTTTGAGTTAATGTTACGGTCATATTTCAGTTTTGGAATAGATGATAATGAATTCTTCTTTTTGAATGAGGTCTCATCAACGTGAGGAGTCGTTTTTCAGCAAATCAAGCTCTGCTGGGTTGTGGTTTTTAATTTTTTGTGATTTTAATTTAATTTATTTTGGAGATGATAGTGATGTATAGGCTTTGGCCCATTTGTGTTTTAAAGTTGTCTGTTGTGTTCTTCAATTCCTAATTAAATGTTATTGTTCCAAGTAAAGTTGTGTTGCAAGACTGATGAATTAGCCTAGTAACTTTGCAGGCTAATGCAGGGTGCAAAGTTTTGCTTGGCTATCTGCTCAACAAATTATCTTTTTTTAATTTTATGTCAAGAATGGCCAATTAGTATACTATTTTGCCTCATTCTTGCATAGAGTTGGCTTCAAATTTAACTTGATTAATAATGTTTATGTTGTTTTCTTGTGCTAAAAAGAAAAGTAGATAAATAAAGTCATACACATTAAACTAACTAAAGTTCCAACAGAATGGTCTCAAGCCCACAAAGCTGGAGTTCACAGAACTTCAGTTTTAACATAAGTTTTCAATAAGCTATGGTATGTACTAGAAGTTTGACGCTTGTTTCAGTGTTGAATTTTAAGTTATTTATCTTGTTTTTTTGTTTAATTTGAGCAGTTTTGAACTATTAAAGTTTGTTTTATGTTTGTGGAAATAACTGATAATATTTATACAGTACAGTCAAATTAAAAAGACAAAACAGCAAATACTATCTTTTTATAATTTGATTAGGAATGATACTGTTTAGTTGTTTTTAGCTCGAGTTGGTATTTTGCTGTGTTTATGCATTGATCTCCATGCAATGCCTTTTTATTTACTGTATCATAGAGCACTGAATGTGCATTTTAGCAAGTGTTATATTTTGTGCTAAAATTTTTTGCCTGTGTAGTTTAATGTACAAATATTCCCTTTTTTTTTTGCTTTTCCAAGATAAGTTATGATTTTTAGCAAGTCATATATTAGTGTGATTACATAATTATGTGTTGAAAACACTATTTTTGGCAGTCTTCCATAAAATTAATTTTAGAATGTTTGCAAGCTTTGTGTGATAGATTTTAGACTCTATAGTGTATACTTACCAAGTGCACAGCCTAATCAGTTAGTACATAAATTTAATCCTCCACTGAGCAGTATCATATGGTGGGCTAAATATTTGATACTGCTTTGACTAAGATTGTGATTGAGCTCTTTTCAAGAACTTCGAGAGCACCAAGCAACCTAATTAGTTATACATATTCCAAACCTATATGTAACCAGAAGGCCGATTTTCATCAGCGAATCAGCGTTTTTGTTGAGCGCCTGCCGACTTATTTTTGGATTTTCCATTGTTTATTACAGGGAAATCGCCAAATGTTTAGGCACAGGCTGACTCACCAAAACCTAAGAGGGAACACTGTAATCCCAACCCTTCATATTTGTTAATGTTTCAACTTTTATACATGTGCAATGCATCAGAGCTTAGTGTTTGATATTGGTTACTAGTTTCAAGCTTTTTAGTTTCATACTAATACATTTGTTTCAAATCTTTTTTTTAATGATTTTTTTAGCTTTCTTCTGCGTTCTTTGGCTCCAGAAATGAGTGAAACATTTAGAGAAGATATAACTGCAGCATCAAACGTCAGCTTTGGGTAGCTTCATTCAATTCAGAATTGTTTTAACCACTCCTGCTCAGGAAACTTTGAGACTTCTTACAGACAAGACAAAATTAAGTGTTTTGTTATATTGATCAATTTGTTTCTGTAGGGAAACTTTTTTCGAAAGATTTTCATAGTTTTTAGTTGACTGTGCTTGGTTGAATAATCAAGAAAAGCAGTTTTAAACCATAATCAATTACATTTTTGTATTGATTTACGTTAAGAAAAAATTTGAGTCTTCGGTTGTGAACTACCAGTATTTGCTAAAATTAATTTCCCCATTGACCCAGCACTCTTTTTCTCAGTTCTTACGCCCTAGTTACCTAAAAATATACTGTGGTAACATTTAAATATTCAAGTATTTAGCACAACAGATAATAACATTAAAAACCCTGCCGTCTGTATTACCCTTAACAGGATGTTCAGGGGTTAGCTTATTCAAATATTGAATAAGCTAACGTCTAAAGATCCCATTAAGGGTGTAGCAGACTGTAGGGGTTTTTAAGTTATTATTTGTGGTGTGCTAAAAATTTTATTCTGCTTTGACTGCAACTGTTATTGATCACTTTTCAAGAACACCGAGAGTACGTACGAAGCAGCTTGTAATAGCATTTGTGTTAAACATCACTTTGTTGTGGATGGTGTGGTCTATTTATTTTTCTGTTGACATTTTAATGCTCTTCAGCTTTGAAATGATTGATGCAGTATATTTTAGTTTGACCCAACCAGAGTTTCTCAAACAGACTACCAGACAGTTTACTTGGTTGCAGTAGTTGATTGATAATTGAGCTTCACATTAACATTCTTTTGTTAGTATTATATTTCGTAAATTAGTATTATAATATCATTGTTAAATACAAGTATGGCCTACTACTGTATAACCAACGCTTTTACAGTCCTCACTTAGTAGTTTAAGGATTTCATTGAGGGTCGCACTCGCACATGAGGCGTAAAATGCAACTACATTTGGTTTTGGTTTTAATGTATTAAGAAATTTCTTAACTGTCGTAAATGCATTATATTGTATTACGCTAGCTACTTTAAATGTTCAAATAAAATTTTCAGGTAGCCCAGTCAAAAACGCGTATATGATTTTATGGCATTTTTCATCATTTAAGATGCGAAATCTTTTCTCGCGTTTTGATTTACGGTAAGTTTTAGTTGACACTTTTGGACAGGTTTAATTAGCTACTGCCCTATCGTATGCTGTGTCAAATATGTTGAAAATTTTTCTTGTAAATTGGACTGCGCTTTGAAGCAGATAAGCGCTGTATTATGCATGTATTTCAGCACGCATGTACGTTTTAACCCTTGTTGCCCTTGAGGGCAACTTCTGTTAAATAATGCATGGGCATCAGCACGTAATGCCGGAAACAGGCACACGTGATCGATTTATGTCTCGCACGAGGTCGTGAAAATGTCGCTTAACCATTCACAAAAACACCGCTAATTTTACCTTCCTGTCTCGTTTTAGATTGCCAAGTCGATGTTGTACATTTGAGGTAGTGCAGTGCGCACAGCCATGGAATGATGCTTGCGTCCATAAAAAAACTATGTTTCAGTCATTTTGCGGCAAAAAGGTGGTAAAGCAACGGAAGTTTCTTGCCAAACTCTCGCAGTTTCCTCCCATTAAGAACATTATTCTTTTCACGATAAGTTTCTGTTCGAACAAACGTCAAATCGCCGTGGTAACAATAGCATTCTATGCCATAGGTTACAAACTTATGATTATCGCATTTCTTATAGTCTCCTATAGCTGATCTTCATTATGAATCGACTAACAGACGCCTTTAAGAGTTGGCCTGGTTTTTTAAAACCTTTACGTAAACACGACTTACAAGACTATTGGAAATAGCAATGAAAGTAGCAAGAATTTTCATGTCCGATTGGAACCATTACTCACTATCAGTGAGCAAAATGTCTTAAGGCTGTTGGTTTAAACGGGATTCGCTCGCTTTGTCAGCTTGCTTTGTTTACTTATTCGCAATATAGAGCGGAAATATGCTTTCCGGTACAAGCGCAATGTAAAATAGCATATTGTTTGCTTAAGGTTTTATAACATAATTTGGCGTTTCGGAGAATACCGCTCTCAAATGGAAACGTTATTATTCCGCGCGATGAAATTGAGCCTCGCATCGGTTTTGCGCTGTCGCTCAAACGGCTTTTATTGCTCTGTTTTGTCATTCATAAATTCGTACGTCACGTGCTAGCGTTTTTATGAATGGCTGAAGCACAATCCTTCATTTTGTTCCTTCGAAGCAACACAAACGGGCGTTCGTTAATGGAATCACGCGACTGAACGCTTTTGTTTGTGCTTTCTCATTTCCGATGCTTAGAAAATCGATAGAAGTTTGGTATTAATTTCCACAAGCATTAACGGTCGAAGATAACGTGAAATGAGATATTAATTCAAATAAACATTCCTTGGCATCTTGAGCAGTTTGCTTTACGGCTATTGTGAATCGCAAACACTCAATTTTAAGTCTCCATTTTTCATTAACCTTCGCCACGGATCAGGGTTTTCAGTTTTGCGTAATGCCGCAAAATTCAGCAACACATTACACCTGCTTCTTTTTCTGCTTGCATTCATCTCCTTAACTTTATTCTTTAACAGGTAAGCCCAATTGTGAATAAAATTTGCTACTCATTTAACAATTATCAATAACGTTATTAAAAAGTTCGTTATTTTTCTGGTGTGCCGTAAAACTTCCACGGTTTGTAGGCAAATGTGTTTGCTTGAAACGTTTTAAACTTCAACCCTACTCTTAAACTTTGGGTCCACGTCAACTGACCGCTAAGTGACTCGACCCCTGATGTTGGCAGTCAGTTGACTTAGTTCACAGACGTCAGACAGCAAAACCATCAAAACATCCGTACTGTTATTATACCTACTTATCAGTTACTACGTAACAAATTATCGATAATATAAAGTTCAATAGTTTCTTTTTAAGTTCTTTTTAAACAGTTTGGTGTCTAGTCGAATTTAAGGTTATTATGTACGTACAGTCAGATTGATCTGTATTTTGCTACTCGAATTGTCGTAGTTCTTCGTTTCCTAATGTTTAAGTCAATCGAACATTGAGTCTATTTTGTATTTCTTTTCGGGAAAGTTTGACTGGCTTTTCTTGAACGTTAAGTTAAACAAATAGCCTTTACCGAAACTTGATACGAAGTTCGTGGTTTAAATTGCACCGATAGAAAGCTTGCTAGTCTTTCTTGGTGTGAAAATGCAATCGACTGAAGTGTTTTCGTCAAAAAATAAAACGTACCAAAATTTTCTTAGAACTGCTCAAAATGTCATGAACACTTTTTAGCTAGTGGAATAAACTGCCAGGTATTCAAAGGATAGTGCAAAAACAAGGTTATCATGTATGTTACGCTTTATCGGATAAAACAGTCACTATTAAGATGCCCGCGGAGCAATGCTATCCCAATTAACCGCCCATGTAAATAAAATAAGTCAATTAATTACAGAACTAAATTCATGAGTTAGTATCTTTGGTATCAGGACATTCGTACCAGTCAAAATTCCCCAGTTTACTGAGGCGTTGCTAAAAATGGTGGCACCCGGGGCGGGATTTCGTGGTGACACCCTTTTTCGGACCAAAATTAAGTGAAGGCCAAAAAAAAAAAAAAAAAAAGGTCTTCGCTGCAAAATAAGTGGGTTTTTGGTCCAAAAGTATATGAAGACCAAAAAAAAAGTCTTCGCCTAAAAAAGCAGTAAGTTTTTAGTCCAAATGAGGATGGGGACGACGAAACAAAGCGAAAAAAGTTAGGTATTTACCTCTAATCGGTAGAGTTATGGTTTCACATAATAATATGGTGACACCCGGGGCGGGCCGCCCCCCCTAGCGACGCCACTGCCAGTTTACTTTTGAATCCTGCATAGCTACGTAAAATCTTTTTGTAACAATCTTCTTGGCATACGACCTTGACAAAAGCCTAAAACTAAAACGACAGTATTTTGTCTATGATTTGAAAAATATCCAATTGGTTTGATTTCAATGCCAAAATGCAGCGCACTGCAGAATGATGCAAGTTGAGTATAATTTTACCAGTTTTATTTCAAATGCTGCATTCACGGCTGTAAAGCATCGGTTTCCGAGACAGCAGCAAAAAAGTTGCGCGTTTGTTCTAGATTAATTTAGCCTAAGGGTTTAAAGAAGCTGTCAGTTATGCATCGACTTCTTAATGCATTCGCGGATTAGCAATTCTTGTTCAAATCGACCTTTTTGGTCAGTTGTTGATTACGCGATAACGCTTGAAATTTTTGAGATTTGAAACTGACTGCTGTTGTGCTTGTGCAAGAGATACTTAGCAGTTTTTGTAGCACCAACAGTTTTTAAATTGAGGTAGGCCAAAATTTTTTTTATTAAATGCTTGGTTGGCCGATACTTTTTATAGAATGTCACCAAAAAATTTAAGAGAAAGAAAAAAACGAGAAATTATATTTACCCTTACAATTGACATCTATTAGGGTTAACTTCGGATTTGAGTTAGTGCCAGATTTGGGATTAAGCAGGTTAGGTATTCGAGTAACGTTTAAAGTTACGATTTGAATTAATAAACGCGTAGATCTAATTTTCCGTTAAAAATGATTTACAATATTGGTAAACTTACAATAGCGATGATGTATGACAAGTATATCCATTCAAGTGTTTGCGGTATTAATTAAGATGAAAATTAGGTGAAAATAGGCAACAGGTATTAAGAAGTGTAATCCGTTTCTGTAGCACTCTTGCATTTTCGCAACATCGCGAAGGCGTGTTATTCGTTGCTGAAACACGCTGTGACATATTTTGATGCAAAAGACTAGAATGTCCATTAGTCGTGCTTGGTATCGAAGAATGTTATCCCACTAATTCGTACAATCTGTGTTAATGCTAAACGTCAAGTTTTACGAAAAATGTTTCGAAAAGAAACATGTAGTCCTTTAAGCCTAATTTTGTTAAAGGTCGTAAATTGCGGCAGTGGAAGAAAAATCATAAAAAATCAGATACTGGTAATCTGGGTTTATTTTTTCGCTTATAAATTTTAGTCAAATTTCCGAATTTAGACGTACCGGTAATTTTTCGGTTATTTTAGAATTTATTCCTGTAATTTTCATTATTGCAAAAGCACTTTTAGATCATGAATCCAAATTCTTGCTGACATTTTTTAATCATTTTGACCGAATTGGCTAATTTATTTGCGTTCATTCCAAAAAATTTTGATTCAATGATTGACAAATGATCGGAAAAAGAAAAACCAATAGCGGTACTTTGCTTAGGTGGTACTGAGTGACTCTTTCTCTTCAAGTTATAAAATCAATTAGTATTATTTTGGTTTTTACAGGTATTGTGTAGAACTTATTTTTTGCACAAGATTAGGTTTTATAGCTGTTGTTAAAGTTAAAACTTTTTCAATCAAGATGAGTCCATAGAAGAACTTTCAACGTTTTCATCGCTTCGTTTGTAAACACCAGCCTTGAATTTTTGAAGAGTCAAATATCGTATTGAAGACTGTCTGCCATGAATTAACATGAGACCGACGAAAGAGGCCAGAACAATTGTATGGAAGTAAGTAATATGTTACAGGTATTGTTTTTTTTTTGAATAATCAGATCGTCCATTTCTTGGGAAGATTTGTACAATATACATTATACAGTGTTAAATGGTAGGCCTTAAAGCAATACGTATTTGCTTATGTCAAACAGTACTTTACAGATTCACCCCCGATGAATGCAGTTCTGTATGAGAATTCTTTGAGTTGCGAAATTCGCTTGTGTTCTATTCTGTTTAAATAAATATGAATTTTCCGTAAAAGCTCTGCGTGACAAATCTTACATTCCATTTTTCTTAATAATTTCGCTCATGATTAGCATGTAGGCAAGTATGCTGTTTTCTAACTAAGTTAAACTAAAAACGCGCTTTTGAACGAACAACAAGTTTGATAATGAACAGTTTCGTTTCCACTGTTGTACTTAACCTTGTGTAAATTTGTGCTAAGCCGTGTTTAAAGATTTTTGTTCGCAAATAGACAAGATAGCTTTCGCGTGCGAGCTAAATTTTTTCGAAAAAGCTTTTTCTGTGAGAGCGACAGAGCTGTTTTGATGTTTATTATTGAAGCCTAGGTTTTCTACGGGTCTTTCCATATTTAGAATACCATCTTCGCTTCATTAAATTCTACCAGCTACTATGAATTAATAAGTTTGATCTTTTTGGCGTTTTGCTGCGTCATTCTAGCCATTTTTGCAGTCTTTTTGCTGCGTAAAAATCTTTATTTTTCATCTATGACCACCACGTAACATTATCCTCTTCGTTTTTTTCATATACTATTTCAGTGGGGCGGCGGAGTACCTACTTCGACAGGTACAACGAGTGTTTCATTTTTTTTAATTGTCGCGAGCTTTCTGGTACTACTGGGTTGTTTATTGTCTGTTTGCAAGTTTGCCAGCAGCTTTGGGCTGCATTTCTCTTGAAAAAATTCGGGGCAATATTTTTATTAAAATAATATCTTACATTCACGGTAATTTGTTGCTAATGTATGATATCCAAATCCGGCATCTTGCAGAACTCCTAGTCCTAGTCCGACCTATTGTGAAAATGAATTGGAAATTTTCGCTGCCCTCGAAGCAGAATGAGCAGTTGGGCGTACGTTTTGAACTGGGTCTATTTAAGGGGCTTGTAACAACGAAGTGGTTTGAGATATTTGGTGCACTATTTAAGGATTCTGGTCAAAAGGCAAGTAACGCTCAGTATTTTTGGCTGCGGTGTAGAAGGAGGTCAAATGCCGTGCAAAGAAAACCAGCTAATATTTGCCAAAGCTTCGATCACTTCCTGCAAACCTCTACTTAACGCGTTCCGCTAATATTTGCACTGGGAGAAAGTAAACAGACTGTGCCCCAGCATAGCGGATATGATAGGAAAAGATTACGATTTGTCCGATCATTCGTGACGTCATTACGAAAATCGCGTAATTACATTGTTCATAAATTGTAGGTACACTGTTGTCAAGGTTATCTTTCGTGGATATTTTCATTGATCTTCGGGCGCTGTTTAAGTCATTTATTGATTTTCGTTTATGCTGTTCTGTCTGTAAGTATACCCCGACGGAAACAATGTAATTACTGTATTATAGAAAATTGGTGAATTGATATTTCAGCGTCTGTTTTGCTCAGTAGCATTTTTCGAAGAGGGCCAAAATCAAGATTATGCAGGAGTTAAGAATATAAAGCTACTTATCTTCTTCTGCGGAGTGCCGAATCCGAGATGAAGTTTCATGCTCTGTACTTTATGTCTTTGGTGATGAAGAATTTGGTTTGAGTTTATGGATGATTAACACGTCTAGCAGTTCTCGTTAAGTTAGTGCGTAGTGGTTGGCGTGGTTTAATCTGAGGTTCAATTCTTGGCCTCGTCAATGATTAGTCCTGCTGTCTTTTTCACGCGTTTAATCCGCTCTTGCCAGTACGACCTGCAACACTGCAAGATGACTTGCTTTAGCTCATTGCTGCTCCATAGTCTAATGTACGTATGCTTCATCCTAACCTTTTCAAAACGAACTGTATCATTCCACCAATTTGGTCAGTCAGATGAAGTAAAACAAAAGTTATTGTAAATTACAACGCTTGGGATGTTGTTTTCGGTATTTAAGGTTTTACTTGTCTTTTAAAAGCTTGATGGTAGCATTTACGCTCAAATACAAAAACGATTAGTTTTATGAATGACTTATTTAATAGTATTGCTGAAACTCAATAAATTTTGTACACCTTCTCGAAAGCCTTGACAAATTGCTTTTTGAAGTGGTTAAAGTGGTTTTTTAAAAGTCTTCCGGACATTTTGTCAAAAGAACAATTTAGCAGTTTTGTGAGTCGCAAATTGTTTCCGTATAGCGGAACTGGTCAGATACTTAGTTGCGTGGTTTTACGGTGCGTGCAGTCAAGCGTGCAAGACCTGGTATTTTGCCTTAAATTTTTCTTCGGTCCAAGCACGCAATGTAAAAACGTAGAGCTCATGAATCAGCTTTATCAAGAATAGATCGCTTTGACGTTAAATACCTTTTCTTTAGTTTGGCCTGTTGCTTTAATCTAGAAAATCTCTAAGCGTTTCCGAAACATTTGCCAATCTGCTGATCTCAGGCTGCAGGCTATTGCCAATTACCAACTTTCCAACTAAATTTCCAAACAAATTTTTTCACTTGAAAAGTATCTGGCACTTACAGTTATTTACTAAATAACTAATTTAGTCATTTTAAAACTAATTATATCTAACTTTAATTCCCAAATGATCTAAGCAAAATCAAGGTAATTAAAGGCTTCATTTCTAAAATTTTTACTGCGGCTCTTTCCAGTTGTTACCAATTATCCATACTTGATTTTATTTTCAATATGCAAAATATACATTATAAATCCACACCAGCCGTTGGCATGGGTTTGTGTCAATTGTGATTGTGTTTCTTCAGTAATTATGGAAAATAAGCAATTAGTGGAAGTGGAAACGGATCGCCTGCGTGGAAATAGATTATTTTGTGTGAGTGGTGGTTTTTATCCAGCTCAACAAAAAAAATATGGGTGTTCCAGGTTCAAAAGCAAACTTATTGATTATAAACGCTTTAACGTGGATTAATAATGTGAATAAGCCCGCCTTAAAATTTTTTTTTCACTTAATGATAGTTTTCGCTCTACTCACAAGATCGTTTAACTCCATCAGTTTCAAATTTCAATGTATAGGATAAACGTGTTTTTACCATATTAAACATCCACTATGGTAGCTTTTAACCTTTAAGAATTTTTAGCATCGTACGGGTAATGAACTTGGACGCTTTAATGGTCAGAATAGTTGTCCGTTGTTTTGTGTTGGTAATTGTTAGTGCTGAAAAAAAGTTAGCGTGACAAAAGGGTCTAACCTTTTGTGAGCACTAAAACATGTATCTCAAAATAACGGAAATAACACCTGCCCTTCCATTTTGTCACCGCTTTTCGATAAAATTTGAGTAATACCGTTTATCTTCTCTTATTTCCTAATCCATATATTTGGTTGATTTTGAAAAATCTATGAAGAATTTTTGTAGAGTGTCTATTTTACGTTAAAATCGAACCTTTGCAAGCTTAGCGTAATGCTATTGAATAATAACATACTATCATACGGCTTTTGGTAATGAAAAGTCACTTAATTTTTTTGTTAATGAATTGGCAAATTTTCAAACATTAGGTCATTGCTGTAATTGCTTATTGATTTGCTATTATTCTTGCAGTTGGCGCGGCTATACGTCATTGAACTTTGACCCACAATGGCCACAAGGTTAATGGTTCAGTTCTCTGTCGTTAGCTGATTGCTAATTCCCAAATGCATGTATAATACACTTTTTTTTACTGAGAACAATTTTATGAGAACACATGGCTCATTTTTACTCAAACTTTTAAGGGCAAATTAAGAACACTGCCAGCCGTAACATGAAAAAAAATAATTTAAGAACACTGGCTAGTGCGACGCATTCGTATGTTACAAACAGAGTTTTCTTAGAGTTTGTTATACTGTCATTGTTTGATTTGTCTAATAGTAATCATAATCTGTAACAAAATCCAACTTTAAACCAACCAAACTCAATTTGTATCATTTTATGTATTCTCAAATAAAATTAAGAACGAATAAAGCTGAAAATTTGCTAAAATTTTGGAACAGCCAGCCCCCATCCAGAATTTACTGGTTCCAATCTTATATAAAAAAAAGTGTAATATCGTTGTATTAGTTCCAAGATTACGTTTGGTCTATGCAAAAAAAGCACGTTTTGTGTGCCCAAGGCCCACATTACGGGAGTGCTTTCAAGTTGATTACGCAACGGTATTTTAAATGATAGTTGCTGGTGAAAATGGTTTAGCGGTTGATACGTAATTTACGGACGTTGGAAGCACGAATGATTGTAATCTCGCGCATTACGGATGTGAAGCTTATTATTTTGCATTTGCATCGCTCACGGGTGTTTGTTTGGTAAATAAAAGCGATCGCGTTTTTTTTTTTTTTTTTTTGGTGAAGAGCGATTTACTATGTTTATACTGGCGGCTTTAATTAGGAAATGAATTTCAATTTACAGCACCACACCATGCCGTGTAGTTTTTTTAAGTTGTTTGTTTCATATGTTTCATTACACAGCTAAAAAATGCATATATTTCGAGAAATAGTCAAAGTTTGATCATAATCTGTTCCGTGATTTTGCCTAATTGTCATTCATTACCGCATTACCATTAAAATAAAGAACGTATTATTTTGAGTCGGCCATTTTGCCGTGGAAAGGGATTTTCCGTATTACCAGAACAACTTAGAATAAAAGAGACCTAATTCCTAACAAATTTGAATTCAAGTTGCTTTGCAAAGTGATAGGGTTCGATGCAACAGCAACTATCAAGCAAACACTGGCGTAGCAAAGAATTGGGGAGAAAAGCATCTGAAAAGCATCTGAAAATTTTCAACACAATTTCACTGTCGTGCGAAACGTCTCCACCAAGTTGAATTTGAACACAGTTGGCGGTTAATATCTTTGCGGTATTTAATATCTTCGCGGATGTTTCTTGCCTTTTATTGGATCGTGCTCATCTGTAGGCGATGGTTAATATTGAATTAATTTGATGTGTTGATTGACCAATATACTCGACCGCTAATATCCCAATTCATATCGTTCTCATCATGGGAGGTAATATGTAGCTTCCGCGCCTTATCAATGGAGGTGTTACTGGATGGCTATATTTGGATGAAATCTCAGAAAATACGTAAATCAGACAACGCTTAACGCCTTGCGCTCATCCGGCTTGGTTTCAGTTAACATATGTTATTTGGTAATGTTAGTCTATTTAAAAATTTTAACCTTTGAAAGCAACGAGAGGCGTCGTGTCATTGTGATCTTTTCAAACAGCATGTAAAACTTAAGCATGAAAATTAATATTACCGCAATAAAAAAAAGTTATTTTAGCTGGCTGACTGGAAAAAAGGCTGTTTTTAGATCGTTTTTCAATTTAACAACTTTAAAAATAATTTACGCAAACCGAAAATTAAACGACTTCAACGCAGGGGTTAAGCGTTTTTCCTCTTGGTGGCTCAGTGCCTGCAAATGCAGCCAAGTGCTAGGGGTCCACGACAACTGACCGCGACAAACTGACAGCGAGCCAAATGACGCTAATTGGCTAAGAAGGGCAGGCGATCATAAAAATATTTTACTATACCCAGAGCCATCTTACCCAAACCCTCACTTGGTGACGAAATCACTGTGTCGAAACTGTTGGTTCGCAGTCAGATTGTTCGCGGTCAGTTGACTTGGCTCGTAGTGCTAGATCCTCATCACGTACTTAATCGACATATTGCATGTGGTTTGCGTCCACAACCTACTACTGCAGCAGTAGGCTAGGTATATCGGTATACGTGTTCGTCAGAAGAACTTTGCCCTTTAATCTTTGGTACCAACCAATTGGCCGTTGGTCATTTGGGCACCCTGCAACCATCATCTAACTCACTCGCACTTCGATTTTGTTGTTCGCAGCTAGCTCAAATATATCTTCGTTTCTACTACAGTCCCGTATTCAGTAGCTTCTAAGTGCTCATCGGAAATTTTTGCGTTCTGAATCATTAATTGGCGTAATTTGTTGGCATAAACTAGTCACTTAATCAATGCTAATAACAGGTGCTCGTAATCTTCTTAATAAATATCAGAATTGTATTGTTATATTTCGAAGTTAATTGTTGATTTTAGTATCGTCTTAGCCTTAATTACTTCAAACGTTTTCCGTCTACATTTGATTGTATTCTTTCTTTGTCCTGTCATTGTACCTTGCATTGTAGTCCGACGTAGTTATGCGTTGTTACCCTGATTATAAACTACAGCCAATCGCTCTATATTTGCAAATGTGAAGATTAACTGATTTTTGTCGTTACTACGTTGCTAAGAACTAAAATGAATTAAACTCTACTGTATGTAAATGATTTACCATGGTTTTTGTGGAATACCATGGAAACGCCAGCCAAACATTGTTTCTTCTAACTTGCCTACTTTTCCCCATCTACAGGTTAGTTGAGTTAATACTTGGTACTCTCCAATCCCTATCGACGGATAAATGTAAGAACGAAACGGAACGAAGGTCCAACAGACCGGCCGTTGCGAGTGTGTCTTGCCGAAGTTTTATTGCCAAGTTTGGAAATGTTCCAGCTAAATGCTCTCAATCAAATGTAGGCCGCAAATATTCTCAAGAGTGGGGAGTCTATCTTGGTTAATTAACATTACGTTTATAGTGCTTATAAGTTTGATGGAGATAAGTGTGATGTATGAGAGTGGATGCACTGGCACATGTATCACTTCAAAGCGCCCTAGTTCTAAATACAGTAACTTGCACAGAAACTTGAATTGAAATTGTGGGCTCAGCAACATCGTTAAAAGTAAAATCGATTTCGCCCTTTATAAGCATTTTCAGTTACTTCTAACAATAAAAGCAGTCAAACAATATAAATTGATGAATTTTTTTTTTTAATCCTCTGGGCTTCCGCTATAAGAATCGATTTTTGGCCGAAACAAATCATATAAATACAGTAGATCGATACAAAATTGCATCATATAATTGCAAAACCAGATAATGAAACAGCAATAACGCTAAGAAGAAACCCAATTGCGCCTCACAGGACAACAGCCTGACCGCTTATGTTAAATGATGTTGCGCAATGACAGAATATCATGTTCGTTTATAAATACAAGTTAATGTTCTCTGCATTAAACTTCATCCGAGTCGGACGGAATGTTTATTTTAACGGTTTTATGACTCACAGTGTGCTTTCCTGCCGTTTTAAAGATGCAGTAACCAGCTTGTTACTGTTGCGATCAATTTAATTTCGGTGGCAAAGGTGCGCACGTTGCGGTATTTTGCCGCAGATGATAAGTCCGGATTTTGTGGTTTTATTCATAAAGATTTTCAAATATCTAAAAACATGGCGACAATGACTAAGAGTAGCCGGCGGCTTAATTTCGAGTTTTTGAGTCGAAGGTGCTGTAATTTGAGCACTCTGCTAAATAACCGTGAACACCATTTCCTTTTTGCGAGCCTTCGAGGCAGAGGGCGTGACATTGCTAGCAAAGCCATGGGAAGCCAACCAGCCGCTATAACGTAGACTTTTGTAATATATCCTTTGCTTCCGCTTCAACGGCTTATGTTGCATTTAACTGCTGGAGTAGCTTAAAAGCCTCCTAACTAATCTTCTCACTGGATCACAGATAACTATCATGGCACATGTCAATCACAGAACATTGTGTTTACTTGAAAGAACATGAAACGAAACTCCTAATACAATTCAAGCCAAAGGTACTTCTTAAGCGTATCGGCGCACAAGTGGAGATGTTGAATTCTAAAGATTCAATTGTATACGGACTACAGAGACGTCCTTTAGACAGCTTTCTGCCCTCAATCGTACATATCATTCGCAGTTTGTCTAGTGGTCAAGCTATGCATCTAACTGGCCTACAGCATCTTGAAAAAGTAGTTCACTCGGAATGATATCACCTTTACAATGGTGCCTCAAGATTTGAGGAAGTTACGCTGCATTACGACAGACTAATGAACCCTTACGACAAACGAAGGAATACATAAAAAGTAACTTCATCTTGCATGGAGCTCGACTCAATATTCCACACACTAATTCAGTTGAAGGTTCAAAGCAGCTTTAGTTTAACCAAGCTGTAATGTGTATTTTTTGCAGTGACCGCCCGATTGTCCGAGTCGAGGGCATGGTTATGATTCGGAGCGATCTTGGTTTTTCACCGTATATGGGATATGACAATAGCCGGGTGGCGATATATGAAAGTGAAAATCGGTCCTACTACCTTATATATGGATACAAGATAAAGGATACTTCAGTGGTGAGTATTAGGTAACGTTAGACCTTTAGTAATATACCTCGAACGGTGGCATAACCAGGGGGGTTGGGGGCTAAGGGAGCCTCAGTCCTAGTAAAGTGATTACGAAAATTTAACCCCAAAATACAAGCTTTTAAACGTGTTTTACACTTGACCTGTAAATAAAGGGCGGGAAGGCTGAAGGGGCTGAGCAATTTAACTTTTTCAAATAGCTCTTAAAAACGTGCAAAATGTGATCCAAATGACTATTTTTTCCGAAAAATAAAAAAATTGCCTTGCGGCTGGTGGCTTGGCTTCAGACCCCCTATGGCCTGTGGCGGCTAGGGGACCCCCCCTTTTTGATACGCTTGAGCTGCATCAATTTGTGTTGTACGCTGTTTAGATTAGACACTTTTCATACAAAAATTTTAAACCTTGGTTCAACCCCCCCTTAGCAAAATCTTGGTTGCGCTCCTGGCCTTGACATGACCTCGTAAAACCAAGATCTTAAGTTTGCATAATGTAGTTTCTTGCGGTTTGATGTAAGAGAAATCTCGCTGCTTTTTAATCGAATCGCAGCTACAGTTAACCCAGCAGTATATAATAGTACACACTTTTATCTACAGTTATTCAGCGATTTTTTCACTTTAGGTTTATGAGGCTGAGCTTTAGCCGTAGGCTTAATGGGTTGGCCATGTGGGTTAGCAATTTCCAACAGGTTGTATTGTTGAAAACTGTTGAACTCGAATCTCGCGTTAAAAAGAGCCTTCCCTAAACTATCCTAATTCTGTTTTTCGTGGCCTTTTTGTTTCGTCGGCAAAAAGGAGTTTACCACTCGAAGACAGTAGCCTACTTTGCCCGGGTTTGATCTACCACTTTAATGCATCTGCTTTTACATTTTGCTGTCCTAATGAAGAATGAGGTCGGAGCTTAGCTCTGCTTATTCATAAATGGTTACTTCAATGGTTTAGGTATTACTTTTAGAGCTTGAAAATTTGTTAATTGAAATTCTCAAGTTTTCTTGCAATGATGGTTTTTACCTTGAGCAATTTTTTCATTATTTTAATGTTGTTTACGTTAATAGTGATTCGAGTTTTTACTTCCTGCCAAAATCATGGTCTATTCAATGTTACGGATCTTTTACGAATGCGACATTTGTTAGCTGAAAAAGTTTTTGAAATAAAAAAATAAGCTTGCAGCTTCAATGTTTCTAAATTTTGACATCGCATTTATCATCTTTGATAGTTGATATTATCGTTGCATTAAGATAGCTGTCACTATGATGGATATATTATGATTGATGCTCCGTTTCATTATCTTCATGTCTCTACTTAAATCAAGTAACAGATGTTTGTGGTTTCATTGAACAGCTTAGCAGAGGGTTTAGCTCAAAGCTGCTGAACGTTTACGTTCCATCGTAACGAGTTACGGCATTTCCGAAGTCTTAAAACTGGCTTTTGCCACATTCCAACTCTAACAAAACGTAAAAATGCAAAAAAATACATTTTTAATCTACGAAATCTTTTTAGACTATATAAGATTAAGCTGATGAATTAAATGCTAAATATGCGTTTTGTATTTTGATTTATTTTGTACTCATAGCTTAAACATTTAGTTCGCGTTTGTCTGGAGATTGGAATGTTTTGGAGAGCCTTTTGGCTTGCTGCCCGGAAAAATGCGATTTTCCTTTACCCAGCAATGGTGTAGTTGAAATTGAGTCTGGTTGTCACCTATCAAAATTGCTGTTGCAAAAAAACGTCAACTTAAGGGTAAATTTTTACTTCTGGCTTTCAAAAAATTATCTTCTGAAAAAGCGCTTTTTCGATGATTTGATTTGTTTGTGAAATATCGTCAGCTTAAAAAAATTTCTAAAAACATCTGTAAATGATTTTTGTGACATAGGTAACGTTGTTGTGGAACGTGGTTTTCGGTGAACGTTGTTGTTCGATTGTTTTCGTCAACTGCATTACTTTACCAAGTTCTTCAGATATAAGTGTGTCATAAGCCAAAAAGTTCTCCCTCAAGACATCCTGTACTGACGAGGCAAGACCAAAACAAATAAATCCGTCGACGCCTATTAGATATTGGTTTATTCCCATTACTCGTACTGTTGTTGTTGCGCTACTGCTAGGTCCTCTGGCATCAAGCAAATTGTTGCCAGTAACTTTCTAATGGTAGTCTACGCAGGTGCAAAACCAGATTGCCTAATAAGTTAATGACTATTAATCTTTATTAAGCTTTTCCGTTTTCGGCGTATTGAATCAATCAAGTTGAGTGTCGAAAGTAACCGGCTATCATTGTGTTTACTCACAAATTCATTTTTTATGACCGGATACGTTTAGGATGCGGAAATTGTTTGTCCGTTTTCAACAATCACTTTGACATCGTAAACCATTCATAGAAGCCTTATATCCGTTCTGTTAAGTGCTGACAATTGAATTTTGTTTATAGCAATTCTCTTCGTCTTAGTCATCTTGTATTGCTTTTCAACATCGTCGGTGCTTTTGGGTTCATACTGAGACGTCGTGTACATTTTTCGCCGATTGCTGGATTTGATTTCTGTTATTGTTTGGTCATTGAGTCTTAGTCAAGCGAATTTAACTTGCGTTTTTAATTCATAACCCATCGTGAAATCACAATCACCTGATGGATAATCGGCTAAAATATGCCAAAGATAGAAGGTTTAAAACCGTGGATTTTGAAATTTAGCTGCGTGATACGTTGGGTAGCTAAATTTTTAATTTAAAAGTTTATTGTTCTATTTTGTATTTTCTCATTTTTTCAAAAATAATACTTAAATTCCTTGCCTAAAAGAAATTTGAAGTTAGATTCAGCACTACTTTCGGTTGAGTGAACTATTTTAGGAAATTAAAGCCCGTTTTTGTGTTTCGATGAATTTTGATGAAGGAAAAAAACTCATTATTTTATCAACCCAATATTAAAAAAAAGTTATGGACCATGAAAATCATACTGAGATCTACTTTAGTTAAAAGAGAACACAAACGCAGCAGACAATCTCAGCACCAATTGAAACTTTAACGCCCCAGTACATCAATCGCTATGGGATGCTACGCTACTGACGGTACTGGTGTATCGTTCTAACGAGAAGAAAAGCTTTTTGTTCATCTATACCAGTCTCATATTTAAAAAACAGCTCTCCTTGTACTTTTCCGTGTACTGTCATAAGTGTTTGTCGCCACGGAATTGTACTTAGACTGAACAGATTATATACTGTAGTGATTAATTTTCTACCTGAATTTAACTCAGTCGCTCAATGTGTATATTTTGTTTAAGTGATGTATATATTGTGTTATTGTCGCCTGATGAGACCCTTTAGCAAGGTCGAAACGCGTCGCGATGCAGCGCATATTGCATTAAATTGTTTTCAGTATTGCTTATCTTTTTAAATGTAACGCCGTGAAGATGACATCAGACTGTGTCGAAACACGTTAGTATTTGTAGTTTGAGATCCCAAGCGTCGAAGTAAACCATTCTAAAAAAAGTAACTTTGTAGCCGTTTTGCTAAAAAACGATCAGTTTCAAGGGTTCCTCGACAACTGACCGCCACAAACTGACCAGCTACTAACCCTAGTCGTAATGTTGACTTTGCTTCCAGTTTTAAAACCTTCTGCCTTTTCAGCCCCAGACGAAGAAATGGTCAAAGTTGTTAAATGCTGGCGAACAAAAGTATTTTTTTGTTGTTGTATTGCTCTGATTAAAATATTCTGTATTTTAGGTGACACTGAATGATCTTATACCCCCACGAATGTCCTTCACGAAAGCGTCTCCCATTTTTCACCACTGGGTGATTGGTGACCGAAAAATGGGATTAACGTTCGGCTGCACGGCTGATGGTCGGTCTTTCGATCGTGGCATCCGAGTGGCTTTAGAAAACTTAGAAAAAGGTATAAGTCTGTTTTGTTAAGTGCTTTTGCTAGCCAATTGTGACGAGTAAGTACTTCCTAAACTCTTGTTTCAATTCTATTCTTTGTTTACTTTTTAAAAAAGCCTCTTCAACAACGAAGTAGACAGCATTGGGTACGAAACAAGCTTAGTTTTTGTATTATGGGCTTTTGTTCATTCATTACGCATGCTCAGTTCTCATCACAATTGCCTCAGTTGTCTCGCACAATACTATAAATTGATTGCGAAACACAAAATTAAGTTGATTCACCGTTTTCTCACTCATTGTTAATTAATTAGCCGCTAAAATTGGTCTCTATGGAGATGCTAGTTAGTGGCGACTAGCTGATGAAAAAAAGGACCCAAATCGAATCCTTGTGGCACTCCAGAATTTAATTAACACTATATACATTTATCACAAGCTTCCGTTTCCTTCGTCTTCTTACTACCGGTCATGAAAATGAAGCAAGCATACGCTTGTGGCATTTCAGTGCTCAGCGTGCCAGATGTTAGGTTGCACTACCACGTGTTAGTTACTCTCACGCAGCCATGCAAGCACAGGAAATTCGCACAGTGAGGAAATCACAATAAGCGTAGTGGCGAACGAAATTCGGAACTACTTTCAGCAAACCAAAACTTCAACATATTTAATCTAACACGTGATTTGTTGCTTTATATTTAATGGTTCGACATTTTAGTAAATCATGACACATCGCTATTCAAGCTGGATTTTTGATTCGTTTCATAAAATAATTTATAAGTTGGTTGAGTGCGTGAAGCGTCGGAGTATGCACTTCTCAATTTTCGTGTCAGAATCAACTGACTTTTAAATACAGTACTCCCTAGAAGAACCCGCTATCAATACGATCTATGGAACCCCAATTTTGCCCTCGTAAAAGTTCCTAGAGTTTCTTAGATTTTGATATTGAAATGTCCCAGACTGCTCACTTTCTTGTACGCCTGCCAAATATTTTTTGATAGGTGGAAGATGTCCAAATTTTTTACAAAATAAGTTATGCTTCTGGCAACGGCATTCAACGTTGGTGGATATTCATAAATACGCCATTTAAAGCCAGAATCTGGCATTTATAGTAGTGCCCTTCTCATTTTTGTTACTAGAATTGACAACATTATAATTATCTACCACCAAAGTTTCTACGGATTATGACATACCCTATGTTCTATCTTACTTGTTAAGTGTTTGGTTGAAAACCAAAACGATAATAGATTCTACACTTCGCTTTCCAGGCTTAACCTTGCAGTGTTCTTGAGAAATCACTTAACTACATTGACATGCGCTTGAACGAGATTTTAGCCTCTACTGTACTTATATTGATAGAAGCTGAGAAAGTTTCTGTTTATTTTTTAAAAAGTTTTTCCAATCTTACTCTATTTGTATCTGCTGATTTTATACAAACAGCGAAATTTTAAACCCGTATAAAGGAATACACAGGCATCCTGTTAGTTTTGCTTAACTCTACTTGAAGCTTTATGGGTATTTCAATCCTACATATGTTGCTAGATGTTGTTTTCTCACTCTGATTAAGTCAATCGCAGATGCTTCTAACGGCTTTATAGACGAGTAAAATTTTATTTCAGTTTACAGCTGCCGGTAGTTGTTTGTTCAAGTTATACATCCAAAATTTCAGTGCATCTCGCTAACAGATTGTCAAAGAATATGTCATAAAACCACTAAACGGAACAGTGTGAATAGTGCTAAGTCTAGTTGTTTACAAATCACTGTTTCATTGTTTATTGCTGTTTAACTCTTGATGACTTTGTTTCAAGTGTGCTTGCTGTTCTAATTTCCATTCACCGCCATTTCATAATATTATCGCAAATTTTACGTTAGAAAAATCTTTTTTTGCCGTCTTTATATATATAGAAAAATATTGGTTGGACCAAGTTCTAAGATATTTTCGAAAACCGCCTACAATGTTTGTAGGTGCTCGTGGGGATTGTATTCAAAACGCTAAAATTAAATCACTCTGATTTTGTTAAATATTTAGCTCCGTTGGTAGTTTTTGTTCTGTTGTGTAGTACTTGCTGTATTTGTATACCTTGGTGTCTACAGCCTACGTTTTAATTAACATATTTCCAGGTTTAGTTGTCGTATTATTATCTTCATTTTTATCATCTTGAAGTTTCTTTTAATTTTCGTTTTACCTAACATCTTACTGTTTAATCTCTCTTTTCACTTGGTTTAATTGGCACTGTGTAAAAAGCACGGAGATAATTAGTGTCTTAATTAATCGCATGTTAGCTATTGAGGTTATTTTTGATCGCATAACTTTCGAATAAACCAACGTTAATGAATACTCAATTCGGATGTTTTGATGAGAACTTGTAGGAACTATCATTTGGTCATCCATGGCTACTATGCATCTAAACATACTGAATTTATTTTTCTTGCTTTTTTGTACCTCAAGTCGGATCAGAAATTACTGCCATATAAAGGTTTTAAAGAAATTGATTTTTGTTCTCAATCCGCAACAACCAAATCTTTTGAAATTCGTCCCTGAAGAGATTCGTCAATAATACTATTACTTTTTGATTAAATCATAGATGTCCCAGTTTTTAAGTACTAATCTATTGCATTTGCCATTGCTTCTCTTGTCAACTAGCGACTCAGTTTTTTAGTAGCAGTATTGTTCATCATTTTGCTCAGGTTTGTCTTTTGAGCATAGAATAACCGAAGAATATTTATTAAGTTTCACCGAAAAATATTAACGCAAAGAAATAGAGTACGACAAATATATATCTCCGTATTTTTGTTGGCGTTTGAAAAGACAAGACCACGATTTGAGTTGGAGTTAGAATTCATCAAAAACTTCTAAAATTTTAAGTGTAAGTAGGCTTTCGGTGTAAAGAGATGGAGTGGATGTTGAGATATTGCGATTGTTATAGCTACTAACCGACTACTAAGTGTGTATTTCATCTGCGATAACTGTTTTGTGTTAAAAAAAATTCAAATTGTTGCTGGTTAGCGTGGAGGCGTGAAGGTTTTATGAATTGCCAACTTCTGCAGTGTGACAGCGGTTTGACATCTCTGCTTTGGCAGCCAGTATTAATATTAATGCACTTCTGAATTGAGATGACTGAATAGGTCATATTTATGAAGCTTTTATCCGGGCTTGTGAGATAAACAGGATGCTGTTGCGACGCCATCATTATTCTAAAGCTATTCTTTAACGCAGCGCGCTTTCCAGTAGCTCATTTGAGTCCTTTCATATATTTTCATTGCTTTTTTCTCGGTGAATAGAGAGCTCTTTTTTTCTCTTTTTCTTCTCTCGTTTATGTCGCCGCGAGCAAGTTTTTAATCTCAAGCAGGAGATCTTGTCTTTAACCACATCCGTTCTAAAGGCGCTGGAATGTTCAGATACCGACCACACAACCTAAGCTGAGTTAGAACGACTTACTTCGTTCATTTTGTCGACGAAATATGTCGTAAGATGATCAAGTTGTTCTTCACAGAACGATCGATATAATTTTATCCACTGCGTCCGGTTTAAATATCGATATAATGCGAGATAAATGCGTATATGTCATTTGATTGATAGCGCTCTTGTCTCATTTAATTTAAAAATGAACGATTTTTGTTGCCGGTCGAATTTTTTTATTAAGAAAACCTTCTCTGTTGTCATCAAAATTATTCTTATCTGCCTTGTTAAAGGCACAGTTGGTTTATCACTATTTTCTCAAGATATCCTGGAAATTCTCGGTCACATTGACATGAAATTTATGCAGTAGTTTTTCGGTCGAGCCTTTGAGGCCGTTGAAGTTTCCAGTTTTTGCTAAAATTCGACATACATAAACCCAAATTAACGTGAGAAGAAAGAAGTCTTGGACTGACTTTTAATCGAACGCGTACAAAAAGTCTCAAAGCCAATCCAGTGTAACACAGTTTTCTAAATTTAAAATCTTTTACAAGAATGCAGAATTTTGCAAGCCATGAAAAAACTCTAAATTATGACTTACCTTTAATTAAGTATAAACTTTTTCGTTGAAACTGCATTTGTGAGTCATGTAATATCGTTTTTTAGTTTTTATCAACCCCACTACTACATACAGTGTTGAAGTGTTCAAGTAGTAACTGCGTTCCTTAAATTCTATTGACGCATTGGTCACACGTTTATTTTCAAACTTCTTCACTTGAAAGAATTTTCCTGGAATGATAGCACAGCAATATTGTTGCGAAAAGGTTCAAATCAGAAATTGAAAATATATCGTATGACTTTCTCTCACTTGCGGCAGTACTGAATTTTTTACATAAATCAAAAGAGTTTTATATCAAAAAAGTCTTAATTTAAACCACGTGAACTATCTTTAAAAATCGATTAGTTTAGAAATGGCATAAAGTAAGTAATAATTTTATCTCATGTAAATTAAGTCTGTCCATTTTATATTGAGCAGTCTCGATATTAAGGGCTTGTAGGTCCGAAAATTCTAGCCAAATTTATGGCTCAAAAACTGTTGCAAAGTAGAACTTCTTTTTTCAAGTTTGAAGATAGACTGATTAATCATTTTTATTCAGCCACATAGCTTTTGATTCCTCATCGGATAGATGCTTTATATCGTGTGTAATGTCTTTATTATTTGTCTTTATTTGACCCAGAATAGCACCCTCTTGAAATTGCACCTTAGTGCGACGTCATTTGGTCGCTATTTGAACTCGTTGTGACGTAATCGACTGCCGATCTCGATCAGTTTAAATGATCCAATTAGCTCATGCAAAAGAATCCGGAAATATCGTATCACACGTCGGATAAATAATTGAAATTCTCCATTATATCACAAAGAGAATCCAGTTTCGGCAAAGCTTGCTGAAAATAAACATTTTATTTAAACCTCATTTGTGATCGAAAATTTAATTTTTTTTTGATAAACACACCTGTTTTCCACGCACTGTAGACAAAACCTGCGAATTTAGCAGACCCAGTATAGACAGTTGGTAGTGAAAAATTGATCTCATTTAAAGCTTAGTCAAAATTTTATGATTGGTTGAAATTTTTGATTTACTAGGGATGTTATTGCGTTTTACATTTTAGGTTATATTTAAACCATGATGGTCCTAGGTTACATTGGCAACAGTGGCGCAAATTCTGCATATGCGGCTGCAAAATTTACCTCAAAAATATTTCTATTTCGCATTTGACAACGTAGTTTTAAAGAATTTTGCTACTCTGGCAATTAAGATTGTTGCAGTAGTCTATCATATTTGGTCGCATTTGACTGTGGTATTGACGTAAAATCATTTCCTGGTTGTCTTCCGCTCTGTTCTCAGATATCCTGATAAAAGTCTTGTAAATCGCCGATTTTTTGGCTTTGAAATCTTTCTAAGCCGCAGCGACAAACAAACATACACTTGACACGTCCGTCCGCCCATGTTATTGGCTGATAAGATGCTCTTAGGAAGTTATTGAACCAAGAGTACTCTTTGAGATGCCGGATATTCGTGGTAGCACTCAACAATTTTAATTTTTTTTCACTTTTTTTTTTTTTAAGTTAATTTTAACTACAACATCTCGCATCCTTTATCATGCTGCCTTTAAGTTGTTTTCCGAATAAATATCATTAACGATAAGAAATTGCCGGAACTCTTTACTTCCTAAAGCATCTAATCGCCCTTATAACCATTTCACCGTGAAGAATTATTATAATTGGATTAAGACCTGCCTTCTTCCGCTATGAACGTGTGCGGTCACGAATAAACTATTGTCATAAAGTTAATCTTAATATAATTAAATGTTATTACATAACTGATAAATTCTTATCTTAGGCAGACCAATTTAAGTTACGATATCGCTAGAAGTATAATGCAAATGAGTTTCCAATTAACTAATGTTGTTTAAACTTCGCTAACGTGTTTAGTTTCAAAACAAAACATTCACTTTTACAATTTCTTTACTAATCCAGTATGGATTGAGATCGTGACCGGGAGTAGAAATTACAGACGCAGAGCGAATTATCTTGTTTTCTCCGTGGGACCGTAGAGTTTATCCATACTCCTATCCGCAGTAAAGAGTCAATTTTCGATTGCAATCTCACATTCTAAACGTGGTTTTGTTCAAAATTGTTGATTTATTCCTCAAAAAGTTGAAAACGAAAAATCTCGCAAAAAGTATGATAGTAAACACACGTATGTACGAAAAGTTCAAAAAAACGTACTTCATTGTCCCAACAAAAAGGATGTCTAGGTTTGGTGGCCGTACCTAATTTTCAAAACTTGACCTGCAACTTTCGCAAATAATAAACTCGCAGAAATAATATGGTTTCGGGTGAAGTCCTTTCATGGTTGTCAAGTTTTGTAAGGGCAGCCGGATTTTTAAAGTCACTTTTGCCAAGCGCAAGTCCCCTGACATTTCAGGGGTTCTTGTTAAACTGGTCTTTGCTTTTCGCACGAACAACACGATTTCAACTCAGAACACTTGTCTTTTTTACGCTAACTTTCAACCGAACGCACAGCTGCTTAGCAAAACGAATGTCAGCTGGGCGCGTTGAGCTATTTCCTAATTTCATTATTAAGACAAATAGTTTGTTTTTTTTTAAACGTGCTCACTCTTAGTGTGCAGTTTTGATGCTGCCGTTGCATATATTTGAACGAACTTTAAGGTCCATATCACAAAAGCGAACTTCAGTGCAAATCTGACATGTGCAGATATTTAAAGTGCTAAAAAAATGTAGACGACCTTAGCATAAGGAGCCAATGAAATGCGCCCACCGGGAGCAATTGGAACACTGCAAAGAATCTCTCTGATCTCGCAGGCTCAGATGGAGCAAGGGTAACTGGGAGGTCTGTGATGAGTGAGGTCGAGTGGGATGGGCCAGGGTTAGAGTGGATATTGCCAGTATCAGTAGATGCACGAAGGTGTACCGGTCATAGTGCAAAGAGCCATCCAGTTGCGTCAACGAGCGACTAGATGAAAAAATGATTCAGGGAAGCTTGCGGGCGACAGTCTTGTCGATGGCCTCGGCGAAGTTGCTGACACATTTAGCTGTCCCACATTCGGGTAGAAATCCATTCCCCACCACGTTTAGGTGGCGGGACATTTTGTTTTTTTCGGTTTTTGATCTGTATTTCATGCCTTGGGTTGTGGCTCGATTGTTGGATTTCTGCCGGGTTCTGTCCCCTTTTCCTCGAAAGCATCACCGCTTTGAGAATTAGAGGAAGTCTAGTGAGGTCGTGAAGAATTTGAATCATGATGAAACTGTCCAGTTGGATTTAGACTCCACTAAGCTCTATCGACCTTGAGTGTTTTCACATGCTCTTATCTTTATACCATTTTGTTTCACAGTAAACACTGACATTTTTTTCAGTTTCAGGTAGCGGTTCAGCATCCGACGAAAGCAGCTCAGTAAGTACTTTTTTGTTTTTTAAATTTAATCTCGAATTCAGCATGCAGTGCTTACTGTGCGCAAATTGCACCTAATCCGCAGATCAGTAAAAAGTCGCTTTAACATGCAACCTTAACTGGTCCAAAATCCACTGATAGTTTAGAACTAGACAAAAATTGGTCAGTGTAGAGCAGTCAGTTTGTGAGTTTTAATTATGGTAATGCAAATGCAGACGGAAAATACTCCGTACATGGATGACAGTTTGTTCACAATTAGATCTCTAGAAATTTAAAACCACTATCAGCGCTTGTTTTGCCGAAAACGCTACTCTGGTGGAATATATGTTCGTAAAGCTTGTGAACCTAATTCACAAGGAAAAGTGAACTACTCTTACATTGGCAAAGCACTGAAAATTTTTTTTTACAAACTTTGCTGGTGCCTGTTTCTTGACAAGTTAGTGCTAAACCCTACGCCATAGAGTTGTAACGGGCCGACTAGTTCAGGCCCGAACCCCTAAAAATGATATGAAGCCCAAACCAAGCACGAGAAAGCCTGAAAGTTAAGTCAGGTCTGGTACGGTATTAGGTTAATTGCTTCCTTCTATTAAGCCCGAAATTTTGTCAACTTTAGGCTCGAACCCGACCCGAAAAGCCCGGGTCGACTTACAACTCTGGTCTGCTCTGACTAAACAAAACTCTAAAGCTATTTGTTGGCAAATTATGATGGAATAAAATAATAATTCGTTGAAATAATCGTGAGCACCGGAAGAAAATAATCAAATTCAAAAAATAATAATTGTTTACAAATAATCCCATTGATACTTATATAACGTCTTCATTCAGTGTTGCAGAGTTGTCTTATTTATGCTAAACTACTAGTTTCATTTTGATTTTTGCAAGCTATTACATGTTACTGTTCTGATGATGCTCCCTGGACTACGGAGCAAAACCTTACCTTTAATGAAACATACTACATTGGAGAACGTTGTTCCAAATATGTTCTATCCCGATGAACTCGCTCCAAGCTTCATTTTCTGACAAAAAGTTGTTTTTAATTATGTTTTTATATCAAGGAAAACGCAAGGCACGTACCAGGACCGAATTAAGCCCAAAATTTAGTCAGCCTTATGCCTGAACCCGACCCGAAAAGCCTGAGCCGACTTACAAGTGCTTACTGGTGTTTTTAGTCGTAAACCCGTACGCCATTTTAGTGTAGTCTTTTTTCCAGGCGACTCCTACTTCGATTGATTCTTTCCATCTCCCGGCCGTTGAAGACGTTTTGTCGCCCGACAATAAACCAATTGTGGCGCAACACTCATGCTTGTCATCACCTGGCGCCCTATCAATTGCGCCAAAATTTCGTCCTCACGCCATGTCGGCGTCGTCTCGGAGACAACTTGTTGCGCCTCGATCCCAACGAAGCCATTCGTCTTCTGCTCCAGACCGGCCCCGCAAAGACGAGGCTCATGCCGAACATAGTAAGCCTCTCCTTAACCCATCTGAACTGGCGTCCTCCCTCAAGCATTCAGCACCTCTCAGCCTAGCCAAAGAAGCGAAAACTGAGGTAAAAAGCAGTATTATTTTTTGGGGGGGCGGTTCTCTACGGAAAGGGTTTGCTTTGATCGAATGGCTTGTTTAAAAAACTGGCTTCGATGTTATGTCATTAGTAATGTCGCGACAAGCCCTGTTTCCTTATTGTGATGAATTATTTTAGAAGCTAAATTTCACTACCGCTATTCAAGTTGCATTTTAAATTTGCCATAAATCAACTCAAGTTTCATTCAAATGTTCATCTTTTTTTTCTTTTTTTTTGACGAAGACGTTGAATTTTTATGCGAAGTCTCATTTGGCTTTACTACAGGTAAGACACGCGCATGGCATGTCAAGTTAAGAGCTCAATGCTGGGACATATGTTCTGTGTAAGCGCTACGGTAGATTCGTGATTTCCTTTTTCTCAGGAAGAAGTTAAAACTTTAAGGCAAATCATGACCGTGTTGTGTGACACGCCTAGTTTTATTGCCTTCGTTTTATTCTCGGAATTGCAATCAAAGAAGTTGATTGCTTCTTTTAAGCTTTATTTTTGCTTCGTAAAATGTGATCGTAGTAAGTGCTACATCACTCCGCCCCCCCCCTTCCCATTCTGTATTACGATTATCGGCTTTTAATATGTTTTGTTAAGCTGCAACTTTTTTTGTTTTGCATCTTCAAAATGTAAATTTAATTTCTTCAGGGTAAAAATTTAAAAGTGTCTTTGGTGGTATGCATCGAAATTTAAATGCTTCACGCGCTTCAAACTTGTAGCATTCCATGCTGCTAGCAACAATTGACCTTTGATTTTTAACTCAGCATGGGAAACTGGTTAAAACCCCATAAAAACAAATGTAAAACATATCTTATTACAGGATTCAACGAAGCTTTCGTCGTCATCCATTACCGACGTCATGCGTCCGCCGCCGATTATTCGGCGACACAAGGCTCGGCATCGCTCGGAAAGCGCCGGCGGGAATTCATCGCATCGAAGGCGAACGAAAACTCCGAACTTGGATCATCTCGAACGCCAGCGCGACTTACAGCCAACCAAGCCGAACCCATACGTTCAAATGGCATCAAGCAAAAGCAGCGGTACAAGGGGCAGTAGCGGAGCCGATTATTTCACTCGGCTAAGTTCACGAACCACTGAACCCATGCATTTGACATACAGTACCAGCCGATTTCTATCCCAGCGTTCATTCAGCGATTACAGATATCGCGGCTTGAACTGTATTGAAGATGGACGTTGCGACTTCCCCACGGTGCCTTTACACCCAGTGTACACTAGCAGTATGAAAAAGAACTCAAAGCGATCTGAATCGAAACGGAATAGCGATAAACTTAAAGAAGATTTAGGTGAGCGTTCAAGATGCAAAAACTGTCAAGCAATGTTTAATTTAGATGCCAATCCTCCTGGGTCCTGCCCGGAATCGCCTCCAGACAATTTCGAGCATTGCATTGAAAAAGTTTCGTGCATGTGTGTTCCACATCGCGTTTTAGATACCTGCTGCCGCGGCTCGGCCGATTTTTACGACCAAGAACCGTGTACTTGCGCGCGGCGACATCGAAATTCATCTTCAGTTAAGCGCTGGCTGGTTTACGGCTTTGCGTCCATTTTTTTCCCTTGTATTTGCATGTATCCCCTGCTGAGAAGCTGCCACAGGTGTGGGGTGGCGAGTCAGTGTTGTGGAGGCAGGCACCAGGCTATTCCTTATTCACCACCAGATAGCAGCAGTTCTATTAAACTGAGTTGAAGGCTGTGGTAATGACCCAATGAGGGTTATTTTTTATCTCTGCCGAAACGTCGACTTGATTTTGCGGAAAGGAGTTGCAGGCTTTTCTGGTTGATACAGACTGTTACGCACCGGATTTTGCCTGCGCGTGCGAGTACATACATACTTCATTTCATTGGTGCTATTTGCCTACGGCGCTTGCCGATCTTTGAATGTTCCCGTTTGCCTGAAGACAATTGAGACATTGCAGTGGTTGCTGATGCAGAGTCGCATTTTTTTGTTCGTAAATGACAAAAACCAGCCCTTATTGTTCGCTTAAAACAAGCTCTTGCGATTTAAAACTTAGTTGTTTTTTTTTGTTATGGTTGAAAATAAGCAGCAGGCTTTCATCCGCTGTGATTCTCTTCTAAGTCCACTATCTAAAATTTTGAGTTTATTTGTGATTAAGCAAAAATAATGTAAAGCGTTTGAAAATAACGTTTCGATTGTTATTTTTGAAGCATCGTCAAGTTTAGTCAAATTTGTAGCAGTTTCGTTAAATTTTATTTAGAAGATTGATAATGGTTGAAGGTAAACCACGAAACGTCTCTTGAAAAGTTTTACACTATTTTTGTGTATTATTTTTGATTCAATTAGTTATTCAAGTCCATTCACCTTGCTCCCTAAAGTATATTTTTAGGAGTTAATTGATGACGTGAGCTGCGGGTTGCAGATCTAATTCAAATTTGTGTTCCTGCTCTAAATCAGAATAGTTTTTTGAGTGTTGCGCAACTTGTTGGTACTGAATTATGTACGTGTATTTAAATGTGCGATTTTAATTTTTTTCAGTTATTTTCGCTTTGTCTACAGAGTGTAGTATATACTCTGCTGCATATTTTTGTTACTTGTTCAGTACCATTGGCTACAATTCAAAAATCCATTTATCAATTTTATTGCATTCTTTGTGCTGATTCCTGCTCTTCTACTGATTCATTCGAAGCGCCCTATATTTTTAACTTAATTCGGTGAGCTCCTGAAAGTTCTGTTTCAGTAGCCCCTAAAACAAGGAAATAGCAAGGTCACTAAAATTTTCACGCGTGTCCGATATCTGTTTTGGTTATTTCTATTTTCATATGTATATACTCAGCGTCACACAAAAATCTTTTTTGAAAAGGTTGCCGGTACATGTTTCAACCAACACTATACCGATACACTTAAATGCTGTACTGTGGAAACCCATTTTTTCGAAGGAAATCAAAAAAAACTAAAGCAGAAGCTATATTTCGTTATCTTTTAACATCTTCAATGGTACAAAGCGGTCTTATCATGCCTTGTTGTTCCAGCATCAGATTTTGGTACAGTTTATTGTATTGTACCTTCTTTTCTTGATTTTTTCATAGCTTTTGACAAGATGGGTTTTTGAAAAAATGTCCACCGGACAAATGGGGATTAGTATTGATTACTTCTTTCAGAATGCTTTTGGTTATTGTCACCACTAGTTGACACTGTTGTATGGGTCTGGTTGTAGAATTTATTTTTAAGTTTGGTTACGTATAAAGGTCATTCGAATATCAGTTAATTTCAAGTGGGGAAATTTCGTTTTCATTGGTTAAGTGAATAGTAAACAAACATATACCTTACTCGGGTTCAATCTTTGCAATTTTCAAGCAGAAAATCTTTGGATCGCTGCCTATTTTTTCTTTATTGATTAAGTCATATTCAGAAATGCGTTTAGCTTATAATACCTTATACCGCGCTGAACAAACTCAAAATAATCGGAACTTGTTTTTAGTTTGGGTTGGGTTGTTTCATAACTAGATTAGGCTTAACTGTGCAAATTTGGAGATCGTATAGTCTGATCTTTGTTTGTAGGAAGTACTTGTCTTTTATAAAGATTAATAATGGGAACTAAAGGAAATGGTTTGGACAGCGGTGAGCTAGCTATTTATACACCTGTTACATAAAAAGTCCAATTTTTGAAATTATTTCTTAAATTCCATCTTTGCACTAAACAAATAAAAACCTGACAATTGTATCTTTTCTGATGTTAAAATGATGAAAAATCTCTGTTCTATTTTCGTGCTTTAGTTCAAATAGTCCAACTTAATAAAAGTATTTATGTTTGGATTTTGGGCAAGTTGTTGCTGTCCACGCCATTAGTGAACGTGCATATTAATATTTTTAAATTTTGAGTGGGTTGAGAGCGCAAGTGTGAAAAAAAAGTGTAACATTGGTTATGTAATGACTGCAACGTGCAGTCTTGTGCCGTAGCAATTATGTGATGGTTTAAATTTACTAAAGCTATTATAATTGTTAGAGTTATTTTTTAAAAGGATTTATTTAGAATTCAGCTTGAGCTTAATATAGGTCATTGCGTCTTATTTCGAAGAACCTTTTAACTTTAAAAACATCCGATTTTTTTTCCTTTTAGTAAGATGCTGGTACTTTACGTGCCTTTTGTTTTGGTTTTGTTAAAATTTCATGCATATTTCGAAAATTTTAGTGCTTGTAGCAATGCATTGTCGTAGGTGCTGAAATTGACAACTCATAGTTTCGGCCGCAACCGCTTCTGCGCTTTCCGCGAACTAAATATAGTGGTACAAAAGCTTGCGTCAAAGAAAAAAGGCGTAAAGCGCACCTCACTGTCAAATGCCGTGTCACTCTGAATGCGGAATGTTAGTACTCTAAAAGCCGCCTTAACAGTGCAAATTTTAAGTTTTCAATAAGTTAACTAAAATGTAGGTGCAACATCAATGACCTAAATAATTGAAATTTGTAGCAAATTGGTCTGATAGTAACTTAGCAAATGTATATTAAAGTTGAGTTGCAGTAAAGAAAGCCTATTACTTTCGGAGCATTTTGATCATTGATCAGGTTTGCATTAATTTAATCTCTATATTACGCCTAATATCAACACTAATTTTAACATATAACTTTTGGCACTAACGAAAATTTAGCGGATATACATTGCTCATTTTTTGCAATATTCTAATTAGAAATACTAGCAAAACAGAAACATTTTTCTGTTTTCCAACACAAAGAGCCGAAACTATTCCCAATAATCCATAACATTTCGTTTTAAATTTGGTATTTTTTAAACAGCTTTGCGAAAGGAAGTTGTTTATTAAGATTTAAAAATGTTGGCTTGTTATCGTGCGTATCTAAACTATGCCCTTGTGCTCTGATCTCTTGAGATAAGGCCAAGGCTTTATACCTAAACTTTTCCGGTTAGGTCTTCTAAAGTTTCACTGAACCGCAAAAAAAATCGAAATATCGTTGTTGAAAACCGTTCTAAAGTAGATTAAATTTTCCACCCGATATATGATGGACCAATACTCGTATGCAGATTGTTCAGAAACGCCCCCAGCGTCCTTGAAAGACTTTTAATTTTAGGTGGCAATGACATTTTAGGCATGTTTAAAAACAAGTGATTATGCCAACATGGATTTAGTTGCGAGAAATTTTGATATAAAACCTCAAAAGGTTTTTACTTCAAGAGCAAACAAAAAATCATATTCACGAATTACCTTTTGTCTCGCGTATCAAATTTTGATTTGTGGAACGATCGTAAATGCAAGTAGGAATTATTTGTGTTTATGATTGGCCACTATTTGCAACGCAACTAGAGATATGGAAGCGGAAGTTGGAAGGACTACAACTGCACCACATTCGCTTTGGTTGTTCGATTTTATGCCAAACGATGTACACTTGAATTTGATGCTTCGTTTTTTTTTTTGTTTTGTTTTTATTTGTTCAATTCATGACTAAAAATCACGTTAATGGACTTGCATTTTGGTTCCAAACTTTTTCGTGTGGGGCTCCATTAAATCAAATGACAAACCAAATTTTCCATTTTCTTCAAGTTTTCGTAAGCCGTTTTTAACCCTTCTAATCCAAAATTGCACCGAAAGAAAAATTGCCTGCCAAAACAAGTAATAGAGTATGGAAACGATTTGAAAACTGGGCTTCCTCACCCATGTTTTTAGCGGGAAGTGGCGAAAGGTTTTGGGCATGATTTTGCGTAAAAGAAGTGAGCTCATTTACTTGTGCTCTGTTTCGGTGCAGTAGGTTTTTAAAGTTAATGTTTTGATTCAAAAGTACGTGTGCTCTGAAAAGTGGGAAGTAGGAGGATTGTTTTGAAATAGTTTTTTATGGCTGCTGCCATCGTTAATCGTGTCTCGGAAAGTTCTTCGTTGTTCCTGCGATTGTGTTTACCTATTTTGCTTGTTTTTGTGTTTATTTATTTTTCTGCACTGAAAAGTTTTCCGTATGCTTTTTTGAAAAAAGTCCGTAACTCGATAACAGTTAAAAAATTAAATATTTTAGGTACCGATCGCGTCTGTGATTATTAAATTTTAATTGTAATTGCATGGTAAACCTGAAATTGCATTGAGGGTTGTATGTTATAACTTTGTTTTTCTCGCTTTGACGTTTCATTAAAGGGTGACTAATGGTCTATACCCTGGAAAAACTTAAGATGTAAATAACGGTATAACCCACTTAAAAGAAATCTTCTGTTCACTTACTGATTTGAAATTTGTCTTGAAAAGATGTTTCATCAACCACAGCTATCCAAAAATCCTATTTTTATGAATATATTAGCAGTATAGTCCTTTTTTGCTTTGTTGCTATGCTAAGCAGAAATAACTGTAAAATTGAACAAAAATAATCTTTTTTTTAGCCTAAGCGAACCAGAAAAATGCGAGAAAAACTTCTATACCGTCGTTAAAATTGACGGGAGTTTGGTCTTATTTACTTGATCTAAATTTTGCTGTCATTAATCTTACACGCAGGGTTTTAGCGTAACTACTATCTATATCATTACTACAGTTCGATTTGTATGTGATAGTGTAAACAATAAGGATTCTGTCGTTTTGCAGTTTGAACTGATTTGAAGTTAAACGAAAATTAGCAGATTTGCTCCACGTACTAAACATTGTTTTGTGCTGATTTTGTTTTTCGTTTCCTATTTGAATACGAAGCACCATTTTCGATTGAATTGCACGTTTACGTGTGACATTTCTAGAGCAAGGTAGAGATCTTTCAGTTAACTTTTTGTTGCGCAGCTGCAGGAGTGCAGGGATACAACAAGAAATTAAAATTCTTGGATACTTCTTTTGCTCGCTGAATTATGCCGAAGGATTTGATAAGGTGGTGGGATTCAGAGCTCAATTTCGCGTCATTATGCCTGCGAATACGGCTCTCCTCGAAGGAATGTCACGATTGACAACACTGTGTCCAATTTGACCGCCCCGTAATTAAAAACAAACCTTTCGTTCTAGAGGTGAACGCGTTACCATTCGACAAGCTGGTAGGTTAGATGTACAAGAATAGGGAAGAACTTTCAGCAAAGTGGTCCGTTGTAGAAGTAACAATATAGAGTTGGGTTATGATAAGTGGAGTTCGAATTCAACCGATTCAAAAAAGTGCTCGACAGTATAGGCCAGAGCAAATATACCACAGTAGGGTGGAGTGAAAAAAATTTTTTTTGGAAATTCAAAAAGTGTAGTTTGGAAATGCTGGCAAATGATCTAAAAATGGAAAAAAATCGACTTGAGCCAGTTGCCACCTACCATGGGCTGGCTACCCCCCCAAAAATTGGTCGCGGGGGTAAAATGGCCATAAAATCATGTTAATTGATGACCGCTAGTCGTAGAGACCTGATTTATAGCTCAAAAGTTGCAGAATCATCATGTTTCTATGAGTGCTAAGAGGACTTTTTTGTCTATTTCAATCATAAAAAAAGTTACAGTCAAGAAACCGGATTTTCATGCTAAAATTGCATCATAGAGAATTGTGATTCACTACTAGTTAAAGGCGGTGAATCATCCAGCCAATTTCAGTGGTTTACAACAGCTAAAATTGAACTATAATTTTTGATATTTTTTGTTTTAATTTTGGGACTGCGGTTGCAAAGATATTCAACAAACGCAAAAAGATGTCCCCTCGAAAAAAGTTTTTGGAAACTCTGAGTTTTGATCTTCCCGCCAAAACCACAGTAGGCCTAAAGGTTTAGAGAACTGTGGTAGGCCTAATAGTTTAGAGGTAGTTTATTTCTAAATAGTTTAGACCTAATTAGGCCAAACTATCTCTAAACTATTAGACTTAATGGTTTAGAGATAGTTCGGCCTAATAGTTTAATAAGATTAGGTTAGGCCTAATAGTTTAGAGAACTGAGGTTTTGGCGGGAAGATCAAAACTCAGAGTTTCCAAAAACTTTTTTCGGGGGGACATCTTTTTGTGTTTGTTGAATATCTTTGCAAACGCAGCCCCAAAATTAAAACAAAAAGTATCAAAAATTATAGTTCAATTTTAGCTGTTGTAAACCACTGAAATTGGCTGGATGATTCACCGCCTTTAACATGAACTCTTGTAATTCGTAACTTGCTAAGAAATTTGATTTTAGGGGTATGTCGTACAACATATTACTGTAGTAATGCGAAGTGCACAACAAAAGTGAGTGCGAGGCTGGCAAACATAGATGTGTTATCAACAGTCAACACAACATAAAAACATTTTACGAAAATTGCATTTTAGTGTCAAACTTTTTTAACAATTTGCGAGATCTAATTTTTTGGCGAATAAGTCCGTCTCTTCTTTCAAATCCAGTGACTTGTGCTGATGCTTCCGTTACCAATTTGACATGTCTTTCGACAGTTTGATTGTGGCATGGATGGTGTAAAATTAAGGGTTTCATTCGACAGTCTTCAATTTCAGAATCGGACAAATGTCTAATAGCTGGAGGTTGTTGCTGACAAATTTCCACATCAGCCAACTCATAGTATGTGTCTGCTTCCAAGTTTAAAGTAGGAAGGTGAAATAAACGAACTGAGGTGTCGTTCTTGCGAAGTGAAAGAACGTGATTCACGCCCTTGTCTCGAACAGCTTGATCGTCATCTCCTAACATTGCGATCAAAATGCTTTCTGGATGGCCAAAATATCCATTTCTTTGAACAACATTTTGAGCTACTTGTCGAAGATCTTGATTTGTCAGACTGTTAATTCTTTTGATCAAGTTGAAAAAAACTTTAGAACCATGTGTTAGTTGGTTGTATAACTTGATTTCAAACCAAGTGGGAAAATAAACAGTTAAACAAAAGTTAACTAAAATTTCCAAGTTCTGAGGTGGTTCATCAAGTGACACTTAACACCGCAAAATTCTACAACCCAAAGTCAACCATCTTGAATGCACCACTGGGCCAACTTCCAAATATTGTAGATCATCATCACAATTACCAGTTATAATTGCCAAACAGATTTTGTAAGCGTAGTATTGATCTGTACTCAGGTCATCAATGACATGAGGTGGAAGTTTTGGAAAAGAAGAAATAAGGACGAACACTTGCTTAAACTGAGTAACTGGCCAACTTGATACAGGACCCTGTATTTTTTACCTATTGGTCCGGCAAATGTATCTGGACCACTTGTTGCCCCATCCAAAGCAGCAAACACATGTCGCAAGGGAAGTTCATTTGTGTGTAGTAAACACACAACCCACTGAAGAGGTCTGTGTAATAATTCTTCTAAACTTCGAATGCATCCATTGTGTTTGCCGGTCATAGAAGCAGTACCGTCAGTGCCAACTATTGCAAGCTTGCCTTCCAATTCCGTACCACTGAAAGAATCAAACAACTTTTGGGCAATTGTTCTACCTTTGCCATCTTCAGGAGAAAAGTGAGTAAGGTAATAACTTCCTGGCTTACCAACTACTGTATAATGTTCTTCCAGTTGAACAGACCGATAATACTTCTCATTTGGACCTTGTGCAACAATTTGGGTTGCATCTTTGCGGCCATCCAAATACACTGCGTTCACCAATCCAAAGTTTTGTTGCTCTTCGCTCCGGATTTCGTTTCGGCATCTTTCACGCTCTCTTCGTAGTTTACTACGATCAATGATGCGTGTTTTATCATCTTCAGTAACTAAACCAACATCCACTAGGACACTGTTTGCAACTGCAGCAGCTGCTCTATCCGATAGCTGGTAGCGTTCACAAATTCTGGCAAGGTTTGGCCATTTTTTGCGATTTTGAATGGATGGATTTGGCATTTCCGCTAAGAACTGAGAAACTGCAGATGATTGTGATGTGTCTGTGCTTGTTGATGCCAAAGATTCGGACTCCGAGACATAATCAGTAGTTGACAGAGTAATAATTTCATTTTGGCATTGTGAAATTGGGGCATTGACATGTGATTCTGAACGTCGTATAAATTTTTGGTCAGATGAGGTCAAAGGCAAAGCTACATCTAAACATTTTCCAATACGCCGACTCTTTTGATCTTCATAAAATACAAAATCTTCATCAGTCATTCGCAACTTGTGGTCTTTTTCCAAACGTCTTCCTTGTTCATTGTCATTGCAAATCACGTCGAACAACTTATCTATATCTGACAAGAACTCCGCTTCTTTTTCCAAAAAAGATGCTCCACGTTTTTTCTTGGGATACCGATCAAGTTTGCTGAAAGCTACCACCAGTGCCTGTACTTTTTTAGATATAGTTCAGTAATGTAATGGATAAACATTACACCACACCCATCTGTCATGTATTTCTTTAGCAACATCATTTGCAACGTCCACAGTTCTAAAATTTTCGAATTGGATGATCCTCTCTAACACTTGACATTTGGTGGGTAGTATACCGGATGGAAAGCTTTTACTTCCAGTGAAAGTGTATCCACTATGTAAAACTTTAACGTTGCTTGCACTTCGCCTGGTTGTCATAGCTATAAACTACGGTGGTTATCAAGTTATTTCATTAATAGTACTAAGCACCTAATTACTTATCTACAAAGAAAAAAATCTTTAAAAATTTGTAAGGATTAAGTAGACGTAAGCCTACGTCTACCTAATCCTTAAAAAAAGCTATGTTACACCTGCCAAAACTAGTTTTTTGACAGTAACTTTTTTTATGATTGAATAGACAAAAAAGTCCTCTTAGCACTTACAGAAACATGATGATTCTGCAACTTTTGAGCTATAAATCAGGTCTCTACGACTAGCGGTTATCAAGTAACATGATTTTATGGCCATTTTACCCCCGCGACCAATTTTTTGGGGGGTAGCCAGCCCATGGTAGGTGGCAACTGGCTCAAGTCGATTTTTTTTCTATTTTTAGACCATTTGCCAGGATTTCCCAGAGGTGGGCAAAGCGCAACCTCCGCAATTGCGTAAGTTGCGTTGCGCTTTAATTTGTTATTTTGAAACATTGGGGAAGTTGCGTTGCGGAATAAAGCCTATAAAATTTGTTGCGTTTTAATTGCGTTGCGCTTTCAACATTTTTTTCGGTTAAAAGCGCAATTCTATACATTGAACCTAATTTTTCTCCATTTCCATCGTAATATTGATAATTTCGGGCTTGTTTAGCAAATTATTTACTCTTTTTCAGTCTAAAATTGCAAAAAACGCAGTATTTGCATTGTGTTGTAAAATTTCGATTGCGAAACTTAGGTTGCGCTTTAACTTGGTACGAAAATACCGTTCCGCAATTGCGAAATTGCGTTGCGCTTCAACTGAATCAAAAAGTTCATTGCGGAAGTTGCGCTGCGCTTCAGAAAGCAAAAAAATTCAATTGCGCATTTTGCGCTGCGCTTTGACTGGTTGAAAAGATCGTTGCGCTTTGTTGCGTTGCGCTTTTGATATAATGTTATTTATGCCCACCTCTGGGATTTCCAAACTACACTTTTTTGAATTTCCAAAAAAAATTTTTTTCACTCCACCCTAATACCACAGTACACGTCAAAAATTTAAAATAATGCAGTCTGCTTCACCCGTAATCGGGATAGTTTTTGGTACCGGTAGTAGAGTAGGTTATTTCATGGTGCACCTTTAGTCTTATTCGAAATAAGTAGCTCTACCAAAGTATATTAATGAATAAAATTGATGTGACAGCAAGTGGGAAAAAGCACAAGAAGTAAATATTGCCCGAATACAACTGCCTTCGGGCAGGATTGTCCTAGACTCCTTGTCATATAAGCACGCTCAATCCTAAAGCAATTTGAAGTAAACACGGCAAAATTCGCATTCAAAAATGAAGTTTCAGGCCGATTGGTCGAAATTTGAATGAAACAATAGATTATCATATTTTAAAAAGACGGTTCGGAAAACCTTTTTTCTGGAGGTCGTTGCCTCATGTATTTCTAACCGTAACGTTGGCGTGCAAAAGTTTTTTGTCATCGTGTTGTGCCAGAGCACTCTTTTCACAGATGTTTGTTTTTTAATCAGCAGTTTCGTAATGGGCAATGGCTTTTTTTGTAAGCAGCTCTAGACTGAGTAGATTGGCCTACGGTATTATCATCATCATATTTATTTATTTACCAAGTAACGTCATATCACAAGAAAAAACTGCAACTTCCTCTAGGTATATCACCAAAGCATCGAAATAAGCAATTCCTTTAAAACCAAACACACAAACTTGCAGAGTCAAAGCGATATTTAGTCACTTGGTGAGGAGACAGCGAAGGACCGAAAGGTCATCTAAGTCTACTGCCACCTCACCAAGTTAAGGTTAAAAAAAAAAACAGCTTCTAGATTTTCTCAGTCTGCTACTTTCTATGATAAAAAATTTTACGCAAAATTAAAACAAAGTGTTGCAAGGATATGTGCACTTTGTACAGTGTATACACAAAACTCACAGTCACCATGTAAAGAAAATGCAAGACAACATTAGAATTGTTCTGACTCTAAGCATACTAAAAAATAAAAATGCTGTAACTACAGATTGGATAGAAATAAAATTAATAAAGTTCATAATGCTTATTTATGTTTTATAGAATTTAAAGTGGGCAATTAGAGTGAAAAAAAAAATCTCCTTGCTTTGTTTTGTATTGTTTGGCAATATGTCATTAGTACTGGTACAATTTCCAATACCAGTATATATCAACCTCAGTCAGTTATTGCAAAATTACTAATAATTCATGGGGACATCAAAATGAGAGATGACGTTTTGTAATAAATGTGTGATAGATGAATGCACCAAACTCATGCTATTCAAGCAAAAAATAGGTTATTGTTGAACTAAAGCATAAATATGCAACTATGATTCCTGTAATTACTACTGCATTGCTAATAGAAAGCTGTTATTCTAGCTTTTATCGGTTTCATAGTTTGATAAAAAATGAGCTTTAACAGCTTTTTTAAATCTGTAGAATGAAACTTCTTTCATACTGCTTGGAATTTCATTCCAAATTTTAATTCCTGCGAATGATAGAGACTTTTGCCCTAACCTTGTTCTAGTTCTTGGAAGAAAGAAGTTGTTTTTGTGGCTCAATCTTGTCTTATGTGTATAGCAGTTTTTCATTAGGTTAAACTTATCTGAATTTGCAAAAGATAATACATTATTGTGAATTTTGTACATTAGCTTTGCAGTTTCCAGAGAGTAAATATCCTTGAGTTTTAAGCATTTAGCTCGATAGAACAAAGGATTAGTATGCTCACGATATCCACTTCCAGTTAACAATCTGATGCTTCTTTTTTGCAGAATAAAGAGTGGTGCTAATGTTGATTTTGAAGCAGTCCCCCAACTACTTATGCAGTATTGTAGATGAGAGTATATGAGGCAGTGGTAAACAGATCTTAAGGTTTGCTCATCTACAAAGTGTTTTAATTGATTAAGGGCCCAAGATCCCCTTGCTACCTTTGAACATTGTTCCTTGATTTGTTGTTTCCAGTTTAGATTGTCGTCTATGAGAACGCCTAGATACTTTATGTGATGTGATTGCTTGATTGGATTATTATCTATTGATACTTTGAGTTCAGGTTTATTTTGTTTTGTTGTCACTACCATAAACTCAGTTTTATTAAAGTTAATTGATAATTTATTCACCTTGAACCAATTGCTTACATTGAGTAATTCATCATTAATATTTTGTTGCAATGTTGAAACATTAGAATGGGAGAGAGTAAGGTTTGTATCATCAGCAAAAAGATGAATTGTGGAATTTGAGGCAAGTGGTAGATCATTGATGTAAATATTAAATAACAACGGACCTAGAGTTGATCCCTGAGGAATACCGCAAATAACATCTCTTGACTTGGATTTATGTTGATTTACAATTGTATACTGTTGACGGTCAGTCAGGTAACTTGTTAGTAACTGTAATGGTAATCCTCTAATTCCATACTTTTCTAGTTTCTTGATCAGTATTGTGTGATTGATGGTATCATATGCTTTTCTTAAATCTAAGAAAATAGAACATGTAATGAGCTTTTTATCCATATTGTCAAGTAGCTTATTGTAAATATCTAAAACAGCTTCATTTGTTGAGCAATTTTTCTTAAAACCATACTGGTTTGGACTAATCAAATTATTGCTCACAAAATAATTGTTTAGTTGATCAAGCAGACACTTTTCAAAAAGTTTGGCAAAAGGATTTAAAATAGAAATAGGGCGATAATTACTACATAACTCTCTTTCGCCTTTTTTGAAAATTGGAACAACTTTAGCGGTTTTTAACACTTTTGGAAAATATCCTGTTGATATGCATGCATTAAAAATGTTAGTTAGAACTGGAGCTATAACAGAGCCTGACATTTTTATATACTTAGCAGGAATTCCATGTCTTCCTGTACTTTTTGATGGATTCATAGCTCTGATGTAATTCACTACTTCTTCTTCAACTATTGGTTCTAGAAAAAACGAATTGCAACTACTCTGAATCAAAGATGTGGCATTAAATTTGCCATCAATTATAGCTGGTGTTTCGATTGTAGACACAAGGTTAACTCCTATCTCTATGAAATATTTATTGAACAAGTTACTGATGGCCTGTGGACCTTGTGCACTTTCACTTTTGGAAGCATACATTTTATTAGGAATGTTATTTTTCTTCACATTTTTCAAGTGAATAATTTTATTTATAATTTTCCAAAGCGACGAGGTGTCATGCTTATTATCATTCACTAAATTTTTAATGTAAAGTCGTTTTGCATATTCCTTAATATGAGTCAGTTTATTTCTACAGACTTTGTATTGTGCCCATGTATTACTGTCATTTAATTTAAGGGCTCTTTTGTACAATAAATTTTTTTGCTGGATTGATATAAGGATTCCTTTGGATAACCATGGTTTGTTTTTTAGTTTTGTTTCCTTTCTGCTTTGTTTTCGTAATGGTGCATGTATGTTTAAAGTCTTATGAAAAATGTCAATAAACTTCTCAATGTAGTTGTCAATGCATTCCTCTTTGATATCACCTAATAGCTCCATTCCTTCAGTTAATTTGTCTAGAAATTTTTCTACTTCAAAATTTTTTGTATCACGAATTAGGGTGACAGTTGATTTTTCACTCTTGGGCAGGCTTAAATTAGAGCACACCATTACTGGCAGATGATCACTTACATCTTCCACCAGAATAGAACTTTTGTGTTCACCCACTACATTGTTTGTATAAACATGATCTAAAAGAGTTGAGCTTGTAGTGGTTATTCTTGTCGGGTGTGTAATTAAGGGAATGCAGCCTAAGCTATATGTTAAATTCATGAAATCTTTAATATTGATATCAGAGTTACTTTTCAACAAATCTGCGTTGAAGTCTCCTCCGATATAATACATCAATTTTCCACTATTCAATTTTTCAATGGTTGATTCAAAACTCTTGCAAAACTCTGATAATTTCTGTTTAGGGTGTCTGTAAATTACCCCCACTATACATTTTTTGTTATTCCCTAAATCTAGTTGAATCCACATATCTTCACAGTTAGGAATGTTTAAATCAAACTCCTTGCAAATTGAAATTGATAAAGACTCCTTAATAAACAATCCTACTCCTCCCCATCTTGTAGTTGTGCCTTTGTGGTAAAAATGGTACCCACTTAACTTTGCATTGTATACCTGTAACAATTTAAGTTTGGTTTCACTTACAGCAATGATATCAGGTAAGATATCATAATTTGTTAAAAGTTCATTCAATTTATCAAAATTTGCATTTAAGCTTCTTATATTCACGCAAAGCAAAGAAAATTTACACTTTTTGTTAATAATATTGGCTTCGACCTGTGAGCAGTATTTTGAGTCAACCAAACCAGAATTTAAATCATTTAGTAAGCTTTTTATCTTGTTGTCTACCTGTAAGCATTTAGCTGGGAAAAATGAATTATTTGTGTGATTAATATCAAAGTTTAGTTTGTCATCATTTCTCATTTCATTTAACAATTGCTTATCATCTAGGGTTTGAAAAGGAAACAATTCACTGTAACAATTTTGGCAGAGGTATGGTTTAGTAGAAGAACAAAGAGTGTGAAATTTAAGGGGACTAATGACTGTGCATTTGAGATGAATCCATCCACCACATATATCACACTGAATAGCACACTGGTTCCTTTTACAAGGTCTTAAACATATTTCACATGGACATTTAACTGGCATTATCAAGCAGTCAAACCAATGAAAGATTCTACACTACAGTAGTTAGACAAAATAGCAAATTTAAAATCAGCCACAAAATATGCAGAAAAAGTTGTTTTGAATTTAAAATGAAAACAGGTGAAAAGTAACTTTCAATATACTGGTAATCATAAATTTAGACAAAAAGGTAGGCCTACAGAAAAAAAAAAAAAAAAAGTCAGATCCAACTATGTACACAAAAATACAAAAACTACTAATGTCAGATCCTGCTATGTAGTCACAAAACACTAAAAGAGTGCTGAGTGTCAGGTTGAAGTATCCTTCTTATTCATACACCCAAGAGTTGTTAGCACAGCAATAATTGTTAAGTTCACCTTCTTTAAACCATAAAGCTATTTCTTTCTTTGCTGTTTCCACAGAGTCAGATCCATGACATACGTTTCTCCCAAAGTCAATACAATAATCTCCACGAATTGTTCCAGGAAGATAATCAACAGGGTTAGCCTCTCCAAGCATTTTACGATCAGTTTTAACTGCTCCTTTTCCTTCCCAAACCATTGCCACAACTGGCCCAGACAACATAAATTCAACAAGTTTTGGGAATAATGGTTTTGAACTAAGATCTGCAAAGTGCATTTCTAGCAAATCTTTACTGGCAGTCGTCATTTTCATGGCACAAAGCCTAAAACCTTTCTCCTCGAAACGGCAAATTATTTTGCCAACTAAACCCAGCTGAACACCATCTGGCTTCACTGCAATAAAATCTTCAAGAAAAAGTTGGATTTGACCAAAGAGGGGGAAGGCTTGAACCAAAAGTTAAAAGATTCCACCACCAACTATAAATAGGTCTACCACTAGGCCTACCGTTTAATCTATTTTTCCTGTCTTATTCAAATAGAATAATTGAAACGACCTACGCTCACGTAGTGTTTCTTTGTTTTTACTCAGCCATGTTCAAACTAACGAGTGCGAAGTTTCAGACTTCTGCTTATAACTCGAGAACGGTTAGATCTCAATGCCTTAGATACGTCTCACAGACTCAGTCTCACGCCTCCCTTCACATTTGAATTGAAACAATTACTGTAGTTAAAATAAATCAAAAACAGCTTCTAAAAGGACGATCACGCTTCTTTCGCATTTTCGATAATTGTTCAACGTGGACGAGGCGATCAAATCCGCTTTTTTTACCAGAACACCAGTATCGTTAGGGTCGAGGCTGGCTGTTTTTCAATTTTAGGGAATTTTAACCTTAATTATTTGTTTATAATTTCTTAAATTTTGTTGAAGAATTAAGTGACGCAAATGCAGGAAAAAAAGCTGTATCTTTAGGTATTGTGGCGGTCCTCCTTCCAGACTGTCACGGGAGGGGCCACAATTTCCTTCCAGCTTGATAAATTTACTCGATTACTTGCTTGTTTTCCATTTTATTGTATGTTACCAAAAAGAATACATTAAAATTACCACAATTGTTGATTAACGCAGATGAATTCCGGTAGATGCTTATCCTGCCACGTTGGCAGCCAAAAGAGAAAGACTAATTGTTTTTCGCTGCGTCATAGAAAAAAAAGAGTTGCCCAAAAAAAATGTAATTACGAAAAACGGAGTTAACCGTATTCCCACAATACCCCCCACCAAGGCATCGGACGATTGGTACAATCGACCGAAGCCTGAATGAAGAATCTGTGGGAATACAAAAAAAAAACTTACGACAAAGAAACGAACTAATGTAATCACAGCGGAGCATTGAAACAAGCAAATGACACAACAAAAAACTGGCACAAATAAAAGAATCAGCCTCCGCTTTAGGCTGGGGACAAAAAAAAGAAAAGTTGAAAAAAAGTATCCAAAGAGTGGTTGAAGGAATAATCTTCTCAGACAGTTCTTGTTGCAAAGTCCACAAAGGATTGCATATTTCCAGATCAGACGTCGGTGGCTGCGAGCGAGGGACAAAAGAATTTGAACGACACATTGCTGAAATAATTTGGTATAGAGCAAAAACAAAGTCTGCTCCAAAACTCAAAATAAAAAAAATCCAGGGGTGGAGAAGGGAAGGTGTCCTATTTTGGAGTTTCAGATGCAAAACGGAGAGCAGCTAGGGACCGACCCCCCACCAAGCTTAGCTAAGAAAAAAAGAAAAAGGGTGCGATTACAAAAAAAATTGCCGAAAGCGAAACCGATCTCAGCAAAAAAAACTGCTGAGCCTAAACCAGGCTACATCAAGCACGTCACAGACACACACAAAAAGGTATCCAGCCACAAGGTTTCAAATAGAAAAGTGGAGTATCAAGAGCAGTAACAGCAGTATGATAGCTAAAACTAAGAAGGAAGGATTAAACAGAGAATAAATTTGGAACTCAGCAACCGTACCCGATAGAAAAAGTCGGCGAGGTCTCCAATGGAGTCTGGGGTGCACGACCCAGAGCTGTGGACGGTGATCAGTCGTCCACCCATGAAAAACAACGCCGAAAACCCGAGAAAAAAATTCTAACACATCCTAGCCGTGGTTCGACTCTCTGAGCAAAACTGAAATAACCAAGCAGCAACGAGTAAAAACAAAGCAATGAACAATAACGCAGGCGTGATAAGGCTGTAAATCCTCCGAAAGAAACGGGCGCTTGTACCCAACAAAAAAACTCATGAAAACAAACTAAAGCATCAAATTAACCGAAAAGGAACTGTTTAGCTTTACAAAGGGACAAAATCGTCAAAACGGGCGGGCATGCGAATTATCCTTCCCAGCCTGTTGCGAAAAACAGGAGCAGGTTGCTCATCAAACGGCGCTGCTGCCAACTCCACAGGATTAGAGGACTCGCAAGCTACGTTGCCATTGGATGTACAGTCCAAACAATCGTCGTCTGTTACGTTTTCTAACAAATTAGCGGCTTTCAATCTATCAATGCTCACCGTGTCAATTCTGCTGCCAAGGTCTAGAGTGAAAAACTTGGCATGTTTCGACACAACACGAAATGGTCCTTTGTACGCTCTGTGAAATCCACCACTCGTCTCATCGCGTACAAAAACATGATCACACGTCGCCAATGCTTTTTCAACGTAAGTGTCGCGTTGGGTGTGATAGTTGGTCGGCGGAGCTTTCAAAGACGACATTAAGGAGTTAAGCTCTTTTACGTATGTCGTCTCACAGACCGATTTAGGCGACTCAAAAAACTGACCAGGCAGTCGCAGGGTAGTGCCAAACGTCATTTCCGCCGAAGAAAGTCCATGGTCACTTTTAGGGGCAGATCGCAGAGCGAGTAAAACCCAAGGCAGGTTGAAAAACCATCTGTGCGGCTCTCTTTGGGCTTTAAGAGCCGCCTTCAAAGTTCTGTGCACTCTCTCACAAAATCCGTTAGCTTGGGGTCTATACGCACAAGTGTGGTTTAGTTTACAACCCAAAAAACTGCACAATTCATTCCGCAAGTGCGAAGTAAACTGAACTCCGCGATCACAAGTTAACTCTGTTGGGCAACCGCATCTGGCAACCCAAGTGTGCAAAAATGCGTCAGCACATTCTTTGGCGCTCGTGCCCTTAAGGGGCGCTACTTCTACGTGCCTCGTAAACCTGTCAATGAAGGTCATCAAATACGAAAAACCGTTACACTCAAGCAATGGGCCTACAATGTCGCAATGAATGTGGGCAAATCTGGCGTCAGGAGTTTTAAACCTTTGCAAAGGGGTTTTATTGTGGCGAACAATCTTAGACTGCTGGCAAGGGATGCAGGTTCTAACAAACATTGCCACATCTTTTCGCATTCCCTTCCATACGAATCGCTGACCAATCAACTCTCTGGTCACTTTCACACCAGGATGCGCTAAAGAATGAACTTCGTCAAAAATGCGGAAGCGCAGCTTTTGCGGAACTAGAATTCGAGGTACATTACAAGATTTGTCTACCCAAATGCATTCGCTAGAGCAAGGGATAGTGACCTTCTCCAAACACAAGGAATGAGTTTTATCTCTGATCATATCAATTATCTCTGAATCAGTCTGTTGCTCAGCAGAAATCTCGAGCAAATCTACCGTCTGGAAGTCGCCAAACACAGCGATAATGTCAGGGGGTCGACTCAAACAGTCCGCAACCACATTTTGCTTCCCTTCAATGTGGCGAATATTTGACGTAAATTCAGAAATGAATTGCAGCTGTCTCAGTCGCCTACCAGAATACTCCCTATGGTTAGACCTCAGAGCAAAAACTAAAGCGGAATGGTCCGTTTCAATCACAAAATCGCGTCCCTCTAGAAAATACCGAAAATGTTTTATCGCTAGGAATATAGCCAACAATTCCCTATCAAAAGTAGGATAATTTTTCTGTGTAGCGTTTAACGACTTTGAAAAGAAACCAATCGGTGTCAACTCACCACTCACAACTTGATTAAGAGCAGCCCCAACAGCTCCATCCGAAGCGTCACAAGTCAAAATAGTTTCTCCTCCTTTAATCGGAAAAGCTAAACTAGTAACATTTGCCAAAATGTGTCTAGCGGACTCGAAAGCATCAATACTTTCCTCTGACCACGGGATGCTTTTCTTGCTGTTCTTCTGTGGGGAAAGAAGCCGTTCCAAGGGGTGCAATAATGCTCCAGCCTGCGGGATGAAGCGTCGATAGAAGTTGATCATCCCCAAAAATTTTCGCAGTTGTCGCATGGTTTTAGGCATGGGGAAGTTTTGAATAGCTTCAACTTTTTGAACCAGAGGTAGGACTCCTTTGTGACTAATCCTGTGTCCTAAAAAGTCAATTTCAGGGACTTTGAAAATGCATTTGTCGCGATTCAGGATTAAGCCGTATTGGGATAGGCGTTCAAAGACCAATTGTAAGTGTCGGAAATGCTCCTTCTCGTTCCGACTGAAGATGAGGAGATCGTCAATGAAGCAAAAGACATTAGGAATTCCTTGAAGAACTTCATGCATGAAACGTTGAAAAGAGTTGGCTGCGCAAGAGATTCCCATGGGGAGGCGTCGAAATGCAAAGTTGCCCAACGGCGTAATGATACTCGTTTTGCATTGATCTTCTGGGGCGATTTCCACTTGATGGTAACCTTTGTACAAGTCAAGGCTTGAGAAAACGATTGAACCTTCCATATCACCCACAAAGTCAGATAAAAGGGGAATGGAGTAGCGGTCTGATATGGTTTGTCGGTTTAGTTGACGAAAGTCTCCAGTAATTCTCCAGCCGCCGCCTTTTTTCTGGACTAGATGCACAGGGCTAGCCCATTCACTCTCGCTTCTGTAAATGATTCCCAATTGGAGTAGCTTATCCAACTCCGTGCGTAAGATCTCCAACTTTTCTGGGCTTAATTTTCGAACTTTAGCAACACATGGTGGGCCAGAGGTGCGTATATGATGCTGAGTCTTATGCTTAGTCGGTTTTTTAAAGTTGTCAACCTCAAACAAATCAGAGTAAAAAGTGCAAAGCCTATCAACCGAGTCAAAACTACCAACATCAACTAGGCTATTTTCAACAACGTTAGCTGGCAGTTCGGGACAGGACTTATGGTCCAAAACAGCATCCTTATGCAATGCCTCATCCTCTGATGAAAAACTATTGTCGACATGCTCAACAGCTTCAGCGATCGAAACGTCGGGTTCCTTTATTGTACTACCACAACGAGGGCGGGTGAGCTTAGCATCAACCTTATCATGACATGGGAGGTGCAATGTTTTATTTGCTAAGTCCAAAACAAACCCAAAGTGAGTCAAAAAGTCAAGCCCTAAAATAGCACAACTAACACCAGCGCGTACAAAGTTCCATTTAAAACTCTTGCGCACACCAAAAGTTACCGTTAACGGGATAGTCTCGTAGGTCGGAACTAAAGTGCCATTAGCCGCCGTCATGTGACCTGTAAATCTTTTATCGCCTGCAGAACGGGAACAAGGCAAAAGTGAGACCGCACTGCCCGTATCTACCATAAAGTTTACCGAAGTGTTAGGGTCTTTTACCATCCACACACCTAAATTAGCATTTATCAAACCAACTGGCTTGTCCCTTGGGTTGCGAAACAGACTTCTCCGCGAGCCACGCCAGTTACACGGTTGCCTGCAAGAACGGGCGCTAGCGCCGAAACGTGAGTGATAGAAACACAAATCCGAGTTGGGCTTGTTAAACTCGTTTTCAGGTCTTAAAGAAACTTCCTTGCTAGATTGGTTGCGATTGGGTGTTTTTGAATGCGTTGCGTGAGCAGCTTGGCCTGGAAAGTTAGTTAGGGAAGAACTACGAAAGTTTCTTGGGCCACGAAAAAATTCACCATCTCCTTTAGGAGTCGAAAAATGCTGTGGTGAAAAGGTGTTGAGTGGGGCAGGGTCAGATCGAGACAGGTTGCTGACCGTAGCATTCAGCTTCTCTACACACACACTCAAATCGTTCAGTTTATCGGAGACCGAATTCAACGATAATGAAGTCGTAGGCGTTTTGGTCACTTGAGAGAAATGGCCTGCTGAGCTGGCAGCAGTGCGAGAGACACGACTGTCATTTTCATGAATTCGGTCTGCCATTTTGGCCAAGCCATCTAAATCCTCACTGTCATGCATCGATAACATTTTTCGTGTTTCGCACGGCATTTGATCCAAAAATAGTTTGCGTAAAACACGCGGGGGTAACACTACATTTGGACCCATGAGACTTCGCATTTTGCCAAGCAATTCGCTTGGTTTCTGCTCAAAACTAAGCGTGGTTTGATGCAGAAGCTGATGCAGCCTCTCCTCCTCCGTGGGAGCATAGTGCCTTAAAAGCGCAGATTTCAAATCGTCATAGGGGTGCTCTCCTAGGTGTGCCAACGGGAACTCCAAAATCGAGAAATGCCTGTGGTCTAAAGCGGACAATAGGAGCTCGCATTTACGTTTGTCATCACTCAGGCCACGAAAGTTAAAGATTGCCTCGGCTACTTTAAACCATAGCAAGCCGTCATCATCGTAGAATTTTGGAAGCTTGATTGGCGCACCCAGGTCTCGAAAGGCAGAAAAATGGGGTGTGCCCGGTAAGGTAGACGAAGTGGGCCAGCTGCCCCTTCCACGGCCAAAAGGAGTTGAGGCCAAATTTGAAAAACTCATCAAAAGGATAGTAGCTACACAAACGGTAAATATTGCTAGGCTAGTAGGCCTACCGTGATACCGAGACCAGTTCTTTATCGTTGATGTTCTTTGTCCGGTTGGAATTTTCTTGAACTGAATGCAAAGCCAAATAATAATCCAGATGCCGGTGAAATGTGGTCTGACGATCCAGTTGTCGGGGTCACCAATTTGTGGCGGTCCTCCTTCCAGACTGTCACGGGAGGGGCCACAATTTCCTTCCAGCTTGATAAATTTACTCGATTACTTGCTTGTTTTCCATTTTATTGTATGTTACCAAAAAGAATACATTAAAATTACCACAATTGTTGATTAACGCAGATGAATTCCGGTAGATGCTTATCCTGCCACGTTGGCAGCCAAAAGAGAAAGACTAATTGTTTTTCGCTGCGTCATAGAAAAAAAAGAGTTGCCCAAAAAAAATGTAATTACGAAAAACGGAGTTAACCGTATTCCCACAGTATCGTACAGACCAGTAACGAAATACTTTTACTTGAGTAGATTACTCCAATAGTTTGTTCCAGTAACTAGTACTTTTTGAGTAGTTTTTTTGTTACTTTTAGAGTGAAGTAACGCTACTCAAGTAGTATTTTGAGTCAGAAATGTACAAAGCACCGTAATTTTAAACTTCAATTTCAAACACAAATTCGTTAGAACGGTCGACTTTTGGGCCTTGTTACGCTAGCAGAAAAAACGTCTAGAAAAGAGATCTCGTGATACCCATCGAGGTACCTCTTGAAAAATTTTTTACAAATAGATTTTTAATGCCTGATCAATGATTGAAATGTCTTCGGTTGCAACCAGATGCCGTTTTTAAGATATACCGCTTTTAATCGAACGCGGATGAATATTTTAAAATCATACGCTTGAATAATTTTTTTTACTATTAGTGTTGCCGTGAAATAATTCACAAATTTCAACAAAGATATTTTTTATCTTTCTTTGAATGTAAAAATTCAAATTATGATAAATTTAAACTAAATAATTAATCATGGGTAAGTTTTTTGCTAAAAAGTTTGCATAATTAAAGTTTTAGCTTGAGTTTTTTTGTGGTGAATTCTAAAACATGGAAACTTGCTCTGAAGTCACGTGACCGTCGTCACTTGGCAGCTGATCGTTACGAATACAAAACTTTGAAATAATTTCTCATGATTAAATACCGGTATCCTTAAGAATTAATAAAGAAATTATTTCGTGTTAAAAGTCGAAAAACAAATGAAGTACCGTACCTCGTGAATTACACCATATGTCTGTTATGATGATAGTCTACCCACAAAAAGTAGCCTAATACAATAACTGCTTTGAGAAATACCGATAAGCTTTCACTCCTCGAAACTAACTAGCCTAGCCCTGGCTGGTTGGCTTATCAACTTTCGATTGTCTGTTCTGCCACACTTAAGCACTTGAAACAATCACCGGAGTTAAGCCAACAAATCACTTTAAAATATATTTAAAAATAACATGCTTCCTTTATCATTTAGTAATTACTTTGTCGATCTAAGTAAGATACACAAACACAACACCAGACAAAAATCAGCCGGCGGTTATTATCATCATACATTCGACAGTGAGTTTGGGAGGAAAAGATTACATCACGCTTGTTTAAAGGAATGGGAAGCTATTCCTCTTGCTCAAAAAAATTGCTCCTTTGCTAAATTTAAAAATAATTATAAATCAGTTGCTTTGGAACGTTACTCCAAAGACGATGGTTAAATACATAATTTGCTTAACTGCTTGGTTTTTGTTTTTTTTCAAGTGGAGTAAAATATGTAATAAGACTTACATTGATGTAAAGAAACGTTTTAGCTAAAATTAAACTTGTATTTTACTAGAAAACGTGTTTGCTAGATTAGACCTGTATTGTTGTTAGGAAAACGTAATGTAATTATTCAATTCCACCTATCGCATATTGTTGTTAATGAAAAATAGCTCAACAAAAATTGACTGATTTGATGGATGCACGGTACCCATTAATGCGAAAACTGATATACATTGTAAATATTGTTTGCTTTATGAAGGTGCTGCTTTTTACTATGCTTTGTAGAATTGTGTTAATTTTTCGCCAAGCTTAAGTTTACGTCTGATACTGTTTAAGTATTGCTATTTGGTGCAGTTGACATAGATGACCGCATGGTCTTTCGCTGCTTCCTGCCTGCGTACTTTAACGTATGGTAAAATAAACTTGACTTGACTTGACTAACCCAAAATAAGACATGACTCTCATGAAATTGTGAAAAGGAGAACAGTTTATTTATGCCTTATTTTGCAATATTTCCGAAAGTGTAGGCCTATTGCTTTATGTTGGAACTTCGCAATAAACTACTGTAGTCTTAAAACATTGTAGCTGAATGATTTATTAGAATTGACGATGTGCTTTTGTTCGATTGGAATAAACGTTACGGACTGATGACCGGTATATCCATAGCAACCGACTGCCGTAGGCTATCGATATTCCTCGAAGCTTATCGGTATTCCTCAAAGCAGTTATTGTATTAGGCTGCTTTTTGTGGTAGGCTATCATCATAACAAACACGTAGTGTAATTCATAAGGTAGTTCGTTTATTTTTCGACGTTTTGCAAGAAACAATTTTTTTATTAATGGTTACCGGTACTTCATCTTGAAAAATTGTTTTGAAGTTTTGCATTCGTAACGATCAGCTGCCAAGTGACGACGGTCACGTGACTTCAGAGCAAGTTTCCATGTTTTAGAATTCACCACAAAAAAACTCAAGCTAAAACTTTAATTATGCAAACTTTTTAGCAAAAAACTTACCCATGATTAATTATTTAGTTTAAATTTATCATAATTTGAATTTTTACATTCAAAGAAAGATAAAAAATATCTTTGTTGAAATTTGTGAATTATTTTACGGCAACACTAATAGTAAAAAAAATTATTCAAGCGTATGATTTTAAAATATTCATCCGCGTTCGATTAAAAGCGGTATATCTTAAAAACGGCATCTGGTTGCAACCGAAGATATTTCAATCATTAATCAGGCATTAAAAATCTATTTGTAAAAAATTTTTCAAGAGGTACCTCGATGGGTATCACGAGACAACACAATTTTGGACACCGTAACAAGGCCTATAAGTTAGTTGTCTTTCCTTTTTTGGCTGCCAACTATTGCGTCAAAGTCAGACCACCACAGCGACTGCAGCCATGCCTTTTTTCTACGTGTGCGCGTATGTATCTGATCCAGTCAGATGAAAAGCAATTCAAGATGGTTTTAGTTTCACGTTCGTTGTTTGGTATCTGCCCTTCACCGCATACTGGCATAGATGTTTATTGCTTACTCTATTAAAAGCAAATCATGAGAGAAGCAAAGAGAGATATAAATTTGCCAAAAATGCGTTCTTACTAGACGTTTCTATTGCTGAATTCTACAGGGTGAGCCAAAAATCACACACCATATGTGCCATGGCTGCTCAACTGGCGGACCGCGGCCCGAATCTGGACCTCCGGAGCGGCTACTTTAGACCGCGGCCCACCATCGGACTAAATTCGGACCTTCACTCGTCTATGGGTGGGAACTGATTGTTTGCCTTCAGTACGTGGAGGGCGAAATCCTCTCCACATCGCGGAGAAGACTTTTTTTCGCTTTTTGGCCATCAAATTGTGGTGAAGATATTCTGGACCTTTCCCAAATTCTCACAACCTTTCCTGGACCCAACGTCTTTTTCATCCGCCGGATCTGGACTTTTGCTAAACGTAGTTGAGTATATGCAATAAACGTTATTGAACGGTACTGTAATATATTGCGAAATACAATTACAAAGTGTTTTCGATATGGCAATCAATTTCGTCCCAGTAGAGACCCAGACTACCTAAATAAGCTATCAACAATAATTTTGTGTGATTGAGCGACGTAATGTTTACCAGGCTTCTATCTGCTTTCACATGTTGTGAAATAGATTAAATTTAAAAATCCTCAATAATTTTGATTAATTAATCCAAAAAAATGTTATCGCAAAATACACTAAAATAACCAAATGATACGAACTTTTGGCCCACCCTGTAGATACAGTAAACTATGCACTGATAGACACGTCTGCAGTGTTTTTAAATTTTAGCCAGGCCCGGCGCCAGATAATAGTGTGACTGGGGGGACATAAACAATTTTTGGGGGGGCACAAAAACTTTATTCCTTCAAATTCGAGAGTGTAGAGTGCAGACCCATAAACTGTAGCATCACTTCCAACGTAGCCACAAGTCAAAGATCAATCGGACCAAATGGTTATTAAGTCAACCCGGAGAGAAGTTCGATAGATTGTTCAACCGAGCCGGTCGACCGCATTGGGAAGCGCAGGGGCGTATTTAGGGGGGATCATTGGGCCATGCCCCCCCCTTTGGGTGGCCAGGATTGTATAATTAGCATAGAAAAGTATGCAAGATTGTGGCATGGCCCCCCGTTTGTAACTTGGGCAGATAGTTTGAGCACAGAAACGGTGGGCGAAGACCTTTTTTGTCCATAAACCGGACTAAATTTGAGTGAAGACCTTTTTTTTGGTCTTCACCTAATTTTGGGCAGAAAAACGGACAAAGTTTTGGGCTGGAAAATTTTCATTCTGGTCTTCATTAATCTCAAGTTTTCTGTCTCCCTCCCCCCCTTTCGAAAATCCTGCGTACGCCCCTGGGAAAGCGTCCTTTTGACACGTACGCTACAAAACAAAGTAATTGTAATTGTAATTACATTTTATTCACGAAGTTGTTTTGGCCAGGAGACAGCGAAATGACCTTTCGGTCTTCGAGTCAAGCTGCCACCTGCACACCTGTCTACCACACACGATGGAGGCTTCACACTGTCCCTTTAATTGCTGAACGTCAAGCAGGGAAGCTGTGAATACCAATTTTTATAGTCTTTGGTTTGACTCGACCGGGAATCGAACCCGTGTCTACCGCTTCGCATCAAATACCAGGTCTTCATCGCGAAATATTCTCGAATTTCCACGAATTGTGGAGTGAAAACCGAAAAGGTTTTCATTGCAAAAGACACGCAAATTTCCACAAATACTTGGGTGAAGACCAAAACAAGGTCTTTATTACCAAATCTGCCAAAAAACAGTTCTTGCTCACGAATTCTGGGGTGATGACCAGTATTTTGGGGGTCTCAGGCCTCGAACTGCACTCCAGTGGCACCGAGCCTGTTACTTTTGGGGGTACAATCCTCGGTTGGGGAGGCACAATTCTCGTTTGGGGAGGCACAAGCATTGATTTGCGGGGGCATGGCCCAGAATGCCACCCCGTGGCGCCGGGCCTAATTTTAGCATAATTTGACAATGACAGTGAATGAGTACTTGAGCAAAGATTGTATAAAATGATTTCATATGAATTCTGCGCGGCATGATTTTCAAATCTCAAAGTTTTGCTGTTGTTGTTCTTTTTGATTAAATGTCTTCAAAACTGAAGTCAATGAAGTAAGCGAGACTATTTATTGCTACTACAACTTGAAAGCGAATACTTGTAACTGTGGCAACTTAGATTGATTTCGTTTTAAATTTTTACATGTACTTGTTTAAATTATTATAATCTTTTTTGGCTAAATGACTGGGCTTGCAATGCATGCCTTGCATGCTTGGAGAATACGCCCCTGATAAGAAGACTATGCGCTATATGTCAGTGATGTGAAAGTAGTCAATCGGTAGTCATATTGTTTCAGCACAGTCCTTTTTTACTTGTAGTTACCTGGAATCGAACCTATATCTTTGTTTTGTTTCGTTACAGGGTTATTTTTTTACCACAATTTCTAATTTTCACCTTCATGCGTTGTTGCGAGCAGCAGGAAATCTCAGCTTGTTGCGTCGCAAAATTACACCTTATTTGCATATTATTTGATCATTCGTTGTTTACGTTACTGCGATTTTTAGTTTTTGCTGATGGCAATCTCTAAAGAAAGAAACGACTGACCCGACACCTGGTTTTTAATTTCATTCCTAATTTTCAAGCGTACTGTCAACACATGGCAATTTTAGTTTTCTAATTTAATTCAACGTACCAAAACTTCAGTTATTTTTTTTGCCGTGTGGAAGTCTGTTTTATTTCTGTTAAATACAATATCATATTTTAGTTGAAAAGTTTTCTGGTTATTTTTGCAAGCAGACCAAACCGGTGAAGGCCTTAGCCTCTGGGCCACGCGATCGTTTCATAACACATATGTCGATTGAAGAGTTTGTTTATTTTGCTCGAATACTTTCAGAAATACTTGTACTTGAGTACTTTTAAAACGACTACCGGTACTTTTTTAATTTTACTCAAGTACTTTTTTGGTCAGTACTTTGGACTTTACTTCAAGTAGTTTTTTCGTCAGTAACTAAACTTTTACTTGATTGCAATTTTCGAGTACTTGTTGCACTACTGCGTACTGACCACAGTTCTTGAAATAGTCTTTAGAAAAAAGCATAGGTGGGCACAAGTCCGTTAATCATTAATCCGTTAATAACGAAGCTAACTTTTTCATTAACTCGTTAATCCGTTAAAAAGTTTTTTGATGTTAACGGACTAAAGTAACTTCCGTTAAGTTCTGTTAACTTCCGTTAAGGTTTTTATCGTTAATATCTTGCTCCATTCATTCATCGGACCGGTACAAACCAGTTTGCACTGGTAGCACTTGTTGCGTATTAGCACAAGTTTTATAAAAGAAAGCGAAGAAAGGAGCTCTTTTTTTGTGGCAAATAGTAATCTGCAGCCTTATAGGTCTATTAATTATCGCTGTTCACTTTCCAATGATTTTCCCATCACAGCTTCGTGTGCATTTGAACTTGTTTTTATCTCGAAATTAGATTAGACTGTAAAATGTAACTTCCAAAGCACAAAAAGACCACCATAGCAATAAATATTTCCTTACAATCAGCTCAACAGCGTCAATACGTGTTCTAGAAGCGAGTGAAGAAAAAGAAATGTAAATTACACGCAAAATGTTAACCGATTAACGGACTTTATTAACTTCCGTTAATTAAAGCTGAAAATAACGGATTAACGTTAACGGAGGTGTGAAGTTTGTTAACGGACTAGTGGTTAACGAAGCTAACGTTTTGCATTAACTTGCCCACCTTTGGAAAAAAGTGGTAAAAAAAATTGGAAGTAGTATTAAAAAAACAAACTTGGAATGGCAACACTGGCTGTCATTGCAACAAGTCAACAAACTTTTTCAAAATTTTATGTGGTGGTGTTGACCAGGTGTTGACCATACCCAATTTGTTAGCACAGGTAAATTTTGTGCGGTGGTAAAAAAAGTTTATTTCACGGACTTAATAATTAGGTTTGTAGGCTAGGCTTAACCAGGTGGCTGGAGACTCGAAGAGCGCGAGCTCACTTCCCAATCACCCTCATCTTTCCGTTCTTATTAAGTTCGTTGAGTTGTAAATCCTCAGTTAAAAAAAATAATAATCTGCCTGAAGTGGGGTTACCGAAATGTTTGTGCTGTACTGGTACCGTAGGTTACCTAATTAAAGCTTATTTATTCACTCTGCTCAGTAGGCTAAGCTAAACTAGCCTACAAACTAGAGTAGGCCTGCAGACTACCAGTATCGGGTTACCTTAGCTGTAGGCTACAGTTAGTAAATAATAAAATAACAACAGATGAAGCATCACCAAACAACACTGCATCTAATCCAACTACTGTACTAGCCTATAATTGAGGTACCGTAGGCTACGTATCTCATCTGGTGATGATATGTGATTATACGACATGTGATTCTTGTAATGATTAGATCGTTTAGATAAATTAGAGTAGAAATAGAAGAGCTTTCAAATAATATCAAAACTTCGAATAAATTGGCACACAGGGCAGAGGGGGTTCTTTTTCCAACACCATGATCATTTGGGAAAGTAAAATTGAATGTTGTAAATCAGGAGGTCAAAAAATTAACTCTTTGCAGTAACAGGATAAATACTCAAATTTGATAGTGACATGTTTGTGCTGTAAATAGACTTGCTTATTTTGTTTTGTTGGGTTGCGTATGATCAGTATCGTTACTGCATTATTGATTTTGTTACAGCTGACTTAGATGACTACAATACTGTAGTCTTTTCGCTGTTTAATGCACTGGTGCAGGAATAAATTGAATTGAAAATTGAGATTATATATAGATACCAGTAGGTTACTATCGGTACCAGTAACAGGTTAACGGTGCTGTTATCTGCCTATCTTATTCCTAGATATAACGAATAACCTACTCAAGATTAAGTGTTAAGCCTTAAATCATGGTTGATGCCAACTTTTTATAAAATGATGGCAAGTCTGAAGTGGAAAAAACAATGACAACATTAGGTTTATCATTGCCAGATTGTACTGTAGCTCAGAGGTGGTAGCAGCAGCTTTGTCTTAATGTACTGGTATCTTTAGTTCTTATCCAAGAATTAACATAAAAACGAAAAAAAAGCCCAGTAGCTTATCTCCATCTAGGATCTCTCTGTAACTGACAGTGACACTGGTAAAAGCAGTAAACCAGTAACATAATCAGGGTGCAAGTTGATCTCAGATCATACTGGTACCACTTTTCAGCATTGGCTACCTAATAATATTAATACCGGTGTGTGATAAGGCATATGATCAGATGTATGATTCTATGAAGATTGAACAGTGCTTTATATTATCCTGTAAAATTATATATAAACTGTAGCAGATAGGTTTAGCACTCTTTGGCAAATAATCATGCTAGGTTTTATTCGTTTGGTCTAAATGTAGCCTACAGTAATATCCAGAGGTGGGCATAGTGCAATTAGAAGCACAAAGCGCAACTTCATCAACCTCTGTAATTGCAAAGTTGTGTTGCGCTTTAATTTTTTATTTTGAAACTTTGCAGAAGTTGAGTTGCGGACTTTAAAATTTGTTGCACTTGAATTGCGCTGCGCTTTCAAAATTTTTTTTGTTAATAGCGCAATTCTATGCATTGAACTTAATGTTGTTCCCTTTCAATCAAAATATTGATGTCGGCCTTCTTTAACAAATTGTTTACTCTTTTTTTGTCTAAAATTGCAAAAAATGCAGTACAGTAGCCTATTTGCATCGTGTTGTGAAATTTCAATTGCAGAAGTTAGGTTGCACTTCAACATGGTACGAAAATGCGTTTCCACAATTGCGGAATTGCATTGTGCTTCAACTGAATCAAAAAGTTCATTGCGGAAGTTGCGCTTCACTTCAGAAATTAAAAAAATTGAGTTGGGCCATTTGTGCTGTGCTTTTACTGGTTGAAAAGACTGTTGCGCTTTTGATGTAATGTTATTTGTGCCCACCTCTGGTAATATTTGTATGACATTGTGCAACTTGCTTAGATCCAATGAAACTATCACATTTAGCATTACAGTTTAATTTCAGACTTAAATCTAAAGGTTAATTAGTTTGCTCATTTTTTTAATAGTAGGCCTACAGTAGAAATTGTCTAATTCATTATGGTTTAATTTGTCGGTTTGCTTAATTTGTCACATTTTTGTCAGTCTCAGCAAAATTCGTATTGTCTACATGCATTCCAGTTTGTCTAATTCATCACTTTGATCAATTTGTCACCTTCTTGTATGCCCAAGAAACTTTTATTTGGCTGATTTGTCATTTGCAGATTTGATTCATGTTCAAACGACATTCACAGCTTTGTTTGTTACTGCAGAATGGATGGATTCATGCTGTCTTAGTGGTTATTTCAACATGTGTGAGATCTTGTACAAACTTTGAAAGTCCTTATTACATTAATAGCCTACAGAGAAATCTTGCTGCAGCAGCACGAAAGGGTGAAGTGCAAGTCACAACATTAACTACCAGCTGAGAGTCTAAAAGAGTTTAAATGAAGTACAGTAATTATAGAGGTTAAGTGTAAAAAAGAGCAACTACAGTTTGAGCAGTTGAGATTAAGAGTTAATGGTATAATTGGGACATTCCTAAAAGATGGAAATCGTGCTAAAAGACAGGTTAGGATTAAGGTTAGAATTGAAGTTAGGATAGGGTTAACCCTAACCCCAACTGCCTTTCCCTACTTTTCTACCTTTTAGCACAATTCCTACTTTTTCGCCCACGGCTGCAACTAGGGGGGGCGGAAAAAGGGGGTGGCTCCCCCCTAAACAAAAATTCCACCCCTCTAAAATGCCCAGCATGCCCATCCAAACTCCCCTTTCCCTTGCGGCAGTTTCAAGATGGTGGCTTTTTGTTTTTGGAAACCAACAGAAAACTAGGAGATATATAGTAAAACAATTTCAGATTTGGCAAAAGGACCTTTTTTTTTTGTATATCAACAGAGAATTCAGAGAAAAGTAGACCAAATTGGCATGATGACCTTCTTTTTTTTTTAGATCAACAGAGAACTCGGAGAAAAGTAGACCAACCCAAAAGTTTTGGCCCCCCAGAATCAAATTTTGCCCCCCCCCCCCCTAAAAACAATGTTCTAGTTGCGGCACTGTTTCCGCCTTTTAGTCATGTCTGTATAATTGTGTTTTCTGCATTTCATTTCAGGATTATTGGCAAAGCAAAGTCACAAAAATCAATGTCAAGTAAAAGATCTAAGTATGTAAGCTTATCACTAAAGATGTTAGATTGTACTTCAGAACACAAGGCAATGGTGATGTTATGTTACACAATGTGTCCAAAATGCAGCAGGAAGTATTGGCTAGCGAAGCCACAAATGGAACTAAACAAACCAAAGTCACACATATTTTTGCGAGTTAACAGTTTCAATTACAGGAACTTTCTGTGTCATCGTCCATGCACTGTATGATTTGTGTTCTGTATAAGTGCATTATATTCACCAATAAACGTAATGAACTTGCATTTACAGCAAAATAAGCTGTTGCAGAGTTTTTACCTGTTTGCATAATTCATCAGTTTGCCTAATTTGTCTTATTTTTTTCATCCAGAATCCCCTTGAGGTAAAAAATTAGGCAAATTTTGTTGTATTTGCATTGTTTCTGCATGAAGCCCTTGTGCAATTTTTAGTTGAAACTGTTATTTTTTTGACCCTCACAGGCTGTTTTCAGGAAAAAAAAAAGATTGTGATTAACCAAGAACAGTACTAGTAGTCTACTAGAAAAATTTCTAAACACTGAAGGTTTGTAATATTTTGAGTTTTGACTTGGTATGCTACCATATTTCTGACTTGTTTTAATTTTAAGCTTTGGATTTATCATGCACATAATGACTACAGACTATGTCTGGTAATGACAGATATATATTTGTTGTTCTATAGCCCACACATGTAAGAATTTTCAGGCTCTTGTTCTAAACAGGCATAGCTTAGTAGTTTAGGGTTGGCAGCTAGGTGTACTATGCCATACTATGCGTATAAAACATTCTGCTGAGTTGTTCTTATCAAGCATAGTTGGGTTGGCTTATTTGTTGCTTAATGTCAGATTTGCCTGTGTATAGCAATTTGGCATAATTTACATATGTGTGTAATGGTTGTTGTAACACTAAATTAATATAAACCAGCAACAGTTAGAAGTTGGGCTAGGCTAGATATTTTTCTAGCTTTTGCCCCAGTAACACAGCACTGCATTAACTGCTAAGGTCTTAAAAAATGAAAATGAGTGTAATAAACTAGGTCTAGTCAATTTGCTTACATTTTGAAATTTTCATGTCCTAGTGTTCAACCCATATTGCTAACAAAATGGCTCCAGAATATCCAATGTTGTAAATGCTAGTAATGTGACTACAGTATTCCCTCTAACTTTTTGGCTAACCTGCAAGTGCCCAAACTTTCTTGAAAGAATTGAGTCCAATACTGTAAAAAGACGTTTGTATGCAGTAGTAAATTTCAAACCAATCTGGTATTAAATTGCACTACAAGTTATATTTCCCTAAATTTGTCTGATTTTCTGAAGATATGTTTGCTTTTTTGCATAAATTTTTGGTCTGTGATGCAACAAATATCTGAGCCAAAGATAAAAATCGGCTTGGCGCTAACACTAGTGTGATGTTTGTTTAAAAAAATATCACCGAATAGGTTGTGAAATAAATTGCTGTTCATAATGTTTTAGGCATTAGGCTTAGTTATGTAGCTCCAAAAAGTGGGCCTAGTGTGTTGTTTTGTCTGTTTTTATTGTTAGTGGTGCTATTAACTGATTAATGTAGATTTGTATCAATGAATCATTCTGATACAGATAGTGAAGAAGCTTATTTTTCATGTGATGATGAAGTTCAAATTGGATCGACATATTTTATGGAAGAAGACAATAGCTTTTTTGACAGCAATTTACGATTAACACCTGTGTCTAATGGAGAGGAAGATCACTATGTCGATTGCCCTTCATTTCATGAAGCTTTTCCTTTAGTTCTTAGCAGTAGAAATTCAACTGCAGACTCAAAAAGTAATATGTTGTTCAAAAGCTCATTTTCTCTCCTCTTTTCTTCTCTGCCAAACTTGGAAAGTACTGGAAAAGAACTTGTTGAGTCCTCCTTTAAACGAATCAAATCTCTTCCTTCCCTAAGCTTTTTCAAAAATGAAGAACCAATTGGAGATTCATTATTGAATGAGCTTAAAATCAATGAATATTCTTTGTCTGAAGATAGATGTTCAGATGCAGTTCCAGCTGAACTAACACGTATATGCAGCATCAACTCCTTTAAAGAAGATTTTGACTCTGATAACAAGGATACTGGTACCATTTCATCAGCTCTACAAGTCAGTGAATATTCGCTTAAACATTGCCGCAAAAGCTTGGAAAAAATTCCAGACAAATTACAATTTCTTTTTGCTAATGATTTACTTAAAAAAGATGAGAAAGATATTAAAAAAAAAAAGACAAAAACGGTTGAGGAGAATTCCACAAGTCAACAAAAACTTGGCACAGATCCTGATAAAAATGATCACTCTGCATCTACAACCACTTCTGAAACTTCAGAAAACGATGGTGATGTTGTTTCATCGTTACCTCCCATGTTTTCTTGCATAATTGAAAGGTACATAAATTTTATTCAGTGTTTATTATCGCGTTATCAAATGAATTCATCAGTTTGATTTTGTTTTGTGTTGTTTTTATTCTGTCTTGACATTTATGTGATTGTCCAGCTAATTATTCTAATTTTTAACGAGTTTAAGCTTAGATAATAGGAACAAATATGAAATAGACTTAAGCTTAGAATTGCATAGCATATATTCATGTGCTACAAATACAATATTTCTATTTTTATTTACTTTTTCTTGTAGTGAGTGTGAAATCTCCACTACTATCATCAACACTATGATGATTTTAAAGTTTAGTGTGTGTTCCAGCAAAACCCAACAAAAAGGCGCAGTACACAAGGGTCCAGAGAGAAATAATCCTGCCATTATTGCTTATGTTTTTGTGCTTATAGTTGTGGATTACAGTATATTGTGTGCAACAAGTATACATGTTTTTTTTTTATTGGAGAGGAATCAGACTATACTACGTTCTCTACTGTATACTTTTTATATCCATTTTAAGCAGAAAAAAGAAACTTAATTTGTTTCAGGGTTAAACTTACTCTTTACAAAAGATTGAACTTGATCCATTTTATGCAAAATATAAAATTTAAAATATTTTCGAATAGCACATATTTATTCGATATGCATTATTATATTCGTTGCTCGTGAAATTTTCGCTGAAGAATTTGCTTTTTAACAAAAGTTATATGAACTCGAAATTTGGTCAGATTTGAACTCAGAAAAGTCTAAGAACCAAAGCTTCGAATTTGAACTCAAATAAAACTGTTCGAGTTCATTGAAATGAAATTAAAAACTTAGAAGTATTTTTTGTTGATCATGCCGTGTGAATGGAGATTCGTTTTCCCAACAGCTGAAGTACAATAGTGAACTTACTACGTTTGCAGTGATCACTGGTAGTCTGGCAGTAAAGAAGTAAACTTATGGTAATACTTTTGTCAGCCTGAACTCGAACTCAAAAAATTTAATATTTTTGCCGAACTTGAAAAAATTAAATTATGGAACTTTGTCTAGCTAAAATAGACTGGACTCAAATAAAAATAGATTAAGGTCTCGTAGTCATGCTAAGAACTCGCATAAAAAATAACTCAAGTTTTATACCTACAAGAATTAAACACCTATTCTTCAATGTAATCAACAAACACAATGTTTTAATTACAAAACTATTTTTTTCTTTTGCAAAACTATTTAACCTTAATTAATTGCCTACAGTGCAGTATTTGCGTACTAGATGCTGGAAAATATGCAAAATGAAATTTAGAAAAAAATTGTAAATTTTGTTTTGTTATATTGGCGTTTTGCCACAGGTACAAGTTTAACATCTTGGTAATTTACACAAGTATTAGTTTCAGTTAACAATTAACTTGCGGCATTATTATTTTAAGTACAAAATGTTAGCACAGATTGCATGATTATTTTTTTCTGCCCTCTTTCGTCTGTCGAGTGGATAGAGCATCTGCTACTGAAATGGAAACGGTAAACTCGGGTTCGATTCTTGGTAGAATTAAACCTAAGACAATAAAAATTGGTATTTACAAATTCCCTGTTTGACATTCAATATTGAAAAGGATGTTCTTCACTGTCCAGTGTGTTAAAGCCTCCATCTTTATGCCATAGATCAGTGTACTGGTATCATTGGTATGTTTATTTAAATATTCAGGCTTATAAACGGCTTTACACTATCTTTTATGAGGACTTGTTGCATCAATGTAATTTTCATCACATTGCATTACTTTTAGTCACAAAGTCTCTGAACCAATAGCTTGGAATATTGACTTTTCTGATCAAAAAGCAAAGGTAATAGAGTTACCTTCTCATCTTCAACAAAGATTTTGCCTAAAATGTGAATCAAAGGAGAAACCACCTATATTGGATAGGTATGTAACTAATATGTTGAATAAGCACTATTTCCATCGGGTTGCTATTTTAAAATAATGAGATTATATCGGACATCCTAGAAGATAAGAAGCCGAAACGTCTTTTTTAGTTTTCTGCCGGAAGTTTTGGATTTTGACCTTAAAATTCCAAGCTTCAAAGTTCTGGATATTAGAAGATGGTTTTGCATGTCACGACCCCAATATAGCAAATCGTGCGGCATTACATCGCTGGTATCCGTATGGAATTATTTGTACAGCACGATCGGGAGTGGAAACCGAAATCCAATTACACAGGTCGGAATACTTATGTATTTATGCTTCCCATACACGTTAAGCTCTTTGCTGATTCAAGTAAGAGCTGATGTGATTTTGCACGGCCCAATACTGTCACCATCAAAGTTTTAAAACATTTTTGAGCTGCTCTAGTCTTTACATCTGCTGAGGTTGTTTGTTTTTTTAATATGATCAACGTTCAAATTCGATGGTCCGAATTCGAATTGCATATTAAAATGTTTATTTGCGTCCGAAAATTTATCTTCAACTGAGCTTGAACAAGTAATCATGCAGTAAATAATGTAGCCAATATCAAACGGTTTTATCAACGTTTTTTTTTTCGATATGCTTTTGGTCATTTGAAAGCTTTTTTTTTCGATGTGCAATTGTGCATATTCTTAATACTGTGTTGTAATGATTTCATGCTTCGTTAACTTGTATCTAGTGTATCTTCATAATGTGTCTGCTTGGTGTTGTGCAATTCTGCTTTGTGCATTTTCAGTTGACGAGGAATGTTTGTTTATGTGCCGTAAGGACTTTTCATTTGATATTTAAGGATGTTTCATTCAAGTCAGTGAGTTGGCCATCAAATCCTTGCAAAGCTAGACTAGCAACAGTAAAAGTTAAGTTATGTTCTGGCAAAGTTAGCTTTTAGAGTGTTTTTAAGTATACGGGCAATTTCTGTGTTTTACTTTTACTGGTAGTTTTCTCAACTTCTGAGCAAAGTCCCTGTTCAATATTTGATTTATTAGAAGTCGCTATTAAAACTGAAGTAGTATCACTCGTACTGACAAGTGAAGGTACTAGGAAAATTTATTTTGCCTTGTCAAGGGAAATCTGTTCATCAGGTACACTGATTTGAAATCAAAGATGCAGTATCTGCAATCATTGCACAATATTTGATGAAAATCACTTTATTTTCAGGAAGAAGCTCTGAATATTTTGGGTTATAAACCTCCGTTCGGCGAAATAAAGTTCGGTGCATTTACAGGAAATGCAACTTTGATGCGGTGGTTTTCAAGGTTAAACGCGCATTATGGAGTGAAAGGGAAATCTTGCTACATGTACAAACCGAAAGGTAACTTTTCAGTACTGCAGTATTTTATATGTAAAGCAATTCGTGTTAACCGGTTGCAGAGCTTGAAACCGCTTACTTTAGAGCTGGAGCAGAATTTATTACTTTTTTTGGTGTAAGTAAAGGTTTAGACAATCGTGAATAAACTAAATATGGAGAGCAGAAAAAAGATGGTAATTAACATTGTCAAATTAATGGATATACCGTCACAAAATTTACGGAAATCAGCTTTCAAATCTAAGCCCTACATTTTAGCTCCTGCAGGTCATTTTGATTCGAAAATAAAAAAGAGTGACAGAAATTCGGCTCTCTGAGTCTCGATAGAATGCAGTCTGACACGACCTGTAAGTTTCGGGGCTATTGATCATAGTTACCACTTGCAGTTGTAGTCAGTTTTTTAATTTCGGTTTAGTCAATTAAATTAGCAAAATTTAATTCTTGAAAAGCTTTGGTATTAGCAAACTTTAAATCTTGAAAAGCAGTCTAAGTGATTTTTACCCAACGTTTATGTTGAAGATTTGGAAGCGATTGTTCGTCGCCTTTGGTACCCGTTGAGTTCGCCTTTGCCAAATTTGTTTTTTAGTTAAAAGGGCATTCAGGACGTTTTTGTTAAAAAAATTGTACAGTGAAACCATAGTGAAAACACTTTGGCAATTTTTTAGAATTTTTTCGCTCCAATTTTGATTCTTTTCGGCCAAGAAATCGTAAGATATTCGCAATTTTTTTCCCCTTAGAGTTAGGAGAAACGCTTTCCAAACATTACCGAACTGAACGGACGTGGGTCAAAATCGTTCCAAATGATTGACTAGATTTAGCATCTGTCAAGGAAGTGGCTTCGTAGGTACCTGCTGATAACCGTAGCAAACCTATCCAAAACATCTAACTGAAATGCTTTGCATTGAAACTTGAAGTGCATATTTACGTGAAAAACTAACTGGCCTTCTGACCTTTAGGCCTAAACCAATTGCGCATAATCGCATAAAACTTACTGGCTCACTAAAAACTGGAATCTTAGTCTAAGACCTAGTAGTCAGTTACGATGCTTTAGCCTTCAACATGCAATCATTTCTTCGAATAGGCTATCTATAGTAAGCAATAGATTGTAGACTACTACGCCTAAAGCAATATAACCTTACCTTGAATCCAAATACTTTGCTAGCACTTGGCTGACAAATCACTCTAGGAAAGTGTCTAATCTCTCTGAATTCAAACAGCATTTGTTCCACTAATTTATTTACCCATACCTTCAGGCTTCAGCACTCACCTAGTTCCAAGAAGCCCGGTACTTAGCAAGACTCGAAATACGTAGAAGTTGCAAGCTGATTTATTGCGCAATCTACTTAAAACAAGATGGCCGAAATTTGGTTTCTAAGAGGAAAACATGAAATTTTTTCGATTACACTTTCTTAACCTGACGAGTTGCAAGAATCGGAATAGGGTCGTGTTGGTAAACATATTTTTAAAGATTTTTTCTCAGTTTTTCAAAATTCGGGTTGAATGCCCTTTTAAATTTTATAATCGGAGAACACTTTGTGGTGGTGTTGGATTGCATTCTGTTTAACTGAAGGAACCACATTTCTGACACGCCTTCTTTTTCAGTTGCTTGATTAACATTAGGAATTTGTAGCGTAATGTATGATCTCCTAAAATATAATCAGATCACCATTAGTTTTAGGATTTGGTGCCCATTATCAATTGATTGAAAAATAAAAATAGCCATAAGTTGCATAGTCCAAAAACTTTGGACGTACTCTGCACCATAAACAAAATGTGCTATTATTCAGTCTTTTATAGTTCTGGGGTGGCTTTTTTCGTATTCAAATTGCAGGTTGGCTTCTGTTTTAGTATTACATGCGTTTGTTTTGTAGGCCGATGTGCAACTAAATGGGTTACGAATGACAGTGCGTTAAATTCGCTGAAACAAGGACTGGCAGGAGATGAAACCGCTTTCATATATCACTGCTTGAATCACTACTTTTGCCCAATCGGTTACGAAGATACGCCTCAGGTATATGCGGATCGATATGTGCAATAAGTGCTTTTAGTAGTAGTTGAAAAAGATGTATTTGATTTCTCAGTTAAAATTTTTGTTCCGCAAGGCAACAACAAAATTCAAAGCCTGGTGTACGGTACTTGACGACTGGAGTTGAGTGCACATTTCACCGTGTATGAGGCTGGAGAGACAAAATTAGTATTGGCTGGTGTGCAAGCCCCACGTTCTTCTAAACTCAACTTATCATGATGAAACAAACGTTACGCTCTAAAGGCTCATTTATACAGAGCGCGAACCCAAACTCGAACTACGCGGAAAACCAGGCGATTTTCCGCGCGATGTGCTGTTCGAATAGAAGGCGGTTTTCCGCACGAAAACCGCAATCTGTTTTGTATTAAAAATCGATCATTTGCCAATGTGAACTATTGTAATGCAAGAATTATTAATTATAAAGACGGTTACTTGTCACGGCGAATTCCACCATATTGCAGAAGTTGTAGCCTGTTTATTTAAAATTTTGATACTGATCAATTTTGAGAATATTTCAATTGACAACGACATTTAAAAAACAACACTAGTTACTTTTTTATTTAATGTTGATTGAGAGAAGAGAACAACTCTTTATATTTCATTGAAAAGAACGACTAGTTATTTTTTTAATGTCATACCGGTAACTGATTTTTTACTATGCACTGTTTTTATAAGAACAATTTGATAAAAACACGAGCAAAATTAAAAAACACAAAAATGCTAACTTCTATTTTACGGTATCGCATCAAAATGGTAACCAGGTTACAACAATCATAGCCAGTGGATTGTACTGCTTTGATCAATAATTAGGGTCAACAACAAAAAGCAATGTTTAACCAAGCAGAAATGGGCTTCTGCCACTCCGATAAAATTTAAGCAACAACTTAAGTTAAATTTTGTGAACATTTAAAAACCGTCACCTTTGACCTGAAGTTTGCTGGCAGAATATTGTACTACACTATTGATATTTAGATCGCCTGGACAAGGTTTATTTATCTGAAAAACAACGAAAGTGATTTTGTGGGATAATAACGTTTAAATTGTTTAGTATTTTAATATAAGAGTAACAACGATGTTAGCGTTATCGTTTAATTTTAATTAGGTCGTCCGATTGAAATTAATTTCCAACTTTATGCAATGTCAAATGTTTATTGCAGCTAATAGTACGCCAGTAAATGTTTAAAAAATTTTTTTCGATAAATTTCTATAAAGGCATGGCGGATTATCTAGCTGCGTTAAATTACATCACAGTGTTTTATTGTCCATATCAGTGCAGTGACGTAGTAATCATGGTGACATAGCCTAAATTGAGAGCGCTGATTGGTTGAACACAAAAGCCGTCGTGAACGCCGCCTAAAATTTTGCTCTAGAGGCAATCTACGCGGTTTTTTTGCGCGTACTAAATTTTGTTCGTGTTCGCGTTCTGTATAAACCAATAAATCGTTTACTGACCTTTCTTCCGCGAACGCCGCCTTCTCGTTCGCGCTCTGTATAAACGGGCCTTTATACAGAGCGCGAACGCGGAAAACGGCGCGAACGAGAAGGCGATGTTCGCGGAAGAAAGGTCATAATAAAGTAAAATGAACTCGTTTACATAGAGCGCGAACACGAAGATTGCCTCCAGAGCGAAATTTTATGCGGCGTTCGCGACGGCTTTTGTGTTCCACCAATTAGCGCTCTCAATTTAGGCTACGTCTCCTTGAATATTACGCGTCACTGCACTGATACAGACGAATAAAACATTGTAATGTAGTTCAACGCAGCTATATATGCGGGGTATAGAAATATATTGAAAAACATTTTAACATTTATTGGCGTAGTATTTGCAGCAATAAACATTTGACATTGCGTAAGGTTTGAAATTATTTTCAACCAGCCGACCTAATTAATATTAAACGATTATGCTAACATCGTTGTTACTCTTATTTTAAACCTTATTATCTCATAACATTTTCGTTGTTTTTCTGATAAATACACCTTTTCCTGTCGGTTTAATATCAATAGTGTAGCACAATCTTCTTTTTCTGTAAAAGAAGCAGTAAAATTTAGGTCGAAGGTGACGGTTTATAAATGTTCTCAAATTTTGACTGAATTTGTTTTTAACTGTAATTGGAGTGCCGCAAGCTCATTTTCGTGTGGTTGGACATTGGTTTTTGTTGTTGATTCTAATTATTGATCAAGACAGTACAATTCACTTGCTATGATTGTTGTAACCTGGTTACCATTTTCATTCGATACGATACTGTAAAATAGAAGTTAGCATTTTTGTGTTTTTTAATTTTGCTCGTGTTTTTGTTAAATATTATTGTACTTATAAAAAACACTGGATTGTAAAAAAATCAGTTATGACATTAAAAAAATAACTAGTCGTTCTTTTCAATGAAATATAAAGAGTAGTTCTCTTCTCTCAAATGACAATAAATAACGAAGTGATTGCTTTCCAGCAATTGGTGTTGTTTTTTAAATGTCGTTGTCAATTGAAATATTCTCAAAATTGATCAGTATCAAAATTTTAAATAAACAGGCTACAACTTCTGCAATATGGTGGAATTCGCCGTAACAAGCAAACGTCTTTATAATTAATAATTCTTGCATTACAATAGTTCACATTGGCAAATGATCGATTTTTAATACAAAACAGATTGCAGTTTTCGCGCGGAAAACCGCTCTCTATTAGAATAGCAAATCGCCTGGTTTCCCGCGTAGTTTTTTCATCAAACTTTATTTTTCGAGACAAAAACACAAAAACAAACATTTACATATAATTAGCTATCTCGACGGGAGACTGCGAAGTGACCTTTCAGGGTCTTCGCGTCAAGCAGCCACCTAGTTCGTGTTCGCGCTCTGTATAAACGGGCCTCAAGTCCTCTTGTGTGGACTAACCTAATCCTATCGAATTTTTAATTTCGCAAAAGTCGCTTTACGAACTTCCTCTAAACGAACTTACACTACTGTAAGATGATCTGAATAAGATTTGATGTACTGTTTAAAATTGTTAGTATATCAATTTGCACTGTTGTTTCACCATATCGCACAATATAATTACTGTACTGGTGTGTGTTATAACGTCGGTAGTACGTGCCTTTGTAGGATCCCACTCGCGCTTATCTTGGACCAGCTCCCGATTTCGGTTTATCAAGCAGTGATGTTGACGATGAGAAAACGGAAGAAACAAAATCAAGTGCGTCTTTCAAGCCGGTTGAAACTTGGATTTTTATTGGAGAGCCAAGTAGAAAACATCCTCCCATACATTGCAAACGGTAATGGTTTTGATCGGTTTTATTGAAGAAACGAAGAACTACTTGAGGTAATAAAGACGTGCTCTAAACCTTGTTCCACCCTCAGCCGCGAAAATAGATTAAATCGTTCAATTATTTAAATTATTCAAAACCTTGCGTTTCGAAATCGCGAAGTCCGGAAAGGATGACTTCGCAAAATTTCTTGCTGACTAAACAACGCAATGTTCGATCAAGAGTTGCTAATTTTACGGAGTCAAACGGATTAAATCTATTTTAGCGGTTAAAGGGAATAATGGAACAAGGTTTGGAGCACCTCTTGTTATCTCAAGTAGTTCTCATTTCTTCAATAAAACAGATCTCCAGCAGTATCTCGTATAGGTTACACCACATTATGCACTGCATAGGTCTAGAATTGCAAGACTTCTGCATGAAACCAAAAGTTTTTAATACCGATCTAGGACGTATTTGAGTTGCTTATCACCGTGTTCGAGTGAATATCTTAAGATTCGAATATTGTTTCAGTTGGACCGATATTTTACAAGACCTGCATATGGAATCGCCGTTCTTTTACGACATTAGAAGGCAAGAAAAAGGGGTATATAAGAAAAATACCAAGAAGAAAGGAAACAACCTGCACTGCATAATCGCTTTTCACAAAGCTTGATATTATTTTTATACTGTGCCTTGAACCACTGTGCTTTATATGTATCGTATACGTTTCTTCATTGTTCGAGTGATTTTACGATAGGCGCCTTATGAAGTTTTTGGGCGGCTTTTGGACTAATCTATAAAGTCACTTTGCAAACGCGTTGATAAATTTTTGTACCTAGTGCCAATAAAAATACGATATCTTAAAAAGCAATATCTGATCAAGCGATTAAGAATATCCTAAATTACTATGCTTAAATATTGAAATTGCGTTAAGGCTTTTTTATATTTCCGTGATAAATTTCAAACCGCTAGCAATCACTTTTTACAAATATTTGTAACCAAATACTTAAATGTGAGGTTAATCTTTGATTCTTTAACGTGATACTGCTTGTTCGAATTCCTATGAAAAGCCGCGATCACACTCACAACACAACTGGGTAGTAGACCTGTTCATATTTTAACTTTTTTTGATTTTGATATGGCTTCGCAGTGTTTTTGAAGCAGATTTTTATACTGATCCCAAAACTAAAAATTTTTTTGTTTGGTTGAACGGTTTTCATGTTACGCGATGATTTCCGACCCCCACTTTTGAAGAAAAAAATGAAGTTTTTTAATCTAGCAGGCGCTGTTTTTAAAATATACTCAAAACAGTAATTCAACTAAATGCCCGTCTACATTTTAAATCTTTTTAAAAAAACTAAGCAAATTGGACTTCTGGTTCAGTAGTTATTATCGTTTTAGTGATATTATTTGCGAAACTCCCTGTAGCGGTCAAAATGTAATTTCTTTATTTTTTAATTTTTTATAAAATATGTGTCTATTTAGTGAAAGAGACTTCAATTCTGAAGTTGAGATTTTGCTGCAGTGACACTAGTGGAAGTAATTTGCAATTTATTTCAAAATTGCGTATTGATTACAGTCAGAGGTGGAGTCCTCGAGGACACATTTTGAAGTCCTTGGCCTTGGCCTCGAAGCCTTAGGTCCTCGAAAATTACCCTGTCCTCGGCTCGAGGACAGCACTATTTTTGAACAGTTGAAATTTTGTTGAAAACGCCAGAAACCTCGCAGAAAATTTGTAAATACCTTTATTTTGCGCAATTGGAGCGTAGGCTTAGCCAAGCGGGCCTCCCCCCCCCCCAATTGAAATTTCATCAATGACAAAAATGTGACAAAAAAGCCTATTGTTTCTTCAGTTTCAGTTTCTTTTTAGCGTTTTTCGTTTACACCAGTAGCAAACAACAATACTGAAGACCAAGGGCCCCGAGACCCCCTAAAATCAATTTTTGCCAGCCATTTTAAACGTAAATCTGGAAGAAATGGATAGTTTTCATCCTAAAAGTTGCTATCTCAGGATCACATCTAGCCTTTTTATGAACGTAATGCATTAACCAAGGCCGGATTTACCACATTATGGCGCAGTACCAGCTAAGGGCTCTGCGCTCAAATCTTAAGACTTTTTATGGTCTTCACCTACATTTGGCAGAAAGATGTTGCGAAAATCTCCAAAGTGCCAGGGGCCCAGTGCGATGGAAATCCGGATCGGCAATAACATGGCCAGTAGCGTAGCCGGGGGCGGGGGGGGGGCTATATCCCCCCCATTGGCCTGTTAACCAAAATGCAGAATAAGAAAAACACCACGTTTTTAGCTCTTCTGAGACTGTCTTTTGCGCTGGAATTGACTAAAAAGTGATTTAAGGCATTTTTTGAAACATACATTCAGAGGGGGGGCTAATTTGTCAAAAATTAAAGTCACCAATCAATAAAAACTTTATAAAATACCCAAAAATAAGCAATCAAATTTGATCGCTAGTTTAAAAACGCCAAACATAGGTTTTATCAACAAATATATTATAAACTCTTATTTATTATATATATTATAACAGGAATAAAGATGGGGGGTGGCTACTCAGTGTTAGTTAATTGCTAATCACTTCTCTCAAATATCTTTCCATTAGCCCCCCCCCCCCCCCGATTATTTTTCTTTATAAAATACAGACGAAATAGATTACTTCGTGTGAGTTTTGTTTAATAATAGGATTTTATGATTTACCTGCATGTAAACAAGAGAACTGCAATGTTATCATTAGCCACTTCCCTCATAGCCCGATAATGCAACCAGTTGAATCATGTTGCGCTGGCAATTTCTATGCTACGTTTTAAAAGCATTATTCTTTTATTAAAATAGCTCTAAAATTAAGTTATATTTGCAAAAAAATGCAAAATTTGCGAGCGATGGGGGCTCCGCCCCCAAACCCCCGTGCCTCCGGCAGCTGGGGGCTTTGCTCCCAGACCCCAAAACAGCCCCCCCCCCCATTGCGAATTTCTGGCTGCGCGCCTGACCCATGGTTAGTAAGCGAAACTACCCATCTATTGCACTATTTTTCAATAACAATTCATAAATTCACTTCCACCTCGCCAGTTTTTACGCACAAAGTACTTTTTAAAAAAATTAGCCATGGAAAATCCTGATTGAACAAATCGTTGAACTTCAGTAAAGGGAGCCTGGGCCGCCTGGCCTAACATGCACTTCTGTTACTGGCTATTTTCATGACAAAACAAAAATCTCTAAGGAAAATATTCGAGTGGGTTTTCATTTACTGCTAAAATGTTGCACGAGACAATGCGCCTTACTTCCCCCTACCTGGAGCAAATCACGTACAATTAAACTTTAACTCCAAATTGCAAGATGTTAAACGTGTTTTGAACTTAAATTGCAACTAGAAGGAGGATTAAACAATTTAATTTTTCTAATTGGCTTTCAAATGTCAAAAATCTAGTGCTTTAAAATGATTCTAAACATGTGCAAAGTGTGATTCAATGGCATTAAAATAGCTTTTTTTACCAAAAAATTACAAAAAATCGCCCAACAGCTGGGGGCTTCGCCCCCAGACCCCGTCTGTGATACGTTTGAGTTACACTGGCTTTCTCAAAACGTCTCCAAAGTTACGTATTTGCACTTTTCAACTATATTAGTTGAGGCTCTCTCCCTTTGCAAAATCCTGGTTAAGTGAAAAGCAGGCAAATTTTTGATGACGTCATTGCATGTGATTTGTGGTTTAGGCCTCCCCAATCAAAAATTCTGGCTACGCCTTTAAATTGGAGATTGCCTGGAAAACTTTTTTGAAGACCTTTTTTTTTGGAGAACACTTGCGGCTGTGTCCTTGGTCCTTGGCCTTGGCCTCGAGCATTCCTGTCCTTGGCCTCGAGAGGTTCTGTCCTCGGAAAGGCTGTCCTTGGCCTTGGCCTCGGATTTTTTTTGTGTCCTTGGCCTTGAGCCTTGTGTCCTCGACTCCACCTCTGATTACAGTTATATACGCCGCTTAGGTTAACGCCACTGCAAAATTTGAATAAATCATGACACGGCGCGATTTTTTATAGTTTGTTTTTATATATCGACCTAGATCATGTGAAAAAGCTAGCATTTAATGCAGCAACAACACATACTGTTTGCAACATAATTATGACTACTGTAGTGTACACTTGTACAGTACAGTACAGTAACATTTTGACTTAAATTTACAATGACCGCCCAGCAATTTCAATAAAGTTGAAAAACTCCTTTGATTAACAAACAAATACAGTTCAATCCAATATTTGTAGATTATCATATTAAAACAGAGTTATTAAACTTCAGCGAATTTCAAAAGTTTATAAACTTATCAAAAAAAAATCAGATATTTTTTAAAAAGGTTTGTTTTGATGTGGCAAAAGTTTTGCGTGTTGTTATACAAGCTGAAGTATGCTTTGTTGTGGTTCTTTCGTTGTTAAAATTTCATTATAGTCACTGCCAAATTTAACTGAACGTTCATCTGCATCATTGATAACTTCCAATACTGAAGCAATCTGGTTGATTTGTTGAAAAGAAGAATCTTTCCAGCATACTACTGAATCCATTCTTGAAAACGTTGGTTCAATTCCATTATTGGTTGATCAAAAAATAGCCACGGTTCATTATCGATAAATTCTTGCAGAGTGCTGCCTTCATACTTTTGTAGTTCTGGCTTACTTATTCGGAAATCTATTTTGGGATATTTCAACTCGGTATAGTAGGGTTGTTTTTTTCGATTTTATCACCAACTAAATTTGAAAACAGTGCAAGTGGTATGTACCTTTGTGGCAGATACCAAGCATGCAACTCGACTTTGCGATTGCAAGCTGAACATAGAGCTTTACCTTTCACCGACCACTCATTTACAACTTTCCACAGAATTAGTGTCAAATAAGGAGTATCTGCAGCAACCGGTAAGGCAAGCCATAATCATGCATCAATCACCAAGGCACGTATACCACTTGCACTATCTTCAAATTTAATTAGTGATGAAATCAAGAAAGCCATTGCTACTACCTTGTTGAAATATCCCAAAACAGATGTAAATAAGCCAGAACTACCAAAAGTATATAAAGTCAGTGCTCTGCATGGGTTCATCAATAACGAATCATGAATATGTAATTTTTTGATCTAATTGAAATCAAACCTATGTTAAAAAGATACTGCTCGAGATCGGTGTTATAGAAGAATGGAGAACTTCTAGAGCTAATAAATAGGTGCTCCAAGTATTTTTCCACAATTTCCTTTATTCACGAAAATGCATTTTAATCCGTTTGACTCCGCACCATTGGTAGTCCTGCATTTTGCAGCTTTGTGACATTAAAAAAGGTATAATTTTGCAAAAATTAAAATACGCAATTGCCAACTGGTAGCAGTAAGAAGCCTATAACCAAATTTGAAAACTTAGCTACTACTGCTGAACCATGTACACCTAGACTACCAGCACTGGTCTACAGAATGTCTTTGTGATGCCACAAAATTGCAAAATGCAGGGTTGCCAATGGTACTGAGTCAAACGAATTAAAAGATTTCTTTGCGAATAAGGGGAATCGTGGAAAAAGGTTTGGGGTACCTCTTTATTACCTCAAGTAGTTCTCATTTCTTCAATAAAACCCATTTCGAGCAGTTATCTCCAAGTATGGATTCAGTAGTATACTGGAAAGAAGATTCTTCTTTTCAACAAATCAGCCAGTTTGTTTCAGAATTGAAAGTTATCAATGATACAGCTGAGCGTTCAGTTGAATTTGGCAGTGTCTATAATCAAATTTTAACAAAAGAACCACGACGACAAAGCATACTTCAGGTTGTGCAACAAACACGCAAAACTTTTGCCACATCAAAACAAACGTTTTCAAAAACTATCGAATTTTTTTTGATAAGTTTATAAACTTTTGAAATTTGCTGAAGTTTGATAACTCTGTTTTGTTTTAATATGATAATCTGCAAATATTGGATTGAATTGTATTTGTTTGTTAATCGAAGGAGTTTTTTTTAATCTCAACTTCAAAATTGAAGTCTCTTTCACTAAATAGACACAAATTTTTTTAAAAAATAAAGAATTTGCATTCCTGTGATGTTGTGATCATTGACATGCTTGTTGATCGACATTGTTTTTTCCTTCTTCAATAAAGAAATTACATTTTGGCCACTAGATGGAGTTTGCAAATAATATCACTAAAATGATCATAACTACTGAACCAGAAGTACAATTTGCTTAGTTTTTTTAAAAGATGTAAAATGCAGAGGGGCATTTACTTGAATAACTAACTGTTTTGAGTGTATTTTAAAAACAGCGCCCTCTAGTGTAAAAAAATCTTTTTTTTCAAAAGTGAGGGTCGGAAATCATCGCGTAACATGGAAACCGTTCAACCAAACAAAAAACTTTTTTAGTTATGGGATCAGTATAAAAATCTGCTTCAAAAACACTGCGAAGCCATATCAAAATCAAAAAAAGTTAAAATATGAACAGTTCTACTTGATAGTTGTTCGCTTAATTGTAATTACATCTTTATTTACCAAGTTGCATGGCCAGGAAACAGCGAAGGGACCTTTTGGTCTTCGAGTTAAGCTGCCATCTGTTTATTACACACGATGGAGGCTTCATACTGTCTCTTTTAATGCTAAATGTCACGCAGGAAAGCTGTAAATGAATAATACCAATTTTTAGTCCTTGGTTTGACCCCACCGGGAATCAAACCTGAGTCTACCGTTTCAGTGGCAGACACTCGACCACAAAATATTCCGAGTCGAAACCCAGTTGCCTGCTGTAGACAGAGTTGAAACCGCGCATTTTGTAGCTCTGATAAATTTCGGGAGCAACCACATTGGACAGTAGGGGGGTTATTCATTATGTTCAAAAAAACAGTTTTTTTGAAAAGTATGCTGCAACTGGCTTTTCCCGTTGCATTGCTCCAAAAAATGATATTGGCCAATTTTCTCAAAACAATTGGATGTTTAGGGGGTGCGCAACTCGATTTTAGTTTTTGACGTCATTACAAAAAAGGGAAAAAAATTTTGCGGAAAACACCGGCAAGTAACATATCACCAGACGCAGAATGACCCCCTGAGTCGTAATTTGTTGATCGTTTTGGTTTATTGGCATTAAGTAAAAAATTTAATTGATGACGTCATCATGTTTAGTTAAAATTGCACGTTTGCACGCTGTATTGTATCGAATGGAAAATGGTACCTGGTTGCCTTCTATCTAAACAAAATCGTTTTAGTACAAGTAATATCAGTCACGTACTACAACGTCTTTTTGGGCAATATGCTAATCATAGAGTGCTTAAATACTTGTCAATAATTGCCTAATTTTTGTGAGTACTTTTTTAGATTTAATATCAGCCTTTGAACTGTACTGAAAACATGAACTTTTTTACTGTACAATTTTGTTGGATTGAGTAAATAGAAATGACTATCACAAGGAGCACAACTGAAATTTCTTTGATTACCAATCCTAAATCTGATCTTAATTCCAGCTGCTTACCGACCAATGGTGAAGTCATGCATTACTTTTTTCTCGATTTCAAAAATCAAAATGCCAGAACAAATGATGCTGTAAAGTGAACGATTGAAGCAGTAACTGAAATTTGGTTAAAATCCGGAATTCCTATAAAAAGTAGTTGGTTGCATTCAAAACAATTTTGAAAATTTTTGAATTGTGAAAAAATTAAAAGAAAAGTATGAAGCGCGATCGTTGGTTCGTTTGTATGAACCAAGCACTCTGCGTCTGTCTAACCACACCAACGCAGAGCACCTTTTTTTGGGTTCTTTTTGCTAGTCTTTCGTCACGCTAGGCCACCACAACGGTAGTAAGAAGCGCGATAATAACACCGAAAGAAACAACAGAAAAAGATTTTGTAAAAGTTTGGAAACATAATTTAGTCTTGCTGCTAAAAAAGCTAAGCAACAAATTTCTGGTGATCGTCCAAGACCCGAAAAAACTAAAAACGATGTGGGAAGACGTTCGCAAAATGCAAATGTCCACTTGGATCATGAATCAAGAGAAAAATGCCAAAGAAAAACGTCAAAGAGTCGAAACTGAAAATCTCAAAATAACTTAAGCCTCATCAAGCTAGCAAATCAGATAAGCCTACCGCTAACACTCATTATTTTCATGACTCCTCCTCTCATTCTGAATCTGAAACCTCAGAGGAAGAATTCAGCCAGTATTCAAGCAAACGCATTCATGCTTCCAACCAAATCGTATGCGGGCAACTTTGATGAAAAATATTCCTATACAAAACCCAACTCAAGTAGCTGATAGGGAAGGTTTATCCACAAATCATTACTTTTCTGTCGTTGCTTCCATGATTGATCCTTCTTCATGAAGCATCAATCATGGCAAACATTTTCAGAAGTTGTTTTGAATGCAGCCAACTACTTTTCAAAGGAATTCCCGGTTTCAACCAAATTTAAGTTACTGCTTTAATCGTTCGCTTTACAGCATCATTTGTTCTGGCATTTTGATTTTTGAAATCGGGAAAAAAGTAATGCATGACATCACCATTGGTCGATAAGCAGCTGGTCAAATTTCAGTTGCCCTTCTTGTCGTAGTCATTTTTATTTACTTAATCCAACAAAATTGTACAGCAAAATAATTTGTTTTCAGTACAGTTCAAAGGCTGATATTAAATCTAAAAAAGTACTCACAAAAATTAGGCAATTATTGACAAGTATTTAAGCACTCTATGATTAGCATATTGCCTAAAAAGACGTTGTAGTACATGACTGATATTATTTGTACTGAAACGATTTTGTTTAGACAGAAGGCAACCAGGTACCATTTTCCATTCGATATAATACAGCGTGCAAAGATGCAATTTTAACTAAAAATGATGACGTCGTCGATTTAAAATTTTGAAATAATTTTTTACTTAATGCCAATAAACCAAAACGATCAACAAATTATGACTCAGGGGGTCATTCTGCGTCTGGTGATATGTTACTTGCCAATGTTTTCCACAAAAAAAATTTTTCCCTTTTTTGTAATGACGTCAAAAACTAAAATCGAGTTGCGCACCCCCTAAACATCCAATTGTTTTGAGAAAATTGGCCAATATCATTTTTTGGGGTAATGCAACGGGAAAAGCCGTTTGCAGCATACTTTTTAAAAAAGATGTTTTTTGAACAACCTTATAATGGACATAGTGGGATAGCTACCGCCTATCCCAGCTTCAATCATTGGAAGTGTCGAATCAATGAACAACAAAAAGAATACTGTATTACAATATAAGCTTAAAAATAACAAAAAATCCATCGAGCACTTTTTTGAATCCGAGGAATTCAAACGCAACTAGGTAAAAAATAACAAACGCACAGCAAATATCCTGTTGCAAAACAAACGAATTTGGTTGTTTAAGCCCAAATCGTTCATAACGCCGGGAATAGCATTTAAATTAGAAGCATATGTTTAAAACCAAACCATTGCTTAATCACCTTCTCAAGAGTTTAAAAGGGCATTCGGGTCGGAAATTTCTGCTCGGTTTTTGTTAAAAAAAATTTGACGACTCCATTCGAGCTTTCTATGATCATTCGTTCCCGAGAGAAAATAACTTAGACTCCCCTTAGAAGACTTGAATGCCCTAAAAAGGGCACTCATGTCGAAAAAATTTTTGCTCGGTTTTCCCTCAAAAAATTTTGACAAATTTGAAGACGAACTTCACCAAATTTGAGCTTTCTACGACCTTTCGTTCCTGAGATATCACAGTTTAGATTTCCCCTTAGAAATTTTGCCAGGGTTGCCAACTAGAAACAAAATTTCAAAAAGTTACTGCATGTTCGTAACTCTCATTAAGTATTTTTGGCTGTGTACTTGTAAAAATAAATAAAGGGTCCGAGTTGTGAATCAGCTGGTTTTCAGGTAAATTCAAGCCAAGTTTCCTAAAGTTAACCTTCTGCCTTAATACTAGCAGAGTGGCAACACTGAAGTGAGAGGAAAATGGTAAACTTTAAACTGCAATATCTTGAAAACGGCAAGACGTAGAAAGTTCAAATTTCGTGAGAATGCATTTTAGCCTTTTTGCAACTTTTTAGGCAACAGTGAAAATTTTGACTTGAATGCCCTTTCAAGGCTTTTAAAGCACATTTTGTAAATTACTTTTCCACAATCAATTGACAGTCAAACAATAATTAAAATTGAAGTAAAGTTTTTGAAATTTTTTTGTTCTCATGTTGGGGCTACGGTTGCCAAGATATTCACAAAATTCAAAAAGATATCTCCCTGAAAAAGTTTTAGGAAACTTTGAGTATGTTCTCCCAGCTTGAATTTCTAGAAAAAGGGAGGGTTTTACCAAAATTGGATAGATCATGTAATATTACTGCGAGGAAAAACATTATTCAGTTTCTCTTTTTCCCTGGAAGTTCAGGCAGAGGAAAGAGTCAGGGTTTTTCCAAAAACTTGGGATGGGAGATATCTCTTTGTATTTGTTGAAAATGTTTGCAACCGCATTCCCAAAATGAGAACAAAACATTTCAAAAATTATATTTCCGATTTTATCTATTATAAACTACAGGAAACGACTGGATGCTTCATGTCTTTTGCCTAAGCTGACATTGGCTCTGAAATGATGATAACTTGAAAGTTTTTGAACAAGCTGTGGTCATGTTGGGTTCGATGAATGAGGTTCAATTCGAGAAGAGCTCGAAGTTCCAGTTTCATCAAAATTAGGAGCTGCTCCTTTTGTTACAGTTTGCTTCACTACCTCATCCCATGCACTGTCTGATATTTCTCTTGCCCATAGGGGTATTGAAGACAAGTCAAGTTTAACATTCTTCATCGCATGACGAACCAAATCTGTTCAAGGTTGATAAAAAACGTCACTTTGATAAGACAGAAAACTACGGTACAGGGTGTTCATAAAATCTCGATGCAATTTCAAAATATTTTTGTAAAGCCAATTCTCGAAATATCTCAACCCGGTTGGTTTTATTTTAATCAATGCTGCTTAAAGTTTTGATTTAAAATAAAATTTTGTGTTTCAGGTGTGATTTTTATGCGTTTTATGAATGTGTTAATATAAACTCTTATTAAATAGTTACTCCTCAAGAGAAGGCACAATGTGTATTGTGGTTCATTGAAACAAAATCGGACATTCTGACTCGGTAAAGGTACAGGACTACTGTAAGTATGTAAAAAATCCACCATCACGTTCAAGCAATTTATTGAGACAAGGTCAGTCTTAGATATAGTGAAGAGTGGGCAACCAAGAACATCTGCGGAAAGCATCGAGAGTCTTAAGAAAAGCGTTTAGTCATTCTCCTATGACGAATTGAAGAACATTATGGTGGATCTTTTACATACTTAGTCCTGTACCTTTGCTGAGTCTAAACATGAATCCTGGTCCTGTACTTAGTCATGTACCTTTGCTGAGTCTGAACGTCCAATTTTGTTTCAATGAACCTGGAAACACATTGTCCTTCTCTTGAGGAGTAACCATTTAATACAGGTTTATTTAACACCTTCCTAAAACACATGAAAACCACAATTGGAACACAAAATTTTATTTTAAATAAAAACTTTAAGCAGCCCTGATTAAAATAAAACCTACCTGGTTAAGATAGCTTGAGAATTGACTTCATAAAAACATTTTAAAAATGTATCAGGACCTTATGAACACCCTGTAATATAATTACCTACTGTAACTGCATCTAATGAACCATTATAGTCTCAAATTTTTGAACACAAATGTATTAGCAAAATTACAATTACAATCACCATTTAACACTAAAACTATAATACAGAGTAAGTGCAGAATGAGAGTTTATTAAGCTACAAAAACTAATAATTACCCTGATCAATTTCAAACGACTTATGTGGCAATTCTGCAGAACTAGCAGGCTGTTCTTCATCTTCTGAGCATTCATCATTATGATCCACCATGGGAATAGGTTCATATCTGTGATAAATTACAGACTGACAAGAATGCAATAATGGCACTTTTCCCTTCATGAATCTGCACCCAATTAAAAATTTACAATTTTCTAAGGTGTTCTACTTTTAAGTTAACCTCTTTTCGTGTAAATTTGCTGCGACTCTAAGCCACGAAGTAGAAGTAATCATCATAAACTACTGTACTTCATTAAAGAATGCAACATGACCAATTGACCAGGTTGTAGGCTGAATGAAAATCATGAGATCAGAGTCATTGTAAACAACACTTTTACTCTTTTAGCCACACTGTTGATGAACATGTTTTCTATTACCATTTAACCATAACATTATAGGTTACTCCGTGTTGTCAATGTAAGATGTAATTTCACAAGAAACTCTTAATGTCTTTTCAGTCGTTTTTTTTTTTCAAATTTAGTGCCAATTTTCACAGCAAAAATAAAAAAATGCAGAAGTGGTGTAAACCTACAAGTACAACACACATTTTACTGTAAAACAGAAATGAAAATTTTTCATATGTAATCAAAAATAATATTTTTGGCACCACAACTGTCAATTACTGAAGCAAAAAATAATTGGAAAAAGATAGATTTGATAACACTGCCACTTCAAATCACATTCCCCAATTTTCATTGATCACAAAACCAAATCAATTTATCATGAGCTTTATGATTGATCATTAATAGTAATACAGTGGTCACAGCTTAATGGAGCACCCTCGGGGATTGCAAAACCTGCTCCAAAAAGCGGTGGCTGTATAATCAGATGAGAACGTTTTGGCCATGAAAGTAGGGTGTCATTTACACCAGGGAGTACACCAACACACATGCCAATATCAGGGCACTGTATTTTATAGTGTTTTAAGATCTTGCACAGTGTGCAAAGCAACATAAAAAGTTCACAGTACCGGTACAGTACATGTTTGACATGTCTATTATTGCTGCTCTTCAGCTTCAGCAGCACAGAAGAACTGCTCAATTTTTAATTGTTTTACTTCATGTTTTATAGCTTGCTCTACAGCATCGTCAAGCTTACACAACGTGCCAGGCATGCAAGACTTCAATGCGTCAACTTTTGGCTTTTTTGTTTAATTTGTCATGCACGATCAGGCACAAACGATAGTGACTTTACTCAACAAACCTGCTCTTAAAAGCAGTGGCTTGCTAAATGGTTCCTATCTTTATAACAGGAAAAGATAGGAACCATTTCTTGTCATCTGAAACTGCTCTAAAAAGCGGGTTTTTCTATAAACCGATGCTCCATTAAGCGGTGACCTCTGTGGTAATGATGAAGAACATGGCTAGTGCTACATTACATAACGCCCACAAAGAGAATAAGAAAGCCACAAAGAGAAGTGAGTGCTCATTTGCTCTTTTTTATTTTTTTTAAATTATCTTTAGAGTTTGGGCTCAATTTTGAGTTTAGGTTAGGATTAATTTTAGGGTTAAGTTGGGGCTACAGTTTGGGTTGGGGTTAGGGCAAGGACAGCGATTTTCGTACTCTTACTTAACGTAACAGCAGCCTCAGCTAATAATGAAATTCATACAGGAAACAAAGCCTACCCATTTAACTGAGGTTGATCTAGTTCTTCCACATCATCATCACTGCTTTCAACTATCACTTGATGTATATGAAGAGAGTGATCTTTGTCCTCTTGAGATTTATTTGGTTCAGGCTCTGGGACACACAGCGGCATTACTGTGGATTAAGTTATTGCACCTAGTTAACTGTTAACACAATAAAATTAAAAGTATGGGACCGGTACTACAGTAGGTAAAACCACGAATCTGAAATCTATGGTAATTCTTCACTCTTACTGTCTTAGCCTTAAAATAAAAGGCTTTATTTTACCGGAAATTGCTATTTAGTGTTTTACTAATTCTGACTCAAACCCTTACCGGTACTCTAATACTAATCTTACTGTAACACAATGAACGAAGTACCGGTATTCATTGCAATTTAAAATGTTTAAATCATCCAATAGTTACCGTAGCACCTTTCAGATCTGGATGGTGTCCAGTGATAGGAGTTAACTCGATACGATAGTAACTCAAATAACTGACTAATCTTGACCCTTAAAAAAGCAAGACGTGAAAATGCATGGCTGAATATTCTTCATTCAATTTTCACTCTGTGAGTGTACCTAAAATTTTCCAGTGTAATCTGAAATAGCCTAGCTTAGTCAATCCCAAAATAGCATTGTCAGAATAGAAACGTGCTAGCCAGTGGCGGATCTAGAAAATTTTGGTGGGGGGGATAATAAAAATTTTAAGCACAAACCCTCAAAAATTCGGATGTCTTCACCGAAATTGAGAGTGATTTTTTGGCCGAAATCAGAAATTCAAACGTTTTTTCCACCCAAAATCTGGTGGTCTCCAAAAAAAAAAAAAAAAAAAAAGGTCTTCACCGAAATTGAGACTGATTTTTCGGCCGAAATCGTTAGGTTTAGGCTGGTGGGGGGGATGCACCCCGAAATGGAGACTGATTTTTCGAAATGAAGGCTGATTTTTCGGCCGAAATCGTTAGTTTTAGGCTGGTGGGGGGATGCATCCCCCCCCTAAATCCGCCACTGGTGCTAGCCCTTTCCGCTCTTCCTCTGGTCTCTGCTCTGGATCACTTTTGCTTACTATGGGTTAAACTTTTTATATTTTACCAGTGGCGCAACTTGGGGAGGCAGCCCGCCCCGCCCCAGTGTCACCATTTTGGGGTGACACGATATTATGATGTGAAATCATAATTCCACCAATTTGTGGTGAATACCTTATTTTTATCACTTTGTTTGGTTGCCCCCATCCTCATTTGGACTAAAAACCCACTGATTTTTAGGCAAAGACCTTTTTTTTTAGGTCTTCACATACTTTTGGACCGAAAACCCACTTATTTTGGACCGTTTTTTTTTTTTTGGTCTTCACCTATTTTTGGTACAAAAAAGGGTGCCACCACGAAATCCCGTCCAGGGTGCCACCATTTTTAGCAACGTCTCTGCACCGGTATTTTACTGCCGTTAGCTTGCGCCATACGACAAAATATGCATCTAAAGCGTTTCTTTTGTAATAACAAAGTAAGAATATAATCAAAATATAAACAATTTGGAAAAGTTATGTTGCCAAACTAAAATAGGTCAGACGATTTTGTTAGGTGTTCAAACAATATCCGCATGCCCCTCACCGATTGTCACTAATACTTGATAAAGACCGGGTGTAGAACAGAATAGTGCGGAGTTATCTTAAAAGTTGAAGCTTTTGTAGTACGTTAAAACACACTTTGGCTGGTGGTAAAGCAATTTTAATAAGCTTGTTTAGCAACTGCAATGGGCTACTGAACTGCAGTTATAGTATAGAATCTTGCATTTTTACATTACTCGCAACTCAGATTTCTTAGTAGCAAACTAAACATTTAGCTTCTTATTGAGGATTTATCAGAAAATAGAATACGGCAATACGCTTTAATCAGTGACACGGTTATGGGAGACTAGAAGGGCTAAAGCTCCCTTGTTAACCAAGTCGCTGAAAAAATTAAAGCCAAATATGCGATCTTTCATCTTTTAAACGTATTTTGCAAAACGACATGGGGTGGGTATTTCTACTTAAGCAGTGCTGATGCAACATCACACTAAAAAGGTAAAGTCTAGAACACCAAAAAAATGCAACCAGAATCGACACACTTGAGAGATTTTTCAATTTTAATTTTGTGTGATTGTTCGAAAGTTTTCGGAAAACGTAACAAAGGCATTTTGTGATAAACAATATGCAACAAGCAACAAGTTTTGTTAATTTAAGTCAACCAATTACCAAGAAATCACTCGAGCATGTCGATTCTGACTGCGTTTCTTTTGGTGTTCTAGACTCTTCCCACTAACAATTGGCTTTTCAATGGCTTAACTTTTTTTTTTTTTTTCTGCGACCCAAACTCGTTTAAACATGCTATCTGCAAGAACAGCTGCGACCCAACTAAGTAGTTACCAGAGGTGGAGTCGAGAACACAAGGCTCTGAGGCCAAGGACACAAAAAAATCCGAGGCCAAGGACAGCCTTTCCGAGGACAGACCCTCTCGCAGTGGTGCCGGAACAGGGGGGCAGTACTGCCCTTTGCATTTCAGTAAGATAGTAACAAAGCAAACATTTGCTAATCTCAAAGCTCGCTTTTCCAAAGCAGGATAAATTTAATTGTTTATGAACAATAGATCTAACAGTTAATTTAAGGGTTTGTGAACAATAGACCCGACAAATGACCCAGTTGTGCACTAGAGCATTTATTTAACACAGTAAAAAGTTAGTAGCAACTTGCATTAAGCTATACTACACTGTACGTTTTTTTTTTTGCTAGCTCGTGAAAGCTGATCAATTGAATGAAACTTAACTCATATCCTCCTAGCGTCAGTTTAAATTGATGGTACGCGAAAGGGTACTGGAGTTACAAAAAGCATTTGAGAAATTAAAGTTTAGTGGTTTGTCAACCAACAGATCCTTTTCTAGAAAGAAAACGTAATAAAAATTTTTGTCGATTCAAATCACGTTGCAATGCAATTTTCATTTTCTAAAAAAATATCTTTCATTATAAGCAAAATTACTCTCCATTGTATGATTTCTAAATAACGTACCGATAAAATAAAAAAGCAGTCTTGTGGAATATATTTGGTTAGCCTGTGAGCTGTGACACCCGATTTAGTTCCATTAGTTTAAACTTACGCTACGAAGATATAGATTGCTACAAAATTTCAAATTAAGAACTCAAGGATCAAAGTCTGTAGGCCTCTGGCCAGTGCCGTCACTACGGGGTAGCCAGGGGGGCCGTGCCCCCCTAACGGATGCTTGTGCCCCCCCATTTAGGTTTACTCAAAATACTGTTTATGGAACATTGCTTAGTGACAAGGCAACACACAATGATGGAAAAAGGAATAAGTACGTTCAAACATAATTCTCCTTTGACGTTTTCTCGATTTTTTGCGAAATTGCAGGCAACCAACTGCTGTGTCACATAAATCTGATGCAATATTCCGTCTTAATGACACGACTTTACGGATGCGTCGCCAAAGATAGATGTAAGCCTGCAGAATCTGATACATTTTTTTCAAAGACCAGCTGTTTTGATTTTTAGAGCACACTGAAGATTTTGAGGTCGCAGCCAGTGGCACAACCAAGGTGAAGGGGCTTAAGCCCCCTTAGCCAACTCATTTAGAAAATTTTACCTTAAAACGCAAGCGTTTAAACGTATTTTAGACTTGACCTGAAGTAAGGAGGGGGTTTAAGGTGCTAAGCAATTTAATTCTTTGAAATTACTTCAAAACTTTACCTATTGAGTTATTCATATGGCTTCAAAAAGTGTGAAATGTGATTAAAATGGGGTTAAAATCGCAACTTTTTTGCTGCAAAATCGCCTAGCGGCTGGGGCTCCGCCCCCAGCCCCGTTCACAGTCACTAAATATTTAGTGACTATGTCCCGTCTGTGACACGTTTGAGTTGTATGTTCAGCACGGCAGCTAAATCAGGCAGTTTTTGTATGAAAAGAAATTTAGTTTTGGTTCACTTCTCTTAGCAAAATTCTGGTTGCACGTGTGATAGCATTCATTGCTCTAGATAGATTTTTTAAGCGACTATGGGCCGCAACGAAAGGAGTTACGAAGCTCTGCTGGCCTTATTTTAAAATTGTGCATAGTTGCAGCCATAGGCGTAGCAAGGATTTTTGATTGGGGGGGCCCAAACCACAAATCACATGCAATGACATCATCAGAAATTTTCAAAAAGGGAACTTTTTGTAGGGCAAAGATATCGTAGAATGGAAGATATGAAGTCGTGGTCTGTTGTCACTTAACCAGGATTTTGGTAAAGGGAGAGGACGAAAACTAACAGTTAAAAAGTGAAAATGTCTATCTTAGGAGACGTGTTGAGAAAGCTAGTGTACTCAAGCGTATCACAGACGGGGTCTGGGGGCGGAGCCCCCAGCCGCCGGTGGCTATGGGGGACTGGGGCAAAGCCCCCAGCCACTAGGCGATTTTTGTAAGTTTTTGGAAAAAAAGTTATTTTAATCCCATTGGATGACATTTTGCACGTGTTCACAGCCATTTGAAAAAACGAGATTTTAAACATTAAAAGCCAATCAAAAAAATTTGATTGTTCAATCCTCCTTTTACTTGCAATTAAATTTCAAAACACGTTTAAAATCTTGCATTATGGTGTAAAATTTTAATTGTAAGTGATTTGGTCCATATAGGGGGAAGTAAGGCACATTGCCATCTGCAATATTTTAGCAGTAAATAATAATCCACTCAAAGAATTTCCTTTCATGAAGTTAACCAGTTATAGAAGTACATGTACGGCCAGGGGACCTAAGACTCCTCAATTCAAATTCAATACTTTGTTCAGTGAGCATTTTCCTAGCTATTTTTTTAAAAGTATTTTGTGCGTAAAAACTGGCGAGGTGGAGGTGAATCGTTATTGAAAAATGGTACAATAGATGGTTAGGTTACTAAACATGTTATTTGCGGGCCGGATTTACTTTGCACGGTGACTCTGGCACTTAGGGAATTTTTGCAACATCTTCCAGCCAAATATAAGTGAAGACCAAAAAAGTCCTACTATCTGAGGGCGGGCCCCTGGCACTGTGCAATATGGCAAATCCAGCCCTAGTTATTGCATTACGTCCATAAAAAGTTTAGATGAGGGCCTGAGGTAGCAACCATTAGGACAAAAAATTTGACTTCACCCTGGTTATACGTTTAAATTGGTTGGAAAAAATCGAAATAAGGAGGTGCACCGGGCCCTCTAGTCGTCAATATTATTTGTTGTTAATTACTGTTGTGCGTGTGTGCTGTTGTACGCAAAGATGTCAAACGAAAGTGAAAATGAAGAAACAAGACTTTTTTTGTCAAATTTGTGTCATTGGTGGCATTTCGATTGAGGGGGCCCGGGCCCCCTGAGCCACCCCCCTTGTTTCGCCTATGATGTTGAGAAAGATCGCGCCCTTAAGTTCTTTCATAAAAAAAACATTTAAAGCAAAATTAAAATAACCTTTTTTCCAAAACGTGGAGGACTCGAGTCAAGTCACTTGACAGTTTTTTGAAACATACAAGAATTGCATGACATTATTATGACGTGGACACGAGGTCGTCATTATTATTACTTACTTTTGTACGCGTAAATCCTAAATTAAACAGACAGCAATTCCAGACAAGGACAACGTATTGGCTATGCTCTCATTATATTTATCATTGGTAGTATTTCAATTGGGGGGTTTGCTTTACCGCCTGTGTTACGGCATTAAGTTCATAATAACGTTAAACGAGGGCCTGGGGTTGCAACTTTTAGGAAAAAAACTCTTAAATTTCTTACAGGTTTTGCATATAAATTATTGGAACGACCGACGCTCGCGTCGCGTGTTCCTTTGTTTTTACTCGGCCATTTTCTAACTAATGAGTGCGAGATTTCAGACTTTTGCTTATAACTCGAGAACCGTTTGGTCTAACTACATGAAATTTTGACAGCAGTTTGAGATTAATGACTTTTATGTTTGTACCAAATTTCGAGGCAATCGGTCACGTGACTTCGGGTTTATGACCCGAAAACCGCCCCGAAAGTTTGGCATAAAAAGCGGTCTAAGTCAAAAACGGCTTAAGTACGGCAAAAAATATTTCTCATGGTTATATGTCTTAAGAAATCCTTTCATCCCTACCAACCCACTTTCGGCCGCGATGAGGTTTTTTTCTTATTTTTTTCCTTTTTTTTCCTTTTTTTTCCTTTTTTTTTCCTTTTTTTTCCTTTTTTTTCCTTTTTTTTTCCTTTTTTTTCTTCCTAAATCTTGTACGCTCGAGTTCTCCCAAACCACAAAACATAGAAATCTAATTTTTGTGTGAAGTTGTTGAGGTACATACGCAATTGTGTCTCCTGAAATTTTTTTGGGGCAACTCCCCCGGGAACCCCCCCAAAATGGGGCCCCAAAAAATCAATTTTTTGAACGGCTCAACCTAGGGTGCCAGTTTTTTTTGATATCAGTAGATATTTGAGAGACAAATATTTTGACATAATTTGGGGGTACCACCCCCCCGGGGACCCCCCCAAATGGACCCCCCAAAAACAAATTTTTTTAACCATATAACCTAGGGTGCCATTTTTCTTTGATATCAGTAGATATTTAAGAGAGAAATATTTAGACATGGTTTGGGGGTACCACCCCCCCGGGAACCCCCCCAAAATGGGGCCCCAAAAAATCAAATTTTTGAACGGCTCAAGCTAGGGTGCCAGTTTTTTTTGATATCAGTAGATATTTGAGAGACAAATATTTTGACATAGTTTGGGGGTACCACCCCTTCGGGGACCCCCCCAAATGGACCCCCAAAAACAAATTTTTTTAACCATATAACCTAGGGTGCCATTTTTCTTTGATATCAGTAGATATTTAAGAGAGAAATATTTAGACATGATTTGGGGGTACCACCCCCTCGGGAACCCCCCCAAAATGGGGCCCAAAAAAATCAAATTTTTGAACGGCTCAACCTAGGGTGCCAGTTTTTTTGATATCAGTAGATATTTGAGAGACAAATATTTTGACATAATTTGGGGGTACCACCCCTTCGGGGACCCCCCCAAATGGACCCCCCAAAAACAAATTTTTTAAGCATATAACCTAGGGTGCCATTTTTCTTTGATATCAGTAGATATTTAAGAGAGAAATATTTAGACATGGTTTGGGGGTACCACCCCCTCGGGAACCCCCCCAAAAAATCAAATTTTTGAACGGCTCAACCTAGGGTGCCAGTTTTTTTTGTTATCAGTAGATATTTGAGAGACAAATATTTTGACATAATTTGGGGGTACCACCCCTTCGGGGACCCCCCCAAATGGGGCCCCCCAAAAATAAATTTTTTAACGATTTAACCTAGGGTGCCATTTTTCTTTGATATCAGTAGATATTTAAGAGAGAAATATTTTGACATAATTTGGGGGTACCACCCCCCCGGGGACCCCCCCAAAAGCAAGTTTTTTAACCATTTAACCTAGGGTGCCAGTTTTTTTTGATATCAGTAGATATTTAAGAGAAAAATATTTTGACATGATTTGGGGGTACTACCCCCCCGGGGACCCCCCCAAAATGGGGCCCCAAAAAATCAAATTTTTGAACGGCTCAAGCTAGGGTGCCAGTTTTTTCTGTTATCAGTATATATTTAAGAGACAAATATTTTACCATAATTTGGGGGTACCACCCCTTCGGGGACCCCCCAAAAATAAATTTTTTTAACGATTTAACCTAGGGTGCCAGTTTTTTTTTGATATCAGTAGATATTTAACAGACAAATATTTTGACATAGTTTGGGGGTGCCACCCCCCCGAGGACCCCCCAAAAATCAATTTTTTGAACGGCTCATCTTAGAGTGCCAGTGTTTTATGATATTAGCAGATATTCAACAGACAAATATTTTGACATAGTTTGGGGGTGCCACCCCCCTGGGGACCCCCCAAATGGACCCCCAAAAATGAATTGTTTGAAAAGCTCAACTTGGGTGCCAGTCTGTTATGATATCAGCAGATATTCAACAGACAAATATTTTGACATAGTTTGGGGGTGCCACCCCCCCCCCAGGGACCCCCAAATGGACCCCCAAAAATCAATTTTTGAACGGCTCAAGCTAGGGTGACAGTGTTTTATGATTTCAGGAGATATTTAACTGACAAATCTTTTGATTCAACTTTTCTGGAGGTTCCATAATCAGATATTTTTGAATAATTGCTGATTTTACGGTAGACAAAAAGTACTTTTGAGCGTCACAGCATTAGCTGTGCGTCGGTCGTTCACTGGGTTTGCTGGCAAACTCCCATCTAGTTAAAAATTTGAATTAAGGGGCTCCTGGCCCGGGACCCTTAGTCGCCAGTCAGGGGCTCTGGGGCTCCCTGGTTGTCAATTAGGGGCCCCCTTGTAGTCAGTTAGAGTTCCCGGGGCCCCTGGTGGTCATTTAAGGGCCCCCTGGTTGTCGGTTAGAGGCCGTGGGGCCCCCTGGTTGTTAGTTAGGGGCCCCCTAGTTGTCAATTAGGGGCCCAAGGGCCCCCTGGTTGTCTGAGAGGGGCTCCGGGGCCCCTTGGTTGTTAGTTAGGGTTCCCGGAGCCCCTGAGGCCCCCGGTTTGTCGGTTAGGGGCCCCGGCCCCCTGGTTGTTATTTAGGGGCCCTGGAGCCCTTTGGTTGTCAGATGGGGGCCCCCTGGTTGTCAGTTAGAGGCCCCAGGGCCCCTGGTTCTTAGTTAGGGGCTCTGGGGCCCCCTGGTTGTTAGTTAGGGGCTCTGGGCCCCCAGGTTGTCGGTTAGGGGCCCTTGATTATTAGTTACAGGCTCTGGGGCCCCCTGGTTGTCAGTTAGAGGCCCCAGGGCCCCTGGTTCTTAGTTAGGGGCTCTGGGGCCCCCTGGTTGTTAGTTAGGGGCTCTGGGCCCCCAGGTTGTCGGTTAGGGGCCCTTGATTATTAGTTACAGGCTCTGGGGCCCCCTGGATGTCAGTTAGGGGCCCTGGGGCCCCCTGGTTGTCAGTTAGGGGCCCCTGGTGTTAGTTAGGGGCCCCCTGGTTGTTATTTTGGGGCCCTCTGGTTGTCAGTTAGGGGCCCCAGGGCCCCTGGTGTTAGTTAGGGGCCCCCTGGTCGTTATTTTGGGGCCCTCTGATCGTCAGTTAGGCGCCCCAAAGCCCCCTAGTTGTTGGTTTGGGCCCCATATGTGTTAGTTTGCGGCCCCCTGATTGTTAGTTAGGGGCCCCAGGCTCCCTCATCGTCATTATAATGTTATTGTTAATTACTGTTATGTGCGTAATTGCTGAAAAAAAGCTGCAACTAAACAGCGCTAGCCTATACGTTGTCGTAATTTTTATCATTGGTGGTATTTTAATTGGGGGGGCCCGGGCCCCCTGGGCCCCCCCTGGCTACGCCTATGGTTGCAGCCGTACGATCTGAAGATTAGTTTTTATATGCTAATTTTTGTGCCCCTCCACTTTTGGCTAGTGCCCCCTCACTTCGCTTGCTCTGGCGACAGCACTGCCTCAGGCCCAGCGCCAAGGGGGGCATTCCGGGGCCGTGCTTCCCCAAATGAGAACTGTGCCCCCCTAAGCGACGATTGTGCCTCAAAGAAAGCAATAGGCTCGGTGCCATTGGAGTGCAGTTCGAGGCTTGAAACCCCCAAAGTACTGATCATCACCCCAGAATTCGTGAGCAAGAACCGTTGTTTCGCAGATTCTGCGGTGAAGAATTTTTTGTTTGTTTTTATGGTCGTCACTCACGCATTCGAGGGAAAAGTTTTTGTGCCCCCCAAAAAAATTATTTATGCCTCCCCAGTTACTTTAGTCTGGCGCCAGACATTCAAATTTCTAAGTTTGTTTGTAGCCCTAGTTGGAACGAATGACGCTTGTTAACGCCAAATAAGTTTTTAATTTTGGAAACACTGACCGATAACTTTGCTTTAGAGATGTCACGGGCACACTTTTTCTGCACTGCGCCCGCACTGCACTGCAAGGGGTCTGTCCGCACACTGCACTGCACTGCAAAATTTTGGAAAATACTGCACTGCGCCCGTGCTGCACCTGCAAAGCACTGCATGGAAACATGTTGGTAATATAACAGCAATAAAAAATACTGCAAAAATTTTGTTTTTTGCTTGTGAAGTCGCTAACTAGATACCGGTACCGATATAAGCTGATAATGACTCACTTTACCCTAATTCATAAAATCATTCTCTAGGTTGCTTTAAATTATTCTTTAACGTTTAGTAATATAGGCATGGTGAGACTACGATAATAGTATAAAAAGCAAATCATTATTTCAATTCATCAATGATGCTGTAAATACTCATCACTACTAACTATCTAGAAATAATTAAGAAGGTAAAGGAAACCTGTCAAAATTTAACATTTGGTTTGTAAAATATTGAATGGCACCAGTACCAGCTAACAACTGTGGCCCTACAGCTTTCTGTTTATGAATAAACATGCAATACTCATTGCTTACCTCTTTTTGACTCAAACGTTTTTACCTGCTTATCAAATCAGTTGTGCTTAATGAAATTTCTACACTCTTCTCTAGGTTTCATTACTTGATGCAATATTCATACTGACTGACACCAGCAAACTCTTTCAATTTCAAGTACAGTCACAATACTCTGTTTCAGATTTCTCTTAGTCACAATCTTTTAATAAAGGTTTATTGTTTTCATCATTTAGCATTTCCACAATGTACCGTCATACATTAAAAACATGCTTATTGCCTAGTCAAATCAAGTGTCTCCCTAAAAAATGAGAAGATAAAAAAGCCGCATCCACATGGATGAGAAGAATAAAGCACATGCAATGAACCAAAATTTTGAGTATATACAGAAAACATAATAATTTTTGTTTTGAGCCAACCTAATAAAGCCTCACAATAGATAAATGAAATAATACTTGTTTAGGTGCAATCTCCATAATTATGAAGCAGTAAAGGTCAACACCAGCTTTTTTGCAAAAAAATAAGCTAGATTGTTATGGCAAATAGCTGATAGACACAAGTTTTTAATGTTTTTTGTAAGAGCAAATCATACAACTTCCACCCAAAGGTAAATCGTTTTTGATATCTAACAAATTTCGATGAGGTTATAAAAACATTAAATTGCCATAAACTAATTTTATCAATGATGAAAAACATTTAAAAAAATATTAAACAATTCAACCAAATAGACACAGCATCTAAACCATTTTCTTGTGCTATACAGTAAATATTGCTACTTATTAGTAACGTCAAAGAGCATCCAAGACCCAACTGTGCTAAATGTAATACAGCAGTGATAAAATGTTTTAAGTACAATGGTGGCAAAGTTTTTAAGGGAAAGGATATAAGCACAAATTGCTGCTGTACAATTGTGTATTAACATCAACAAAATAGACCCACTAACTTAAAATGTTTTACATAATGAAACAATTCAGCTAATTTAGACTTGCAATTTAAAACTTTAGTACTAAAAGTTTTGCTTAATACTGTTTAATCTCAAGCTGTAGAGTAAGTAATACTTCATCTACCACTCTACTGTAATACAAATACCAAAAGTTAGCAAATACCAAATTGTTTACTGGCATTACATCAGTATAAATTGCCCTGGAAATAAATTTACTTAGACTTCCAATAACCATTCAAAAACATGACTGCATCAATGTGCTGAGGAACAAGCCTGGTGCGTCATTCCTCATAGACTCGACTCGCACAAGAAAATATACGCTCCGAAGCGGCTGATGAGCATGAAATAGATAGCACATATCTTGCTAGTTTAGCTAGTTTGGGATATTGAGCCGATTTTTCTTTCCAAAACTTTAGCACATCAAAGTTGCCAATGTGACCTTCAGCATCAAAATCTTCCTCTGAAAAGTCAGCATGAAGATACTTAGTAATCTCATCACTGACTTCTTCATCATTTGGCTCATCAGCAAAATCGCCAAAATCCAGTGCATAATCAGTCTTTCTGCGCTTTGCTGTTTCATAACTGTGACCATCAGCAGCGGATGTTGTTGTAACATCATCATCACCAAACTTTGGATCATGCAGCATGCTTTGAACGAGTCTGATCACATCGCTTTGCATTGCAACAGGCAAAATAGACAAACTTTTAAACTTCGGAAAGCAAAATAATGCTACCTTGTGCAAATCGAAGTCAATCCATTTTTTTTTAATCAATGAAGTTAAGTTAGACTTTAAACATTTAATCACAGGAGAATCACTGTGCACTCTCTGGCAATGAAGCAATAACTTTTTCTTCCATAACACTACCCCATGCAGTGTGGGATATTTGTCAGTCTCCATGGCCATGCTGATGGACTTAAATGGTGTCAACAATTGAATTAAATCTTTTATTAGAACAACATCAATGAAGCGCAATCTGTCATCTTGGTTCTTTTGTTTTAACAGTGTTTTGAATCTCTCCAAAAATTTCATTTACTCTAATTAACATTGCCAGTTTTGAGTTCCACCGAGTCTCAATATCTTGGATCACAGTACTGGAAAGCTGCGATGCCAATCCACTGCATTTAAGATAAGTCACCAGATCTTTAACTGCTTCCATCAATTTTCTCACTTGTTCCATTTCAGCATGCCCGTCAACAATAACTTCATCTAAATCCAAATGTGCTTCGATTTCTACTGATGCAGAAGTTTCACCTTCAAGTTTCATTTTGAAAGCATGATAAAGTATCACATCCAAAACATAACAGCAGCAAGGTAGCCAAAAAAAACATTCCAATGCTTTTTTATGTAGGCTCCTCTGTCAGTCACAAATGTAATATTTTTCAACATGGATTCTTCAAGTCCAACTTCTGTCATGTTGATCACTAGTTGTTTTTCTTTCCGCTTGAAACAATTTACAAAAAATTCCACTGTTTTTCCTTTTCCCATCTTCTAACCAGTGAGCTGTGCAAGATAAATATGTGAGTTTTTTGTAGTCATCCGTCCAAAGATCAGAAGTTACACCAAAACCAGAGTTATTAGAGATTGCCAATTTAAGTGAAGCCAAAAGATTTGTTCTTTGATCAAGTGCAGTTGATTTTACTTTTTTTGCAATGGTGTTGCGACTTGGTAATACTTCCTCAACTGTTACTTTTCCATACTTGGCCCCAATATCAATGCACGTTTGTGCAAATTCCTTCATCCCTTCACCATCAAATACAGAAAAAGGTCTCAAATGTTTAACGACAACTGAGACTGCAGCATTTAATGCGTCTGATTTTGCCTGACGAGCAACACCACAATTTTTAAAAGGCAATTTAAGTTGCCTGCCAGAAGATTGTGAGGTTGAACTGATACAATGTTCAACATGCCGCTTTAAATGAGATGTACCAGTTTTGTGGGAATCATACTTAAAGCATTTTAAACATTTTTTACATGCCACAAAATTTAATTTTTTTTTAGAGGTAGCATTCTCAGTCCCAATGTTCTTTTCTGGTTCTGCTACAATTGCAATACTTTTCCACACATCAGATTTGCCAGTGTGACTATGCAAAATCAATTCTTGGTTTTTTAATTTTTCTTCAATGTCAGAATGTCTTTCACTTCCCAATTACTAGCACTGATACTCATAACTAATAGGCCTATTGGTAGCAATACTCAACTGTTTTAAGCTCTCCAGTCTCCAGCAACAAAATAGTGCAGATACTGATCCCAAACTAGCCTGCAAAAGACTTGCTAGACGATTAGGCTACAAATTTATTTATTATTATTATTGTGGTTAGTGGTGCTTTTTAACAATGGTAGTTAACTAGTTTTGTAGCACCACAACAAAAATGAAAATAAACACAAATGCTTACATGAAATGCTGTGAATTATTGGATTTAAAAAAAGAGAGAGAAGCTAGCACTTCTGCAGCGAGCCAGCGACAGCAAGCACCTGGTATCACTTCAGAAGCGCAACTTACAAAAACAAAACTAAAAATTTCAGCATTTCATATAACAGCACCGATCTATCAAAGTTGTTGTTCTATTTCTGCATATGCCAGCACCACCAAAGTATCCAAACCAATCACACTGTCCACTGTCCAGCTGACCTCACTATGCAACTGCTGCTGGTCGATCAGTGCTTACTGCTTACTCTCACCAATGGCTCTAGGCATAGGTGGGCACAAGTCCGTTAATTGTTAATAACGAAGCTAACTTTTTCACTAACTCGTTAATCCGTTAAAAAGTTTTTTCATGTCAACGGACTAAATTAACTTCCGTTAAGTGCTGTTAACGGACTAAAGTAACTTCCGTTAAGTTCTGTTAACTTCCGTTAAGGTTTTTATCGTTAATATCTTGCAGCTTCGTTGTGCATTTGAACTTGTTTTTATCTTGAAATTAGATTAGACTGTAAAATGTAACTTTCAAAACACAAAAAGACCACCATAGCAATAAATATTTCCTTACAATCAGCTTAAAAGCGTCAATACGTGTTCCAGAAGCGAGTGAATAAAAAGAAATGTAAATTACACGCAAAATGTTAACGGATTAACGGACTTTATTAACTTCCGTTAATTAAAGCTAAAAATAACGGATTAACGTTAACGGAGGTGTGAAGTTTGTTAACGGACTAGTGGTTAACGAAGCTAACGTTCTGCATTAACGTGCCCACCTATGGCTCTAGGTTTATGTCATTGCTCTCGTAGGATCTATGCACTGATCAAGAAAAGGATTTCAACCACTGCGTGCGCTTTTGAGCATATGACAGGAATGCGAAAGGCGTTGCTTCGGATTCAGCACGTGATAAGTTGGTTGTGAACTTGTGACAACGCAATTAATTTTTTTCAGAGACGCTTTATGACGCTTCTCTAATAGCACAGAGGCACTTAGAGATCGAAAGAATTTTAGACAAAAGACACCACAAACCGGACTGTCCGCAGCCCGCACTGCACTGCAAAATCTATGATAACATTGCGCAGTGCCCGCGCGGCGCCCGCCGCGCGCGGCAGCGTCCGCCGCGTCCGCTACGCGGTTGACATCTCTAATTTGCAGCTCAACAACTTTACACAAAATTTAGATTTCAATGTGTTGTGGTTTAGGAGAAGAAGAGCGTACAAAATTTAGGAGGAAAAAAAGGAAACAAAAAGAAAAAAAAGGAAAAAAAAAGAAATAAACGTCATCGCGGCCAAAAGTGGGTTGGTTGGGATGAAAGGGTATCTTGAGACATATAACCCTATGAAATATTTTTAGCCGTACTAAAGCCGTTTTTGACTGAGACCGCTTTTTACGCCAAACTTGCGGGGCGGTTTTCGGGTTCTAAAACCGAAGTCACGTGACCTATTGCCTCGAAATTGTGTACAAACATACAACTCATTAATCTCAAACTGCTGTCAAAATTTCATGTAGCTAGACCCAACCGTTCTCGAGTTATAAGCAAAAGTCTGAAATTTCGCACTCGTTAGTTGGAAAATGGCCGAGTAAAAACCGAGGAACATGCGACGCCAGCGTCGGTCGTTCCACTAAGTGCTGTGTTTTCCGCACTGCCGTCAACTAAAAATTGAGCACTATCAATGCTTCACGTGTTCAATGTGGAAAAAAGGTGTGACGTGAACATGACGTAAAGTTGCTTCAACCAATTTAACAGAATTCAGTGACAGGTGGTGATCTGTGAATTGCAATGGAAGTGGTCAATTACGAGAATTAAACGATTGAACCTACAAACACAAATTCTGAGCAAAATGCAAATTAAGTTAGGAACCGCGTTGAAACAAATTCAGGTGATGCCGAAACACCGTATTAATTTTAAGATAAACGTTTATTACGCCAATGGTACTATAACTGCAGTTACCAGTGATTGTTGATGTGTTTATAGCATACTGGTAGTGGTAGATGAGCCAACAATTATTGGTAGGCCTACACTTTATTGGACAAATCATGGTCATGTTTTAGTGTGCTGTTTTTCTTAAATGCTTCACTGAATTGCACTGTGCAAGCAAATGGCTAAATCCAAAGAAGAGACTTCAAAAAGAAGTAATGAACTCACACCTTTTCAAGGAGCTGCGTTTCTTTTTGGTGTTACCGGGGCTGCTGCTTTGGGTGGATTTGGAATGATGTTTGCTAGAGCTCGAAAGCATAATCCTGAAGAATTTCACAGCGGAATTGCACCTAATACTAACCATGAAAGTGGAGCTAGATTAGCTCTCAGAGCACTTGGTCGAGCAACTTTATACTCTGTGACAGGATTTACATTGTTTTGTTTTGGTGTTTGGAAACTAATGGGTGTTAAAAATATGAAAGAATTTAGTGAAAAAATGCAAAGCTTTATGCCTAGAATATCACCAGAAAATCCTATCAACGAAGAAATAGACTGGGATGAAATTTTTCGAGGAAAATCTGATAGGTCTAGTTCTAAATCAAAACTTAATATTGAGACTGTTGATAGTGATCAATGATTGTATTTAATTACCTAAACAACATTGGTTTAGCCTACCGTTTTTCGATGTGAAACTTTTGTGGTTTTGTCATTTACATAATCAACAATGATATTTTCAGAGATAGTAAACTAGGCATTTATCTACGAAATTAGTTGTGGGATTAACATTAGTGCGGTAGGTTATGTAGCATTGATACCTTATCATACAGTCTTCTTTCATATGAAATGTCTGCCCAGAATATTTGGGAACACATCAACAAATTTGTAGAAACGGCTCAAGATGTGCAAAAAAATGCAGCACAAATTCTAAAGTGTATGTATCATGTAAGGTAGTGGTTGTTAACCAGCATAGTATCATAAACATCAATATATTGAACTTGTTTTTTAATTCTAGTTTCATGGTTTTGAACTTCAAGGGTGGCTGTGAATTCGGAAAAACTCAATCATTTGGCCAAACTCAAACTAAAATTTTCTGAGCTCTAATTCTAACTTGAACTTGAATAAAGTCGTTCGAGTGCATTATTTAAAAAAATTTTAAGATTAAAAAATCCTCAGAAATATTTTTTGTTGATCAACAGTTTAGCCATGTAAGTTGAGATTGCATTTTTTTCAACAGTATTGAATGTCCATTTGTTTATGCTGCAGTGACCAAGGAAAACAACATGTACAGTAAGTCCTCGGGTTACGAGGGTCCCAACTTACGCTGTTTCGATGTTACGAATGCACTCCTCAAAAATATAAATGATAATACAGTACTGTAATATCGAAGCCCTTAAACTGGATCATTGCGATCAAGAAATACAGTGCTTTGGGCTCATTGGTTTTCGTCATTTGCATCGTAAATGACATGAACAATTGCAAACTATTATGATTATGAACGAATAATCACTAAGCTTCAGTATGTATATGATATGTAGAGTAATTTATGTATGATGTTCTGACTTACACTGAAATTCGGGTTACACCGCGTCTCAAGAATGTATCAATGTCGTAAGTCGAGGACTCCCTGTATACAAAAAGAGAACGTTTAGTCAACAAGTCAAAAACAAGTAGACTTTGTATTTTTGTCTGCCTGAACTCGAAAAACTTGATATTTTGGCCAAACTTGAACTTGAAAAATTTAAATTCAACAACTTAAACTTGCTAAAAGTGTTGAACTTGAACTCTAATAAAAATTGATTGAGTTCGCATCCCTGCTTCAGGAACAGCATATTTTTTATTCACAAACTTTTCGAACTGTTTTATTTTTAGGCCATTTTATTGGCATAGTCCAAGTCGATTTATTGGAGTCATGTCTTGCATAAACAAACTGTCAGATGTTAAAGCTTGAAGTTAATTTTTTAGCTGTTAAGTTCCAACTTTTTAAAGTGTTGTTCTTCAATGTAAAGGCTGTTGATTTGATTAAAAATTAATAGATTTTGATAGTCAACAGTCATGGTATGCTTAAAGAGCTTATTAAAGTTGTTTGTAAATGAAAAATGTTATGGTTGAAAACTGCTTAATCCTCAAATTTATGTTGATCGGCCCATTTTAGAGGATCAAGCTCTTGGCTACTCCCATTGATGAAAAAATGAGAGTAGCAGAAATTACTGTTCCCTCTTAGGTTTTGTTGAGTCGGCATGTGCCCAAAAAATCGGTGATTTTCCGGCAGCAAACAATGGAAAATTTGAAAACGAGTCGGCAAGTGCCTAATAAAAAGGCTAATTCACTGATAGAATTTGGCTTAATGGTAACATAGGCAGAAATATTGCTATTCAATAACATGCAATTTAACTCAACAACCATCTGGTCACAGGTCAGAACAGAACATTGTGTATTTTTGTCGCAACTACAACACGTTGTCAATTGATATCACCACAAAAAAGCAAAGACAAATGATTAGTAAATTTAAGGGAGCTATACCGGTAATAATTTAGGTAATTCAGGGACAGGGAGGCTACAAAAAGACCTCATCTGTCATGGAGTCAAAGCTGCCACCCTTGTGTAGGTTCGGTAGTGGGTCGTGAGTTCTCGGTAGCTTGAATGTTCTGTATGCAACTACAATACCTATCCTGAACCAGCAACACAAACATTTTTTACCATCATCGCACAAAGTCTTGTTTTTTTTTAGCTCAGCATTCAACAACAACTAACAAAAATTTTTGTATCGGTATTTCACATTCAAAAATTAGTAAAAACAGGTTATAGAATCAAATCCAATAATTACGGATTACAAATGAAACTTGACGAAAGACAATGCAATTATGGTTGGTGACTCTACACTTGCATCGAATTGAATCAAACTGGCAAATCGAAATAAAATTTTGATACAAAACTTTTTTTTCTAATGCACTGCCCTGGAATCGAGTTTTGAAGCCTATCAGCAGGGCTAGTGTGGACCAAATTGCTAAAAAAAATTTGGTCAAAATCAAGTTTCACTGTGTTTTAAAGATCATCAGTAGGGCTGGGATAAACTGAAATACTGCTAAAATTAATCTCTGTAGCGAAATCTTAAGAAACCAACAATTGATTCAAAAAGCTGCTGTTTGTGTTGTGTATGCCTGCCATCCTCTTTCATGTAATTGTTTTTTTGTAGCCTGCTCCACAATTCATGATTTTGTGGACAACAAGCTGGGATCACTGCTCGGAGTGATGAAAGCGTATGGTGTTCTATATGCAAGTGTCAATGTACAAGACAGAAAAGCTTTAGAGAAACAATGGTCACGTTTGTATCGAGTTCCTGAAATTCAAGATGCTGTCAATAATTTGTTGGAGTTTGAGGTATTTGGTGGTAGTATAGATAGCTTTTCAGCAAGAGAAATAACCCACCCCGTGTTGCTTCAGGATTTTATTATTTCAATCAAGTATGCATGCCCCATCATTAAATGATTTCAATGATCTTTAGCTGGCAAAACGTGAAGCGAATAGATTTGGGGGACTTTTTAAAATTAGGAATATACATTTGTTGGTTTTTTAAAGCATCAGTTTAGTTTTATTTTTTTGGTGAACAAAGATACAAAATCATTTAAAGAAAATGGTATTTTACTATTTGCTGCAGGCTTCATGAGAAGTCCAAATGCTGACTTATGATTAGCTCTAAGGGTAGCGGCGATTCATGAAACCTGCTAACTTTATTTAATTTTTTAAATTTTTAAATAATTTTGAAAAAGTAATTAGTTAAAATGTTTTGTGTATATTTGTATTTTAAGTGTTTATTAAAAGGTAATGTTTTTTGATCATTTCATACAATTAAGCAGAACCTGTTGAGCATTCTTTCTGTTCATACATGCTGTTACCCCTTCAATGTAAAGCAGAACCGTTTCACACAATTAGAGCTCTTTAGTCGCATATTTTAGATAGCTTTTGTAACTGGCTACATTTGCAGTGGCTTAGAGGTGGTTAAAAGTTTTTTAATTTGTGAGTTATGAAAACTTTTCACTGCAGCCAGAGTCCTCAAGTTTCTGAAATGATGAGCACCACACTACAAAATTATCATTTTTAGAAATCTTGGGACAATTTTTTGGAGAACATTGATGCTAATGTTGCAACGAAAACTACGGAAGTTGAACTTCAACCTGGAGACCAATTACCAGAAAATTTGTCTGTTATTGATTCAAAAACAAATATAATCAGCAATTTTTCTTCAAAACTTTTGTTTTCAAACAATCAAAAGCACTGTCATGTTGTTTTATTGAGGCACTTTGCTTGACTACCATGACGAAAGCATGTCCAAAGTTTGGAAATCTCCAAGGTAAAGACTTGTACAGTACTGTGTTAATTACTTATTAAGGTCAATGGTGATCTGTCTGTGAAATGAGTTCATTGCACTTAAAAACGTTGCAGCTTATTCTATTTTTTTGTTTGCGTCAAATTCTTACAGTCAATAAATGCCCAAGATAAATAGAATATTTGCTTCTTATTGAAGTCAATTGCTACGTAACAGACTCTCATGACTTAGGTTTTACAATGCCACAAATTACGAATATCTTGTGTAAGCAGAAGCGCTCTCAGAAATTTTTAAAGGCGGAGGTTCAGTTTTTGAAAAAGCAACCAGTAGTAGCCCATTGTAGTTCATTTACTTTAATGAAACGCACAATATTGTACTAATCCAACTAAGTTTCCCGGTAATAGTTTCATTTCGTTACAACATTGTTTTTCAGAAATCCTGGAAGAGCGATTTTAAAAGTTGTTGGTTTTGAAAACTGTGTGTGAGAGAACAAGTTACTACAGTGGAGGCCTGAGGGCGAAGCCCCCAGCCGTTGCGCAATTTTTCGGAAAAAAATTGACGTGTTACGGCCTTTTGGATGACATTTTAGACGTTTTTAGAGCATTTAAAAAAGCTAAATTATTTAGATTTGGAAGAAAATTATTTTGCTCAGTTCAATCAGCCCCCGCACGCTCACTGGTCAAGTCCAAAATACGTTTAAAAGCTGAAAGATAGCGTATTTGGCCCAAATCTTTTCAGTGACTTGGCTAAAATATCAAAATGTTGAGTTTGTTGTAAAGAAACTATAGTTGCGATCGAGTCACGTAAAAGCTCAAGAGCTACACCTGCTATAGTTCAGTAGCCCGTAGCAGTTGCCAAACAAGTGTATTAATATTACTTTACCATCAGTCAAAGTGTGTTTTAGCTAACTACAAAAGCTTCAACTTTTAAGATAACTCCACACCATACCGGTTGAACACTGTTTACACCCGGTCTTTAGTCTTTACTAGGTCTAAAATAGTATACGTCGAGTGTATCCTTTGTTTATCGCAACCAAAATTTCGGTACGCCCAAAGTGGCGACTTGAATAAATAAAGTATAGGGCATATGCTTACGATATTACGCCCAGTTTAGGGCAAGTCTTAAACGGTTTGTGATGCTTCGACTGCAAAGAAAAATTTGAAAATCCTGAATACGTTTGCAGAGTAAAAATCTCGACGTTTGAATGAATTTTGTTCTGGTGTTCATCTTCAAACAAAGGATTTGTGTGTTTTTTTTTGTTTTTTTTTTGCTAAACTGTATTTGGTTTAGTAGTTAGTTTTTTTTACGCGAGGGCGATTTTTTTCACTGTTTAGCCGGCAGTCTCTTTTTAGCGTTAAACTTTGTTCAGCTCAGAAGTTTATGACCGGGTATTATGTAACACGTTTCTGCCAGCAATATTGTTGGTGAAACAAATGCAAAATCTCAATTGCTTGGTAAATAGCTTGTGGGGTCAACTTACAACTCAAAATAACATCTTAAGTGGTCAACAACAGCTTAAGTGATTATTTGGTGAAAAATATATGTAGCAAATTCATTGTTAGAAACTGCGTTATGTCAACAAAATTATGTTGATTTTTGAGTTCCAAAAAGGGGGGCTTCGACCCCCAAAATCTCCCCTGGGTGCGCCACTGTGTGTAAGTTCAACGTTGTAATTCTAATATAGAACGACAAAAATTAAAGTCATAAAAGTTGATATAGCACTCTGATAACCCAGTTAATTTACTTTGGAATTCTTTTTTTCAGCAAGTATTGGCCGAGCTTGGCTGTTCCGTGGTACTTGTGTCTTTTGGTGTGCGTGATGGTGCTTTGTTGTGGTTAAATGAAACTCAGTCAAAATTTCCATTATATCTTGATCCTCATCGCAATTTATACAAAGCTTTGAATCTTCCACGTTCAATTTCAAAAGTAAGTTGGGAATGTCTTAGCATATTTTAAATCAAATTTGCAAATTTGTGGATCTAAATTTTGATTGAGTGCTGAGATTGTTAAGATGGCCTTGAAAGCGAAGAGCCGAAGATATGAAATCTTTCAAATAAAACGCCTTGTTACCTACTGCTTTCTACTGCATAAAGCTGCAAGGATTCTTGAAAGGAAGTTGATAGTTCAGCCGCAATGACAAGGATATTAGTGTCGTTAAATCCTTTCACGCTTCTGCCGAATTCGACGAGTAGAATTTTGATTTTACTTTTGAGGCATGTGCTGTGATGGAAGCAGAGGTAGGCAAAGCGCAACTTTCGCAACCTCCGCAATTGCGGAAGTTGTGTTGCGCTTTAATTTTTTATTTTGAAACATTGCGAAACTTGCGTTGCGGGCTAAAGTCTTTAAAACTTGTTGCGCTTTAATTGCGCTGCGCTTTCAAAATTTTTTTCTGTTATTAGCGCAATTCTGCACATTGAACATAATTTTGTTCCATTTCGATCGTAATTTCGATAAATGTCGGTCTTTTGCAAATTATGTACTCTTTTTGGCCTAAAATCGCAAAAAATGCCGTATTTGCATTGAGTTGTGAAATTTCAATTGCAGAAGTTAGATTGCGCTTTAACTTAGTACGAAAATGCCGTTCCGCAGGTGCGGAATTGCGTTGCGCTTCAACTGAATCAAAAAGTTCATTGCGGAAGTTGCGCTGCGCTTCAGAAATCAAAAAAAATTCAACTGTGCATTCTGCGCTGCGCTTTTGACATAATGTTATTTGTGCCCACCTCTGGATGGAAGTGATGCAGCATTTTGTAACTGTTACTTGCCTTAGCAACAAGATTGTATGTAGGTCAAGGTAGATTTGATTAGGTTTACAATCTGCTTTGAAATAACAAAATGCCTTTTTCATTGGTTTACTTTGTTGGTGTAAGTGAACTCTTAGGAGCGAAATCTGGTTTGAACAAGTTTCAAAAAGAATAATAAAAATAACGATTTCGTCAATGATTTTAGGCACTAGATTCATAATTGTAACATTCCGAAACATTTTTCTAGGCTGGAATATATCTTTTAGTACACCAAAGATAAAACATTACGTCCATAGATTGTAATTGTATTTTTATTCACCAAGTTGCCTTGAAAAGGAGACTGCGAAGGGAACTTTTCGTTTTTGAGTAAAGCTCCCACCTGTCTACAATACACGGTGGAGGCTTCAGAGATTACATTGTTGCTTTTATTGTTAAACTTCAAGCAGGAAGCTGCAAATATTAATTTTTTTTTCTTTGGTTTGACCCGACCGGGAATCGAACCTGAGTTTACCGTTTCAGTAGCCGACGTTCTATCCACTCGATCAATGATCCATCCATGCACTGACAGCGAGATAGAGTTGACGTCGAATAGAATAATCAAGGGATGTCGTCATCGTGAAGTATAAGTGATTTGAAAATCGAAATTCTACATTTTTATCCAACGCCGTGTGTTGGAAGGGATCACGTTTTTTCCGGGCGATCATTTTGGCGCCACCTATTTCGTTGACGTACGTTTTCTGCAAAGATCGTTTCGGCGCCAATTCGGTGCTCTTTGACAGTTCACTTATTTAGGGTTTGGGTTAGTGTTAGTAAAAAGCACAGAATATTGGCGCCGAAAAGGGCCGCGCAGAAATGTTCGCGCCGAAAAGTCGTGGACCCGTGTTGGAACTGCAAAATGCGCATACAGTCCATTGGTTTTATTAGGCATATGGACATGAAGCGCTTTCATACTATGGAGAAGCGATCGGCCGCGGTGAAGATCTCCCGAAGCAGTTTGCCAACATTGATGATGACCCACAACAGGTGAGCCTAATTTCATAGCGATTGTGATGCTGTGGTGAAGTAAGGCCTTTAAATTCTCTAAATGCAAGAATCGGTTTGATTCTCTTCGGCACGTGTTAGCTGTTGAAAAGGCAGTGTTAATATTTGTCATACACGGCGTACGGAATTTATCTGGACTGGAGGAAACGGTTTGAAGGAAAAAGAGACCAAACTATTTTTTGTTTTTCTCCAGGTTCATTTTTTTTCACAAGAACACGTTGCATATTTTGCAATGAGGTTTTGGTTCATGTTTGCCAGAGTTTCATGCTATTTTTTTTTTGATGTTTTACCGTAAAAACTGATGTAGTGTACATTCATGATACCGACGTAGTTTTCTCTGACTTTTTATTTTCCGATCGACATTTCTCAAAAATTTTTGAAGCTAACCAACGTTGGAGGTTTTGCTCTGCAGGAACCGTTCAGTATTTTTTTTTTTTTTTTTTGTATGCGGTATTTTTAGTTTGCAAAATTAGTTTGTGATCAAAGATGATTCGAGTTTAAACATTAACTTCCTAAATCACGTTTTTGCTGAATTCATCTACCTAAGATTTTAGAAGACATTCCGATCATAATACCTCTGAAAAGATAAAAAAGTGCATGTTTTTAACACGAAATATGTTCGTGCAGTTATGAAAATAACTACCACAATTTTGAATAACCGATAAAATATTTCCAAATTCGGACATTTCACTAAAAATTTTGAGTGAAAAAATTGTTTTAGCTTGGAGGGGACTTCATCGTAAGTCAATCAAATGGCGAAGCCGTATTCTCTTTCATTCATCGAAGCAAAAGTTCTGCGGACCGCCCTAAAGTTGAAGATATTATTGAATTCATCAGAGGAAAAAATGCAGATAACTAACTAATTCACTATCAAACTCACCATTATATTGTTTATTATTTCTTTAAAAAAAGGATTTTTTTCGTGACGAGTTTTCACGGTAATTTACTTCTTAGCGCCAACGAAATTTTATCTTGCCCACGTGCTAGTTTGTTGTTAGGTGATGACGAAATACGATTGTGAAGTGAGATCGTACACGTTTAGTAATTGTGTCATTCAGTGTTTCTTCTTTTTTTTTACCGCTAAAGAACACCTGCACTGGGTGTAAAATCTTAAGCGTATTTTTTAGTTTGAACAAAAAATTGTACCAACGTACTAACTGCACGTTGTTTAAAATGTGAGTTTACGGTTTTGCGCTCCGTTTAGTCCGGGCCTTATACGTTATAATTGACATTTTATTGGTCACTTAGGGAAATGTTATTTTTTATGTAACACTTAGTACGGGGTTTCTTGGAAATTCGTTTCGACTTGGGCGTTTTTTTTTTTGCTCTGCCACTACGGGCAATTTTGTTCACTGAAAACCTAATCTCTGCTTTTACTTATCAAAAACAATGTCATCTAACTGAACTTATTGACTAAAGATATCAAGAAAGTTTAAAACTGTCTCAATCAAATTTAAACAGTGAAGAAAAAGTAGATTTTATAGACTTCATGTAGCGTAAAAATAAGTTGTGATCTTTATTTTTGTCATCTTTTCAGCTGGATATACTCCCCGTTTTCATAACCACGTAATTCATAGTGTGTATTGGAAAGTGATGCAAACCTATTTTCCATAGTTTGTGAACGCCAGTCAGTTTTGTGTAATACAACTGGCAAGTAATTTTTTCTAATTTATCGCGAAGAATCAATGAGTTGGGCACATCAAAACTATGTTAATTTTGTAACGATTAAGCTTAATCATGTTTGATTGTACTAACATTTAACCTTGATCGTACTAATTTCAAGTCAAGGCCGAGTGTATCATGTGCGTAAGGGCCAGTCTACGCCGTTTTAATTATTTTATATCGTAAGCGTACGAGCGTATTTTTTGTTTTTTTTTAAACAAATTTGGTATACTCGGCGTTCAGACTTACCAGCGAACAAGCTGCCAGTTGCTTAAAATAAGCTTAGGATGCCCTCGTGCGCTTACAATTTTACGCCCAGCGTAGACCGAGCCTAAAATTGTGAGCGCACGAACGCATCCTCCGTTCATTTGGGATGAAAACTGTACGCCGGCGTGCCGATTTATTGGCGTACCTTCCGTAGTAGATCAGAAATTACCAAAATATAGGATGTTTATTTTTTCGGAACTTTTCCTCTGACACTTGTCGAGAAAAATCGTCAGAATGAAGAGCGCAGGAAAAAGAACGGCGTCTGCGCTCTCCATTCTAACAATTGTTCTGGACAGGTGTAAGACGAAAAGCTTCGAAGACATAACCATCCTAATTAAAGCAATTCTCAAGTTCTGTACCACCAACCAACTCTTCAAAGAAAAGATTCGCATGATTTTACTCCATTGTTGACCGAGTCTCAATTGTGATATTGTTGTGAAAAAAATTAGTTTTCAACGAAAGGTAATCGGAGGATTTATGGGTGCATCAGGAGTTTGATTCTGGGTAACAATAATTTTTGCTTTTTTGTTTTCGCATTGCAACGTTTGTTACTTTTTGTCAGCGTGCATGATCATTCAGCTAAAAAGCGAAAGTGCAGTTGAGTGGGATTTTTTCTGACAAAGCAACAAATTTGCATTCGACGTTGTAGTTCTCATTTGACCTACGTCTTTGCGTTAGCTGAGTCCATTGATTCTTTATTTAGCATAGAGTAGAAACAGACGAACGGAGAAAAAGAGAAGAGCATTGAAGAAAAAAGTTTGCTCTTGTTGCGAAGTTTTTTTTGCAATCACGCGTATTCGACTGATTTGATTGAACATATTCTTAGCGCGAGTGAACCGTGAAGAAAAAAGTCGCGCTGTTTGGACGAATCGGCATATTCTAGAAAAATGAACCGTAGAAAAAAGGACAAGACTGTCAGTTTCCAGTCTACTGATAAAGAGTCTATGCTCAGTCGTAAGAGAAGTGAGAGATTTTAAGATTGACCAATGACCAGGTATTTCAATCGGTAGATCAATTAGAATCAGTTTGGCTTAATAAATATAACGACTATCCAGGCCTGCGAACTGGAACTCTAAAATTTACGATGATTATCTTTGCTTGGTGGCTTCGAAAAAGCAGCATATTCAGTGGACAAGAATTCGGAGAAACCCACGGGAACATTGCATCATCGGAAAGTCCTAAGCAGGTGCGGATTCCTCCAATCACGAAGTAGTCGTTGTAATGATAAGTGTGCGGATCGTCCAATAAGATAGCGCCTGACGCTGTCCCTTGACGGAAGGATAAATATGCGCTACTACGACAAAAAACTTTGATCGTTTAGCCGAACTCGAAAAAATATTTTTTTGAACTCGAATAAAATTGATTGAGTTTAAAAATTAAAAAAATGTCGGAAAGAAACATTTTTTGTTGATCATGCCGATCAGTGGTCGAGTAGATTGAGCGTATGCTACTGAAGCGGTAGACTTGGGTTCGATTCCCAGTCGGGTCAAACCAAAGACTATAAAAATTGGTATTCACAGCTTACCTGCTTGACGTTCAGCAATTAAAGGGACAGTGTGAAGCCTCCGCCGTGTGTAGTAGACTGGTGGGCAGGTGGCAGCTTGACTCGAAGACCGAAAGGTCCCTTTGCTGTCTCCTGGCCAAGGCAACTTAGTGAATAAAATGTAATTACATTACATTACATGCCGTGTAAGTTGAGGTGATTGTTCATGTGTTTTTTGCCGTGGCAACTTAGAATTCATGTGTTTATGCCATAGGTGGGCAAGTTAATGCAAAGCATTAGCTTCGTTAACCACTAGTCCGTTAACAAACTTCACACCTCCGTTAACGTTAATCCGTTATTTTCAGCTTTAATTAACGGAAGTTAATTAAGTCCGTTAATCCGTTAACATTTTGCGTGTAATTTACATTTCTTTTCATTCACTCGCTTCTAGTACACGGATTGACGCTGTTAAGCTGATTGTAAGGAAATATTTATTGCTATGGTGGTCTTTGTGTGTTTTGAAAGTTACATTTTACAGTCTAATCTAATTTCAAGATAAAAACGAGTTCAAATGCACAACGAAGCTGCAAGATATTAACGATAAAAACCTTAATGGAAGTTACTTTAGTCCGTTAACAGAACTTAACGGAAGTTAATTTAGTCCGTTAACATAAAAAAACTTTTTAACGAGTTAATGAAAAAGTTAGCTTCGTTATTAACGATTAACGGACTTGTCCCCACCTATGGTTTATGCCGTGGCAGCTTAGAAAAACAGCATGCCTACAAAAAGAAAACGATTGTCGAAAAGTAAACTTACCGGTAGTAGTTTTGTCAGCCTGAACTCGAACTCAAAAAACTTGCTATTTTTGCCGAACTCCAACTGGAAAAAATTAAATTAGTGTACTCGGACTTGCTAAAAAGGCTGAACTGGAATAAAAACTGATCAAGTTTGCAGCCTTGCGACTGTCAAGTCGCTTTCATTGATAAGCACATTAAGCAGTGCCATGGCCTCATGGATTGAGTGGTCAGGCTAGGAACATTGACTTTTTATTTAGAGTTAACGGTCTTAAGATTGAAGAATTCGCTCAAACAAAAATTATGTAAATTAATCAAAAAACCCAAAAGCAATTTTCTGAATCGACTTCACTGTCAAAAACTTAATTTTGCCGTCTTTAAAAACGATTGTCCCAATAGTTTAGACAGGAAATATTTTGAGCAGCAATGTTGGCAATTATTTATTTGTTTTGGCTGCCTGTCTGCAAAGTGGTCGCCATTATTGACTGCCTATATGCAAAGTGGTCGCCGTTATGATCAACCCGGTCCATCAGCTTTAGGGGCCTTAGTTTGAAAACTATAAGTTATGGTTGGAAATTGTCATAGAGCATACGGTATTCAGCAAATTACAAAATTAAACGTAGTTTTTGCTCTCAGTGTTCTTGAAAAATGCTCAATAACGGAGGTAACCCCTGAAGATCCCGTAAAGGATGAAACATATTTTGTCAAGGGGAAAAAGACTGTAGGGTTTTAATCTGTGGTTCTAAATACTAAATTGGACAAACGTCAAAATTTGTACAAATTAAATTACAAAAATTGCTGTTTGGTAAAATTTTCATTCACAGTACCGGTATCAAAATGAGCCCTAGTCAACACCTTAATTACAATAGAACAAAATCTTACCTCATGCCAAACAAGTCGCAAACGTAGCTGTATTTTTTAACACTTAACATGTAGTATAGTGGCGCTCCTTGCTTGCAACTCGAGTCCGCCATTTCACTTCATGCCACCATATATCGGAAGAAGGCTAATAAGCAATATTTGTTCTATTGTGCTACACTAGCAACAAAACTAATTCTACTCGATAGCAATTTTTAATTAAATAAATTCTAGAACATAAATCTGAAAAGAAGCATAGCTAGGAAATTATAGTTCAAAGCAGTAGCGTACGCAGGATTTTCGAAAGGGGAGGGGGCAGAAATTTTGAGATTAATGAAGACCAGAATGAAAATTTTCCAGCCCAAATCCAAGTCCGTTTTTTTGTTTTTCTGCCCAAAATTAGATGAAGACCCAGAGTTGTAAACGGGCCGTCAAGTTCAGGCCCGAATCCGAAAATTAATTTGAAGCCCAAATCATGCCCGAAAAAACCCGAAAGTTGAGTTAGGTCTAAAAAATTTAGCAATATTGCCAAGTTATTTTGATTATTTTTTTGTACACCTAAGACAAAAAGTACGTCTCAAGGCCCGAATTAAGCCCGAAATTTTTGTCAACTTTAGGCCCGAACCCGACCCGAAAAGCCCGGCCCGACTTACAACTCTGTAAAGACCAAAAAAAAAAGTCTTCACTCAAATTTAGTCCGGTTTTTGGCCAAAAAAAGGTCTTCGCCCACCGTTTCTGTGCTCAAACCTTCTGCCCAAGTTACAAAGGGGGGACCATGCCACAATTTTGCATACTTTTCTATGCTAATTATACTACTATCCTGGCAACCCAAAGGGGGGGCCATGGCCCAATGTCCCCCCCCTAAATACGCCCGTGGTTCAAAGCATAAAACTGCTATATAGTGTGCCGGTAAACAGAAAAAACTGTATTTTATTAACAAAACACTGCAGTTTGCACCATCCAGAAGCGTACGCGTAAGGGTCTTGCTCCCACCCCTGAAACTTAAGATGTCAAGTATTTTTTGTGTTTAAATTTGCAAATTAAGTCTAAATATATCTATGAAACAACCCTTTGTGGAGTTTTTTTACCTTGGTGCAAAAGGTGGGAGCAGGAGGAATAGGATTGCCCATTTTACGTGAATTATCATACAGCATTTTCTTTAAAAGCTAGCGTAAGCAACACTTAGGATCAGAGGTGGGCAAAGCGCAACCTCCGCAATTGCGTAAGTTGCGTAGCGCTTTAATTTTTTATTTTGAAACATTGCGGAAGTTGCGTTGCGGAATAAAGCCTTTAAAATTTGTTGCGCTTTAATTGCGTTGCGCTTTGAAAATTTTTTATGGTTAAAAGCGCAATTCTATACATTGAACTTAATTTTGCTCCGTTTCCATCGTAATACTTGTTTAGCAAATTATTTACTCTTTTTCAGTCTAAAATTGCAAAAAACGCAGTATTTGCATTGTGTTGTGAAATTTCGATTGCCGAAGTTAGGTTGCACTTCAACTTGGTACAAAAATACCGTTCCGGAATTGCGTTGCGCTTCAACTGAATCAAAAAGTTCATTGCGGAAGTAGCGCTGCGCGCTTCAGAAAGCAAAAAAATTAAATTGCGCATTTTGCGCTGCGCTTTTGCTGGTTGAAAAGATCGTCGCGTTTTGCTGCGCTTTGGATATAATGTTATTCGTGCCCACCTCTGCGTAGGATTAAGTATTAAATTGTCAAACAATATCAAGCGTCTCAGCATCTGTCATTAAGCCCTCATCGGGATGTAATGCAAAACAGCGTTTAATATTTCAAATCTACGCTGTTCTTATATAAACACTAAAATAATAATTTCTCCGCCATTAAATTAATTTTGCTCAGAAACCGAAATCAAAACCAAACGTGTAATCAGTAACGTAGCCAGGGGGGCTGTGCCCCTTGCATTGGCCTGTAGACCAAAGTGCACGATAAAGAAAGTGCTACAATTTTTGCCCTTCTGAGGCAGTCTTTTGCAGTGATATGGTCTCTAAAGTGGTTCAAAGCCACTTTTAAAATATTTATTATTATCTTTATTTTTTGGGGGGTATTACGTGTCAAAAATACAGTTACAAAGTAGGATCGATAAAAACTTCAAAACATGGCTAAAAATAAGCAGTCAAAATTGTTGCTTAGTACAAAATGCGTAACGTAAGCTTCATAAAAAAAAAAAGAATATAGGGGTTGGGCTATTTATCATTTAATTTATTTAAATTACAACGAGTTTTGGACTTGACCTGTAGGTAACGTGAGGGTTCTAAGGGTCTGAGCTATTTAATTCTTTCAAATGGCTTTCAAATTGTATCAATTTAGTTTTTTAAATGGCCCCAAAAAGATGCAAAATATGATTCGAATAGCTTTAGAATGGCTATTTTTTCTGATCACAAAAATTGCCCAGCAGTTAGGGTTTTGCCCCCAGACCCCGGTCTGTGATATGCTTTAGTTGCACCAGTTTGCTCGGCACGCTACCCAATTGAGGCATTTTTCTAGCAAAAAAATTTAATCTTGAGGTTAATACCGTTCCGCAATTGGCTGCTTCAAACGGTAACTAGCTTAAACTTTGCTAGATCCCAATCTATGTTTTCGTGTGCATCACCCAAAGTATGGAATTCGTTGCCACTATCTCTCCATGAAATTGAAACTTTGTCCCTTTTTAAGAAACGTCTAAAAGCATTTTATTTTAATTTAGCCTTTGAGGATATTACCACTGTTTGATGCCAGTATTTTGCTGCTTATTGCTGTAGAATTAGTACCTCTGTTGAGTATTAATTTTATTTCTGTAAAGCTACCGTATTTGAATGTTACTTTGGCCCCTTAGTCAGATGCATTGACACTTGTTGGTGTTATCTCAAGGGGGATATAAATTGCAATTATTATTATTATTATTATTAATCAAGCCCCTTCCCCTTAACAAAATTTAGGCTGCAGTCAATGGCGCAACCAAGGGGCCTAAGGGAGTTTAGCCGCCCTTCTCTTTATCCAAGTCACTTGGAAAAGTTAACTCAGATTATGCGAACGTTTAAACGTAGTTTGAATTTGATCTGTAATTACAGAGGGCTGAAAGGTCTGGGCAATGTAAGAATTTCAAGTAGATTTCAAATCTCAGCAACTTTGTTCTTTCCAATAGCCTTAAAAACGTTCGAAATATGATCCAATTGACGTTAAAATGGTTAATTTTTTCAAGAAATTACGAAAATTGCCCAAAGACTGGGGGCAAGACCACCGTCCATAATACACTTGAATTGCATCAATTTGCTCAACATGCCGCCCAATTGCAACATTTTTTGAACAGGATTATTTTAACTTTTGGTTCAAGCCCCTTAGCAAAATCCTGTTTGCAGCTGTAACGTTTTATTTGTTCCAGTAGATGATGGATACGTCGCTTGCCCCCTCTCCCCCCCAAAAAATCTGCGGGTACCTGTGGCACCACCCTTACCCTAAGCTAATTCAATTGCTGTTAAAATACCAGGTAGCGAAAGATTTTCCTTGAAATGCTTTATTTTTCTAATTACGCTACTTTGTAACGTTTTATTTTTTTGCATTGTGCCATGGCCCAAAAAGGGGAGCATTCTGCTAAAAAAGAATACGCTGCTGTTTAACACCACGTCTTGATTAACTGCGTTTCCAATTAAATTTACGTTACTTTGAAGTACCGGTTGCCGAACAATTTTTTTTGCGTTCAACTTCTAATACAAGAGTGCAAGATAAAAAAAACAAAACTGTGCAGCTCTGCCTGGGCGTAGACTCCTTGAACTAATCATGCCAGGCGCGTAGCCAGAAATTCGCAATGGGGGCTGTGTGGGGTGAAGCCCCCAGCTGCTGGAGGCTGGGGATCTGGCGGCAAATCCCCCAGCCGCCGAAGGCACGGGGTCTGGGGGCGGAGACCCCAGCGCTCGAAAATTTTGCATTTTTTTGCAAAAATAACTTAATTTTGGTGCTATTTTGAAAAATAATGCTTTTAAAACGTGGCATAGAAATTGGCAGCGCAACATGATTCAATTGGTTGCATTAATGAGCTATATGGGAAGCGGCTAATGATAACATTGCAGTTCTCTTGTTTACTTGCTTGTAAATCACAAAATTCTATTATTCAATAAAACTCATACAGAGTAATCTATTTCGTCTATATTTTATAAAGAAAAATAATTGGGGGAGGCTAATGGAAAGATATTTGAGAGAAGTGATTGGTAATTACCTAACACTGAATAGCCCCCACCCTCCCCTTATTCTTGAGTTTATAATATATTTGTTGATAAAACCTATGTTTGGCGTTTTTGCATTAGCGATCAAATTTGATTGTTTATTTTCGGGCATTTTTTACAGTTTTCATTAATTTTTGACTTTAATTTTTGACAATTAGCTCCCCCCTGAAAGTATGTTTCAAAAGATGCTTTAAATCACTTTTTAGTCAATTCCAGCGCAAAAAAAGACAGTTTCAAAAAAGCTAAAAACGTGTTATTTTTCTTATTCTGCATTTTGGTTGACAGGCCAATGGGGCGGGGCTATACCCCCCGTCCCCCGCCTCCCCCAAGGCTACGCTACTGAACCATACGGTGAGAGAAATAAAATAGATCAGGGTGAAAGTTGATACCAATCGTACAACCAGGTTAAAACTGTGTTGTAATTCTTTCAGCTCATTGCAAAACTTATAAAATAAAACAAGAATGCAAACAATCAATAAACACAAATAAAGAAATAGCAGGTGTTAATGGGGTTGAACAACCAGCCAATTCAGGTAGTTTACAATTGAGATTTTTATTCTCATTTTGGGCTGCGGTTACAAAAATATTCAGCTAACAAAAATATATCCCCTAAAAACTTTTTGGAGTAAAAAAGTTTTGAGTTTGTTCTCCCACCCAGAATTTTCAGAAAAAGGAAGGGTATTACCAAAATTGGATAGATCATGTGATATTACTAAAAGGGTACCTTAAATATTTTTTGGTCTCTCTTTTTCCCTAGAAGTTCAGGCTGAGAGAACAGATTCAGGGTTTCCGAAAACTTTTTAAGGAAGAGATATTTTTGTATTTGCTAGAAGATATATTTTTGTAACGGCAGCCCCAAAATCAGTAGCGTACGCAGGATTTTGAAAAAGGGGGGGGCAGAAAATTTGAGAAGAACAAATATCTGAATCAGAAACTGTTCCGCTCAAATTTAGTCCGATTTTTCACCCAAAATTAGGTGAAGAGCAAAAAAAAAAGGTCTTCAGTCAAATTTAGTCCGATTTTAAGCCCAAAATTAGGTGAAGAGCAAAAAAAAGGTCTTTGGTCAAATTTAGTCCGATTTTAAGCCCAAAGCATAGAAGAAACGCACAGAACATACCCTTTGTGTGATCAAACCTTTGCCCAACTTGCAAAGGGGGGGCCATGCCTCAATTTTGCTTACTTTTCAATGCAATTTTACAATCCTGGCGGCCCAAAGGGGGGGGCCATGGCACAATGCCCCACCCTAAATACGCCCCTGCCCAAAATGATCGAGAACAAAGCATTTCAAAAAGTATAATTCGATTTAGCTCTTGTAAACTATATTGTAATTGGCTGGATGCTTCGCCGCCTTTGATGAAGCATGCAGAATACACATTGTCAGTTCAAATTTGAATCTTCAACCTCCTCTGTTCACAAAAATAAAAATACTGTGACAATAGCTTCTTTAAAACATAACACAGCTAAAGCAACAAACCCTTATAGCCAGTACTTAAATTGTAAAATTTTGCATGGGGGGACGCTTTTGCAGCCTAGGCCGAACTTCAGAGAAGATTATGTAATTCCGTCCCCGCAATTGAATGAAGACCAAAAAAAAGGTCTTCGCGGAAAATTAAAGTGTTTTTTCCCCGAAATCAGGTGAAGACCAAAAAAAAAGTCTTCACCGCAGTTTGGGACTACACTCGGCCGGAATTTGTAGGATTTATTCGTGCTGGCTGGCTCTTTCGTCTGATCATCCAGCGCACAAATCTCGATGGGTGGACGTCCAAATCTCGATGATGGGACGCTAAATCTCGATGGGGGGACGCTAACTCTCGATGGGGGGATGCGTCCCCCCTACAATTTAAGTACTGCTCTAGCCTATTGGTACAGCTTTCAAAAACTGAAGTTTCGAATTCCGAATCTGTAGAAAAGTAATGCAAAAAGATATTTTGATCCCATAATCACAACGCTGATGAAAACCCTTAAATAGAGCACTGAAGAAAATACTTCGTAACTTCTTTTTGTTTTGAAACGTTTTCGCATCTTATTGTTCATTAAACAAAACATAATGTACTACAAATGCAAAATAGTACAAGTTAAGGTGTTAAAACATGCTGGCTTTATATCCCCGTACTTAAATGAAACACTTTTGCGTAATTCAGGGTGCCCAAATTTCGGCCCGCGTGCCATTTGCGGCCCGAGAAAAAAATTGATACGCGACCAGCGTCGAGAATGCAAGTTTGGCCAGTTAAGAAAGTTATTGCCAGTTATCGTGGACGAAAAATACTGGTGTGCTGTAGCCCTCATTTTTAATTGGTCTTCATCTAATAACATTCGAGAAAATTAGGCCGAAAACCGGCGAAGGCCTTGTTTGTTTTCACTTTTTATGCTGCGAAATGCAACGGTTTGGTAAATAAACTGAATTCGGTTATCGCGTATTTGAATAGCCAGCACGCAACTTCGCTACGCCTTAATTAGGTCCTCCATCGAAAAAGTTTGGGCGCCCCTGGCGTAATAAAATAACAAAATTGTACATACAAAACGTTATTGCATAAATTAATTATTTCACGTATAAAAAAATTAATGAAACTTTTTAAGGGGAATTTTATGTTCGTTGTTGGGGTATTCATTATTATTCGGCGTTGGGTATTCAAGTCGTAGGTTTGTTTTTTGGTTCAGTTTTCTCGCAAAATATTTTTACATCTCTGGAGACTAATTTCACCGTAATTAAGCTCCCTGTGATCTTCCGTTTCTACGATGTGACAGTTTACATTAGAAAGGCTTTTTTCCACTAGAAATTTTTACAACATTGCCGAATGATTAGATACACAATTTCACAAAGATACTGCATGTTTTTAGTGTTTTGCGGCAGTGTTTAAAACAAAGTAAAGAGTCAGAATTGTTAATTAACTGCTTTTCAGGTAAATGTAAGCCAACTTTTCGAAAATTAATCTTCTATTACAATAGTGAGAAAATGACAACACTGATGTAAGACAAAAATTATTGATTTTGAAACTGCAAAATGTTGAAAACCGCATGACGTAGAAGGTTACATTTTGGTGAGCATGCGTTGTAAGTTTTCCCAACAGTGTGGTCAACAGTGAAAAACTGGACTTGAATGCTTCATTAAGCAGCTGCAACGCACGATTCAATTTTCATTGTTCGTATCACTATTGTTGCGTCATAATCAGACTTTTTTTCAAGTGCAGCAAACGAATATTAAATTTAGCTTCGTAACAAAGAACGGGCAACACCTAAAAAAGAGCACAGAATCTCTTCTTGTCTCCACTATTTTCATTTTTAGAGACCACTAGCAGAATGGACGCTGCTGTAGGGTTAAAACCAATAGCGTAGCCAAGATGTGCGGCCCATTGGCCTGTTAACCAAATCGCAAAATTAGAAAAATACCACGTTTTTAGAACTTCTGAGATTGTCTTTTGCACTGAAATGGACTAAAAATTGATTTAAGGCATCTTTTGAAGCGTTTATTTAGGGGCGGGGCTAAATTGTCAAAAACAAAACGCACAAATCAGTACAAACTTCGAAAAAGGGCCAAAAATAAGCAATCAAATTTTATCTTTAGCTTAAAAATGCTAAACATAGGCTTCATTGAAAAAATATATACGCTTAGGAATGTGGGGAGAGGCTATCAGTATTAGTTAATTACCAGTCACTTCTCTCAAATCTCGTTCCATAAATCGCCCCCCTCCCTTCAATTATCGAAGTAGATTACTCCTTGTGAGTTTTAATTGAACTCTAGCGTTTTATGATTTATCAGCTTGTAAACAAGAGGACTAAAATTTTACCATTAGCCACCTCTGACACAGCCCATTTATGCTACCAGTTCAATCATGCTTTTGCACTACCAATTTCTGTGTCACGTTTCAAAAGCATAAATTTTTATCAAAATCCTAAAATTAAGTTATTTTTGCTAAAGATTACAAAGTTTTCAAAGACTCCAGAAGCAACCGTCACCCACAGCAGATTTCTGGTTACACGACTGGTTTAAACTAATCGTGGTTCTAATCATTACACTTCCTATTTGTTCTACGAAAAGCATCCTAAAAAATACCACCCGATAAAGTTAGGCGCGTCACCGCGATTTTGCTACGAAGCTTGAACCCAAACGTAAAATTTGTCTGCGTTTCACAAAGAGCTACTTAGCGATTTGTAAGATTTTTTGAAAAAAATAGCTATTTTAACGCCAGTTTGAATTAGGGGTGTCGATCTCTGCTGAGCATTGGGGGGGATAATTTGCAATTTTACCCCAATTTTGCCCTAATATCAACATTGGGGGGATGTACCTGGACCACGATTTTGTTCAGGTGAGCAAATTAAGTGAAGAACAAAAAAAAAAAGGTCTTCATCAAAAATGGAACACTTTTTTCCCCAAATGCAAGTGGACATCTACGCTCAGATGCACACCAGAGTCGAATTATCGGGGGGGATGCAGATGTAGACCATACTCAAACTATAGGGGGGGATACAGTCAAATTATTGGGGGGGATATATCCCCCCCGGTTTCGGCAACTCTGGTTTGAATTACATTTCTTAATCTACGTTCCAGGTACAGCGCCAGAGTAGCGCGACTGGGTGGGCATAAACAATTTTTGGGGGGTCACAAAAACTTTATTACTTCGAATTCGAGAGTGTGGACCGAAAAACAAAAATCTTCATCGCGAAATATGCGCGGATTTCCACAAATTCCGGGGTAAAGACCAGAAAAAAAAGTCTTCAAAATATGCGTCAATTTCCACGAATTCTGGGATAAAGACCAAAAAAAAAAAATTTTTATTGCAAGCTTTGCAAAAAAACAGTTTCTGTGGACGAATTCTGGGGTGATAACCAGTAGTTTGGGAGTCTCATGCCTCGAACTGCACTCCAGAAGCACCGAGCCTGTTACTTTCTTTGAGGCATAATCCTCGCTTGGGGGGGCACAAGCAGTGATTTGGGGGGCACGGCCCCGGAATGCCCCTCCGTGGCATCGGGCCCGCTACGTTTGCAGAGATATTCGAAAAAACTAATTGCGAAGATTTGGTTGCCCTTTAACAAAACTCAGTTACTTAATCCCTTCAGCCCGCCTTACTTCCTTGTCAAGTTCAAGACATGTTTGAAAGCATACATATTTAGATTAAATTTTTTAAGTAATTTGGCTAAATCAGTCCCTCCTGGTTTCGCCACTAAATACAGTGATGCAAAAGCGTGGGTATGCAAGGCAACTTTCATATCAGTAAATGCAATAGCATTAACACGTCACTTTAATCATCAACCAACAATATTACTGAAAGTTTATAATCACTATAGGCAGTACTTAAATTGTAGGAGGAACGCGGGGGGACGCGTCCCCCCATCGACATTTAGCGGCCCCCCATTGAGATTGAGACGTCCACCCATCAAGATTTGAGCGCTGGATAATGAAACAATCAAGAGTCAGCCAATACGAATAAATCCTACAAATTCCGGCCGAATATAGTCCCAAATTGCGGTAGAGACCTTTCTTTTTTTTTTGTCTTCACCTGAATTCGGGGAAAAAACACTTCAATTTTCCGCGAAGACCTTTTTTTTTGGTCTTCATTTTATTCATTTGCGGGGACAGAATTACATAATTTTCACTGAAGTTTGTTCAAGGCTGCAAAAGCGTCCTTCCCATCAAAATTTTACAATTTAAGTACTGACTATAGGTAAAAGTTAAACAATTGCTGCCAATAGTAGTGTATATGCTTATTGCATTGGTTGCAATGAAACAAGATTTCAATTCAAAAAAAATTAGCAGTTTCAAGCTGAAATCTTTTCATAAATTCATTGTTGTGGACTGTGGTGGCAATACCTTTGCATAACCATTAAAATGGTAAAACAGTTTGAGAGCTATCAGGATTAGGCATCTTCCACACTCGTAGACAACTAGATTTGGGCAAAGCGCTGATTTCATGAGGGGTGAGAAAGACAAATAGTTTTTGTTTATGCTGCAAAGCTATTTCGATCATCAAGTCCATGGCAACTCTGCGATTAGCCATATCCATAAATACGTCAAACTCGTCCAAAAAAAGCAGTGGCGACTCAATGACGTTCCATAGTGCTGTAATAAAACAGACCGTTGAGAAAGACCTTTCACCCCCAGATAAAGCTCGAACGTCGTCCGGATGTGAGGAAATATCTTGGGGTTGAATTATTAAACTTAGTTTTTTTTCATCGTGTTTAAAGCGGATGTTACCGAAAAAGCCTCGTTGTGACAGTAGACGGTTAAAATTTATTGCGCATCTCAAGGAAAGAATTGTTCGAATCCGATTGAAAGCTACACGTCGTTCTTCCAAATACGTATCTATCGCTTGCAAAAACTTTTTAGACCATCGAATACGCTTGTTCAGTTGAAAAAATCTTTCTTTTGTTTCGTGATATTCAGTCACGATTCGTTCATGTTCACCATGTTGTTCTTCTTCCTTGGAAATCAAGATGTCTAACCGCAAAATTTCTTCCTCAATGCTTCTGGGTGATCTAGAAGTTACAATTTTCTCTTGATAAATGAGAGCAGCCTTCTTACCTTCTTTTTCTATTTGAGCATTCTTAGCAGCGATTTCCTTTTCCAACTTTTGAATTGTTTCTTCATGTTTTTTCTTTCCATCCATGTACCGAGCTCGGTCTAATTGGGCTTTTTCAAGTTTAGCGGAAGCGTGGTGCATTTCTTCTATCAAAGTCTCTCTATTATCAGCAATCATTTTTGTTTCTCGATTCATTTCTTCATAATTTTGTTTAGTTTTGTTTCTTATATCCATCAAAACCTGATGTTGTTGTGTCAGATTTTCAATAACAACCTCAGTTGAAGCTATTTGCTGATTGTATGCAAGTAGTTCATCTTCTACACTTTTCGTATCGAAAAGATCTGGGTCATCGACATACTCGATTTCCTTAATTTCAACTTGAATACTTTTAATTTGACCTTTGATGCAGTTTTTTCTGCACTCGTACTGTCCCAGCAGTTCTTGTTGCTTGACGATATTAAGCTGTAGTTTCTTCTTTACTTGGCTCAAATCTTGCAGTTGTTGACTGATCGAATGAAGCTTAGTTTGATGAAGAGTTATTTTATCCTGAACATCAACATCCAAGAATCTTGATACAGGATTAGCGTGGTTTGAGTAGTAAGCATCTTGTAATACCTCATCTCCAATTTTTGTATACGCTTTGGTACAGTTTTTAGGTGGTATACTTTCTTGCATGGTTTGCAAAGCATCTTTTGTTTCTGGAATAATTAAAACCGTTTCAATTTCAGAAACATCAACTAAAAAATTGTGGATAACCACATCATCAATCTTGAGCAAGTCAAGTACCGAGAAGTATACCGGATGGATAACTTTGTGGTTAGAAACGTCATACATGTGTTCCGAAAACTTCATCGTGTAAATTTTAACGAGAGAACAATCATAATCGTAGAAGACAGTATTCCGTAATTGTTCCAAGATCTTTTCATCGTGATAACTATCCACAACAAAACAGTGAATAACACTTCGAAGTGCGTGTTCCACTGCCACAGCACAAGTCTTGTCTTTCAGAGTTATACAACTACCAATTGGACCTCGAGGCATTTTTCTAAACTGTTTTTGCGCATAGGCCTGTTCAATACGTGATACAAACTCTGGCATTTTGAAGCCAAATAGGAGCAACTTGCTTTTGTTGCTGGGGGTGTCCGAGTTTAATTTTGTCAAAATTTTGTCCACTTTCGATTTTTCTTGATACAGTGCTTTCTCTTCCTGTGAATAATTTGAAATTTTTTGCAGTCCTGTTTGAACCGCAGAATAAAATTGATCTGAGTGATCATACAGCGACTTTAGCTGCACGTCTAATTCCTCCAATTGATCGCGCAAGTAGCCAAGTTGATTTTCTCGCTTCTCCATTTTTTCTTTCAAATCTTCGCTTGAGGAAGTTTTCAATTCTTTAATCCTGTCATTCATCATTTCTTTGTCTTTTTTTACTTCTTGTAGTTGCCTTTTTGCTCGTTCAAGTTCTTTTTGATTTGCTTTGAAGCGGTGGTTAGCATCTTCAAATGCAGCTCTTTTTTTCTTTGGCTCCAGCAATTCGATTTGTTGTTTGTATGTTTCGACTTTTATGTGCAATTCATCGCAATGTTTTTGCCATTTAGATTCCATATCAGCACATTTTTTAAGACCAGCATCAAACATGTTTGAGCGTGCAAACTCTCGTTCAAGTTGTTTCTTTACTGGTTTTAAACGCTGTTCCAACTGAGCAATATGTGACCATGCTAATTCACATTTCAACGTTTCGATATTTCGTTTTAGTCCTTGAATAGTGGAAATGTTTTTAAATTGCTGTTCCTTATCCAGAACCTCATTTTCCAAGTCATGGAGATTCCTTTGATTGCCTTCGTGAATCTTGGCGACAAGTTTCTTTTGGTCTTGAATGAAGCAGTAATCTTTATTCATTTGCTCTAACTGAGTGGCTTTCAAGAAAAGTTTGTATTTATCGCTCTCGCTTTTTGAATTCAAAAAATTTTTGCTCATTTCTTGATTTAAGCTAGTAAGTGGATTGTCAACTTGAAGGTTTAACTCATCCAAAATGTTGCTTAAATCTTCTTTCCTTGAAGATACAACTTTTCTTTCTGACGTTTTGATTTTGTATGCTGTTGAACCATCCATAAAAAGTCTTCGTTCAACTATAATCTTATCTCCATAGACTTCTGGCTTAACTGGCTCGTTACCGTTATTTCTCAAAGTCACCTCTATGCAAGCTGAACTAGATCCAGTTTTGATCAAGGTTTTCAATGCTGTACCGCGACCTGTGCTGCTGGCGTTTCCACCAAGACCAACTACTAGACCAGTAAGAAGTGCACTTTTGCCACTGCCATTGTTTCCAACAATGAAATTAATGCGTCTTGAAAACTTTATGCTCAAACGACTATGGCACATGAAGTTACGCAGTGATATGCTTTCAATAATTCCCCAATTTTCTTTACCCTTTTCATCGTTAGAAAGTTTTTTTGTTCGTTTGGAGGGTGGTGAGCCTTTATCAAAATCACTCAAAGTTCGCTTCAAGGCAGGCATCTCAATGTTTCCACAAGCAGCTTTATACACATATGTATTACTAAACTAACAATTACTATGTATACTACAGCGAAAAAGCTTTTAGTTTTAATAAAAGTTTTTGCTCAAGTAATGGCACCCGATTCCACGCACCATCGTTTAAATTTAGGCATTCCCCAAGATTGTTTTGAGGGAGGCAAAAGAGAGGAGTTTATATAACCATTTACGGTCACCACAAACCAAGAAAGGGTTTTCACAAACTCGCAACGATTATAAAGATTTTGTTATAAAAATTTTTGAACTTTCGTCAAAGACATCCCACAATGTTATCTTCTTATTTATAGCGACATAAAATAAAAGATTGCAAAAACCCAAAAGCCTTGGAGGTCTTAGGGCAAAGGCCCCAGGCCGTTGAAAATGTTTCGCAAATTTTTGTGCAAATATCAAATGTATTTTAAAAAAGAATTTCAAATATCAAATGTATTTAAAAAAAAAAGATTTTAAAAAAGAATTTGATAAAATTTATGATTTTCAAGATGCATGATTTTCAAGGTGTTCTTTAAAAAAAAAAAGGTTCTTCACTCCAGCCATCGTGTTTTTGCGAATTTTCGAGTGGTCTTCACAAACAAACAAAAAACCGGGACATTTCCACCAACCGGCCGGAACCCCAGAACATGGCCTTAAAACCGGTACTGTCCCGGCTAAACCGGGACGTATGGTAAGTCTATGATTGATTAATGCGTAGGCGGAGGCATGCATTTCTTTCTTATTTCGTATAGGCATGAGCTCACTTGGTCTCTGAAAACACCTTACACGCTAATTTCAACGCAAACAAGTTAAAGCCAATTTTCTAGCGCTAAAATGCCTATAACTTGAATATTTTACTGCCGTTAGCTGGCGCCAGATGACAATCCATGTAAAACGCTTTCCTCGTAACAATGAAGTAACAATAATAAAAATATAAACCAATTTTTGAAAAAGTAAATAGTATTGAATTAAAACAGATGAGACGATTCTGTTTGGGTATTCAAAAAATACCAATATGCCCCTCACCGATCGTCACTAACTGATATCAAAAAACACTAGCGCCCTAGCTTAAGCCGTCCAAAAACTTGATTTTTTGGAGAGTCCATTTAGGGGTTTCCGGGGAGGTGGTACCTCCAAACTATGTCAAAACAACTGTCTCTTGAATATCCAATGATATCAAACAAAAAAAAAACTACCAACCTAGCTTGAGCTATTTAAAAAATTGATTTTTGGGGGGCCCTAGGGGGATGCTCCTAAAGTATGTCAAAATATTTGTCTCGTAAATATCTGCTGATATCAAAAAAAGTATTGCCCTAGCTTAATCCATTCAAAAAGTTGATTTTTCGGGGGTCCATTTGGGGGAGTTTTCGCAGGGGGTACTCGCCAACTATGTCAAAATCTTTGTCTCTCAAATATCTATTGATATAAGAAAAAAATTCACCCTAGCTTAATCCGTTCAACACATTGATTTTTCGGGGCCCCATTTTGGGAGGCTCTGGTCGAGTGGCCCCACATAATTTCGGGTAAAAAAATTGCGTTTGTAGCTCAACAACTTTACACAAAAATTAGATTTCGATGTTTTGTGGTTTAGGAAAAGAAGAGCGTACAAAATTAGGAAGAAAAAAAAGGACAAAAAAGAAAAAAATCTCATCGCGGCCAATAGGAGGTTGGTTGGGATGAAAGGGTATCTTAAGACATATAACCGTGTTAAATATTTTTTGCCGAACTTAAGCCGTTACAGAACGAGATCGCTTTTTATGCCAAACTTTCTGGACGATTTTTGGGTACTCAAACCAAAGTCACATGACTTATTGCCTCGAAATTTGGCATAAGCGTATAACTCATTAATCTCAAACAGCTGTCAAAACTTCATGTAGCTAGATCTAACCGTTCTCGGGTTATAAGTTAAAGTCTGAAACTTTGCACTCGTTAGTTGGAAAATGGCCGAGTAAAAACAAAGGAACACGCGACGCGAGCGCCGGTCGCTCCAAACAGAGTTGTAAAAGGGCCGACGAGTTCAGGCCCAAGCCCGAACCAGGCCCGAGTCCCGAAAACTAATTTGAAGCCCAATTCATGCCCGAAAAATTGTTAATGATAATAAATTATGATGCAATAACAGAATCGTTGTACACCAATTATCGTATTGATCCTTAAATGAAGTCTTCATTCAGCATTGTTGCCAAGTTATTGTGATTATATTTTTGTGCACCTAAGACAAAAACCACGTCTCAGGTCCGAATTAAGCCTGAATTTTTATCAACTTTAGGCCCGAACCCGATCGAAAACGCCCAGCCCAACTTACAACTCAGGTTCCAACTAGAATATGACCTCGCAAGCGATATCCGGGGGCTTCGCGAAAGGCTTCGGATTTCAAAACTTAGTTAAATGTGTAGAAAAGGTATCTATAAAATGTCAATCAAAATTTTACAACTCTGCTTAGTTCTCGTTTTAGCTTTTAAGGAGTTTGTTGCAATTTTCACTTAGCAGCGCAGGGCAATTGTTAAAATTGCGGTAACACACAAAGCCCTCCTTGAAACAAATATTTCGACGGTAACAATTTGCTCCGATTATAACAACAAAAACGACAGGAACAAAACTTTTTGATCTGAAAATGTCCATATGATTTTTGGATTTTGTAACTTACATTATCTTGACCAGAAATTTGATACACTATTTATTTTAGATATCAAATCTACACCCTCAACAAGTCCACCACAATATTGTTTTAAGAAGAATTTTGTATTAGCCCATATATGAATACTTCTACTGATTTTTCTCAAAATTTAAGAACTAAATCAAAACAATGTTTGCCGCAGCAATTAGCACGGAAAAAGATACGTACTCAAACAAAATTTAGAAACAAAAAATCAAATTCCTATAAATTTTTAAGTGATAATGCACAATCTTACTTTACGATGACTTCACATTAAAACCTTACATTTTTTTACTCAACTCTATGCTTTCCAGAAGGTGCAATGTTTACAGTCAAAACAACTATTTACCAAAAATGATCTACTGCGTCTGCACTTGACACTCTTTTTAGTTCATTTTAACAACTTTGAGGTTGTTTGCTTTCAAAGTTTAAAGGTCTCAAAAAGTTATCAAAATAATGAAGAAACGTCAATCGAAACGCTATTAGGAGTTCCTACCAGTTTTTCACTTTATTACCAGCGACTCAGTACGTCAGCCAAACTTTGAGAGCGAACACTAACCACGGCCAGATATACGCACGCATTTTACTGCTATTCCTATTCTGAGAACGCCATTCAGCAACTGGTGCGACCAAGCGCCAACATATTGGATATTGTACAGTATATAGTATTGCATCCATTACGTAGCACGAAAGTTTTCTTAATAAAATTGTTCAAAAACTTTGAAGAGCAGGTAGAAGATTTTTTCAACGCCACAAGTGACAGTTTAGTAAAAAACCGGCCATCCAGCTTAAATGTATATCAAAGCCATTAAGCTCTAGTACTTCAACGTCTTAAACGATGGACTAATCTCATAAGTCTGACTCTTCTACTTTTCTGTGATATCAATTCATTCTAAGAATTCATCTTATAGTCTTGAATGTCCATTTAAGGGCTAATTATCCAACATGGCCAAGTTTGGCATGTTTTATCTTTTTCTTATATTAGCCTACGAGTACTCTTGAGTACTTCGTAATGAAGATTTACAAATTTTAAGGGGCCCATTTGGCATGGCCTCATCAATGAGGCCCACCAAATTTTGTTATCTTTAATCTTTGATTCATATTAACCTATCCAATAGATTTAATTTGTTTAGGTTTTGTAGTTAATGGGGGAGGTGTCAATATAACTGGAGGACCGTTATAGTATGAGATCCTCAAATTTTTTCATGTTTTATTTTTATCTATTTTTAAATTTTCATTTGTTTCGCTTGAGTGGTTAAAAATTTTGAAGGACCCGTTGGAGGAGGACTCCTCAATTGTGGCACCTGAAGTTAGTAATATATTATTTACCTATTCTGATTTTGTCTTTCTTTTATATTTACCTATTCTGAAAGTTTCATGTGTCTAGCTTGAATGGATGAAAAGTTTGAATTTTGAAGGACCCCGATTTTGGTAACCCCAAAATTTTGTCAAATTTTATCTTTTTTTCGTATTTGCTTGCGCGTCCTCAAATGTTGATGTGTCTACCTTGAGCAATTGAAAAGTTTGAGTTTTGGCGTCCTTGTTTGAGGGGGATCCCTTCACTTTGGTACCCTTAAAATTTGTCAAATTTTATTTTTTCTTTACCTTTGCTTATCCTGAAAATTTCATGTGCCTAGTGTGAGTGTTAAAAAGTTTAACTTTTGGCGGCCCCGTTTCAGGGGAACACCTTCATTTTGTTATCCCCAAATTTTGTCATATTTTATCTTTAACTTATAATTATCTATTCTGAAAATTTCTTCGGTCTATCAATTGTGGTTGAAAAGCTTAACTTTTGGCGTCCTTGTTTGAGGGAAATCCCTTCATTTTGGAACTACCAGATTTTGTCAAATTTAATCTTCTCGTAAACTTTGTATTTGCCTATTCTGAAAATTTCATGTGTCTAGCGTGCGTGGTTAAAAAGTTTGAATTTTGGCGGCCCGTTTCAGGAGGTACTTTTTAGTACTCTCAAATTTTATCTTTCTTTATATTTACTTACCTTAAAATTTCATGTGTCCAGCTTTAATAGGTAAAAGGCGGTGAATCATCCAGCCAATTCCGGTGGTTTACAATAGCTAAAATTGAACTGTAATTTTTGATATTTTTTGTTTTAACTTTGGGTCTGCGGTTGCAAAGATATTCAACAAATACAAAAAGATATTCCCCGAAAAAAGTTTTTGGAAACTCTGAGTTTTGTTCTTCCCGCCAAAACCACAGTAGGCCTAATAGTTTAGAGAATTGTGGTTTTGGCGGGAAGAACAAAACTCAGAGTTTCCAAAAACTTTTTTCGGGGGATATCTTTTTGTATTTGTTAATTATCTTTGCAACCGCAGACCCAAAGTTAAAACAAAAAATATCAAAAATTACAGTTCAATTTTAGCTATTGTAAACCACTGGAATTGGCTGGATGATTCACTGCCTTTAAAAAGTTTGAATTTGGGAGGGCCCCATTTAGGGGGAGCCCCCCATTTTAGAACCCCCAATTTTTGTTAGGTTTAGTTTATTTTTGATATCTACCAATTCCGAAAATTTCAACCATCTAGCTCTAAAGGTTTGAAAGTTTTAAATTTTAGCGGTCCCGTTTAAGGAGATCTCCCCATTTTGATGCCCCCAGTTTTTGTCAAATTTTATATTTCCTTTATATTTACTTACCTTACCAATTTCATGTGTCTAACCTAAAAGGTTAAAAAGTTTCAGTTTTGGAGGGGCCGATTGAGGGAAACCTCCATCGAGGCACCCCCATTTTTTTTGGTTTAATTTATTTTTAATATCTACCCATTCGCAAAATTTGATTGAAATAGTTCCATTGGTTTAAAAGTTCAAAATTTTGGACGACCCGATTGAGCGGGATTCCCTCTAACGTGGCACGTCCGATTTCAGCTGGATACTAGCCGTCTAGTCCTCCCTGGTATCTACAATTGCTAAAAGTTTGAATACTGTGCGTTTAGCGGTTTAAAAGAAGATAGCATGGGAAGAAAACGAAAAAAAAAAAAGTAGGATAAGAGAAAAAAAGACGAAAAATAGTTTTCAAGTTAGGGTAAATGAACATCACCAAAAGAAAGATAGTGTTAGTGTGTTCAAAAATCACAAACCATTTTTCATCAATTTCGGTAATTACCGAGTATATCGGTTCAAATTCGTCAACTTTTTGCCCATTGTCGGCCTGTGGAATACCGATCACGTAACCGGGCGCCCCTAATTTGGATGTCCATCAAGTCTTTATAAGCACCCACATTGTGTAATGATTTCAGCTTTCACGTCAAGTAGTCTTTGAATTATAAGCTAATTGATAAACTTTCAACCCAAAACCCGCTGTTTTTTCCTGTTTTTTGAGGTCTTAATTCACGATCACGTGACCTAGGAATAGGATCCCAAAATTGGCACTCTTGACGCTTTCATTAATTCCTACGTTGAGTCCAAACTTCGGCTTTCGAGGTTTAACCGCTTGCTAGTTATGAGCAAATCAATCCTCATCTACCGAAATTCGCGAACAAAAGCAAAATCCTACGCACTCGCGGGAAGTCCCAATTAATGAACATAACCGGTAGAAAGGAGGTTGATAGTGTGTTCAAAAATCACAAACCATGTTTCATCAATATCGGTGCTTACCGAGATATAACGATTGAAATTCGTCCACTTTTTGCCCGTTTTCGGCTTGTACAATTCCAGTCTCGTAACCAGACGCCCCAAACTCGGTGTCCATCAAGCCTTTATAAGCATCCATGTTGAGTTCAAATTTTAGCTTTTACAGTACGTCCAGTGGTCTTTGAATTATGAGCGAATTAATAAATTTTCTAACCCAAAACTCGCCGTTTTTCAGTTTTTTTTGTTTTTTTTTTTGGTTGTGTGTTAACTCACGGTTACGTGATCTAGGTTCTATAGGGCATAAGCGTAGCCAGGATTTTTGATTGGGGGGAGGGCCAAACCACAGATCAGATGCAATGACGTCATCAGAAAGTTCGAAAGAGGAATTTTTTGAGGGGGGCAAAGATATCGTGAAATGGAAGATCAGAAGCCGTGGCCTGGTGTTGCCACGCAACGAGGAACTCGTTCAAGAGGGAGGGCTTGAACCAATAGTTGAAATATGAAAATGTGTAAATTGGGAGACGTGTTGAGTCAACAAGTGTACTGTAATTCAAACGTATCAAAGACGGAGGTCTGGGGGCGAAGCCCCCAGCCGCTGGAGGCTATGGGGGTCTGGGGACGAAGATTTTTCGTAATTTTTTGAAAAAAAAGCTGTTTTAGCACCATTGGATCACATTTCGCAAGTATTCAGAGCCATTTGAAAGTACTAGATTTTTAGCATTTGAAAGCCAATTGAATAAATTAAGTTGTTCAGTCCTCCTTTTGCTAGCAATTTAAGTCCAAAACACGTTTAAAATCTTGCATTTTGGTTTAAATTTTGTAACTGATTTGTCCCAGGTGGGGGAAGTTAAGAACATTGCCTCCTGCAATATTTTAGCAGTAAGTAACAATCCACTCGAAAATTTTCCGTAGATATTATTGTTTTGTCATGAAAACAACCAGTTATAGGAGTACATTTACGGCCAGGAGGCCCAGACCCTCTCAATTCAAAATTTTGTTCAATGAGCATTCCCCTTATTGTAGCTAATTTTTTTCAAAAATGTTTTGTAGCATAAAAACTGGCGAGGTGGAGGTAAATTGTTATCGAAAAATGTACAATAGATGGTTACGCCTACTAACCATGTTATTGCCCGGGCCGGATTTACATAGAGTTGGACCCCTGGCACTTTGGGATTTTCGCAATATTTTTCTGCAAAATACAGATGAAGACCAAAAAAAGTCTTACATGAGCGCGGGGCCTCTGGCACTGTTATTCAAGTGCTTACCCTACTTTGTGTTATTTTGTATTATTATTTATTGACAAGCTCAAGTTTACGTCTGTTACTGTTAAGTATTGCTATAGGTGCAGTTGGCTTAGATGACTGCATCGTCTTTTCACTGATTCCTTATTGTGTACTTTTAGCGTTTGGTAAAATAAACTTCAGTTGACTTAACTTGCATAAGTGAAATCCGTCCCCGGTTATTGCGTTAAGTTCATAAAAAGGTTACATGAAGGCCTGAGTTAGCAATCTTTAGGACAAAAACCTTTAATTTCACTCGAATTATACGTTTAAATTGGTTGGCAAGCATTAAATTGAGGGGTCCCGGCCCCCCTGGATCAATCTTATTGTTGGGGGCCCATTTAAATATTAATGTAGAGGGCCCATTTACATTAGTTGGCAAAAATTAAATTAAAGGGGCCCGGGCCCCCAGGATCAATACTATTGTTGGGGGCCCATTTAAATTGGGGGCCATTTAAATATTATTGTAGTGGGTCCATTAAAATTGGTTGCCAAAAATTAAATCGAAGAGACCCGGGCCCCCTGGATCAATACTATTGTTGGGGGTCCATTTAAATTGGGGGCCATTTAAATATTATTGTAAGGGGCCCATTAAAGTTGGTTGGCAAACATTGAATTGGAGGAGTCCGGGCTTCCTGGATCAATACTATTGTTGGGGGCCCATTTAAATTGGTTGGCAAAAATTAAATTGAGGGGCCCGGGCCTCTTATATCAATATTATTGTTAATTACTGTTGTACGCGTGTACAGTTGTAAGCGAAGATGCTAAAAGAAATTGAAACTGAAGAAACAATAGTCTTTTTTGTGGCATTTTTATCATTGGTAGCATTTCAATTGGGGGGGGGCGGTCCCCCTGGGCCCCCTGGTTACGCCAATGTTCTAGGGTCCCCTAGCTTGGCACACATGATGCTTTCATTAATTCTTATGTTGGGTCCAAATTTCAACTTTCTAAGTTCAAGCGTTTGTTAGTTTTATGACTAATGAGTAAATTAATCTTCATCTATCAAAATGGCCGAACGAAAACTACGTCCTACGCGCTCGTGCAAAGTCCCAATAACAAAGATTTCGAATCTACCCGAATGAACATTGTTACTTCAAGATGGGCCAAAATTGGGACATTTTTTACAATTTTAACCAGGTTTATTTAAGTGCCCGTACCATTTTCCCTAATGTTTCTGCTTTGCAGACTATTGTGCCTTAAGTATAACCATAGCAGATATAGGGCTCAGAGCATTCAAAATAACAACAACAAAAAACTTGGTTTAGTTTTCTTTTTATTTAACTTAAAAACTAACTCTAAATCAAACTCAAATCGTAATCTAAAACTAAGCACAGTACTGTCTAAACTCAAATCTAACAAATTTGCAATCAAAACACGTAAAAAAATATTTTTTATATTTTTGTTTTCACTGTATGCTATTAATCAAAAAATTCTCTATGAAATATAGTCACTCGAAAAACTGCGACTTATACTGTACGGAGCATTGCGACAGTTTTGCACCAAAATTAACAAAACTCCTAAACCTTCTCTTCCTAGCTTATTAGATCTCGTGTAAATTTGCTCACAATTTGAGCGTTTTATGTTAGTGATCATAAAGAAATTTCTATTGCGTACTGATTGATACAGACAATCAGGAATGGGCAGTTTGGACACTGATCGATCGTTCACTCTGATAAAAAGTCAAAAACTCCTTAGTTTTTAAGAAACTGTGATAGTCAGATTTAACACATCGGCTTTTAAAGCTTAAATGTGTAGAAAAATTATGTTATAAAATCAATCAAAATTTACAACTCTGCTCAGTTCTTCTTTTAAGGAGTTTGTTGCGTTATTTTCCCCTGACAGCGCAGCGAGATCGTTAAAATCGCGGTGATTTCCATGCAGTTAGTTATCGACGTTTGACAGTAAATATGATGCACACTATATACACTCTTTTTATAACGTCAATTTTAGCGACCATGTTTGTAAAACTGTGTAATTCACAATGCTCTGTCTGCTCGAGTAAAAGCTTTTTTGCAGCATCGTAAAATTGTAAAAGCGGAAATGCAAGCTATTTCATCTGTCTTGAACGATTGCCAAAAAAGTTCTCAGTTATTTGCGCAGACGCTTCTTAATTTCGAAATAGTAGCAATCTTGCTCGTAAACACAAGAAAATCACTAAATTTCGTCGTTTTGAAACAACACTAAACCGAGAAAACACTCAGTCTCTCACGATACTGTTTTATTTAACTTACAAAAAATTACCCAGTCTCGAGACCAATTTCAAGCTACGAGACCGAGACCAAGACCGGGACTGGTACAAAAGAGCCGAGACCAAGAGCGAGAACGAGACCACAAAACCCGGTCTCGAGACCTACAGCCCTGAGAAGGGTATAGCATCAAAAGACACCATTTATTCATCGTCGTTTATGGTTATAGATGAGATAAATTTTGCGAAGTTTTTCAAATTTCGGACATGGTGCTCGCTTTTTCTTGTAAACTCACTTAGAATACACATTCTAGCCCTGACGAAGATAGATAGTACCTGCCCTGAGCTTAGCCTAGCCAAACGTTGGCAAAACAGTTTTCTGCCCAACCAGTTGATACTTTTTTTATATAAAAAAAACAACTTTTTTTTATATAAAACAATTGTCCCCCTAAACATGCCCCTGGTGCCATGGCCCTCCCTTTGGGCCACGGCACAAAGCAAAAAAATGCAAAATATACATTAAAATCGCGTGATCAGATTATAATAAAGCATGCATGTGGAAGAGGCTTACCCTACGTGGCATTTTGGTATCATTTTAATCAGCTAAACAGTAGAAGTGGCGCAGATTTTAGATTTTTTAGTACATGCTAAGATCTTGCCGCTTTGAAAAGCTTGTTTCAATTTTAAATTTACCACACTCTATACTGGGCAAGAAAGACATAGCTCTGATTTTTTTATGTCTAACTAGCCATGGCTTGTTCTGAAGTAGCATTTCTACAAACTGCTGGGGCACATTATATTTCGAATGTTTTCTAGCCTATGTCATATCAGTTTAGTGTTTGTTGCTCGGCAAATCGCAAATAATCTGTCACCAATAGCTAAAAAATTTTAACTTCTTTCCTTGGCCTTATCCATAATATCACTAGAAAAAACGTCTAATAATTTAGCTTGTGCCCTCCAGTTCTATTTATGCTTATATTTTGTACACGTTTTGCGCTGCTCAAAACAGGTCTTTCAAACCGAAATTTAACCTAAAAAGGTCTTAAAATTGAGTTAGTTTTGCAAAAAACGCAAAAAATTTTTTCCATTAGAATGACTAAGAATAAATCTCTTGTATACTGGGTTGCCCGCTCGACTCGAAGACTTCAAGTCACTTCACGGTCTTCCTTCCGCATTATTCGAAATTTATACTTCTGTTGTTTTGCGTTTACTCTTTATTTTGTGTGTACTTTGTGCGGTAAAAAATAAATTTACCTTAACTTATTGAGCAATAATCAGAGATCATTCTCTCCAGTGCCTCATTATGAGTTTAGTTGCCATGAATGATTTTTAATTGATTATATTTCACCAAATGATATCAATTAGTGATTGATTGTGCAAATTAGGGTATATAAAGTGCTAACTAAAATTAATCAAAGTTGTTTTGATCTTTATCACCAATTTCGCATGCATGCTTTTAGAACTTGTCGGACATCTAGTGGTGATTTTCGATATCTCATTCCCGGACAGTCCGATTTCTTTTTTTTTTTTTTATATCGCTTTTGCCATCCTATGTAGATGATCTATAAGCATTTTATATAAATTTTCCAACCTAGGGTATTTGGCATTTGTAGAAATACAATGGAACAACCTTAGTCCATCCTGATATCTACAATCGCATAAAGTTTGAATACTGTGCGTTAAGCGGCTTAAAAGTAGCTTGAAAAGAAAAAAAAAAGAGTAAGAAAAAGGAAAAAACAAAAAACAAAAATGGTATTCAAGTTGGATTCGATGAACATATAACCAAAAAAAAGTTGGTTGATAAGTGTGTTCAAAAATCGTGTGAAAAGTGTGTTCAAAAATCGCAAACCATGTTTTATCCAGTGTGGCGGCTCGTGCCTATTGGTAAAGGGGGGGCTGCAAACGTCTTAGTTTATAAATATTGTACAAAGCTTGTTTGCGTCTTTCGTACGAATCTACGAAATTGAACTATTTCCAGCAGGGCTCTGAACTCGAACTCGAAAAAACTCGGTTGTTTTGCCGAACTCGAGCTCGAAAAAATAATGTTTCTGTACTGGAACTCGATAAAAACTGTTTGAGTTCATTAAAACAAAATTTAAAAGTTGTCGGAAAAAAAATTTTTTTGTTGATCGTGCCATGCAAATTGAGATTCTCGTTCATTTGTTTATGCGGTGGCGACCTAAAAAAACAACATGTCTAAAAAAAAGAGAGCGATTAAGTCGAAAAGCAGACTTAATATTTTTGTCAGCCTGAACTCGAACTCCGAAAAACTTGATATTTTTGCCGAACTTGAACTCGAAAAAATTAAATTAGACAAAGCGAACTTGAACTCGAACTTGTTAAAATAGTATGAAATCGAACTTGAACCCGATAAAAAGCGATCTTGCAGCCCTGATTTCCAATAGGTCTACGCCTACCTGATCAAGTATATTAGTTCAAATAATGGGGCAGGAAGCTTTGTTGTCAACGTTTCGATAGTCTATGCTGAGGGCATATACAACCTATCTTCGTCAGGGCTAGAATGCGAAGTTAAAAACATGGGCATAATAAAAGAAAAAATCACGTGACAAAATGAATCATACGGTAACGCAAAAATTATTACAAATCGGAAACGAAAAAGTGCCAGATTGGCGGAGCGTGAAAAACAATAATATAAACGGCATGGGGTTGAAGTAGAGGAGCCGAATGAGTGCTAGGGAATTTGTCATTTTGCTTATCATTCATAGTGTTGGGAATTTGGTTATGAAATACGATACGATAAACCGGCGTTTTATGAAGTCAAGTTCGAAGTCTAAAATTTTCGCGTTGGTCCAATCCATAAAATGTTCGTTGTCCAAAACATGCTTAGTCAGTGCTGACTTGTCGAATCGCAGATGCCGAATGTCTGCAAAGTGATCTTTCTGGGATGGAAAAACTGCATTTTGTTTCGCCAATGTATTAAAAGTCATACTCATGGCAAGGAATTTGATATACTGCTCCTTGTCGCATAATAGGGTCCACTGAGTCTTTGTAACTATAGAGTTTCTTGCCAATGGCGTTGCACGATTTTAAGACGGTTTTCACATTGTGATACGACAAACAAAGCTGAATTTTTTCTGTCGATCCAGGGTAGTAGGATATAATGGCGAAGCCTTTGAATTGTGGTTCTGTGCGGTGTGAAGGTTTCTTGATGAGGGTCGTGTTCGGGTACGACTTCAATTTTAAAATGTCCTTTAGGTATTTGATTCTGATAAGGTAAATTTGGTAAATTTCTTGATTCGCAATAAGGTAAATTTCTTGATTCTGATACACAGGCTAGCCATATTTTTATTGTATAATTATGAAACAACTGCAATTGTTTTGAAACAATCAATATTTGTATTCATACAGAGCAAAAAATAAATTCAAAATTTGAAAAAACAAAGCAAGGATTTTTAGAAGCTCGTTTCAAAAAATGCAACATACGTGATGAAAACTACAATTTCATGAAAAAACGAAAAAGCAATCAAATATGTTTATTGTCAAGACTTTAAGGCATATTTGTTTATTTTATTTTGTGCAATCCTTCATTTCCATTTTTGGGCCTCAACTTAGCCTCCAAAATTTTAAAAAAACTTCAAATAACAGACTTCCCTGAGAAATTATCATGAAAATAACCTAAACTTATGATTCCTTGCCCCCAAAAACATGTATTTAGACACAAAAACCAAGTCGATACCTATAGTAAAATTTGTAAAATCTAAATTTAAAAATTTTCATACTCGCATCTGCTAACTAGAGCTGACTTTCAAAATCTCAGCAACCATTGCGCAGATTTGAAAAATATTTTTGCAGGTTGATCAGTACGACAGCCTCTATCTATAAAATGGTTAATTAACTCTTTTCCAGAGATTGAGCATAAAAATGCTCAAATTTTTTTGAAATATAATGGAATAACTCAGTAGTGTTCGCATGAAATCGGGAGCAACGTTGTGGGATTCCTCCTAATCGGGCCTCCAAAATTTTGAACTTCTAAACCGTTGGAACTAAATGGATTAAATTTTCGGAATGGGTAGATATTAAAAAATAAAAATAATCCTAACAAAAATGGGGGTGTCACGATGGGGGTCCCCCTCAAACGGAGCCGCCAAAATTCAAACTTTTTAACCACTTACGTTTGACAGATGAAATTTTCAAAGGAGGTAATTATATGTGAAAGATGAAATATGGCAAAATTATGGGGATACCACAATGGGGTACCTCTCAAACAAGGACGCCAAAATTTAAACTTTTTAATTGTTTAAGCTAAACACATCAAATATTCAGGATAGACAAATATGAAGAAAAAATAAGCTTTTACGAAATTTGGGGGTACCAAAATGAGGGAGTCCTCCTCAAACAGAGCCGCCAAAATTGAAACTTTTTATCCATTTAAGGTAGATAAATGAAACTTTCAGAATAGGAGAATATAAAGGATAGATAAAATATGACTAATTTCAGGGGCCACAATTGGGGAGTCCTCCTCCAACGGGTCCTTCAAAATCTTTAACTACTCAAGCAAAACAAATCAAATTTTCAAGATATGTAAAAATATAATATGAAAAAATTTGGGATTCCATACTATAGGGGTCCACCAGTTATGTTGATACGGTCAGAGGTGGAGTCCTCGAGGACACATTTTGGGGTCCTTAGCCTTGGCCTCGAAGCCTCAAATCGCCCTGTCCTCGACTCGAGGACAGCACTATTTTTTGAATGGTTAAAATTTTGTAGATCGCCTGAAAAAAATTTTGAAGACCTTTTTTTTGAGAACACTTACGTTTGTGTCCTTGGCCTCGAGCCTTGTGTCCTCGACTCCACCTCTGGTTGACACCTCCCAATTAATTACAAAAGCTAAACAAATTAAATCTATTGGTTAGGTTAATATGAATCAAAGATTTAAGATAACAAAATTTGGATGGCCTTATTGGTGAGACCATGTCAAATGGGCCCCCTAAAATTTGCAAATCTTTATAACTACAAGACTATAAGATAAATTCTTAGAATGAATTGGTATCACAGAAAAGTAGAAGAGTCAAACTTATGGGATTAGTCCAACATTTAAGGCGTTGAAGTACTTGAGCTAAATGGCTATGATAGATCGCCATTGGATAGATTTAAGCTGGATGGCCAAGTTTTTTACTGAACTGTGACTTGCGACGTTGAAAAAATCTTCTACCTGTTCTTCAAAGTTTTTGAACAATTTTATTAAGAAAGCTTCAGTGCTGAATAATGGATATAATACTATATACTCAACCACAAAGCTTCCCGAACTTTTTTGCTCGAGACCCCCTTAAATCTTTTAAAAATTTCCGTGACCCTTCACGGATAAAATAATAAACAATATTAGTTGTGTATTTTGTGGTAAGTATTCAATGAAAAAAAAATAACAAGGCACTGGCACCCAATGCGTACAAAACGCAAACACATTTGCAAAAAACCCTGTTTGCATTTGTCTTGACCGCTGCTTCAACATCATTTGCAGTACGCTTATTACCGCTATCGTGAGACTTTTTTTAACCAGCTATCTATTGATTAGAATTTAACCAGTAGTAGCAGTATGGTAGTTATACCTCTACTCAACTATATATGTTACGCTTCTAATCCTGTACTTAACTACCGGTATTACAGCCAGGCGCGTAGCCAGAATTCTGCAATGGGGGGGCTGTTATGGGGGTCTGGTGGCGGAGCCCCCAGCGCTCAAAAATTATGTAATTTATTTTTCTAATTTTAGGCCTAGTTTGATTAAAATTAATGCTATTTAAACGTGGCGTAGAAGTTAGCAGTGCAAAAACATGATTATACAAGAGCAAAATGGGCTTTGTGGGATTGCTAGAATTTATTGCTAAAATTTCTGTTCTATTGCTAGAATTTCAGTTCTCTTTTTACAAGCTGGTAAATCATAAAATCCTATGCCGGTAGTACAATAAATCTCTCAAGGAGTAATCTATTTCGCCTATGTTTCATCCAAAAAGATATATTTAGTGGGGCTAGTGGAAAGAAGTTTGAGAGAAGCGATTGGCAATTAACTAAGACTGCATAGCCCCCTCCACCATTCCTGAGTATTTTTTGATGAAATCTATGTTAAGCATTTTTCAATATGCGATCAAATTTGAATACCAATTTTTGGCTATGTTTCAAAGTTTTTTTTTCTGATTTATGAGCTTTATTTTTGACAAATTAGCCCCCCTCGCCCCCAAACAAACGTTTCAAAATATGATTTAGATCATTTTCTGAGTCTATTCCAGTGCATAAGACAGTCTCAGAAGTGCTAAAACGCGGTATATTCCTCATTCTACGTTTTGTTCGGCAAGCCAAAACCCATCCCGGCCTCAGAGACAGAGTTGTAAACGGGCCGACTAGTTCAGGCCCGAACCCGGCTTGAAACCGAAAATATAAGCCCCAACCCGGCCCGAACCCGAAAACTAATTTGAAGCCCAAATCATGCCCGAAAAAACCTAAAAGTTAAGTTACGTCAGAAGAATTTAGCAATGTTGCCAAGTTATTTTGATAATATTTTTGTGCATCTAAAACAAAAAGCACGTCTCAGGCCCGAATTAAGCCCGAAATTTTTGTCAACTTTAGGCCCGAACCCGGCGCGAACCTGAACCCGACCCGAAAAGCCCGGTCTGATTTACAACTCTGCGCAGACGATCATGGTCAGGAATCGATTTTGTCAGTTTGTGGAATTTTGAATAACTTTTGGTACTTTTCAAAAATTATTGACTGATTTTGGGAAAGCACTCCATGTTTCATCCTGAAATGAACTGTCTCCACTAAATTGTCATTTTGTACTTTTTTGGTTTGGGTTTGATTCTCTGGATCTCCTGATCAACAATTTCAGACTTATTCGTAAAGAAGCGCTACCGCCATGTTACCGTAAAGAGCACCGAAGCAAACCCAAAAATAAGCTATTAATAAAAAGCGAAAAGTTCTACCGGAAATAGTTTAATTTCGTAGATTCGTACGAAAGACGCAAACAAGCTCTGTACAATATTACAAAACAAACATTTGCTGCCCTCCCGTTTGAATAGGCACGAGCCGCCACTGTCTGGTACCCATGGTCAGGGCATGGTATGGAATGGAAATCGATTTTTCCATGTTCCATATAGTAGCAATTTTTTTCCATTCCATATTTCATTCCATATTCCATTCGATACTTCCATACCATGGTAAGTTTAGACCGAAAGCAACGCGTAATTTGTTTTGTACTTTGCAACGTTAAGCGTACCTTTGCAAGAAATCACTCGCGAAGGTAAGCGGTATGGTACGATGCATCTCATCCCATATTTGAAGGTCTATCGCAAAGAGCAACATAAATTCACTCAGCATGAAATTATCAACCACTTAATCAACAGACAATAGGTTTATTGGTATGCACTGGGTTTAACGATTGCAAGTTTACTTTGTAATCACGCCAACTATAAAATTTGGGATAGCCAAACCGCCAAAAACATTTTACAAAAATACGGAAAAAAAGTTTAAAAGCAAAAAAAAACAAACAAAGAATTAAGCTCAATCGAGGATCGAAAAGTGAATACAAATCTTTGTTACGATAGAAGAAAAAGTTTCGTCACTTGGCAAATTCGGTGCCGTCGCGACGGGGGACTAGGGGGGCCTTGCCCCCCATTTTGATTTACAAAAAATGCTACTTTTGGAACATCATGCAACGACAAGAAAACCAAAAATGATGCAAAAAGGAAAAATAACATTCCATCCTACCTACGTGACTAAAGTTACCTACATTAGCAGTATATTGAAGTTTTTATATACCAAAAGCTTAGTGGTTCAAGTTTCAAACATCAAATTTAACATCCAAAGTTTACCCATTTAAACCTAATAGGTCATCAAGTATTATCAGGCTAATAATATCAATTTCAAAATCATGAACGTTTACATCGTATTCAATTCAAAGTATTCTAAGCCAGAAGCCTGTGTTTTGCAAGCTATGAGTCGGGATGCACAGCTGTCCACTAAGCGTTTACGGATATAGTGGCTCAACTACGAGGGTAGAGGGGCTTCAGCTCCCCTCCCCCAGCCAAGTCACTTAAAAATTTTAACCCTAAAATGCAAGCGTTTAAACGTGTTTTGAATTGACCTGTAAGTATAGTAGAGACGGAATGGGCTGTGCAATTTAATTTCTCTACTGGCTTCTAAGTCTTCGCAATTTTAATTCTTTCAAATAGCTTCGAAAACGTGCAAAATATGATCCAAATGGCGTTGAAATAGGCATTCGCCCCAGACCCCCGTGCAGGGGCGTATTTAGGGGGGTCCATTGTGCCATGGGCCCCCCCCTTTGGGTCGCCAGGATCGTATAATTGCATAGAATAGTATGCGAAATTGCGGTGTGGCCCCTTCCTTGGCAAGTTGGGCATAAGGTTTGATCACAGAAAGGGCAATGTCTTGTGCGTTTCGTTTAGGCTTGCATCCACGTTTGGGTGAAAAATTGGACCAAATTTGAGCGAAGGCCTTTTTTTCTTTTGCTCTTCACCTAATTTTGGGCGAAAAATCGGACTGATTTTGGACGGAACAATTTCTGATTCAGACCTTTGCTCTCCTCAAATTTTCTGAAGTTTCTGGCCCCCCCCTCTTTTCAAAATCCTGCGTACGCTACTGCCCCCGTGTACATGACGTGATTGAGTTGCACCACTTTGCTCAGGCCACCCCACCGAGGTATTTTTCAAACAAAAAATTTTAACTTTCAAGCCCTCTCCTTTAGCGAAATTTTGGTTGCGCGCCTGATTATGGGTGTGTCGGAGAGTAGAAAAGTAGACCAACAAAATTGTTTGTTTTGTTTTTTAAAAGACAAGCTGTTTTTGTTTTTTTAGAGCACACTCAAGGTTGTTTAGGTCGCAGTCACTGCTGCAGATGGACTTGCATGTCGCTTTTTTAGACATGAATACAGAAATTTGAAATTGCGCTTTATTTGCAGCCGTACAAGATCGGTTTTAATACGCAAAAGTTCAGTCTATTTTAGTGCCCCTCACTTCGTTTGCTCTGGCGACGGCACTACGCAAATTGTCATTTTCAAAACAAAAATTAAGCCAGTCAGCATCAATGCAGCTGCAAATTGCAATAAACATAGTCTATGATCTGATGATGCAATGCCTACTCTCAGTACTTAAATTGTAAAATTTTGCATGGGGGGACGCTTTTGTGGGCTTGACCAAACTTCAGTGGAAATTATGTAAGTCCGTCCCCGCAATTATATCAAGACTAAAAAAAAAAAAGGGTCTTCGCGGAAAATTGAAGTGTTTTTTTCCGGAAAACAGGTGAAGACCAAAAAAAAAAGATCTTCACCGCAATTTGGGACTATATTCAGCTGGAGTTTCTAGAATTTACTTGTGCTGGTTGGCTCTTTTTTGTCTGATCATTCAGCGCTCAAATCTTGATGGGTGGACGTCTAAATCTCGATTGAGGGACGCTAAATCTCAATGGGGGGACGCTAACTCTCGATAGGAGGACGCGTCCCCCCGCGTCCCCCCTACAATTTAAGTGCTGCCTGCACTGTTTGCTCATCGTCCATGACCGAATTACCCTAGTAATTTGTCGACAGATTATTAGCTGCTAAACGCTTCCGCATATTTTTGGTTATCACTATCCGTATAATATTTTTCTGTAAATGCCACGAGCGAAATCTAGCATGGAATTTGTATGGAAGTATGGAAGATTGTCTTCCATTCCATTCTTGAAATCTTCCATTCCATTCTTAAAACCTTCCATTCCATTCCATTCTGGAATCTTCCATATTCCATACCGAAATTTCAACTCCATTCCATTCCCTTTGCCTATCCATTCCATACCATGCCCTGCCCATGGTGTGTGTGTACGAAGCAGTATTTCTGCTCTACTGCAGTCTGATCGAAAGCCACCTTCAGTTGAGCATACCGGTTAACTAGCAGAGGTGGAGTCGAGGACACAAGGCTCAAGGCCAAGGACACAAAAAAATCCGAAGGCCAAGGACAGGCCTTCCGAGGACAGACACTCTCGAGGCCAAGGACAGGAATACTCGAGGCCAAGGCCAAGGACCAGGGATATCTAGAACAACGGGATTGCTAACTCAATTTGGCTACTGACAACTGGAGTGTTATATCAATTTTTTCAAATAGTCGTTTATTACGCATTACATAGCTGTTTATGGGTTCTTGACAACATAAACACAACATGTTCTTGACAACATATATCTTGACAACAAAATAGTTATTCCTACTAAAACTACTGGGCTTAGTGAGGGAATATGCAGAGTACAGGTTCGATTCCCGAGGTAGTCAAATAACTGGCGCCCCCTTTCAAGAAAAAATTAAGGCATTGCAGCCAGGCTGGTGACTAGCCATCCACTGTCCAGTTGGTAGTGCGCTATATGATCATCAAGATGTTGTTCACTGGTTCGGTACTTGCACTGGGCATATTGCTGTATTGACCTTGGGAAAGACACTCTACGCTAATTTCCGTCAGAGCCGTACAGTCTACCCGTCGAGGTGGCCTTGTTGGACAGAACATTTGCAAACAGAACCGAAAATAGTAAACAAACACGGTACAGCTGATTTCAAAGTGTACCAAGCAATAAGATAAATACACATTGCTTTACCAACATATAGCTGACAACAGACTTAAAAAGTAGTCGCTACTGCATGCACATTGTTACTTCTAGTTCAATCAATAAGCTTTCGAATATGCATCAGTTCGACATTTTAAAAGTCAATTTCTGGATTTCTCTTAAAGATTTTTCCTGGGGGTCTTCTATAATAGGACGGCTGCTGAGTTTCTTCAACTGGTTGAAAACCGTCTGGACAATGAACTTAAAGTTTGTGTGGTCCGAGCTGCATTTGATATCGGTAAGATCACAGGATAAGCTTGCATTCGCAACTGCAGTAGAAGCGTTTGTAAATACAGCAAGGGGATTGTTCAATGTCAACAGCCTTTTCATAATTTTAGCATTCGATGCTAAAGCATTGAAAAATTGCATCACAAATACCGTAGTTGCAAAACAAAACGCACTTGGCTCTACAAGTACGCCACGATTTGGCATGTTGAACAGCTTTTGGTGCTCTTCGAATAGATTTTTAGTAACTTCCGAAGAGGTATTGCTTGAAATCAATAATTTCTTGCAAGACGTGTAGGCCATAAAAGTTTCTGCGGTAAACCCTGCCTTTGCGAATTGCTTTCACTCGCGAAATATTAGGATGGCTTCTAAATATTTTAAACCAGGGTGGTCATGCTGCAATTGCTGCATGTGTTGAATTGGCATGGACATTTCCTCTTTTTATCTTTGATCTAAAGCCAAAATATAATTACTCAGTAAGGGTGTTTACAACATATTTTACACTAATTATATCATTCGTTGCCACATGCTAGCATGGAATTGTGCGCTAGTTACTGCACCACAATGAATGCTTTCCGTAAATACAGCAATCACATTCATGATTAGATAGTAGACACCATCGAACTTACTGCACACTTCGGCAATACCAATCTTCACGTACTTAAGCATCTCTACCCTGTTACTATCCTTACCAAACTGAGAGCTAGACATACCTTTGTAAGGTGCTTTGACTGATAAAATTTTCCATATGGTGGAGATAAAATTGAGGTAACGAGCAGTTTCAGAAAACTCAGGATGACCCTCCGAATAAAACTCGAAGCACGAACACTTGATTCATGAAAAACTCCTATAAAATTAAACATTTGATGTAGACAAACGCTTTTAATTTACGGAAAAGCAAATCTATTACCGTGGCTACCATTAGTCTTGGTCACATTACCTCATCTAGGAAAACCAGTTGTGAAACAACTACAATGCTTGTGCTGTAATTAAAACTTCAATGTGTTTTGTATTGTTTGTCTTAATTCTAGTTAAAAGGGCATAGATGTTGTCGCAGTATTATTTAGAACAGAAGAGTATATCAGCAGACACTTCCCTTTCATCAAATAAACCAATACATATCAATTGAAAAATCTTGTACCGTAGTCTATAGTCATCGTGCTATAGCAGCTGTTTTACCGTTACTGTACTGGTAACCTGACAGCCAGATATATTGCAAAACTTTCAACTTACCAAGGACATGTTGAGGTGATGTTTGGGCAATGCTACTTGGGTTGAGGGATACTTTTTTCAATGCATGGGCAACTTTTAGGGGTTTTCCTTCTATGCGATAAAGCTGCTTCAAATGGGCAAACTGAGCAATGCATTTGTTGCCAAGGATATACTCATGACAAAGTGTTGGTGAGAGCATCAGTCGCTTATTCATATACTGTTGTACAAATTCTTAAAGTTGTGCGTAAAGTCAAATGAGAAAAAGAGATGCTCTCCTGGGATAAATGGATGCTCTGTACTGGGGGATAGCTCATCACGGCAGAGATCCACAAAAAGCTTTCTAAAATATAAAAAAGGTCAAATTGCATACCAGCTACTTAACACAACTGGTTATCATTACTTCTCTTGTACAGTATTAGTATTGAAGTTTGTAATTGCAGTCATGTCATTTCAAGCTAAATCCATTGTATTCACTCGGTTTGTTCAGCTCATTTACAGGATTGGATGACAAAATTTAGCAAAGCTTACCACATACTTGCCATCGAAACCTCTTACCCATGAAAATATAAACTCACAACACCCAAATGCGTTTTACTGCTTAAGTTAGTAGGGAAGACATCCTTCTTTCATGAAATTGAATAGCAACATCCACTACAGTTTACATACACCATCCAGAAAACTGACAACTCCACTCAGACTACTGGAGTATTCTTGAAATCCGATGTTAATGTTGGCAGTACCAGAGGCGTCACTAAGAATGGTGGCACCTGGGGCGGGATTTCGTGGTGGCAACCTTTACCGGCCAAAATATAGGTGAAGACCGAAAAAAAAAGGTCTTCGCTGCTAAACGAGTTGGTTTCCAGTATGAAAGTACGGTATGTGATGACAAAAAAAAGGTCTTCGCCTACCAATCAGTAGGTTTTCAGTCTCAAATAAAAAAGGTGTCCCCCCAAAATGGTGACACCCGGGGCGGGCCACCCCCCCATGGGATCACGTCTTTTCGGCGCGACCATTTCAGCGCCATCTAATTCGTTGCAGTACGTTTTCTACACAGATCATTTCGGTGCCAATTCAGCGCTCTTTGACAGTTCACTTATTTAGGGTTTGGGTTAGTGTTAGTAAAAAGCACAGAATATTGGCGCCAAAAAGGGCCACGCCGAAAAGTCGTGGACCCCCCCATCCCCCCCCCCTAGCGATGCCACTGGGCAGTACTTCCTTCATTGTGCTATGTCAAGGCATAACGAAGTAATATGGGCCTAATACATTTAGTTGCAGACAATTTTTATTTCATACTTAAATTGTATGTACAGAAAAAAACAAACAACGAAAACATCTTACAGGTTGCATACGTGGTTGTCGGTTTTCACAGCAAGAACATCAAAACAATCTACGATTCCTCCATCACTCCATATTCTCATCTGGTTGTCCATCAAGTGTGCATGCTGTTACATAATGTACCAGAAGCGATATCACCAATGCAATGCAAGTGCTTGCAGTGAAATCAGATGACCAATCACTAGCAGATTTGCAAAAAGGACAGCAAATTCAAAACTCTGTAGTGGTCTTTATAGTGCAGGCTGAATGCAATAAAGGATTGTATGAAGATCTTGGGATTAGAGCAGAAGAAATACACATTTGCACTTCAAGCTTGCCGGTCATAATAATTGTACCAAGAAGTTTCGGTGAATCCAATGGCTGGTTAGAACTTTTGATATAATGGTAAAAAATGCTGCTACCTTCTTCACATACACAAAACCACTCGGTAAAGATTCAGATTTTATCATTTCTTTCAACTCTAAGAAATTTTTTAGTTTCTCTTTCAAATAGTAGCTCACGTGTTTATTGATTTGACTGTTTTCATTCATCAGTATAGCTGAGGATTGCTTGATGTTGTGGGTTGGGGTGCGAATGAATTTGAAGACAAATATTGAGGCAACAAAAGAAAAATATGAGTGACCGCAATTGGCTTCAAGTGAATTTGCACCCGACTTTCGCTTGAACAAGCATGTTTATGTGATTCTCTGTGATCACTTGACCTAGTTTTTAAATTATCTTTAGTGAAATGATGAGCACATACTCATGGTTTTGTGTAAGGGTCCAGCTTTTGCGAGAAATTGCTTTAATCCATTTTTGCCTCAATCATTTTGTGGAAATCTGAATAGTGAAACTGGTTCTGATTTTTTGCTAGATTTATAACTAAATTTGCATTCAGGAACACAACAAGAGTTAACCCTAGCATTGGTAGCCTACAGTAATATCATCCAATAAGAGAATAAAGATAAAATTCTAAAAATTTACAGCAAATAATCAGTTAAAATTTTACAATAATGTGTAGGCTATAGCATCACTCCACTTCAGACTAACCAATAGGAAATACTGGTAGACCACTGGCTACTGGTATGTGTCTACCTAGGAGTGCAATGGAGGTTGTAATTTGCTAACAGACTCACTCTCCACTACTTAGGTAGACTAACTTTTTTAAATGCTCTAGAGGTTTCTAGCCACATACCAGTACTGAGTAGGTTATTTATCGGTACGTATGACAGGTGGGTTCAATTCAATTTATCAAGACAGCGAAAGACTGCTGAGTCATCAAAGTCAACTGTCAAAATTAGCGGTTAAACATCATTACCGGTAACAATTGAAATTAAAAGCAGAAATCAGACTATTACAGCAGTATACAAACTTCTTACACTCAGAACCTTGTCCCTGGCAGAAACTTCCCCTCTCCCCACCTCCCAAATAACAAATAATAATAGGCACTAATTAATTTCCTTTTGAATTCTTTTTTGAATTTACAGAAGTTCATCTCTTTTAGCTGTAATGGTATTTCATTCCAAATTATTGGTCCATTAAACTGCAAACACTTTGGGCTTGTTTTGATGAAACTCTAGTTATGAAGTAGTTTTTTTTATTTTTATTTTTCTGGTGTTGTGTGAATGGATGTTATCTAACACTGTACAGCCTAATTATTAGTTGATACACTGCAGATGTTTAAGGCTTTGTTGTGTAGCCTACTTTGTGCATTAATTTAGCTATTTCAAGTTTATAAATATCATGCAGCTTTAGTATTCGTAGCCTTGAGAATAATCGTGTTGTTCGTGTTCTTCTATAGCTATAAGTGATGATTCGTATAGCTCTTTTTTGAAGTAAAAATAAACATCTCATATTCAAATTGGAGGCACTGTCCACTGAAGTAGGCCTACCCTAATTAATCTTAAGCCTATTTCAATGTTTCACTAAGCTCAAAAGTAACTTATAAATAACGTTTGACCTCAACTATAACTAACTACAAGAAGCTTCAAAGCGTATTTTTTTCTGTGTCATTGCCGGCTAGCAACTACTGACACAAACGCAACACCCTGCTTTAGTGCTTTGTGCTTATGAGCTCAATGAGTAACCCTCCAGTTGTCACCAGTCATGCGGAACGTGACGCAGTTAGCAATCCCGTTGTTCTAGATATCCCTGCCAAGGACCAAGGACACAAACGCAAGTGTTCTCCATAAAAAAAGGTCTTCAAAATTTTTTCAGGCGATCTCAAAAAAAAAAACGGTGTAGAAAAAAATTTTTGAGCCGATCTACAAAATTTTAACCATTCAAAAAATAGTGCTGTCCTCGAGCCGAGGACAGGGCAATTTTCGAGGACTTGAGGCTTCAAGGCCAAGGCCAAAGACTTCAAAATGTGTCCTCGAGGACTCCACTTGTGTTAACTAGTGTTTTGGAAACAAAACTTTTGTACTGAAAACTGAAAATGCAAGCTATCTACAATAAATTTTTACGTCTAATATTTAACTTAAGACGCGTAGAGTGAAACATATAATGACTAAATATAATTTACTAACCATCAGCCAAATCTATGAACTGGAATTAGCAGTGTTAATGCATTGATATCACAAAAATATACTACACCTACCTTATGAACTACAAAACATATTCAAAGTGAACAATTCTCAAATCAAAACCAGAAGTAGCAGTAAAAGAGTACAAGGAATTTCTGTAAATTCACTACTTCACAACAGTCCATTAAATTTGCAAGTCTAAAGTGCTGGCTTAAGATACCCAATAACACTAAAAAAAGCACTTCCATCGAAATATTTGTAATAAAAATGAAAAAATTTATCTTAGCTAGTGCCCAAAAACCAATCAAGACAGCTGTTGAAGGTTTTTATTTTTAATACCGGTGATAATTTCTGGTGTCACTACCAGCATCCAGGCCACTACACAAAACCACACACGTGTATAATCTCTGTCGCTTAATTAACAAACTTTAAAAGAAACTACAGTAATGTCCAAATCCGCGAAGCTTTTTATGATATTGTCTAAAATAGTAAAATACAATAATCAAAGATCAGATAACTGATTGCATATCACACATAAACTCAACTGATCTCTCAGCAACTTGAAAAGTGCTATAGTATCAGTCATTCAGATAAATCAAAACGATTTTATCTTCAAATGTTGCTTAATTAAAAACGTTACTATGAAGAGTTATTTACTTAATTTTATATCGCTTGATCAAAGTTTAATTGACAGCTGACAGCATAATTATATGGTCCTTGTTCTTTTGGCAACCAATTTTTGTATAAACGTTTTATTACTAGCTGTTACGTCATAGCATTACATCCTGATGTGCTGTATAGCATTTTTTGAATTCTTAATTTGTTTGCCTTTACGCAAAGAGCGCGGTCTGCAGGGCATTTTGCAGGTGTTGCAATTTTAGCTCGAAACCTGTTACAAATCGCTGGCGTTTGTACGTGTTTAAATTTGCATGTAATTAAGTTTGTTTCTTTCTTTATGCGCGAAGCATGAAGAAGGCAAGCTTTGCGCTTTTGACTGTGATGGCAAACATTCTTCTCATTCATTCTTCTTTTTTAGGACCTGATGGTCAGACGTGAAATGACGTTATTTATGTTTAGATATTTCGTTAGCATGTATTTTTTCGGTTAAGCCAGCTGGGTCTTTTCTTTCGTTAGCTCGCCGGTTTCAAGTTTAATTTGAAACCGTGCTATAGCGTGGTATAGTTATTTATTTATTTCATTATTTGTTTCTGAATAAAGAAGGATTCAAACCATGGCAGCACGCGTTCTGTAAGAACCCCAGGCGAGCTTGGTCTTTTTTTTTGGAGTTCGTTACACTAGCTATACTGCAAATTGTGGCAAATACTCGACTATTCTGATTCTTATTATGGACATGCTTAATAATCTTGTGCAATCTCAAACTAATCCTGACATTAATTTTAGTTTTTTTTAACTGTGCACAGAATTGAAAAAGCTTGACGTCCTTTGTGGGCGACTCCCGGAAAGTCAGAACGACTTCCACTGGCAGTTCGATGGCAATATCAACCACCAACGCTGCGGTTTCAAGCAGTTCGAGTCATTTACGCAGAATGCAGGGTTGGAAATATCGATTAGTAATCGATAATTAATCGATACTACATTCTTTGTTTTTCTGCTATCGATTATCGCAGATGCTTTGCTTTCAATTTTTTCTATCGATTATCGCCTTTTCTATGCTTTTTGCTTACATTTTATCGATTGGTAGAATCTTTAAACTTTACTTTTTTTCTTGTTGAGTCTGCCTAAGCTTACATCGTTTCGTTTCTCTTATGGTATATTGCTCTTTGTAATATTATCCTAAAAGTGTATTTTTTTATCCTGGATAGTACCGGTAATAATAAAGTTTCCACTCACAAGTTTCATTTAATGGTCAATACGGCAAAAATTTTAGTACAATCTTATGAAAAATAGAATAAAAATTTTTGTTCGCATTTCGGCATCGATTACTAATCTTTGCTTTTTGTTTCTGATATCTTTGCGTTTTTTTCTTTACTTTAGTCTTTGCTTTTTGTGTAAACTATCGATTCGTCTTTGCTTTTAAACAGCATCGACTTCCAACCCAGGCAGAATCTTCGTTTTTGTTTGTGGTTTTGCTTATTTGAGAGCCGGTTAGCGTGAGCATGGTATCATCATCATCACATGTTGGATCCGGTATTGTCTGCGTTGACGGGGTTGGCCAGATTTCGTGTAGTCATTGTCTTTACCACGCCTCGCTATTTTGTTCGATCACATGCATCCTCTTTCACCAGTCCATTTTTCTTCATCTTATTCTCTACTTGCTTTTTCCGCATTTGTTTCGGTCTTCCTCTTGCTCTACTAGGTATGCTACTACCGCTCACTTCAAATTTCAAAGCCTTCACTATCACATTTTCATCTATGACCGAGGCTACCACCGCATGCTATTTGCTTTAGCCATTCTATCGAAAGACCCCGTTATGCCCAACATGTCCATCAACTTCTCGCTGTTTCTTCGATCTAAAAGTTTCACACCACACATAGCTCGAATCATCGCTCTTTTTGTTCTTCTCAGAACTGCCATCTCTTTTTCTCTTGCCATGGTAGCCTCTCTCTACAGTAAATATGTATTTCAGTGCAATGATTTTGTCGTGTTACAGTGTAACGTGAGTTTACGTTTTTCTTGAGCCTTCTTTTTTGGTGTCAACGTCGTAACTAGGCATTAAAATTAAAACTCAGAAAAAAAAATTTCAGCTTTGAGTTTTAAGCAAATTAATAAATTTTGGATACAGAAATGGCCATTTTTAGAAGGTCTTTGCTTATTTAAATTACGATAGCGTGACCCACTACAAAAATTGGTGTACCTGACGCCATAGGCGTAGCCAGGATTTTTGATTGGGGGGGGCCCAAACCACAAATCACATGCAATGACGTCATCACAAATTTTCAAAAAAGAAACTTTTTGTGGGGCAAAAATATCGTAGAATGGAAGATCTGAAGCTGTAGCCCGTTGTCACTTAACCAGGATTTTGGTAAAAGGAAAGGGCGAAAACTAATAGTTGGAAAGTGCAAATCTAACTTAGGAGACGCGTTGAGTAAGCTATTGTACTCAAACGTATCACAGACGGGGGTCTGGGGCAAAGCCCCCAGCCGCTGGGCGATTTTTGTAAGTTTTTGGAAAAAAAAAGTCATTTTAATCCTATTGGATCACATTCTGCACGTGTTCAAAGCCATTTCAAAGAACTAGATTTTTAACATTTAATTGAAAGCCAATCCAAAAAATTTAACTGTTCAATCCTCCATTTGGTTGCCATTAAAGTCCAAATTACGTTTAAAAATCTTGCTGTATGGTGTAAAATTTTAATTGCAAGTGATTTGGTCCATGTAGCGGGAAGTAAAGCATGTTGTGAAGTAAAGCACATGCAGCGGGAAGTAAAGTAAAGCACAAAACACTCCTGCAATATTTTAGCAGTAAATAGTAATCCACTTGAAGATTTTCCTTCAAGATTTTTGTTTTGTCATGAAGTTAACCAGTCGTAGTACAAGTACGGCCAGGGGGCACAGGCCCAATCAATTAATAAGCATATTCCCTAGCTATTTTTTTAAAAGTATTTTGTGCTAAAAACTGGCAAGGTGGAGTTGAATCGTTATTGAAAAATGATACAATAGAAGGTTACGCTTTCTAGACATGTTATTTCTGGGCCGAAGTTACATTGCGCGAGGCCCTTGGCACTTAGGGAATTTTTGCAACATCTTCTTGCCAAATGTAAACGAAGACCAAAAAAAGTCCTACTATCTGAGTGCTGGGCCCTGGCACTGTCCCATATGGCAAATACGGCGCTGGTTATTGCATTACATTCATAAAGAGTTTAGATGAGGACCTGAGGTAGCAACTCTTAGGACAGAAGCCCTTGATTTCACCCTGGTTACACGTTTAAATTGGTTGGAAAAGGGCCCCCTGGTCGTCAATAATTTTTATTGTTAATTACTGTTGTACGCAAAGATGCTAAAAGAAACTGAAAATGAAGAAACAAGTTTTTTTTGGTAAATTTTTGTCATTGGTGGCATTTCAATTGAGGGGGCCCGGGCCACCCCCCTGGCTACGCCTATGATTTTGAGATAAGATCGTGCCTTTAAGTTTTTTCATAAAAAAAAACATTTAAAGCGAAATTAAAATAACTTTTTTGCTAATCGTGGAGGACTCGAGTCAAGTCACCTAACAGTTTTTTGAAACCTGCAGGAATTGCATGACATTATTATGACGTGGACAGGTGGTCGTCATTATTATTACTTACTTTTGTACGCGTAAATCCTAAACTAAAGAAACTGCAATTCCGGACAAGGACAACATACTGGTTATGCCCTCATTATATGCATCATTGGTAGTATTTCAATAGGGGGTTTGCATTACCGCCTGTGTTATAGCATTAAGTTCATAATAACGTTAAACGAGGGCCTGGTATTGTAACTTTTAGCACAAAACTCTAAGATTTTTCACAGGTTTTGCATTAAAATTGTTAAAAACTCGAATGACGGGGCCCCTGACCCGGGACCCTTGGTCATCAGTTCGGGGCCCCCTGGTCGTCAGTTAGGGGCCCTGGGGCCTTCTGGTTGTCGGTTAGAGGCCCCGGGGCCCCCTGGTTGTTGGTTAAGGGCCTCCTGGTTGTTAGCTGGTGGCCTGGGGCCCCCTCGTTGTCAGTTAGGGGCCCTAAGGCCCCCTGGTTGTCAGTTAAGGGCTCCGGTGCTTCCTGGTTGTTAGTTAGGGGCCCTGGGGCCCCTGGTTGTCAGTTAGGGCCCCAGGGCCCCCTGTTCATCGATTAGAGGCCCCAGGACCCCCTGGTTGTCAGTAAGGGCCCCCTGGTTGTTAGTTAGGGGCCCTGGGGGGCCCTGGTTGTCAATTAGGGATCCAGGGCCCCCTGTTTATCATTGGAGGCCCGGGGGCCCCCGTTTGTCAGTTAGGGGCCCCTGGGCCCCCTGATTGTTGGTTAGGGGCCCCTGGTCGATAGTTAGGGGCCCCCTGGTTGTTGATTAGGGGCCCCGGGGCTCCCTCGTCGTCCGTAAATTCAACTAAACATCGCTAGGCTATGCTGACATAATTTTTTATCAATAGCGGTATTTTAATTGGGGGGCCCGGGCCCCCTGGCCCCCCCCCCACGGCTACGCCTATGCCTGACGGTTTCATTTATTTCCATACTGAGTCCAAAAATTTTACCATAGACGATACTTTACTGTATGGTTCAGTGGTTTTTGCATTATGTTTGAGTTCCAACCAAATCAAATTAAAGTTTGATACCTGTCTATGAAAAAAGGCCGAGTAAAAACAAAGGTTCTACGCGCGTCGTGAAATCCCAATATAGCAAAGGTTCTACCTCCTACGAACGATCGCGCGTCAAGAAACCTAAATAAAATTAAATAAATGCAGTTCTTGGACTTGGTGCGAAAATAGTAGAATGAGGTTGAGGCCGAAGCTGGAGTCGGAGCTGGAGTTTGATCTTTCCAAAATTTTAGGGCCCAGATTAGATCCGAAATGTAATATTTTTAAACCTTCTCTTTTTATTTTTTTATTTATTTGGTTACATAAAGAGGTGGAGTCCTCGAGGACACATTTGGAAGTCCTTGGCCTTGGCCTCGAAGCCTACAAGTCCTCGAAAATGTCCTGTTCTCGGCTCGAGGACAGCACTGTTTTCGATTCATTAAAAATGGGCCATGGCCATGACCTTCTTTTTTTTTACTTTGGAAATCGTCAGAAACCTCGCGGAAAATTTGGGAAGAACTTTTTTTTTTGGAGGTCGCTTGCAAAATTTTTTGGGTCCCTTTTGTTTTTGTTTTTTTTTGGAGAACACTTGCGCCTTGTGTCCTTGGTCCCTTGGCCTTGGCCTCGAGCATTTCTGGCCTTGGCCTCGAGAGGGTCTGTCCTCGAGAAGTCGATCCTTGGCCTTGGCCTCAGAATTTTTTTGAGTACTTGGCATTCAAGGTTGTGACCTCGACTCCACCTCTGGTTACTTATTTTTATTTATTGACTTCTTTTCTGCCATTTTGCTCTTTAAGCCGGCCATTTGGTCGAGCGGAAACCTTTTCGTCTCTGGAATGGGAGATCTGAGGTTCGAATCTCGGACCGGTCAAATCGGACACAGTATTGCCAACGGCTCGCCACCTACCCTAAGACATTTCTTTGAAAGAAGCTGTGTTGCCCGGGCGTAATGACGCGGAGATAGGTCCCGCAAACTCATTATACGCTTTGACTTAATAGAACGAGTATAATGATGATTTGAAGTTATCTTAAATTTTTTCCAAACCACTTAGAAGTCATAGTCTGTTGGAGTGGAGTGTTGTTCCAAGTTTTCGGAGCAGATTATATATGGAGTCAGAACGTAACTACGACGAGCTAGTTGTGCAAAACTTACGCAGGGAGCCGCACTCAAGTGTAACGGTACGTCGCTTTTATAAGCTAAAAAGCTGCTGCTACGTAATTGCTATCCCCTCAGACTGGCATTCCTGCCCCAACCCTAACTGTAATGCAAGGTTTTGAAGCAAAAAAAAGATAGCTTTGTGCATTTCCTTCCCAGTTCCTGCATACTGCATCACACATTCACTACCCGATTGCGAATTGAACTCGCATGTTGAGGGTTGGTTGCTTAGCATGATAACCAGAGGTGGAGTCTTCGAGGACGTCCTTGGCCTCGAGGACACATTTTGAAGTCCTTGGCCTTGGCCTCGAAGGTCAAGTTCTTGGCCTTGGCCTCGAGGCCTCAAGTCCTCGAAAATTGGCCTGTCCTCGGCTCGAGGACAGCACTATTTTTTGAATTGTTAAAATTTTGTGGAGCGCTTGAAAATTTTTTGAAAAACGTTTTTTCGTGGAGATCGCTTGAAAAATTTTTGTGAAGACCTTTTTTTTTTTTTTGGAGAGCACTTGTGCTTGTGTCCTTGGTCCTTGGCCTTGGCCTCGAGCATTCCTGTCCTTGGCCTCGAGAGTGTCTGTCCTCGGAAAGGCTGTTCTTGGTCTTGGCCTCGGATTTTTTTGTGTCCTTGGCCTTGGCCTTGAGCCTTGTGTCCTCGACTCCACCTCTGATGATAACCACTACACTGCGCAGCTTGCAACAACGCAGTGACAAAATGTCGTATTTAAACCAAATGTGTGAGAAAAAGGCAATGGCTCGTGCGTGAGCGTATGCATGACTAGCTTCTACTTACGTAACTTATCGGAGTGGAACATAAGTGAAAAATAAGATATTCCGATCCACTCAAGAAAACAGACGAGGAGCTAGTCGTGCAAAACTTACGCAGGGAGCCACACTCAAGCGTAATGGTACGTCGCTTTCATAAGCTAAAAAGCTGCTGCTACGTAATTGTTATCCCCTCAGGCTGGCATCTCTGCCCCAACCCTAACTGTAATGCAAGGTTTTGAAGCAAAAAAAAAGATAGCTTTGTGCATTTTCTCCAGATTCTGCATACTGCATCACACATTTACTACCCACCTGCGAATCGAACCCGGGTGCGGAGGGTTGGTAGCTGAGCAAGATAACCACTACACTGCGCAGCTTGCAACACTGCAATTACAAAATGTCGTATTTAAACCAAATGTATGAGAAAAAGGCAATGGCACGTGTGTGAGATTTTGCATGACTAGCTTCTAGTCATTGCTTCTAGTAAGAAAACAGTTACAGAGAAATGACTCTAGCGCCACCCTCGTAATCACAAACCTCCAATTAGATTCGAGTATTTTTTCAAGATTTGGCGGTATTTTGATTAGCCTATAAGTTAGCTATCGTAGGTAGTGACTGCTTCACCACAAATTTTCAAGTTGAAGAGAATGAAACGAAAATAAGAAATATTCATCCGCGCTTTTTTTATTTGCTTTTTAGGGGTTAAGATTAGTGTTTAAGTTTGGGTAAGGGTTCGAATTGGGGATAATATTGGAGTAAGCATATGAGTTTGGGTTAGATATGAGTCAGAATTACTAAAAAAGTCGATAAAAATTTTCGGTGAACTAAAGCCTTCCAACTGCCAATTAGGTATCAGCTACAGTCTGACAGTATGGCTGTACAATTCAATTTGTTTAGGCGTGCGAAAAGAGTTAAGTACAGTTATCAAGGTCTGTGTAGATTTAACAAGTTTCTGTATCTCTGCGTTTGATGAGTTGTTTTTGCGTAGATTAGGATTGTATGATTTAAAGTTATTTTCGTGTTAGGCTAGCCTATACAGTTGCAATGAGAAGTTTACTTGATGGTTCTGAGCTTAAATTAGAAGCACTGAAAAGGCCTGAACTTCAAAAGCTGGCAAAAAAATATGGAATTAAAGCCAATTTAAGGGTAAGAAATTGATTTCCTTGTTAAATCGAAAGTGTTTGTATTATTAAAACATGTGGAAAATTAAAATTCTTACTGTAATTTTGACAAGTGAATTTTTGTTTTTTACAGTTTAATCACTCTACCGGTACACTGTTACAGTAGGCCTAGCCTAACTCTTACTAAAGTTAGCCTACTGGTACTAGGGTTGCCAAACGTCCTTGAATCTCAAGAATCGTCCTTGAATTTGCCTTAAAATCTCGCTGTGTCCTTGATCCTCGAAAAATGGACAAATGTCCTTGAAAATTGTCTAGCGTCCTTAAAGTCCTTGAATCTGCAAAGTAACTCAGTCAAGCCAATCTTGTTGGTATTTTTAACTGGGCAATGAACCTAAAAATTAAAACAACCAAATATAGACATGACTCCATTAATTTACAGATACAGCTTGTTAAACTAATGGGTCTGTAGTTGGCAGGATCTTTTCTGTTTCCTTTTTTGAAAATAGGAGTTACATGGGCTATTTTCCATTGTTTTGGTAATGAACCAATATCAATGCATAGCTGGAATAATCTAGACAGTTGTGAGAGTAATGGATAGCCTCCATTTTTCAGAACACAGTATGGTAGTTGATCAGGGCCAGCAGATGAAAAACTGTTAGTTTTTGATAGCACTGACAACAGAATGCCCGGGGAAAAGCTGACTGACTAGATCCCAGAGTCAGGTCAATTAGCGATAGACAATTGCAGGTTTGAACCCATGATGATGTGATTGGCAATTTACCGCCCTCACCACTTGGCCACGTGTTTTTTTTCATTTTTAAGGCAAAGTGCCAATTAAAAAAAAAAGGGAGCCGAAGTGTGACTTTAATTAATCTTTAAGCCGTAGTGATTGTTGGTAGTAGAATGAGCAACTATTTTTGCTCTCTGGGAATATAATGTGATTAGGCTACACTTATCCAGGTTATTGAGCAATATGACAATTGGTTCAAATTTTTTGTCGAAGTGTATTTTTGCATCGGAGTATTTCAGAGCGGAGTGTTGATGTAAAATTTCAGAGCCGGATTAGAGCACGAGTCAGTTAAAAAATTTCGGAGTGGAAAAATTAGCCACTCCGCAACGCTCTAATTCAAAGACATTCCAGGCGAAGGCAACTTCGTGCTTGTAAGTGAAGGTTTAAGTGCATGTTGGTACCGGTAGGTAGTTCAAAGTCGCCCCAAAGAGCAGGGCAACTTTGAACACTTTTTGAGATAGAATATATGGCTTGTGAGAGAGAAATATTTTTTTAGTTATGACAGTTCCAGTTGCTGAGGCCATAAGTGTTACGTTCAGCCTATAAGCACTTTTCTTGCTTAAACCTGGCAGACGTTACAAGTAAAAATGATTCAAAAACGTTCAAAGTCGCCCCGGTTGACGGTAGTCTACTACTACTACGGTACTGTGTTATTAACAATAAAACCTACAGTAATTTTCGTTTTGAATATTCTTCATTTTTAAGATTTTCATTGAAAATTTTCAATATTAATTCTGACATGCTGTGTAAAATATGCTTAAAATAACTCTCTATTAATGCCTAAATTTTGTATACATCTTTGTGTGCGTTATTTTCATTTCACTCTTTACTTTTCTTTAAGGCAGTGGCTGCTGTTATCGGTTCATTATGTAACACCTTACTTGTAGGATAATATGTAATTTGTAACTTGTCAGTGGTGAGATATTTTTACGTGAATTTCGCCACTTGGTTCTTGCAATGTTCAGTGAAGCGATGAGACTACAAGTGCATAAGCGTGTTGCATCATAGAAGGCAAAAGCGCTAGGACAATACAACAATATCTCACTGCTGAAATGCTACAAATTATGTAATATTATTCTATAAGTGAAGTGTTATGTAACAGCAGCCACTGCCTTTCTTTAATATCACATTCGAAGGGGCAACTGACTTTCGATGACCATATGGTCATTTTTGTTGTATTCTGATTTGGTTATTGTGCTTTCACAAAATGTGTTGTTGTGTTACTGTTAGTGTTGAATCTTTCTGAATAAAAGTTGATTGATTGATTGATGGTTAGGTAATGCTGAAAGGGGGAGAAGCATCCAGCCACTTCCAGTAGGCTAGTTTACAATAGTATCGGTAGTTAAAATTGAAACACAGAACATAATTTTTGAAAGTTTTTTTTTTTTTCATTTTGAAGCTGTGATTACAAAGATATTTATCAAAAAAGATCTGAGATCTCCCCCTAAAAAAGGTTTTGGAAAGCCTGAGTTTGTTCTCCTACTCCCAGCCTGAATTTCCAGGAAAGGGATGGTTTTACCAAAATTGGATAGGTCATGTTATATCTCACATTGGAAAGATTCTGAATTCAACACCAGTTGTGAATTCAGAATCAACTGTTCTATGAATACATAATTGTTTACGAATCAATAAAATCAAAGGGTGGGAAAAATCAATGGGATTTTAGCCTATCTCGCTGTTCCTCGTGTTGCAAAAATACTAGACATTTTGGCATGTTCTGACTATTGTACTCCGCTTTGATCAAAAAAAAAAAATTTACCTTGGACTTTTCGAGATTTTTCTGTTTGAAAATTGGCGATTTTTGGGTATTCTTCTTTCAATTAACCCAGCAAACAAAGTTCATACAAGAAAATGTTTTAATTATAATTTTCCAATTCTGCTTCCATCAACACCAAAACTGAAATATTACCCACAAATTTTTGAGATATCATTGTTTGTAAATTGTTCATTTTTTACAACTTGTTCTTTTTCACACGCAAAACATCGCGGGACTTGAGATTTTCGTATTCCAATGAATTTTATAACTAAACTAGGCAAAGAGACATGATTTGATTAATTTTGTGATTCTGCAGACAATTCCACTTCGATCAATACCAAAACTGTGAAATTTTACCTTGAACTTTTTGAGATATCATCATTTGAAAAGAAGCAATTTTTTACGATTTTTTCATCACGTGTAAAACATTGCGGGATTTTAGACCTTATTATTTTAAAGGATCATGCAAACAAATAGGTCATTACACATGCTAAGGTTGTAATTTTTTGCTTATGTGATAAATTTCGATCATCAGTAAACAATCTGAATTTTATCATCATGTCTTTGAGATTTTTGCGCACTGAGAGGTCATTAGCGCTAACGACGCTGTTAACTAAAGATCGTTTAGAAAAAATCTGTCAAGCTCTAAAAGACTAATATGCATGCCGCCACAAAAGTTGACCAATTGTATGTTTTTATGGTTCACACTGTTTTTTCTTATTGCATTGCATGCAAGAAATGTCAAAAAATAGAAAATTGAAAGTCATAGTTAATAGAAAATAAAATTAACAACTAAGTTGATTGTGCAGTATTGCATTCATCTTTGTAGCGGGAGGTCTTTGGTTAAAATTGGACACAGTGTTGCTAACGGTTCGCCACCGCTGCGACGTTTCTTAAAAACAAGAAAGCTGTGTTGCCTGGGCGCAATGACCCTGAGATGGGTCGTGCAAACTCGTTACACGCTTTGGCATTATACAGCAAGTACAATAAAAGATTTGATTCGAAAAAATGCGCTACAATTTGTTTGTTTTTACAATTAACGTTGTTCTTTTTTTCGTACGAAAAGTGTGGAAAAGTAAAAAAGTGTGAATGTCAAAGTTAATAGAAAATGAAAACTAACTCCAAAATATGGAACAAAAAATCAACTTTAGCAATGTTTGTATCAACAATTTATGCTGTTTAATTTTTTTGCGCTAGGTATGTGAAGTATCGAAAATTAATTAATTGAGAATGTGAAAATATAGTTACTTGAAAATTATTGACAACTATACCAGTTGGTCGAGCAGTAACCTCTTTGTCTCTAGAGTGGAGGGTCTTCGGTTTGAATCTCGGACCAGTCAAATCGGATAAAGTGTTGCCATTGGCTTGCCACTGCTGCAGCATTTCTTCAAAAAGAGCTGTTTTGTCCGCAGGCGCAATGCTGCAGAGATGGGCCTCACAAACTCGTTCCACGCTTCGGCATAATACAGCAAATATAATAATTTTATTGGAAAATACGAGAAGTAAGCAAATTGTTTTTGTTTTATAATGCTGTTTTTTGCATTGCATACAGAATTGTCGAAAAATGAGAAATCGTCTAGTTAATAGAAAATTAAATTAACAACTTAAAATATGCCACAAAAATAAAGTTGTTTCAGCGATTGACACTGTTTTGATGATTGTTGGTGGTTTTTCATGATTTGCACTGTTTAAATTTTTTTCGCATTGCAAACCAGAAAGATATATTTTCCATTTTTCGATATTTCTGGTTCACATTGTAAAATTATCAGCTCTGCTGAGTGGATTTAAACAAGCAATAAATTCAATGGCAAAGTATTCAAAGAAATCCAGTACAACAATTGGTCACAGGAAACTTCTAAGCAGATGCGGATTTCTCTTCGCACAAAGTAGTTATAACAATGTTAGGAAAAGTGTATGGATCATCAAACAGTTTGTATCTGATGCTGTCTGGTGACCAGAGCTTGGAATAGAATGGAAGACGATTTTTCCATATTCCATACTGGCAATTTTCTTTCGTTCCATGCTAAAAATCTTCCATTCCATACTAAAATTTTCTTCCATATTCCATTTCATACTTCCATACCAAGGTAAATTTCGACCAAAAACAATATGTTATTGGTATTGTACTTTTGCAACATTAAGCATACCTTTGCAAACAGTTGCTTGCGAAGGTAAACAGTATGGTTTAATGCATCTCATCTCGTATTTGAAGTTCTATCACAATGAGCTACCATAAAAATTCACTTTGCATGAAAGTATCAACTGATTAATGAATGGACAATAAGTGTACTGGTATGCACAGCAGGGTTTAATGATTGCGAGTTTGTAATCACGCCATTCACCAACTATAAAATTTGTCTTAGCCAAACTGTCAAACACATTTTACAAAAACTTGAAAAAAAAGCTTAAATACAAAAATACAAAGACTTAAGGTCAGTTGAGGATAGAAAAGTAAATACAAATCTTTATTGCAATTAAAGAAAAAGTTTTGTCACCTTGCAAATTGTCATTCTCAAAATAAAAATGAGCCAGTCAGCATCAATGCAGCTGCAAATTGCAATAAACATATTCTATGATATGATAATGCAATGCTTACACTGTGCGTAATGCTCATGACCGAATTTACAGTAATTTTTTGACAGATGATTAGTTGCCAAATGCTTCCACATATTTTTAGTAATCAATATCCATACTTAGGGGTCGATTTTTTAAAGATTAAACAAATTCCGAGGGGGCACAATTTTTTTGCGAAGGTTAGTGAAACAATAATTCTATTTCAGTCCGGAATTTTGCCCCCAAATTTAGGTGAAGGCCAAAAAAAAGGGTCTTTGCCACATTCTGGTTCATGTCAGACCAGAGTTTCGGATTTCTTGATTACACCTTAATTTTTGCATACCAAGTGGGCATTACTTGCCAAAAAATCGTTGGGGGCAGACATACTTTGTCCCCTTGATTGTCAGACCCAAGGGGGCTTCGCCCCCGAAATCAACGCCAGTGTATTCATACATATTTTTCTGTATATAAATGCCTGGTCTACGACTTTTAGGCGTGTTATCATTATCCATACATATTTTTCTGTATATAAATGCCCGGTCTACAACTTTTAGACGTGGGACATTTATGCACCACCAATTATGTGGCGGGACTTTTAGATGCCTGGACTTTCATGCACAAGAGGTGAAAAAAATTTTTTCAACAAAAAGTTTTTTTCAAAATTAAAAAAAAGGTTAGTTTAATTTCTTTTTCAAAAACTTTTTTTTTCAAATAAAAGCTTTTTCCAAAAAAGTTTTACTTTGATTAAAATGTTAATATCTTCGAAGCTTTTCATCTGACACTTGTCAAGAAGAATCATCATAATAAAAAGCACAGGAAAAGGAGCTGCAGTTGAAGAAAGCTGAGCAGTGATTGGCGGGAAAAGAATCAATGAGAGAGCGTCGTTTGTGTACAGTCTTTAAACTGTACACAAATTCTTTTTGTCGGCAGAGGGCGGGGTTAAGATGTTTTGATAAAATTGACTTCAAAAGCAGATAGAAGGAAAGAGAGTGGAAAAAGTTTTACAAAAAATTTGATTTCTTACCGTATTTTATTTTTTTCAATGATTAAAACTGTTTTCCACTACATGTTTGCAAAGTTTTCTTACTTAATTCAGACGCATGCAATCTCCAGCTCAAGGTCCCAAATTTTGCGGCGCACGGGCAGGAGTTGCTTGCGTAATGTTGGCACATGCAGCAGGCTGCCTGGCATTTCATGCTTATTTTGAGTCTACCTCACCAAAACAATACACAGGGTTGCCACATCCTGGAAAAGTCCTGGATTTTTTTTGCTGTCCTGGAAAGTCCTTGAATTTTGTTTGTAAGTCCTGGAAAGTTCTGGAAAATATTTATAAAGTTTTCCAGTGATTTACCCTGACAGAATGTGAATTTTTTTGTTTTTTTTATAATAACTGGTACCTTGTAATTGTGCAAAGCGATTGTTGAAGTAATTTGCATTGTGAAGTTTGTTCAAAATGCTTTATTGTACTGTAAAAAGGCAGAGCTTATTTGTATGCTGGTGCACAAACAAAAAAATCGCTATGCTAGCCCTAACCTTGGTTAGAGTCCTTGAAATGCTTAACCCTAGCTCTAACCTTGATGTTAATATGAGCGCCCATTCTTCTGCTCTTTGCTCTCCTGTTCTTTTCAAGCAGTTCTGAGTAGTACACTAGAGGGCAAATAAGCACTACCTCGTTAAAATGCCAAAATTTGCACTTTGCATTACAGTATGTATAAGGTATTGAATATTATTAGGAAGAGTGAATTCATGGACAGTAATTTATTGCAATGCGATACTCCAGTAGTAGTATTACTGCTAGTAGCAGTAGCATAGCGGGCTATTGGCCCGTAGACCAAAATGCACAATTAGAAAAATACTACGTTTATCGCAGTATACTTCTGAGGCAGTTTTTTTGCAGTAATATGGATAGTAAAGTAATTTAAAGCCACTTGTGGAACATGATTTTGGGGAAGGGCTAATATTGGTCACAAATAAAACCAGTAACAACTTACTAACTAAAAATGGCTAAAAATAAACAATTCGATCGCTTGATGCAAAATGCTTAACGTAGGCTTTGTAAAAAAATTGTAACTCAGTATTTAATTCTGAAAATTACCAATCAACTCTCTCAAATCTCGTTTCATTAGCCCCTACTCCCAAATTATATCTGTATCTAGCATTATAAAATACAGATGATTTGGATTAATACTTTGGAGTTTTTTCAAAGGAGGTGCCCATTTGCACTCTAGTGTGCAAATGAGCTCTGCGTATGGAGAATAAGAGAGAAAAAGTGGGTGCTCATTTGCTCAAATACTCTTTTGTTTTTTAAATTATTATCGTTAGTGGTTTGTTGGGAGTTTAGATTTTGAGTTAGAGTTAAGATTAAAATTAGGGTTAGAGCTAGGGTTACAGTTTGGGTTAAGTTTAAGGTTGGGCTTAGGGCTAGGATAGAGTTTTTTTGTTTGCACCATGGCGTGCAAATAAGCTCTGTTGTTTCAGATGATATGATTTTATAGTTAACTGACTGAAAACAAAGCTATTACTGAAGTTTTGCCATTACCCATCACTAAAGCTTGACAAATATATCTAGCGTCAGCTGATGTATCTTGGCCGATATCAGGGCCAAGTCGGTATATTGTATCGGCTATCTACCGCCGATAAAATATCGCCTTTGCGCAATTTCCTTAAACTGTTTATTTTTAAGAGCAAGCACGGGTATTCTTGCGTTCAATTTGGTTAGTATTACTTGCGTTTGCAGTAGTCTTTCGTTGGAGGAGAATTAGTGAAGCTTTTAGTGTCAAGTTAAGTGAAAAATATAGACCAAATTTGGTAGTTTATGAGTTATATATCGGTATCGGCCTAAATACGTCATATCGATTGAGCTCTAGCTATCATCCACATACTGTAGCTGATTTATGCATTCAGTTTAATCATGTTTTTGCGGTGCTAATTTCTATGCCACGTTTTAATCTTGACCAAACTAGGCCTAAAATTAAGTTATTATTGCAAAAATATTGCAAAATCTTCTAACGCTGGGGGCTTTGCCCCCAGACCCCCAATGGCTTCTGGCGTCTGGGGGTTCCACCCCCACACCAAAAAGCTTAACCCTCCCGTTGCAAATTTCTAGCTTTGCACCTGCCTAGTGATCAGTACTAAGAATGCAAATGCGTTACATCAAAATCTTTTGTCAATCACAAGTTCAAAAGAGTAGGTGCATGAAAGAGTAATAGTCAAAATCAAATTTTAAGTCCTTAAAAAAAACAGTCCTGGAAAATGACCTGAAAAAGCCCTGGAATTTGATTTTGCAGTTTCTGTGGCAACCCTGAATACAGTACAAATTTTTTCAGGGGCTAAGAATTCATCACTTGGCAGATTCCTATTTATGATTGTTACACCTTGTAAACATAGAGAAAACAATGTGTTACAAGCAGTAGTCTGCCTACGTAGCAGCTGAAAAGATTTGTTTGTTGTGCATATTTAGGGCATAGTATAGAAGATTTAAGAATGGTAGACAATCTTCTGCACCAATTCCATACTAGATTTCGCTCATGGCATTTATCGGACCGTGACTTCTGGGCACCAGAAAAGAATTTTTTTTTTCAAAAAAATCTATTTTTTCCAAAAAAACTTTAAAAACAAGAAGAATTGTCAAAATAGAGAGTGCAGAAAAAGGAGCAGCTATAGAAAAAGGCCGAGCAGTGATTGGGGGAAAAGCAACAATGAGAGAGCGTCATTTGTGTACAATCTTTAAACTGTACATGGATTCTTTTTGTGGGCAGAGGGCGGGGTTAAGATGTTTTGATAAAGGTAACTGCCAAGCCCATTCTTCTCTAGTGTTGACTTCTGAACTTTCATTCAGACCTTGCGTGTGGTCCAGTTGTTGAGTCTCCAGAGTTTCTTTGTGACCTCAGCCCTCTTAAAGTAAAATGACAGGTCGGAGGGCTGCCCTCGACGACAGCACTGTATGCAGTATTGAGAGAGCTCTTCTTAATATTATTTTGTCTATCTTTTTATTGAAGGGAATGCAGTAACCGTAATAAATTTCAACTGTCTATAGCACTTGTATGAAAAATTTTACAACTTCAAAAGTTCTTGATGCAATTCTGAAGAAGTTAACTGCAAGAATTTAACTTTGTTGTTACTGCAGTATAAGTGTATTTACAAGGTGTAATGATTGAATTTAAAAATATCCATGTACGAGAACATTAATTTTATCAATTTGCAATGGAAATATCTAAGTTAAGCTGTATGAAATACCAGTAAATGATGATATAGACATGGGCAATCAGCTTGCATTGTTAAATGTTTCGATCATGAGAGCTCAATAAAAAAATGAATAAAGACATTTAAACTCTTGCATGGCCTCAATAGTCTACAATGTGGGAGATTATTGACAGAAAACATGTTCAAAAAGTTGTACCGGTATTATTGCATATGTATTTGCGCAGTGCTCTCATTTATCGTCTATACAAATAATATACCAAAATTTCAAGAAGGTTGAGCAATGAGCATCCTCTAAACATCAAAATTAGGGTGTACCAAAAAAACTTACTCTCTCTGATCTGGCTGTAGGCTGGCAAAAAGTTGCATTTGGGGTCAAAACTAGCACCAATACAAAAGTTTTTGATTTTGGTTGTTGTTTAACGCCTATTTTCTTGACGTATCCATGGAAGCGGAAACAAAATTTCAAAAAAATGGCATAACTCAAGAACCATTGGAGATAAGAAGCTCCAACACATGTCAAAAGTTGCAGAACATCCAAGTTCCTATCAGTGTTTAATACATTTTGTGGTCTTGGTAATGTAGTTTTTAAGATATTGCTAAAAAAACTAGTTTTAAGGAAATTCGCATTAAAAATTTTTTATATTTTAATGTTTTTTGCTGTTCGCTAGCACTTTGGCTAACTAATATCTTGATGCAACGTCACACAGTAAACATTTAAGTATTGATTACTCCAGTACTTCAACAGTTCTTTGGCCATTTTCTATTTTTCAGTTGAAGAAATTTGATCTCTAAACACAGCAAAAATAACTAGGAGCTCACAAAGGAACCACAAATGTTTGTCAAGCTGTACTTATTTCAACATAAAGTGGAGATATAGTTGTGGTACATTTTTGCATATCTTTAATAAAATTTCTCAACTGGCAATATAGCTTCAAGTTACAGCCTCGGTTTCCTACATCAAACTTTTTGGATTCTGCAACAAATGACGTGAAGCTGCATTGCAAGTTGAGAAATTTTATTAAAGATATGCAAAAATGTACTACAAGAATACCTCCATTTTTTGTTGAAATAAGTTCAGCTTATTTGACAAACATTTGTGATACATTTCTGAGCTCCTAGTTATTTTTGCTCTGTTTAGTGATCAAACTTCTTCAACTGAAAAACAGAAAATGGCCAAAGAACTGTTGAAGTACTAGTGTGATGAAGGATTTCCATCAAACATCAGAGTCCAGCAAATGCCAGTTCTTCAACAATGGACTTAACTTCATAGTCTTATTGGAAATAACTCTTGGACTTTGTTTAAACTGCTCCAATCTAATATTGGTACAAGTTTTTTTTAATTCAGATTATTTGAAAGTTAAAGCCATAATCAAAGTGATTCCAGTTGTCAATGGTGCATCTGAACAAGCACTAGGTCTTCTCACTGAGCTTCATGACTAACTCACTCTTTACTCAACACTCAAAATATTCCAATAACATTTTACTTGGCATTTTTGATAAGAATTGGAAACTTTGGGCAAGATCTGCAATTAAAATTTTCCAACATAATTTTTTGACTCTGATTTTTCATTGTTTACCGGTACTATAGAAGATCACTAATTTTGGGGGCAAGTTGACTTACCAAAGCCCAACAGGAAACACTCAGCAACATCTGTTCACTTTCTGTTCAGTGTTTCTGATGTGCCTGTGCAGTGTGTACAACTGAGTAGGCCCTATTTTTGCATCCATGTTAAGTTTGACGGATTTGAGATTGATTACCAAGAAAATAATCAAAAAACTTGAAACATGTAGCAGAACTACTGCCCGCCGGTACATGATCCAATTCAATCTCGTTTTTGACTATGTAACTGTTTCTGGTGACCAATCTATCAAACTTGTTTTGGGTGCTAACCACAAACCAGAAGGGAAAACCAACAAGAGTCTTAAGAAGCACTGCGCTGTAAATTGTGTGATTTTTATGAAGTTGGATTAATTACACTAATAGTTATAAGTAACAAACGCAATTGAACAGAATAGAACTAAGCATAGCAATTTATTAGACGCATTTTGCTGAATTTAAAGCATTATCAGAATCCCGGTGCCAAACTAAGCCCTAACCAAAAAGAGTCTTGAGAAGCATTGTGCTGTGAATTAATTTGCACAGCGTTAACAACTTACCGTCTAAATTTTTGGAGATTAACAAGTCAAGTACAAGACTGATAACTGATATAGATTAACAATTCTTGTGTTTTTATTGCTGTAATGTTATTTTGTGTAAACTGATTTTGCAGCTTGCTGATGTTTATGGTTTTCCGTAAGCAGCTCTTTGAACAACTTTGCATCCCTGGAATATTCTATACAAAAGTTACTGTTGCTGGTGCAAAAGCATATGATATTTCGGTGTGCACCTTAAGTCAAATATAATTCATACAAACTTGTTGGTGTTCTAAGAACAATAAAGTTAATGATTACACAGTATAGAGACTAGCACTTTTATGATGATTGTAATTTCAAATAAATTTCAAGTGGCCAATAAAACTTAAATTAATGAAGAAAGGCTTTATTTTATTAGAACTTTCTTATCTGCTTTATTGTTAATTCTGACTCAAGTCTAACCCAAGCTCAAATCCTTATCCTAAAACTAACCCAAATTTAAACTCATACCCTAAATTTGACCCTTAAAAAAGCAAATAAAAAATGTATTCATAAATACCCCTGATTTTTGTTTCTCGATTTAACATAAAATTTTCCAAGGAAATAGTTATTCTCACTAATAATTATTTTTTAGAATGCAAAACTGATTGAAGAAATTACTTTAAAACTCAGTGAATCAAAGGAATCAAAATCTCCAAGCATATCACTATCACCAAAACTTACAATCACTTCAGCTAAAGTCAAGGACAAGGTGCTGTTTTGATCAATAATGTAATCATTATTGTGTGATGTTGAATTGTTTTGCTCTATTTTTTTTGTTTTATAACGTAAATTTCAAGCAAATGCACCAAATCAAAAACATTAATGCTTAACGTCCTCTTGCTTATTTTATTTTTTCTATTATATTTATTATGACACTTTCACATCACTATACGAAAACTGCATTATACATAATGCGAGATTTGGTGTTTGATGATGTGAGATTTGAAGTTAGAGCAGTGCATGGCTCGCATTAAAATTACTGAATTTTTCAGTAGTAGTATGTTTCTACTTCCTTTTTACTATTATTTAGAAGTCTTTCTCTCCCAATATATGTAACTTTTCATCAGATGTTGTGACATTGGACTCAATTTCCCCTCCTCCTTTGGCAGAATTAAGCCCTGACAAATCAGTAAGTCTCTGCTAAAATAGTTTGTTGGTTGGTAAAAGTTTTTTTTGATAAAAATTCTATTTTATGTACCGTATTTTTTGGACCATAAGGCACACTTACTTAAAAGACTAAAAATTTCCACAAATTAAAAATGCGCTTTATGTATGGATCAGGTTATGCTTTTTTCATGATTAGAATTAGAGTTATTTAGAGTTTTGTAAGTTGTATTTACCAGTATTAAGTTTAGTGCGCCTTAAGCCGCATTTACACGGGCGACTTTTTTGCGTGCGATTTTTTGATAAAATTTGATCTGGCAAAGTTGCATTTACTCAACGGCGGCTTTGATCATGATAATTGGGACCTTACTGATGGAAATAATTGTCTTAAGTTGGTTTCATACCAATATTGTTATAATTGAAAACTTTAGAAGAGAATCGGTGCTGCGATAAAAAGTCGCAGTGAGATCAGCTCCGATTTTGCTTTGAAAAGGTTTAGAATATCACTATCGGAATGGAAACAACTTGAAACAGTCATTTTCAGCAGTAAGGTAACTTTTATCACAATGAGAACCATTATTGAATATATGCAACTTTGCCACATCCATTTGTATCAAAAAATCGCACGCAAAAAAGTCGCCTGTGTAAATGCAGCTTTATATACATTTAGAAAAGAAAACTAACAAAGACTATTTTTTGAAACTTCGCCTGATAGTCCAAAGATATGTTTTGTGGCTATGCACAATGACACTAAAGTAAATGTATGACTTTTAGCATAGTTGACTTTGCTCGAAGTCATATTCAAATTCTGCACCATCTCAAAAATTTTCAAATCACACTAATTGCTTAGTATGTTACACCCTAAAAGAGTTTTTGTGAAGTATTCGTTAGTAATTGCTGTTGATTTTTAAGAAATGTGTGTTGATATAAACAAAACAGTTAATAATGTTGTGACTTTGACAGATGGCTGTATGGTGCGCAACTTTTGGGACTCCCTTTATCTTCATTATTATTCAATGATTAATATGATCCAATTAACTAAAGTGATTGCATGAACTTTGCATTTCATCATATGTCTACGTTTGGATAAGTTTTTTTCAAATGGTGTGTATACTAATCATTTTGAAGCCAATCAAGCATACCGAGTTTTTGTCATTGTTGAAAATTTTTATCTGATTTTTAAGCACAACATTTTATGAAAATTTTGTACTGTAGTGTGGTTTGTGTTTCAGGATATTGCAGAAACTAGTTTATCAGTTCGCTCAAGAAATTCAAAAACCAGTTCTAGAAGTTCATCACGCACAAGAGCAAGTACGTACATTTTTTTTTAATGTGTTTGTTTGATAATTATTTAAGTTGATTATTATCGTGATTCTCGAATGTTAATTAGTTTGAATTTGATAAAAATTACCAAGTTTCCAGACTATCCCTACGGAACGTTTGCATGTTTCGTACAGCTTTTGCATCGAAGCCGGCATTTCTAAGCATTCCTTTTTTTCGTGCAATGTCGCTCAAACAACTTTCACGTAAACGTATATAGTATATGGAAATGGTGCCAATACTTTGGTAGCTGCTGAGCTATTACAAGAAATTTTTTAATTATATTTTTTGTGTTTTTGCAGAAGTAGTTGCAAATGAAAGTCCAGAAAGTCCCATTGTTAGTGATGAGAAAACAAATAATGTAAGTTGAAAATTATTATCGGTAGCTGACTGTTAAATAGTTTTGATATTGACTTGCTTGAAAAGTGAGATGTGGTGTTTCTACTACATGGGCTCGAACATAATTATACAGTACATGCTGTACTCCATAAGCTCGATAATAGTTTAACTGATTCCATTAAAGCATTTTTGATCTCCACGAGTGATGTAAAACATTGTTGTCTGAAGTATTTTACATTTACACTTAATTGTTATTAATGTTACTTAAGCGTAGTAGTACTGCATTGGCATTTCTCTTCGTCTCGATCTTGTTGCGTTCCTTCAAAAAAATTTTTTTTGGCTTTTTTTCCAAGCCCACTTTTGGGATACTTTCTCGCTTTAAACAGACAATGAGAAAAGAAAAACCAGAAAAAAAATTTGTGAAATCTGTATAATGTCCATCACTTGTTACTACTCAGATTACTCGACGAACAAACTCTCGAAACATGAGTGACTCAGTGACAAGTCGTTCTCGAAGTTCTTCTCGTAACAGAACAGGTATTGCGACCACGTTTGTTGTATGCAATATTAATTTACTGGTGCAAGTACAAACAAAAGGCAAAGTTTAGTTGAAATTGAGAAGAAGGGTAGAGTCAAAATGCAACAATAAGTTTAGTAACGGATTTATTATCTTGCATCTTAGCTATTCTCAATTTTCGTAATTGTTAAGCGTTCCCACTTATTTTTATTACTATCTCAGTTTATACTATCTCAGTTGTTAGATACTTTTGCATTAAAGTTTTATAAATAGCAAATGCTAATCTTTGAAAGAATGGTTCTAGTAAGTGATTTCAAGTCATAATTTAGAAAGCATAACATTTTTTTTTCTTAGAGAAGCAAACCCCCGGTTCTTCGAAACAAAAGAAAACTCCGATTTCATCGAAAACAAAAACACCATCTAACAAAACGAATTTACGGAAAACCGTTAATGTAAGAATATTGACTTCAAACTAACTACTTCTTGTTTTTCTGTCATCAGAGATTTTATTTTGCTTGCGAACAGGTGTAACTCCATATGTGTTTTGAGTACTCCCGAAGCAGGCAGTTGCACGCTTAAACGGGTTCAGATCCTTCTTGTAATAATTGTAATTACATCTTTACCAAGTTGTCTGGGCCAGGATACAGCAAAGAGCCTCTCGGTCCTCCAGTCAAGTTGCCACCTGTCTACCAGACACGGTGTAGGCTTCACACTGTCTCTTATACAGCTGAATGTCAAAGCAGGGAAGCTGTGACTACCAGTTTTTATAGTCTTTGTTTTAAGCCGTCCGTGAATCAAACCCGAGTCTACCGTTTCGGTAGGATACGCTCTCTCTATCCACTCGGCCGCTGATCTTTTTTTGTGTGCGGTAGGTATTTAAAGTGGTTAGCATGTCATGACTAGGGCAAGTTTTTATTGAACTAAAAAATTGACTTAATTGACCTAACAAAATTTGGACTGAATGAAAGCTTTTTCTTCAGACTTTTTTAAGCTATATTAAAACGAACATTGTAATGAACGAAAGCACTCAAATTCTCAACGAAATTTGCAAAACAAGTCTATGTGCTATTGCGAAATAAGTCTTTAAGTATTGCAGTAAACAGTAACACTGCAAGCTAAACACCATGCGGACGGGGTAAAGTGTAAAATCATGATAGTAATGTTGTACTTTGATTTTGAGAAGCTGACCAGCTAAACCAGTCGTTTGAACGAACTTTAGCTTGAGTTACTAATACACCAGGCCCTTCAAAACGTTCACAATCCCTTTCACTTTAGGTTAATTCTTTTTGCATAGAAAGTAACATTTAGCCAACTTCCGCGGTCCATATCTGGTATGAACATGCTTTGGAGGGTAACTTACGAGTATAGTAGCGAGTTTGGCTTTCCTGGTTTTGCTTTTAATTTTCATTAATTTGCCCTCTAAAAATTAGCTGATAGTGATCAACGTCTTCAAAGTGAGATCCAATTCCGACTCTCATACCAGAATTGCGCAATATGTGCTAGGCATGTCACGTGAAACAGCTAGGATACAGAGATTTCAGTGTTACATCTGCAGCCAGCAAAGAATTTGCGGCATCAGAGAATAACCGATAGAGTTTCTGCTTGTTCCAAGAGTTCTATCCGGCTATAGCCGCTCATTGGCCTGTCGACCAAAATGCGCAATAAGGAAAATACGAAGTTTTTCGCACTTCTGAAACAGTCTTTTGAAGTGATATGGACTTAAAAGTGATTTAAAGACACTTTTAAAACATCTAGTTTGGGGGAAGCTAATATTTGTCCAAAATAAAGCTCACAACTCAGTAAAATTTTGAAAATGGCTAGAAATGCAAACAAACTCGATTGCTTGATGCAAAATGCCTACCGTTGGCTTCATCAAACAAATTATGGATGGTGAGGGGTATTGAGTAGTCTATTTAATTTAGTTAATTACTAATCATTTCTCCCCGGCCAGTTGGTCGAGCGGTAACGCGTTCGTCTCTGGAGTGGGAGGTCTGAGGTTCAAATCTTGGGCCGGTCAAATCGGACACAGGGGTGCCAACGGCTCACCACCGCTGCAACATTTCTTCGAAAGCTGTGTTGCCCGGGCGCAATGACGCAGAGATGGGCCCCGCCAACCCTTTACACGCTTCGGCGTATTACAGCGAGTATAACGAAAGATTTGATTTGACTAATCTTTTCTCTTGAATCTCGTTCCATTAAGCCCTTGCCCCAAATTATTTTTCTTTATAAAATGCACACGAATTAGGCTAATACTTGTGAGTTTTTTCGAGTTATAGGCAGGGCTGTAGTCGAGATCAACTCGTCCGTGACCAAGACCGGTCTCGAGACCTACAGCCTTGATTATAAGATTTAATGATATTACTGGCTTGCAATAGAAAGACTGAAATGTTGCAATTAAGTTAGCCCAACCCACATAGCCTATATTTATTCACACAGTTTAATCATGTTTTCGCAGCAATGCTAGTTTCTATGCCACGTTTTTAAAACATCAATTTTATCAAAATAGGCGTAAAATTAAATATTTTTGCAAAAAATTGCAAAATCAGCGAACGCTGAAGGCTCCGCCTACAGACACCTCCAAACATTCCACAATTGCAGATTTCTGGCTACGTGCCTGGCTGTTGCTATTTATGGGTGACAAAGTGAAAAAGGAGCGATAATTACAAAAAATTGACTTTATTGCCCTATGAAAAAATATTGACCGAACGGTAAAAACTCGACTTTTTCTTGACCAATCAAATTGAGAATATGAAACTGATTCTTTCTGTTCAGAGTTCTTGTAAAACGTCACATCATTCCAACTTACTACCAAAAAATTGACTTCATTGAAAAAACTTGCCCTAGTCATGACTTAATACATAAAAAAATTGAAGACATTAGCCAACTAGGAGTATTAATTTTGCTGAACGATTCAACGAACCTAGAAGTACTGTATTTAGTCTATGAAGAATATTCAGTTTGTGTAAAATCAATTTAATTAATACAACTCATTGTATTTTGAACAGACCCAAACATTTAGCGTGCCGAAGAAACGAACTCAAACCCGACTGAGCTCATCTGCAACAAAGAGACCAGCACTTGCAAAACAAGCGACCAAACGGAAATCGAGTCTTGCTGAACAAGTACGTATTGAGGCCAAAAGCAGGCTAATTTCAATTCATTCTAATTTTCTATTTATCTCAAATCAAATCTTTCATTAACTCGCTGTATTACGTCGAAGCGTGTAACGAGTTTGCAGGGCCTATGTTCGAGCGTTTCCGCCTGCAGACAACTCTATGTCCGATTTGAACCTCAGATCTCCCGCTCCACAGACAAACGTGTTTCCTCTGGCCCAGCTGGCTAGCTGATCTCCCGATGTTACAAATAAAATTACGACCAAGTTTGTCTGGTCTTACTGGTTTTTGAATTTAAACTTGTTTTGTTTCCCTATCTCAATATTTTTTTAGCCTCCACAAGCGAAACGAGGTCGAGTTAATGGTCGCAGAGGCAAAGAAAAGAAGCAAGAAGCTGTTCCTGCCAAGATTCAGAACGGTATAGTCACCTAACGTTCTAATAAACAAAACAGACTGTGTGGGCTACAATACAGCTAATCGAGTAAAAAATAGAAAGTGTATTTTGATTTTTAAAAATGCCTAATACCAAAAGTGAATATTGCCGAATAACTTGGCGTTTGTGGTCGCAATCGTATTTTCCATTTATATTTCTCGAAATCAAATCCATATTGCTTATTCCTTCAATCATCAAAAGTCAATTCTTACTTTATGTATAATCAAAATCCATATTCCTTGGAGAAAAACCGCGAAATCGGCAAATATTCTCAAACGTTTGCTACACTTGAGATCTAGGTATTCTCGGTCAACGTATCATCATCAATTCGATTTTGAACCAAGTTCGTTCCCGTTGACGAAGGTTGGTTGAATTTCGTATGGCCATTGACTTCATGCCTCGCCATAGTAATGCGACGCTAAATTGGAAAGCATTTTTTGTGTAACCAAAGCTGTCAATATCATTTTATATTTTGCAGTGGAGAATACTTCAAAGCTCCTCGGTTTTGGGTTTGCGGTGAAAGGGTTGACTGTGCCCAAACCTTCTTTCACCCCTTCAACTAAGATGTTTGAGAAAGCTCATCAGAAGTGAGTTTGTGTATGGTTCCCGATAAATACTTCCTTAAATGTTTTATTCCTTTTTTTGTTGCTTTTTTCTAATACTTAGTATTAAAAGTTTTGGTATATTTTGATTTTGACAAAACTTTAATGCTCTAAATTGCAAAATTTCATTTGTTTTTCGTGTTTTTGCGCACTACGTGTTGTATAAATCCATTCAAAAATCGACCTGCTTCAATAATTTGCAAAATTTCGTTGATAATGATAATTTTGGAAGGATAGTTTTTTTTACTAAGACTCCTTTGAAATTTCAACGTTGGCATTGAAAATTTGTTTGGTTTTTTCTCTGTCAAAGTTATCAACCGTTTTTAGTTTATCTTGCACTATGATGGTTTCCTCTTTTTTTTTTTAAAGAAACTTCGAGAAGATGGAGTCTATTGATGATTACCAGAAGCGCAAGGAGGAAAGAATTGAAAAGTTGTTTGGGTCTAGTAAAAAGCAATCGCAAATCAACCGATTGGCGAAGCCAAAAGTATTTGGTTTTGTAAACGTTTTCGTTGATTTACAAATTTTTCGATCAAATATCCGAATTCAGAGATACTCTTTTGGTTGTTTCAATAAACTCGGGGTCATTTTAGCAATTGCAAGCAATTTTAGTGTTTGTATGCAGAATATTCTGTACTTTTTCTTTTGCTTGTTTTTGGTTTTTTCGATCATTTTCCAAAAATTTAGGCCATTGACTAAGTAACCGAAAACAGAAAAAGCTTGCTATGAAGCTCTCATTGCCGAACATGCAATTTCTAGATCGCAATTCATCTATAAATAGTACGTATTGTCAGAGGTAGGCCACCGCTCCTTTCAAAGGGGCGCGCTCCCGCTTCTTTTAATACCTAATATGTAATCTACATGCGATTATATTGATGCACTGACCATCGACTACAGACTAAACTGTCAAATCATTCATTTCCAATTATTTCGCAATTATCCGAAAACAATCGTGAATTATCCGCAAATTTTTCTTGAAAAGAAACGAGTAGCGTCTGACTGTTAGAAAAAGTGCGCGTTCCTGTTGACGTTACGTTTTTCAAAAAAACGAAATAGAGCGCACTCCAGCTCAGCTCTGCGTATTTATTTACACTTGTTAGAAGCGAATTTATCGCTTTTCATAATGCATGTCAGTAACGTGTTTTCATGTATTTCAGACGCCTTCCATTGTCAAACCTGTAACGAGACCTAAACCAAATTTGATTTCTCCAAAGTCAAAACCAGCTCGACCTACCAAGTAAAGTTTTTAACCTTTGATTTGAAATTGCTATTAATACAAAACTTGTGTAATACGCCTCATATACAAATATGGTAGTGTTTCGTAGTTATAATTGTGACCGAGAATGACAAACTCGTTTTTATGTTCTTTTAAAGCGCACGGTTTTTCCTGAACCTTTAGCAGTTAATTTGTGGGATTAATAATGTTGAAACTGGCCAATTGGTAGAGCGGTAACGCGTTCGTCTCTAGAGCGGTAGGTCTGAGATTTAAAATCTCGATCCGGTCAAATCAGACGCAGAGTTGCCGACGGCTCGCCACCGCTGCGACATTTCTTCGAAAGAAGCTATGTTGCCCGGGCGCAATGACGCGGAGATAGGCCCCGCAAACTCCTTACCCGCTTCGACATAGTACTGCGGGTACAATGAAAGATTTGATTTGAATGATATTGAAGGTCAAGCGCACAGTCTGATCTCGCTCATTAATTATATTTTGCCGAGTTTCACGTGCAAAAAGAGTTAAATTAGAAATTCGTTGAATTGATGGTTAACTGTCGATAATAAGAGAAACTTGATCAAAAAGGAAATTATTTTTTGTAGGAAATCTAACTACAAGCCAGCTGTGTTTAAACCAACTGTGACTAAAATTGGTGAGATCAACACTAATTTTGGATCGAAGCGGTCGAAACTGGTAACTCCCAAGAAGGTCACCGTCTCATGTAAGCCATTAAAAATTTGTTGTTGGACCACATCCGACCTAGAACTAGGAGCTACAGATTTTGTAGGACACTAACACTGGCATGATTAATTTACTGTTAAAAGTAAGGCTTAAGGATTTTTTTCAAGGTTGAATTTTGCAAACAAATCATCGTGGAAACTTCATTGTGGAAGGTGGGCTAGTGACACGTATTATATAACGAGTATTGTGTAAGTGTTGAAATTAAATTGCTCTCACTCGTTTAAACCCGGCTTTTTTAAAGGGACATTTTTGTCTAATTTTAAACATTAGATTTGTGAAAAATCAATCGATTGCCAACGTTTTTGTCGCGTTTTTTGGTTGTTTAATGTTTGACGTTAAATAGCTTAAACGGAAAAGATTTTGACTTAACGAGAGAAAATTCGGCTGTGGCAACATGACATCAAATTTGCTTTAGTGGTCTCAAACAAGTTTTGTCAGATTGAAGGTCTCGGGTTGGGATGGGCTTCTGCCCTATTTCTGATGTGATTTTGATGAGGTATATTGCTTTTTGAATGTAAAATTGCACATATCGGTGTGAATTTACTATTAACGAAAACATACGATTTGCTGCGCATTAAAAGAAACAAAAATAAACCTAGGCTCATAGGCGTAGCCGATAGCCCCCCCCCCCCCACCAATTGAAATGCCACCAATATAAAAATAATGACAACAAAGCCTATTGTTTCTTCAGTTTTTAGCATTTTCGCGTACAACAGTAAGTAATTAATTCTGACGACCAGAGTGCCCGCGCTCCCTCGATTAAAATTTTGCCAACCAATTTAAATGTATACCAGGAGAAATTCAATGTTTTTGTCTTGAAAGTTGCATCCTCAGGCCCTCGTCTAATCTTTTTTAGGAACGTAATGCAATAACATGACTAATTGACTGGTAATCGCTAATCACCTATTGTAGCAACTTTAAATAGCAATCCACCTCGCCAGTTTTTACTCGAAAAAATACGTTTGAAAAGCAAAATTAGCTTAGGGAAATGCGTATTGAACAAATTATAGAATTTCAATTGAGGGGGTCTGGTCCCCTTGGTCGTACATATACTACTAAAACTGGTTAGTTTCATGACAAAAAAAAATCTCCAATGCAAATCTTTGAATGAATTTTTATATACAGCTAAAAATACTGCAAAAGGCAATGTATCTTGCCTCCCCACCTGGACCGAGTAACTTACAAAATTTAACCCAAAAATGCAAGATTTTAAACGTGTTTTGGACTTGATTTGTAGGTAAAGGGAAGACTGAACAATTTAATTTTTCAAATGGCTATAAAAACGTAGAAATGTGATCCAAATGGCATTTAAATAACTATTTTTTCAAAAAATCGCCCAACGACTATGGTCTTCGCCCACAAAGATGTGCGTTTGAATTAAACTAGTTTGCTCGCCACATTTCCCAATTTAGCCATTTTTGAACTTAATTTTTGATTCAAGTCCTCCCCCTTTTAGCAAAATTCTGGTTACATGCCAACTCAGGCGCGACTCCTGACTCTCCATTCTACGGTATCTTGTCCCATTAAAAGTCACTATTTTCGCAAATTTCTGATGACGTCATTGCATGTGATTTGCGGTTTGCCCCCCAATCAAAAATTCTGGCTACGCCTATGTCTAGGCTGGTAGGCTAGAATAGCCTACTGATAATTTAAGTTAGTAGTTGTAAAAAGAGTAAAACCATTTCTACAAAAATAGGTTAGGCTAGTAGTTTACAATCTACTGGTAGTGGTAGGCTGCTAATGAAAGTAATAATGGTGACAGGAACGACAGGCCTACTGCATAACGTTCAAACTAGCGTCCAAACCATGGCAACATGAGCAGTCACGGATCGGTGACTCAAAAATTATTTTTATAATGGAAGGAATGCAATAGAAAGCGGGGGAAAAGATGTAAATATCTTTCGATATAGAAGTGGCAGAATTCTGAAATTAGTCGCAAAAAGTTTCAAAAAAATATAGAATTTTGCTTATCATTCTCAATAAATGAGTTAAATTAACATTCATTGCCCCTTTGACATAAATATTTTATTTTTTCAAAAATACTTTCACTCCAAAAGCCCGGTTTTTCTTTGCTTTTACCCCGAGTATTTTTTCTCTTCGTAGTCGCCAAGTCGCCAGAAAAAAAACTCTCTAATCTACACACTCCAGGTCCAGGACAAAGAAGTATGTTGCCTAAGAGAAAGTCTGGGACGCCGTTTCGTCAAAATACATCCATCATCAATACTCCACAGTCGCAAAAGAAAAATGCTTTTAATCTTCAGGTTAGAAAAATAAAGTCTTATTTTGATTTGCTGCTTGTAAGCGGTTCTGCTTCTGATATTTAAAATTTAATTTGGTCTATGCTAAGCTTTTGGTAACCTTACCCTGTTTTTTGTGGTTGTTTTTTAATTAGAGTTTCTCGAGATATGCATTGCATACTCATAGATATTATTGTGCAATAACATGAATTTGGATTTTTTTTTAGTTAAAAAAAAATCACTTGCTTTAGTACTGGTGTCATAGCTCAAGTATTTCGCTGCATTGTTGTGTTAAAAAATGTTCATAATTGCTTTAAAATTAAAAAAAGAGAAATGTGTTCAACGCTACAAATGCTTTTTAAAACGCTAATCAAGGCTTTGCTATTTCTAGGAAAGTCTAAAGAAGCCACTCTCGTGGAAGCCGCATAAAGGACCGCTTAAGAAGTTCGAAGATACAGCTAAGAAACCTAATTTGAAAGAAAAGGCTAAAAGTTTAAAGCAGCCTAAACTGACCTCAAGGTAGACTAAGGGTCGTATGCACTGAAGCGAATTAACTTTGATCCAAGAATCAACGAACTTTGAGGGAAAAGTTTCGACAAATATCCGAGTCGATTGCTGTAATTATCAAATAATTCAAGAATAGCATCTCTGAACTTAGAATATAGTTTATTTTAATCTAATAAGTTGAGCGGTGTGGAAGATAGAAAATTGATAATCCGATGGTCAAACTTAATCCACGTTGGTGAATACGACCCTTAGCCTTTAGATAGATAATTTTGTAGCGCTATATAAACAAAACAACGCAAAGAAAGACAAAACTACAGTCAACCCTCGATTTAACGGACTTCGGATTTTACCGTTCCGTAAGCATAGACTGCTGTACATGTAATTGTTACGAGCGAAAATCAATAGCCGACGAAACGAGAAATCGTGCTACGTTGTCGCAGAGACATAATGATTCCCCGTTTACTTGCATTGTGACATCACAAGACGTATCAGTCAGCTTGTTTTGCTCATTGAGTTTTAGTGCTGTTATAATAAACATGCCTAAACAAGCCGAAAAACGTAAACGTGTAAACTTGTCTGTGACGCGTAAACTTGTCTGTTTTCCAAGTAAAAGCTAAGATTTGCTGTTACAGATAAGCTATGTTAGCAGTTGAGGTGCACACAATTGTAACAGAGTGAGGAACACTGCGTTTTCGTTTAACGGACTTTTTCCAACAACGGACTGTCGTTGGTCCGCATTTGTCCGTTAAACCGAGGTTTGACTGTAAATGGGAGTTTGCCAGCAAACCCAGTGAACGACCGACGCGTAGCTAATGCTTTGACGCTCGAAAGTACTTTTGGTCTACCGTAAAATCAGCAATTATTCAAAAATATCTGATTATGGAACCTCCAGAAAAGTAGAGTCAAAATAATTGTCAGTTAAATATCTCCTGATATCATAACAAACTGGCACCCTAAGTTGAGCCGTTCAAAACATTGATTTTGGGGGGTCCCCAGGAAGATGGCACTCCCAAACTAAGTCAAAATATTTGTCTGTTAAATATCTGCTGATATCAAAACAAACTGCCACGCTAAGTTGAGCCGTTCAAAAAATTGATTTTTGGGGGTCCTCGGGGGGGGGGGTGGCACCCCCAAACTATGTCAAAATATTTGTCTGTTAAATGTCTGCTGATATCATAAAACACTGGCATGGTAAGTTGAGCCATTCAAAACATTAATTTTTGGGGGGTCCCCGGGGGGGTGGCACCCCCAAACTATGCCAAAATATTTGTCTGTTAAATATCTACTGATAGCAAAAAAAAGTAGCTCTCTAAGTTAAGTCGTTCAAAAAATGGATTTTGTGGGGCTCCATTTTGGGGGGTTCCCGGTGGAGTTGCCCCATAAAATTTCGGGAGAAAAAATTGCGTTTGCAGCTCAACAACTTCACACAAAAATTAGATTTCGCTGTTTTGTGGTTTAGGAGAAGAAAAGCGTACAAAAATTAGGAAGAAAAAAAAGTAATATACCTCATCGCGGCCAAAAGTGTGTTAGTTGGGATGAAAGGGTATCTTAAGACATACAACCATATGAAATATTTTTTGCCGTACTTAAGCCGTTTTTGACAGAGACCGCTTTTTACGCCAAACTTGCGGGGCGGTTTTCGGGTTTTAAAACCAAAGTCACATGACGTATTGCCTCGAAATGTGGTAGAAACATATAACTCATTTATCTCAAACTACTGTCAAAATTTCATGTAGCTAGACCTAATCGTTCTCGAGTTATAAGCAAAAGTCTGAAATTTCACACTCGTTAGTTGGAAAATGGCCAAGTAAAAACAAAGAAACACGAGACGCGAGCGTCGGTCGTTCCAATGATGCTTTTGTGATGTAAGACTTGCAGCCTTAGGCAAAAGCATATTGGCTATTGTTTCAAGTTTTCTGACACTTAGTTTTGTCCGTAACAATAATTTTTACGAAGAAAAAAGCTTTATTTTTTATGCTTGCAAATGAAAAATATTTTTCATATTATGATTGGCTGGAATCGGAACCCTACTTTGTTTCAACATCTATCGCTTTATATTTTGCAGCGTAAATCTTGTATAAGTTTTCGTCAAACATTTTTCGACTGATTGGTAAAGAAATGATGTCAAAAAAAATACAAAAACTAAGCAATTTTGGTAAACAGCATATACCATTATACCAGCACTCTCCTGATTTTTTTTAATCGTTTTGGTATTCACTGATACTATCTTCAGTAGGGTGTTTCATGTTTTCACCATTTTTGAAATTAAAAAAGCTTGGGTCCGCATAGGATGGGATTTTGGACACTGATTTGAAATCTGTAATTTTTATTGCATTATGACGTCGTTTAGATGTGGCACCGCGTGTTCGAAACTTCCCCGGTGCGTAAAATGGGGAATTTCCCGTAACTCACAAACGCATTGTCTTAGGAAGTCAATATTGGTGTCAAAATGCGCAGAAGGGTCGATTTTCTATGCCCTCTCAAGAGACACCAACGTCGTATCTCCAATTCTCCATCGTATATCGAATAAAATCCAAATGACGTATTTTTTGCGTGTCAAATTGCAACGCATTTTGTTGCTGGCAAAAAAATAATTTAGAGCTGTTATTTCGTAATAAAAAACATTATGACGACACAGCTGTAACGTTCCAAAAGTGTTTACAACTTTTAAAACATAAAGATCAATTTTAAGAATCATTTCACCAGTTGTTGCAAGTAGTACAGCTCAACGATAAATCGAAGAGAGTAGAGGATTGAAATGAATAAAATGGCTACAAGGAAATTAGATGACCTAAGTTATGCGAGAGAGATGAAAACGAATGCTTTGCCTTTGCAAAAGAAGTTATCTGGCATTTCGAATATTTGAGAGGCAAGCTTAGTGGAAATTCTGTAAAATTTCAAAAGAAAGCACCAGGTTATAACGATATGAGAGTGCAGTTGTTGGATGACATTATCGGCTTGTGGGTAAAATCAGATTTGCCAGTCTTAAGCAGGATTAGGGTTGAGACAAAATTAAGATATGTTGCAGAAGTGGAAACTTGCATCGAAGAGGGCAAGGAAGAGCAAAGGTGACTTGACCAACTGTAACTGGCTAAACCAACTGTTTGATATATGTAAATGCAAGTGCAAGTATGAGAAAGTAAAAGTCCACCAGGGAAAAGTTCTCTGTTCGTGCTCTTTTGAAGATCTAGTTCCTGCTGTTGAAATTGATTTTTTGATTGATCAACGGGGCGAAAGAGAAATGATGTTAGGATGGAGCAAAGACATTAACTTTACCAAAAAGCAATCGAAAAAAAGAGACGAGAGGGAAAAGAACTTGATACTCGACCCTTTTCTACATCCGGCACAAATAGCAAAGCTGTAGTTGTAACTCATGTCACGACCACAAAGCTGAGAAAACGAAATAGAGCGGAGGTTGGAGAAAGCGAAAATGCAAGTGACGCCGAAAATGGCAGTGTTTGCGAAGCTCGCGATCCCACGTTTTCGCCAAGACCAGTTACCGGAGGCAAAAAGTACTTAAAAGTCAAGACGTCAAAAGTTAGCGCCGAAAGTTGCATCCTTGCTGACCGCCGCCTGACCAGCATACGGCAGCAGTCTGATCAACTCTTGTCGGTAGCTGGTTCTGCAATTGCAGCTTCGCCCTAAACCATTTTTCGCGAACGTGAAAAAATTCGAATGACCGCATTGAAAAATTCTAAGGCTCTGCTGAATGGTTGCGATTTTTTACAACTATGTTACGATGGGCGAGTTGTCAATAAATCTGATAGATATGTTTTTCTTGGACAGTTCTTACAAGCAGATTGCAAAAAAGAATCAGTCATAGCGGTTAAATCTTTTCCCAGTGGTACATCTGTTACGAGTGAAGTCTTGTTTAACACCATCACAACTGAAGCTTGCGAGAAGTTACTGGCTAAAGTATATTCCGTGATGGCAGATACAACCGCAAAAAATCAGGGGTAAACAAACGTTCGCAAAACTACATCATGGAAAATGTGGGGCACGATATTTATACTTTGAAATGTTTATTTCATGTCAATGATATAAACTTCACGCATGTGGTGTCACTGGTTGAAGGGAGAAAGAAAGGTCCAGGGATGATGCAGGAGGGAGCTTTATTTAATAAGATCAAAAACATCCCAGAGCCAACCACTGAAATTGTTCGTGAAAATTTATCGAAAGTTTCCATCACTGGTATAGCTCTGCTTCACCTAAGTAAGTAAGGTAGAGTGGTTTGCCGAACAGAAAAGAGGTGGGCTTGAGCAAAAAGATAATTTCAGGACAGATCAAATGTGCATGCTAGTGTTGGCTCGCTCCACCTTCATGGATGTGCCTGCCGCTCTGAAATCTCTTTTGCTGTACTAGCAAGAAACCTTGTGTCACTCCAGATGGATAACCACTGCTAGCGGTTATCTTCGCTTGTAACCTTTTCAATTCAGACAAGCTTTCTGATGAGAAGAAAATCAAATTGACTAAATTGATCTCATATATCGTGTTGGTCTATGTCCTTTCCTTTATTATGATTTACCTGAAACCAAAGCATGTGATGGGCCATTTTTAACTCTTTTCCAACGAGATTTGCTTTTCGCTTACCGTGAGATTCATGAAGAAGTGGCAGATGTGGTTTTGAAATATTTTGTTGAGCACGGATCGCAATGGTTGTCTCCAAAAAACGTTGCATTAAGTCTATTTTCTGATTGTCCACCATTCTCCTCAATGCTGTGAAGACTTCTAGCTCATTGCTTGCAGATGTCGATACCTGTGTGCAGTTGCAATGTCGAGCAGCAAGACTCAGAAATTTTTTCACCGTCCAGTCTCAACGGGCACCGTGTGTTATGCACAACAGTATACCTGCAATGTTCTGGAAGACTATTGAAAACAACAATCGGTGCTCCGAACGGCGAATAGGAAAACTCAAAAACATCATTCAAGATCGAGTTTGTGATGACAGGAGAAACCGCCGTATTGATTTACGATTGCGTTCTGTAACATGGAATAGAGTGTTGAATAAAATGTTTGTGGTTGTTCAGTTGTGCGTTGTAGGCCAATAGGTACGACTTTGCAGTCCAATTAGACTTTAGATAGCAAGCTGTTAAAGCTAACATAAAAATGTACAATCAAAACTCGAAATCAAACCTACGTTTAATAATTGCTTGATGACGTCAGATGCGAAATTTGTTTGTAAATGTGTGTATTTCGAAAAGCATCTTACCTGTAGCTTCTGGTCTTACGACTGGAGCAGGTAAAGCTAATAAAAATTGAAGTCAGTCGCACTAATAACTAATGGTAGCAAAGCATATAACTTAATACAGCACCCAAATGCGTCAATTTTAGCTTTTTGGATTTTATTCGAGTTACGATGGAGATACGACGTTGGTGTCTCTTGAGAGGGTATAGGAAATCGACCCTTCTGCGCATTTTGACACCAATATTGACTTCCTAGGACAACGCGTTTGTGAGTTACGGGAAATTCCCCATTTTACGCCACGGGGGAGTTTCGAACACGCGGTGCCACATCTAAATGACGTCATAATGCAATAAAAATTACAGATTTGAAATCAGTGTCCAAAATCCCATCCTATGCGGATCCAAGCTTTTTTAATTTCAAAAATGGTGAAAAAATGAAACACCCTTATCTTCAGTGAACATCCTGTTAGACTGAATTAACTGGTAGGCAGAGGTGGGCACTCGGTACTTTTAAAGTACCGACGATAACGGTACAAATACTTTTCCGAAAAAGTACCGACGGTACGATATAAGGTACTTTTCAAAAAACGTACCGACGATAACGGTACTCGGTACCGCCATTCGGTACTTTTCGAATGATAGATTTAGCCCATTTTTAATATAATTTCGCTATTTTGCTTACTCTGTCTACAAAGATAAGCTCCGCCCTATCTTGACTTTGCTGCAACGGCACAGCCTCTTAATTCTCAAGAGAACTGCCACTGGCAGGGGTTCGATTTCGAGTGGGGTCAAACCAAAGACTTAAAAGTAGGTATTCACAGCTTTCCTGCTTGACGTTCAGCATTAAAGGGATAGTGTGAAGAACAAGCTGGCAACTGCAATTCACTTGTGCCGTTGAGAAAGGTACTTAGCGGGACTCCCTCTTTTCATGTGGTAGACAGTAAGAGAGATGGCCGGCAACTCATAAGTGAGCTCGTATAGCCTATCGACTCCGTTGCTTTCTCACAATGCAAGGATAAAACTGCAACCAAATAAAATAAATAAAGTGGTAGGAACCTCGCTGAGCCGGAATGGCTATGCCCTGCCTGCAGGGAAAAGGTGACGTAGTTAAACGAACTTGCTAGCTTTTACTGAGTTAATCAGCGAAGTTTTTCGATACAAAGAAGCCAACTTTGTTCAACAGTAAACTGTAATCGCCCATGTTACATTGGGTTAGGAAAAAAGCAATACCAGAAGTCTAAATTTATCGAACCAGACTGACTTAAAGTAGTACAACACTGTTACTTATTGCTTCAGTTTCAGTTAACAGCAAAAAATGAAAAAGACATAATTATCAACGCAACACTTGTTATGTACAAGAGGCTGTGAAAAAATCAAGTCACAACCCCTATACAAAAAGAGTTTTGCGTTTATTTATTTATTTAAATTTCCTTTCAAAAACACCACCATCTCGAAATGCTCGTCGCTAAGACTAGCTCTTTTGGGCCTAAGAACATCCTTTCCCAACGAAAAAAGGGGTTCTCCCGCCGCACTCGACGGCAGAGGAGTGTTCAACTTTATGAACACGTTTTTCAAGTTCTTGCAAACAGAAAGGGCAGCTAAAATGTCTTTGTTTGGAGGATCTCTCAAATATGACTCCACCATCTTCTCAACACTGGTCTTTCGGCGTTTTTGGCTCTCAAAAAGAGAGCCAAAAAAATCATCATTCGGGTCTTCCACTAACACCTCTTCGCCGCTGCTCTCATGGCTCCTGGATTGTCTTTCAACAACATTAATAAGTCTCATTTCGAGTTGGATTTCCTTCTTTACAACAGCGACCTCATCATTATTATACAGCCAACTAAGCCAAGATAGGCGAAAGTAAGGTGAATAGCTGCCGCAAGTTCATATTCTGTGCAGTGCAGAACTTCATGAAATCGTTTTTTAATCGAATCTATCAAAACTGTAACCAAAGGCACGCATACAGCAACTTCATTGTTGGCTAAGACATCCCGTAGCTTTTTAATGGCCATTGCCAAGGCAGGCAGCAGAATGCCCATAAACGGTTTTTCTTCCGATTGAAGTTGGTCCAACGCCAAGCTAACGGGTCGCATAACGACATGGTATTCTTTGAGAAATGTCACGTCACCTAAAACGCAGCAACTGGCTACATAAAATAAAAACAGCTGAAATTCCAGTATAAGCTATTTATACGTAATAAGGGGAGCCCCAAGACGTCTGTTAAAGGGGGGGCAAGAAGCAACTTTAGAAGTCGAACTTCCTTCGAATTGGAAAAATGAAAGAGTTGCACAAATACTTTCAGGCAAAATTCTCTTCAGATTCTCTTCACTTTTGGTGGATGTTGGATAAAGAAAGACGTGATATTGTTTGCCCATAAAAGTCCATGTCTTTCTACAATGCAGGAAAATTAAAAAACACCAACGGGGGGCGATGTATGTTTAGACCGTCTTTAAAAAGCACCAACTGAAAGCGCGAGAAAATTTGGATTGTATAGTTTACTTATGATGGCAGCAGTGATGGTATTGTCCTGTGGGTGTTTGAAAACTGCTTTTTAAACACTCGCGCAGTAGCGTAGCCAGGGGGGGCGGGGGGGGCTATAGCCCCCCCCCATTGGCCTGCCGACCAAAATGCAGAATAAGGAAAATACCACGTTTTTAGCACTTCTAAGACTCTCTTTTGCACTGGATCAGACTAAAAAAATGATTTAAAGCATAGTTTGAAACGTTTATTTGGGGGGGGCTAATAGACTGCCGACCAAAATGCTGAATAGGGAAAATGCCACGTTTTTAGCATTTTAAGACTGTCTTTTGCACTGGATTAGACTATTTTGAAACGTTTATTTAAGGGGGGGCTAATGAACTGCCGACCAAAATGCAGAATAAGAAAAATACCACGTTTTTAGCACTTCTAAGACTCTCTTTTGCACTGACTTAGACTAAAAAATGCTTTAAAGCATAGTTTGAAATGTTTATTTAGGGGGGGGCTAATAGACTGCCGACCAAAATGCAGAATAAGGAAAATACCACGTTTTTAGCATTTCTAAGACTGTCTTTTGCATTGGATTAGACTAAAAAAATGCTTTAAAGCATAGTTTGAAACGTTTATTTAGGGGGGGGCTAATGAACTGCCGACCAAAATGCAGAATAAGGAAAATACCACGTTTTTAGCCAGTAGCGTAGCCAGGGGGGGCTATAGCCCCCCCATTGACATGTCGACCAAAATGCAGAATGGGAAAAACACTACATTTTTAGCACTTTGAGACTGTTTTATGCACTGGAGTGGACTAGATAGTGATTTAAAACATCTTTTGAAACATATGTCCAGGGGGGAGGCTAATTTGGCAAAAATAAAACCAACAAATAAATGAAGCCTTTGATAAATGGTAAGAAATAAGCAATCAAATTTGATCGCAAGTGTAAAAATGCTGAACATAGGTGTCATCAACAAATATACTATAAACTAAGGAATAGGGGGGGAGGGGCTATTTAGTATTTGTTAATTACCAATCATTTCTCTCAAATCTCTTTTCATTAGTCCCCCCCCCAATTATTTTTCTCTATAAACTGTATACGAAATAGATTACTCCGTGTGAGTTTTATTAAACTATTCGATTTTATAATTTACCAGCATCTAAACAAGAGAACTAACATTTTACCATTAGCCACCTCCCAAATAGCCCATTTATGCCAGCAGTTTAATCTTGTTTGCACTGCCAATTTCTAAGCCACGTTTCAAAATCATTATTTTTTAATCAAAATAGCCCTAAAATGAAGTTATTTTTGCAAAAAAATGCAAAATTTTCGAGCGCTGGGGGCTCCGCCCCCAGACCCCCGTGCCTCCGGCGGCTGGGGGCTTTGCCCCCAAACTCCCAGCCTCCGGCAGCTGGGGGCTTCGCCCCCAGACCCCCATTGGCCTCCGGCGGCTGGGGGCTCCGCCCCCATACCCCCCAAACAGCCCCCCCATTGCGAATTTCTGGCTACGCGCCTGCACTCGCGTTGGTATACTGTACTTTTGGCCCTTGGCTTTATCTTTCAATTTGCTCTTCAGTCTATTCCATTCAAAATTTCCAACCAAAAATAATTCTTTACAATCACCCCAACTTACTAGGCCTATCTATCTACACAAACAACGTCTTTTCTTACCAGCATCGTTCCTTTCATGCTTTGTAAAAACGCGGTAAAATTTATGTATCTATTTTGACGGAGTTTTTATTTAAACTCCATTCCACAAATTGTACCGAGTAGCGACGATAAAAGTGCGAAAAAAGTATCGACGGTACCGAAAACGGTACAATTTTTAAAAAGTAACGACGGTACCGATAACGGTACTAAAAAAGTACCGCGGTACTGCCCACCTCTGCTGGTAGGTATACTAAAAACATTAGAAAAATAGAAAATGAAATGCGTTGGACTGGAGTTTAATCGAAAAATCCATCTCTGCTCTTAGTTTTTGAGGCAACCAGTTTTATTCTACCGCTCCGAAGCAGTAAAGGTGTTTCAACTAAGCTGTATTTCTAGCCTTCTGTCGATTTTTTCAGGGAAGCCCGTAGAGCTCAGGCAAAGGAGGCCCGTACAGCGTCGAGGTCGGATCGAATGATGCAGAAGCGAGGACTGAAGTGATAAACTTTTCTAAAGCCTCTCGGCTCTCATGCAGAGTGAATTTTGTATAAAGTTTCATTGTTCTTAGATGGGATTTTCAGTTGCAAATATTTACTATGAACGAGAAACTTGTCTTGCCTTGCTAGTTAAATATGAACTACCGGTAACTTCTTTTTTCGCTTCGCATTTCGAAGACTTCGAAGAAGGCCAAAAACAAACTAGTTCCAAACTACGCTTTGTAAACGTTGTATTGCGAAAAGTAAGCATTTACCTGTAAGTTATCTATTGATGTTGCGATTGGTAATTCGAATTTTGAAGTTCGGCCGATTCTACTCTGATTTATCTTCAAAATATGGTATTGCATACCGAAGAATTCATCGTGGAAAAGTAGCGCGACTTCGTTCGTACTGCCAGGATTTAGTTGAACTTTGTAAAGCTGTTGCAGATGACTAATTTCGTTCCTCGCTTCGTGCTTTGCTATTTTATGTTCAGCAATTGGTGTCATGTTTCTAAATGTTTTGGAAGGCTTTGTAATTCGGCTGCAAGATCGCTGAAATAGCTTACAGCTTTAAGCACAATATATTTACACAAATGTTATTGTTGGGCTTACTGTGCGGATTTTAGCTTGCCTGCCTGTATTCTATTTTTTGCAGCGCGTCCCTTACAACTTTGGACTTTCTGCCAAAACTTCAAATTTTTTCAGCTCGCTTTTTCAGGCGTTGAAATGATAATATACTGTAAATGCACGTAAAATTTTTAAAGGTTTGTAAATAAATGCGTTTACTTGCTTTTCAACATCGTCAGTATTCATGACGTCGTTACATCTTTCTACGATACGTTTGGCTACATGCGTAAATAGTTGCTCGAATCCGCCTACTAGTGGTTTTCGAAAGTGTAAGCTTTCCATGTCGCTTGTACGCTGTATAACGATGGTAAGAAAGAGGCTTGGCAGGCCAAATATGGGAGATCCTCGAGACTTTCCAAATCTGATTTCGTGGTATTGTTGTAGTTTCGTTATTGCTTTAATTTGAAATTTTTCATTTTGGTGTCAATTCAAACTAGAGGCAGATATCTTGATACCAGTGATGATATAGGGGCAGCGCTTCAGCGCCTCATTTAAGGCAAATAATCTGTCGCTGCTACAAATTAACTTTCGAAGACCGTTCACGATTCTGCAAATTTGTTTTCAATTCGCGCTTTAACGCTTGGAGAACAAGATTTGTTTATAAACGACAAAAAGTAAGCGCTTAATGCTGATTGACAATTTGTTCTCTGGATAAATTGACGTCAACTACAACAACGCTACAACAACAACTAACGGATCGCTAAAACGGTTTTAGTTATCACCCAAAAATGTAGGCATGTAGTGACTAATAATATGTTGGCCATCTGGTCAGACCACAGTACAGTTCGTGCACTGCAGCATCATCAATGCATGGAAAAGTAAACTTTGCGACAACAGTATCACGTTAAGCATTACCGCGATGAGAATTGAACTAAAAAATTGAAACGGTGTTTGCTAAGCTTGAAAGAAGATTTAGTTATGACGATTCACTCTTAAAAAAATAAAACATAACTTCTGTAGAAAAGGCATGTCACGCCTGTCACGGCTGTGAAAAAAAACGCGCTAGAACTTACTGGATGCGTATGATGTTACTACCAGTGGCTTCAGCCCCTCCCTGCCAAGTTACATAAAAAATTTAACCCAAAAATGGAAGCGTTAGACGTGTATGGGACTTGACCTTTAAATAAGGGGGCCAAGCAATTTAACGTTTTAAAATGACTTCCAAATTTTGGCAATTTCTTTCAAAAACCGTCGTGTTGGTTGAGCGGTAATGCTTTCGTCTCGGAATGGGAGGTCCGAGGTTCAAATCAGACACAGTGTTGCCAACGGCTAGCCATCACTGCGACATTTCAAAAAAAGCTGTGTTGTCCGCACTAGCCTAGCTAGGGGAGGAGCTATAGCTTACCCCATTTGACTGTTAACAAAAAAGCAGAATAAAGAAAATGCCACGTTTTTAGCACTACTAAGACTTTTTGCAATGAAATGAGCTAAATATAGTGATTTAAAGCATCTTTTGAAACATCTATTTTGGGGGGCGGCTAAGTTGTCAAAAATAAAACTTACACATCAATAAAAAATAGCCAAAAATAATCAAATTTAGTCGCTAGCGTAGAAATGCTGATCATAGGTTTCGTCAACAAGTATATTATTAAGTCTGGAATTGGGGGGAAGGGGCTATTCCGTATTAGGTAATTTCCAAACACTTCTCTATTTTTCCATTACCTTCCCCCTCCCCAATTATTTTTCTCTATAACACATAGACGAAATAGATTACTCCGTTTGAGTTTTATTGAACTATAGGATTTTATGATTTACCAGCATGTAAACAAAGAGAACTAAGCTTTTACCATTAGCCACCTCCCACTTAGCCCATTTTGCAAACAGTTTAATCATCTGCTCTCTACCAATTTTCATCCCACGTTTTAAATGCATTATTTTTTATCAAAATAGCCCTGATAGTTATTTTTGCAAAAAAATGAAAATTTTTAAGCGCTGGGGCCTTTGCCTCCGGCGCCTGGGAGCCCAACCCACCAAAGCAGCCCTCCATTGCGAATTTCTGGCTACTTTCCTGGTTGTCCAGATGCAATGACGTGGAGATGGGCCCTGCTAACTCGTTACACGCTTAATGCAGCTAGTATGATGAAAGATTTGATTTGATTAGTTCTTTCAAATGGCTCTGAAAACGTGTAAAATGTGATACAAATGGCTATTTCGAAAAATCTCCAAAATTGCCTAACAGCAGAAGGTCTCTTGTCTCTTCGCAGCCTTCCGATCTACGACATAAGGGCACAGAGACAAATCTGTAATCTGCGCCAACATTTTCGTGCTTCGGAAAATAATTGTATAATCAAAGAAACGAACTTGACCATTGAGTATTTTACTTAATTTTTGAAAAAAGTTTTTTGAATTCGCTTCCTTTTTTTCAGTTCTCAATTATCGCATAAAGTACTACCCTTAAACAATTTTTAAGTCGACGTACACTAATCTTGAACAAACCTTTAAAAAGAAATGCTTATTTTTAATGAGTTTATTTGCTTTACGTAACCACGTCAGCGGTTGTTTTCAAACGCAGTCATTTAACAATCCTAATTAGCAAACGAATCATAATTAGTCTTTTGTCCCCGGGTGAAGCCAAATCAAATTACTCATTTTCTCTCTTTATTCGGCCGCATTAGTGTAAGGAGTTGGCGGAGCCCATACGGCAGGAAATAAATTCAAAAAAGTTTCAAATTTTGACTTTTAAAAATTAAGTAAACTACTCATTAATCAAGTAAAAATCTCCAAAATAAAAATTCTTTGATTATATAATTGTTTTCCGAAGCACGAAAATGTTAGCGCAGATTGCAGATTTACGTCTCTGCGCCCTTATAAGGATATTACCACGCAAGGGCGGCTCGTAATGGAAGCTAAAAAAGCTGCAGCATACCCTGCATCATTTGTTTGTTTTTCTTTTTTAAAATTTTTATTTTTATTTTGGAGATTTTTAGAATTGCTGTGGCGACCAGTAAATAATTAATCACCTTTACCCCCCCTCTCTCCCGCTCGACCGCAAAAATTAGAAAATTATTGCCCTTTTATAATCATTTTAATATAAAAAAAATTTTTGGAAACTTGAGAAAAGCTGTTCATCATCATCATCACTTTGTAGCTTTTATAACCCATGGAAATTGTACGCGGTGACGTCACAGCTAGTCGTTCTTCATTCCCTGGTGTGATAAATGGACAAAAATAAGCTGCGGCTCGCGTAGCGTTTTGGCTTGTTGAGAAATGTAAAAATGCGTTTCTGGATAGCTAGCATTGAACTATTGAATATATCACATCTTGTGCTGTTGTAGGATACCGTTTACGGACTGAATCCCGAATTGGACTAAATACCGCAGTTCAAAATCCCGAAGTGAACAAAATCTCGAGAATGGACAAAATCCAGAATGGACGTAATCCCGAACTGGACAAAATCACGAATTGGACAAAATCCCGAATGGGCAAAATCCCGATGTGGACAAAATCCCGAAGTGGACAAAATCGCGAATTGGACAAAACCCCGAATGGAGAAAATCCCGAAAGAACAAAATACCGAACGGGCAAAATCCAGAATTTAATCAATTTCAAAGATAGAGAAAGTCAGGATTAATAGTGTATTCCCTGCTGGCTTATAAGCATTATTAAATATAAATAATTAATTTGCGGGCCAACTTCCTCTTTATTTCTTAACTACTTACTTTTTTGTCAAGCGCAAAACTCGCTAATTTATTTTTAATACTGCCTAGTTTCTTTTCTGGCAAACTGAGAGTTGACTTCAAGCGTGAAAAGTGCGAGGATTTCGCTACAGGACAAACTGCTTCGCACCTAATTAACTTGATAAAATTCGGGATTTTGTCCGTTCTGGATTTTATTTTTCGGGATTTTGTACAGGATCCGTACGATAATGCGGTTAGTGTAGACTGTAGAGCCGTGGAAGGATATATGCTAAAGTAGAACGTAACATCGCGAGTGATATCCGGGGACTTCGCGACAGTGTCTAAATTTGACTGAACTTTATTACGCTTTTAAATAGCGACCCAATTGCGTTAAATGAATTTGTTAATATGTGGTCGTTGATAGATGAATAATTTAAATGTGCCTCTTTCAAATTTTTTTCACCAACTTTAACAGCTTCTGGTTATTTGCTTTCGCTATTCAAATGTCTCGAAAAGTTGAAAATAATGATCAAGCAATGTCAGTTCTGTAATTGTACAGCCAAAGCCATTTATACCATTCTTGGTCTTATTAATATTGCAGATCAGTATTTCTTCGTGGTTAAAATATCTGTCGTAAGGATTAAACTACAGAAGTGTACTTATTACATTTTGACAATTTTTGTTTAATTAGATCAGAAAAAGTTTTTACATCAGCATTTTTTTTTTTTAATTCCAATCATCAAAGCAGCGACTAAAACTGCCAGGCTACTATACGAGCGATGTTATGTTAAACCATGGTTAAACGTATATTTAAATAAAGAATTAATGTTTAAGGAGAAATAAGATCTATCCATAAGGTTTTGAAACATGTCTTCAGTCGCGCGCCGGTAACAGTGGCAAATCTTAAATCGAACTTTCGACGTCAGTGTTACCGATCTAAACTAGTTTTTCTACTCCGTGCCCGGGCCTCGACGTGCGCTTTTGCATTTGAGACATTACAATAGATGAGGCATAAATTTTGAATAATTACAAAGGTGACTGCGAAGTAGACTCCTATTAACCTAGAAAGCTCATTCTTGGTGATACGTTCAGTTGCACTTTTTCAAGTATTTGAATTTATCTACGACGTTGACTTTTTAGGGTCCAAATGTTTTTGTATAATTTGCAGCTAGTGGCAGCTACCCTTTCAAAATGGTCACGAGCTGCCACTGCTTATGCCCCTGCGCCCTTATGTCCCGCGCACTTTTCTCTGCGCTCTTATGTCCTCCCTTTTGTCTGCCCCCTTATGTCGGGTTTCGCAGCCAGCAAGTCTCCACTCGCGCTCGCAAAACTTTTGGCTGTTGTTTTTTGCCTTTTTGAACTGTGAATAGATACCTACTTCTGCTAATGTCGATATAATACTCGAATTGCCGAATCATTAATAAATATTAGATCGATTTTTATCGACCACTGTGAATTGGAGATTCCGGATATGCTCAAACAAAAATATTTCACGTGGAAGCGAAAATGAAAACCAAAGTTCCATTTATTTTTTTGACCGTTGCCGTAGCGTACGCTGTTTTTGCAGTAACGGCTGCAGTAGTTTCTTTGCTTTATTGGGACTTTGCGCGAGCGCGAAGTACCTTTGTTTTTGTTTGCGAATTTTGGCCGATGAGGATTGATTTGCTCATAATTAGCAAATAATAAAACCTAGAGAGTTCAAATTCGGACTCAACATAAGAATTAATAAAAACGTCATGTGTGCGAATATTGGGGATCTTAAGTCACGTGATCGTGAATTGAGACTCAAAAAGGCATAATAAACGACGATTTTTGGCTTGAAAAGTTATTAATTCGCTTTTAACTCAAGAACTACTTGATGGGCAAAGCTGAAATTAGAACACAATGTCAAAAATCGTCTTCAAGTGACCAGGCGCCACCAAAGTCAATTTGCGTAGAGCTTATGATTGCTATTAGTAAATATAACGCAACCAAATTTTTACAAGCCAAATGGGCAAAAAGTTGACGAATTTGAACTGATATATCTCGGTAATTACCGATATTGATGAAAAATGGGTTGTGATTTTTGAGCCCACTATATCAACCACCTTTCTTTTGGTTATGTTCGTTTACCCCAACTTGAATACAATTTTCTTGTTTTTTTTTCTAACTTTTTTTTCTTTTCGAGCTATCTACTTTTAAACCTCTAAACGCAATGCATTCAAAGTTTGAGCGATTGAAGATATCAGGAAGGACTAGTGTGCGACCCAAATCGGGGTATCCCTTCAAACGGGTCCTTCAAAATTTTGAACTTTTAAATCATTACAGCTAGATGGATCAAATTTTCGGAATTGGGAGATATTAAAAGTAATCTAAACCTAACAAAAATTAGGGGTACCACGACAAGGGGGTCGCTCCCAAATGGGACCTCCAAAATTCCAACTTTAACCTTTAAAGCTAGACACATGAAATTTTTTGGATAAGTAACGTAAAGGAAAGATAAAATGGGGGTCCCCCAATTTGGGCCGTCAAACTTTTAACCACTTGCGCCAGACACATGAAATTTTCAGGGTAGGCAAATATAAAGAAAAGATAAATTTTGGGGGGACCAAAACGGGGTCTTTCTGAAACGAGAATGCCAGAATTCAAGCTTTAATTGTTTGAGCTGGACACATGAAATTTTCAGGATGGGCAAATATTAAGAAAAGAAGATATGACAAAACGGGGGGTCCTCGATTGGGTCCTTCAAAATTCACTTTTTAATCATTCAAGCTAGATACATGAAACTTTCAGAATAGGTAATTATAAAGAAAAGATAAAACACGACAAAGTTTGGGAGTACCACAATGGTCCTTCCCAATCGGGGCTGCCGAAATTAAATACTTTTAACCACTTAAGCTAAATACAGCAAACTGATTAAGGAAAGTAATATGACAAAATGTGGAGTACCAAAATGGGTGGTCCTTTAGTTTGGTCCTCCAAATTCAAACTTTTCAAGCTAGACCCAGTACTTAAATTGTAGGGGGGACGGGGGGGACGCGTCCCCCATCGAGCTTTAGCGTCCTCCCATCGAGATTTAGGCGTCCCACCATCGAGATTTGAGCGCTGGTTGATGAGAGGAAACAGACCTAGAAAGTCCGGTCGAATATAGCCCCAAATTCCGCGGGAATAGTGATTCAGAAGAAAAAACACATCAGGTTTCGGCGAAGACCTTTTTTCTGCTCTTCACCAGGCCCGGCGCCAGAGCGTGACTGGGGGGGCAGAAAGAAATTTTGGGGGGCACAAGAACTTTATTTATGTGAATTCGAGAGGGGCACGGGGGCACGAGAAATTTATCCCAGTCTGGATCAAATGAACAAGGTAAAGACCAAAAATTCAGAGGGATTTTCCGGCTGAAATTAGAAATTGAAACGTTTTTCCCGCCGAAAACAGGTGATCTCCAAAAATAAAAGGTCTTCACTGAAATTCTAAGGGATTTTCCGGCCGAAATCAGATATTCGAACGTTTTTTCTGGCCGAAAACAGGTGATCTCCAAAAAAAAACAAAAAAAAGAGTCTTCACTGAAATTTTAAGGGATTTTCCGGCCGAAATCAGAAATTCAAACGTTTTTTCGGCCGAAAACAGGTGATCTCCAAGAAAAAAACAAAAAAGAGAGGTCTTCCCTGAAATTCTAAGGGATTTTTCGGCCGAAAACAGGTGGTCTCCGAAAAAAAAAAAGGTCTTCATCCCGAACATGTCATGAAATCCGGTGTCAGTCCACAAAAATTACGAAAATACCGGTCTCAAACACCAATTTCGGCCTTGATTTGCACTCCAGAAGCCCCAAGCCTGTTAATTTCTTCGGGGCACAGTCCTCGCTTGGGGGGCACAATTTTCGTTTGGGGCGGCACAAACAGTCATTTGAGGGGGCACGGCCCCGGAATGCCCCCCCCCCGTGGCGCCGGGCCTGGTCTTCATCTAATATCCGGCGAAAAAACACATCAGTTTTCAGACTCTCGGCGAAGACTTTTATCTTTTTTGGTTTTCATTCAATTTCGTCGACGGAATTATGTAATCTTCACACCAAGGTTCAGCCAAGGCTGCAAAAGCGTCCCCCCTTGCAAAATTTTACAATTTAAGTACTGGCTAGACCAATGAAACTTTCAGAATAGGTAGATATAAATAAAATCAGAATTGGCAAATAAAATATTACTAATTTCAGGTGCCACAATTGGGGAGTCCTCCTTCAACGAGTCCTTCAAAAATTTTAACCACTCCAGGGAGACAAATCAAATTTCCAAGGTAGGTAAAAATATAATACGAAAAAATTTGAGAATCTCATACTCAGGCCTTCCGATTATGTCAACACCTCCCCCTATTAACCGCATAAGTTAAACGAATTAAATCTATTGGATAGGTTAATGTGAATCAAAGGTTAAAGATAATAAAATTTGGTTCCCCACCTTGAGAAAACCATGCCAAATGGGCCCCTCAAAATTAATAAATCTTTACTACGAAGTACTCCGGCAAGACATATCAAACTTTAAGAGTACCGGTAGGCTAATCTAAGAATAAGATAAAACATGCCAAACTTGGCACTGCCATGTTGGACATTTAGCACTTAAATGGACCTTCAAACTACAAATGAATTCTTGCGATGAATTGGTATCACAGAAAAGTAGAAGAGTTAATTAAACTTATGGAATTACTGCAACATTTAGGACGTTCAAGTAGGGGAAGGTGGGGAAAGTTGGCCGTTATTTTTAGTTTCTGAATATTTTTGTCATTGTTAATGCTATGACAAAATCCAGCAGATTCTCTAAATCTCAAATCTTTTTGGCTTTAATGTAGCATTGTTTTTATTTTTGAAATCTTCTCAACTTTGCTCGAAAAGCTAACTTTAAAATGTCCACTCAAAGTGACCAACACGCCCTACTGGTAAAGTAAGTTGGCCAGTCCATCAGGGAAAGTCGGCCATATCACTTTAAAATAAACAAAATTTAATAAACAATACAAAAATCAAAGTAATGAATATCAAGCAATACGAAGAAATCGTCGCTTGCACTAGCAGATACTTCTATACTAGCCGTCCTGTAGCGCCAAGTAAACGTAGAGTGGCTAGTAGCAGCTACTGCGTACAAAAAATTTGTGGTTGGCTACAAGCTTAAACAGCATGTTTGATTCCCACGAAGTACAGAGTAAAATTATATGGTGTTTTTGTAATTTTTGCCTTAGTCAGGTTGTGGCGAGTCAAAAGGAACGCGCTCCGATTGCGGTTAACCGGCTCGGTTGAACAACCTATGAGCTGTTATGGTCTGTTGACTTATTAGGCAATCGATTCCGTAAGATATTTTTATTTTGTGGTTACTTGATTGTAGCATCATCGATTGGAGAAGTGACTGCGACCAAGGATGACAGTACCGTACGGTACGTTCCGAATTTGCGTACTATGTGCCTCGCACCTTGAACCGGACCGTACCAGGTACCGTACTTCAGCTCAATTTTTGAAGCGTACCGTATCAACGTACCGTACCCGTAACATTACAAAAAAGGCGTACCGTACTTCTTAGAAAAAATTGAGGCGTACCGTGCCGTACTGCCATCCTTGCTTTTTAACTGACTTTAAAATCACTAGCCTATAAATCAGCGATCTCAATTCATACATTTAGCGTCGGCTTCAGCTGTCTTTTGCCTCTGCATACAAAAAGCCGGCGCAATGTGCGAAAAGTCTGTGATTTTTAATTCATACAGCGTACCAACGTACAGTATCCGTACCATAACAAAAAAGGCGTACCGTATCAGCGTACCGTACTTCTTAGCAAAAATTGAGGCGTACCGTACCTACGTACCGTACCGTATTGCCATCCTTGACTGCGACAAGGTTATAAATTGGCAAAAAACTAATCAAGCATCTGTATGACTCTACATAGTCTTTAAATCAGATATAGATTGTAAAAAAACATTTGGGAATTTAGCACACTAGTTCTATATAAACTATATATAAACTTAATCCAGGCTCAAGAACATAAAAAGAAAGCACACAAACAATAAACATTGTCAATTTACAGACATCAGTGTCGTGACTGTAATAACTCGCACATATTATAACAAAAGATTCTATGTTCAAAAATGATAAACTTTTTTGAAATAACTTGGTTGGAATTGGATATGTTGTTTAGGAGATCAGTCTATTTTTTTTATTCAGACTCAAATCTAACGTAAATTTCAGAGGTGGAGTCGAGGACACAAGGCTTGAGGCCAAGGCCAAGGACACAAAAAAAAATCCGAGGCCAAGGACAGCCCTTCCGAGGACAGACCCTCTCGAGGCCAAGGACAGGAATGCTCGAGGCCAAGGCCAAGGACCAAGGACACAGCCGCAAGTGTTAAAAGGTCTTTAAAAAAGTTTTTCAGGCAGTCTCCAACTCTTAGGCGTAGCCAGAATTTTTGATTGGGGGGGGGCCCAAATTACAAATCACATGCAATATCGTCATTAAAAATTTTCAAACGAGGAACTTTTCGTGGGACAAAGATATCGTAGGATGGAAAATATGAAATCGTTGCCTATCGGCACTTAACCACGATTTTGCAAAGAGAGAGGGGTCAAACTAATAGTTGAAAAGTGCAAATATCTAAATTTGGAGACGAAAACGTATCATAGACAGGGGTCTGGGGCGGGGCCTCCAGCCGCCGGAGGCTTTCGGGGTCGGGGGGCAAAGCCCCCAGCCGCTGGACGATCTTTTGTAATTTTTTGGAAAAAAGCTAAATGCCATTGGATCACATTTTGCAAGTGTTCAGAGCCATTTGAAATCACTAGATTTTTCACATTTGAAGGCCAATTGAAAAAATCAAATTGTTTAATCCTCCTTTTACTTGTAATTTAAGTCCAAAACATGTTTAACATCTTGCATTTTTGAGTTAAATTTCAATTGTAAGTGATTTGGTCCAGGTAGGGGGAAGTAAAGTGCTTTGTCTCTCTGGCTACATTTTAGCAGTAAGTAATAATCCACTCGAAGATTTTCGTGAGAGATTTTTGTTTTGTCATGAAAATAACCGGTTATAGAAGTGTATGTTTGGCCAGGAGGCCCAGGCCCTTCAATTAAAGTCAATGATTCGTTCAATCAGCATTTTCCATGGCTAGTTTTTTAAAAGTATTTCGTGCTAAAAAACTGAATTGTTCGAGGTGAATTACTGAATTGTAACTGAAAAATGGTTCAATTGATGGTTACGCCTATGAACCATGTTATTGCCGGACCCGATTTACATCGCCCTGGGCCCCTGGCACTTTGGGGATTTTTGCAAGATCTTTCTGCCAAATATAGAGAAGACCAAACAAAAGTCTTACGATTTTAGGGCGGGGCCCCCATCTGGTACTGCACCATATTATGGTAAATCCCCGGCCTGGTTAATGCATTACGTTCATAAAACGGCTATGTGTGGGTCTGAGATAGCAACTTTTAGGACAAAAACTCTCCATTTCTTCCGGGTTATACGTTTAAATTGGCTGGCAAAAATTGAATTGAAGGGGGCCCGGGGCCCCTGGTCTTCCATATTGTTGTTAGTTACTGTTGCAAGCAAAAAAAAGACAAAAAGAAACAGAAACTGAAGAAACAGAAGGCTTTTTTGGCACATTTCTGTCATTGGTGAAATTTCAATTGGGGGGGGGTTCCCTCGTATCCTTCTCTGGCTACGCCTATTCTCCAATTGAGGAAAACAAAAAAGGTATTCGCAAATTTTCTGCGAGGGTTCTGGCGTTTTCCAACAAAATTTCAACGATTCAAAAAATAGTGCTGTCCTCGAGCCGAGGGCTGGGCAATTTTCCAGGACTTGAGGCTTCGAGGCCAAGGCCAAGCCCAAGGACTTAAGGCTTCGAGGCCAAGGCCAAGGACTTCAAAATGTGTTCTCGAGGACGTCCTCGAGGCCAAGGTCGTCCTCGAGGACTACACCTCTGGTAAATTTACCCTTACAATTACAAAAATCACAGTAAAAGGTTAATAGCACAACCGTCTGTTTTGTACTAAGGGCCCATCAGGTGCTAGAGTAATCTTATTCTATTTCTCAAGCACTAGTTTCTATTTCTTAGGTGTTATGGTGCGTTTAGACTGGACGCGAAGTAACGCGAAGCAACGTGAAGCGACGCGAGCGACGTGAAGCGACGCGAAGCAACTAAAATTTGACGTCATCGACAGCTTGCGAAAGGTTGCAAGCGGTCGCAACCTTCGCAAGCAGTTGCGCAACAGCGCTTGCTTGCAGGCTGTAATAAGTTAACCTGCTAAATCACTGATCGGGTTTTTACGATCGCAGTTTGCTAGAAAATAATGAAAATAGTATATTTGTGTGGTTTAGCACGTATTTATCAGTCCAAAGAGTAGGTTGTTGGCAAAGTTAGATTCGGGATAGCCCTAGGCTAGCCAAGTTAATTTCGATCTAGACAGCTGAGGCTGTAAATCGTAGAGTGATTTTTCATAGCTATGCTTGATCTCAGAGCTTCATTGTAATGAATTCACCAAAGCAGTAGGCCTAGCCCCACGACATCTAGCTTTTAAAACAAAACTTTTTATTCTGTGCAGCATAGCAGAAGCTATTGCATCAGTCAAGTGGTTCTTTTGGCTGAGCAGGTTTTGCTTTTTTGTCTTAAAGTAAACTAACATGGTGTTGCTGTTTTTTTCAGAATGCAAAATAACCCACCAACAGGCTAGTTTTGAATGTGTTGATAGTGTTTTTACCCATTGTTTGTTAGCTCGTTGTTTTAAAAGTAACTACAATTGAACAATTGCTTGAATACTGGAAAATTCGCAAAAGTTTTTTCGCTGTCCACTTGGCCAAGCCAACTTGGTGAATAAAACTGTATTTAAATTGGTTTTAAGCTACATACAAGAGCTAGATAGACACAAAAAATCAAAAATTTCAATGAACTTTTGGATTGGCCTAGTTAGTAATAACCATGGGCGTATTCTCTGGGTGTTCAAGGTGTTCAGTGAACACCCAGCACTCGCTGCGAAGCACCGATGTAGTTATTAACCAATATGCGTTTTGTTCTACGTTTATTAATATTTTTATTTGGCACATTGTCTCTGTTTTATTTTTCTTGCACTTTTCAAATAAATAAATTGATTCGCTGCGCAGTTTCGGTTGAGTGACTTTTTACTTATCGTAAACTGCCTGTCTGCCTTTTTCGTATCGCGAAGGTGTTCAATGTTGAATTTGAACACCCTTGTTGAAATAAAGAGACTAAAATGAAAAAGATAGGAATGCGCTGAGAATCGCACGTAAAAGATGCAACCAAGGTGTTCACACTAGCATGTTGAACACTCTTACAGCTCAAAACAATTTAAAAGCAAATCCAGCTGTCACGCAGCAAAGTTATCGTTAGTGCAAAATTTATTAATCCAAAATCTAAATAAAATTGTCTTAAAAATCAAAAGATTATGCCTTGATTGATCTCACAAAGTTAAATAAATCAATTAACTTACAGAAATATAATTTTGTTTGACAGGAAGAAGGCTTCATTTCGTCAATACACAGCACTGTATATTGATCAAAATTCGCAGTATTATTTTTTATTTTTGTTACATTGTAATAAATTCGTGCAAATAAAATGGAAATCTCTTGCTTGAGTTTTTGGGTTAAAACAAACATGCAATCAATGCAAATGTACAAATTACAAATCAACGAAACACAAACCTGAAAATTAACGATCCAAAACTTACATCAGGGGTGTGGAAGCGGCAATTTCTGAATCGCTTCCGCTTCCAGCTTGATCGCTTAGGTACGCTTCCAATACTTGATGACATAATTTTTGCTCTAAATTCTTTACCTTGAAAATTTTTGACAAAGCTTTTTCCAGATATGTCAAAATTAAGCGTTTCATTCTATCATCATCTTAAAAACATAATATGACACAAAATATGTAATAGGTTGACATTGCAAGGGTCTGAGCAATAACCAAATAGGAGTAGCCAGAAATTCGGGTTGGGAGCGGCCCAAGAGCGAAACGTACAAATACATTGTCATGGTGTTTAGGTAATACTATAATTTTTCCAACCGTTTATTGGAGAATTAAAAAAAAAAGGGGGCAATTTTTCATTGGGGTCTAGGGATGAATTTTCAAGCGCTCGGGAGTCGGGATAGTTATGTTTTTATCGAATCGGCTTGTAAAGTATAAATTTTTACTTGAGCAAAGTGAGACACCTAGGGCGAAGCACCAACAGCCTCAGAATTTTTTAAATAAATTCGTTATGTCGTTGCTTTTAATTGAAAATTGACTTTTGCTCCAACTGCAACAAAAGCAGTCTTTTTATGATGCTGTTACTAAAAAGTTCATCGCTCAAACACGAAGAATTGAACTGTGCTACAGATGAATTGTTTGTTCTTTTTTGCAACTTACAGCATAACAGTGCAAGTTGCGTTTTAATAATTGCTACAATTTTGAAGATGAGCACGCATTAAGAATCCTTTTGAAGGCATAGCACTAACCTAAACTTCGCAGTAGCGCAATACGAATTAAATACGAGAAATGCAATGTTATTTGAGCACAACTCGCATGTCGCATCCGTGTGTTGAGTTTTGCATTTTTTGGATTTTTTTGTTCAAAACACTACAAACATAAATTTAAAAAGAACGTAGGGCAAATTCTTTAACACAAGTTTTTAGTTTTTACATGCACTTGTAGAATTTGCAACGGCAGAGAATAGAATCCGAACCATTGCACATGGGGATGATCAAAGTTGTGATTGTTTTCTGATGTATTGTTTAGACTTTAAAATGTTTATTTTTAGAACTAAAATTACTTTTTTGCTTTTGACCTCAAAGTACTGTGTTTTTATTGACCTTTCAGTGTTGTTCGTTTTATTGACTCGCGTTCCAAAAAGCGACTGTCAAAACGGCTACTTCTAAACTACTGCGACTTTGTTAGATTAGCTAATTCTGAAACTCCAATCTTAATTTTATACTTACCCTAACTAGGCTAACTCTGACATTAACCTAAGAAGCCTCGCTTTTAGCAGTCGCTATTCGGATCGTTTCGTCTACGGCTTTAACCGTTTTATAACATGCTTGTTGTTTACTACATTCAGATAATAAAATCGTAAGATAATTTACGCCATTATTACTCGTTTGCTGTTTTTCATAAAATTGCAGCTTTCACGCCATTATCGTTAATTTTCTAAACATTTTATACTCTTTACAATACAAAATACAGCAACTTTGACCATAACAGTTTTTATTTATTGGTTAATAGGGCTATAATTACTTTCGAAATGTCTCAGTTTATTCGAATTATTATTTATCGCAATATTGGGGTATAACTTTTAAGTTTATGCTTCAGTTTTGAGTTGGCGCTGGTTTACAAGTTACTTTTTGTTTGTTTGATGCAAATTTCGGTTTCGCAAAATTTGGTCAGGCGTGGTCCCTGGTCTTGGCCGTGTAGTAGTTTGAGCTGGAAATATTTTTCTCAGGAGCAATTTGCTGCGATCTAGAGTCAAATTGAATTTTGGCGAAAATGCCGTGGAATGCGGTATTTAATAGTTCAGACACTTTGAACTTACACACATACTTAAAAACGACAAAAGCCCAAAAACATTTGGGCATAGACTTCATTTGAGTGAAGTTAAAATGGTTATGATTCGAGTTTAGTTTTCATTGAAAATTTAGATTTCATTTAAATCATTTTTGGTGCAACTAAAGCTTTCGATTGTTTTTATAAATCCGAATTCTATTTCACCAATCCTATTTTACGGTGGTAGTTTTTGCGTACTAAAAATATAGCTGACTTAACTGAGTGCATTTGAGTTATTATTTACTTATTGTTACGAAGGGCTGAAAATAGTTGATGCTGATGAATCAACAATATTGAACACCCTGTAAAATCTTCACCCTACGCCACTGGTAATCACTTCTTCGAATAGCGACAAAAATGGAATTTTTTCTTCTGAATATCCTCTTAAAAGTCTTCCTGTTTCTGAAGGTTTGTGACAGTGATCAAGTTGAACTGGAAGCAATGGTTTTGGACTCCCTCAAGTTTTATAATCATGAATATTGTAGTGTGGTAGTGATTTTTCACTCCAGTCCTATGTGAGGAAAATAGAAGTGTCAAGTGTGTTAAATAGCCTATTCATTGGCTGTCTCTGCAGGCGCGTAGCCAGAAATTCGCAATGGGGGGAGCTGTTTGGGGGGTCTGGGGGCGGAGCCCCCAGCGCTCGAAAATTTTGCATTTTTTTGCAAAAATAACTTCACTTTAGGGCTATTTTGATTAAAAAATAATGCTTTTAAAACGTGACTTAGAAATTGGCAGTGCAAACAAGATTAAACTGGTGGCATAAATGGGCTATTTGGGAGATGGCTAATGGTACAATATTAGTTCTCTTGTTTACATGCTGGTAAATTATAAAATTGAATAGTTCAATAAAACTCACACGGAGAAATCTATTTCGTACACAGTTTATAGAGAAAAAAATTGGGGGGGGGATAATGAAAAGATATTTGAGAGAAATAATTGGTAATCAACTAATACTGAATAGCCCCCCTCCCCCTTGGCCTATTCCTTAGTTTATAGTATATTTGTTGATGACACCTATGTTTAGCAGTTTAGCATTTTTACACTTGCTATCAAATTTGATTGCTTATTTCTTACCATTTTTCAAAGTTTTCATTTATTTGTCGGTTTTATTTTTGACAAATTAGCCCCCACCCCCTGAACATATGTTTCAAAAGATGTTTTAAATCACTATTTAGCCCACTCCAGTGCATAAAACAGTCTCAAAAGTGCTAAAAACGTAGAGTTTTTCCCATTCTGCTGTTAGGTCGACATGCCAATGGGGGGGGGCTATCGCCCCCGCCCCCAGCTGGCTACGCTACTGTGTCTCTGTGTGTAATATCAGAATTTAGTTGTTTGTGAATTTCAAAATACCGGTTATTTTTACTGTCTCTTAAAATTTTAACTGCTTTACACGGTGAAGAAAGTGACAAAGTAAACAATTTTAAGTCTGAAGTTCAATCATTACAATTACAGTCAGTGTAATCAGATGAACTAGAAAGCCAATATATATCTAACCAGTAGAAAGTGAGTTCTATTTTTTGCTGAGGTTACTATTATTGGTAGAGAAGTAGCTGCCAAGCAAGTTCATTAATATTGTTCCATTCTCATTAGTCACCACTAAACAAAAAACTTGATACAGCATTTATAATAACAATAAATTGGACTGGGGAAGAAAGCGTCAGTTACATGAAAATGTGAGAACTAACAACACTTTTATTCAGATGCTTGGCTAACAATTTTCACATAAAAAAATCTAAATGTTTTTTTTATCAGAGGCATAACCAAAAACTTGTTATGAAGAGGGTCTTGACCTTACAGCTATAAATTTGTCTGTATCTTACAAACCGTGGTTTGGAGCGAAGCCGTTTGAGGTAAAGACGACCGTCGCAAAGTATTGGTACCGCAAGAAAATGCAAACTAATAAAATGCTCTCGAAAGCATTTAATTTCGCACTAAACATCGGTAAGCGCTCCGCTAGCAAATAAAATACCAAACGTAGTTTTAGAAGCTGACTTTTCCTCAAAGCAACTGCTGGTATTACTGTGCTAAATTCTTGTCCTTCGATGATAATGTCAAATCATGCAAAAACCGCAATGTTTTTTTGCTTTCTACCAGGGTGTCGAACCGAACCTGAACCCGAACCGTAAACCCGAATGAACAGTTTCATTTTGGTGAACCCGAACCGAACCTGAACCAGCAAAACTTTACTTCAGTGAACCTGAACCAAACCTGAACCCTCAAAATTGTGCTCAAGTGAACCTAAACTGAACCTGAACCCCTTACAAAAGTAAGAATACATTTTTCCATATCCGGATGCCGCTGGCGCTGGTACACGCACAATACGAGCAGTGGTGATCATCAACAGGATCAGCAATTTCTCCTTTTTTTTTCTGAACGAAACGAGTAACGACAGTTAAATTTTAAGTCAATGAACCCGAACCGAACCTGAACCAGTAATATTTTACTTGAGTGAACCTGAACCAAACCTGAACCCCAAAAATGGTGCTCAAGTGAACCCGAACCAAACCTGAACCGCTAAAATATTTTGAGCAGGAGCTAAACCTGAACCCGAACCATACTGTGCCCGAACCGTTATTTGAAACGGTTCGACACCCTGCTTTCTACAGCAAATCAACACAGCAATCCATTGCACAATAAGCAAAAAATCCACTACATAACTAATGACAAATCCAGATTCACTCATAGCTTTAACATTGGGAGTCTTCATAAACAGCACTAAATAACAAATACAAACAACTGTTTAAGCTTACTAAAGGTATCATAACAAGCTTGCCTGAAAAATCACTCCAAAAAAACAACATAGTTTACGCTTTAAATGTACTTGTAGGCTAGCCTATTGGCAGTGGTGGGCAGTAACTAGTTACAATTGTAACTAGTTACTTTTTTAGTAACTGTATCTGTAACTTCGTTACTTTTTTTCAGATGTAACGATATTTGTAACTAGTTACCAGTTTAGAGCCCTAAAAAAGTTACAGTTTCTTTTTGTACTACATGCTTTGAAGCAAATTACAGATTTTTTATGAATTCCATTCAAAATAATTGTATTACACTGGCAACACAGGACGCACAGTCGCATGTCTGATCAACCATAACCTTTTATCCTTATTTTCTTCACTGTGTTCACTGGGCTATACATGTGGTTGCTGGTTAAAGTGAAGGCAGTGATAGTTTTCCAACTTCGCTCTCTGGTGATTGAAACCGTTTGGGGATTCAGTGCTGAGTAGGCCTACTGCACAGCTGTACGTGTACTAGCAATCAGTGTTAGTTTGCAATTTCAGTGAAATGCATTTCTAATCAGTGCAACCTAGTTCAAGAGGCTGGAGCAAGAAGAATCGCAGGGGTTAGGGATTATCTCATCTGTTAAGATAAAATTGTGTTTGGGGTTCTGGATCAAGTTTCTGGGTCAACTTTAAGATTAACGTTTAAGTTTCCAGGTTTCGTATTTGGAGTTTGCAGTTAAAGTTTTTAGTCCACATTTTTAATCACTAAAAGTAACTGTAACTTGCAACTGTAACTAGTTACTTTTTCATATTTGTTACTGTAACTGTAACTTAGTTACTTTTTTGCCAAGTAACTGTAATTTGTAACTAGTTACTTTTAGAAAGTAACTTGCCCACCACTGCCTATTGGTCTACACTCTACAAGATAGATCTACCAGTACCATAATGAGACATGGATGGTGAAAGCGTTTAAGGATTTGTTAACTGAGTAGGCTAAACACCTAAAGAGAACTTTTGACATCTACTTCCAGCTTTTTGCGTTTCTGCATTAAAATCCACAACTGTCATCGTCAAAACAGATTATGGGAAGTTTTCAGTGGAAGGATCTAAACAAAGCATTGATAGCTAGTAAATAGGCTAAGTACTACTACGTTTTTGAAGAAATGACTTGTCTTTTCATTTCCCAATTCGATCTACTGTACTTCGTTTTTCCCTTATACTTTACAAACTTTTTTCTCAAGATTGTTTTGTTTACCGGTAAAACTCAATCTTCGTTTAACCGGTAATTCCAGCGGGCTATGACGAAACAGAACATGTGATTACTACAATAGCGCTCCAATAATAAAGTACACAACGCTTTCTGCTCATTGAATACAGTTTAAACGTAAGTTATTAAAATTAGCCTATGAAGCGACCTGTCGCGAAGATTAGCAACCACTTGCAAAGGTTGGCAACCTTCGTGAGTGACGTAAGCGACCACTCGCGAAGGTCGCCAACCTTCGCTTCGCGTCCAGTCTAAACGCACCTTTAGTGTAATCTTATTCAAATTCTATTTGAAAAAGATTACTGTAGCAGCTGATGAGTCTATGGACGAAACAGACTGTTGTGCTTTCAGGCGCGTAAGCAGAAATCTGCAAAGGGAGAGGGCTGTTGCAGGGATTTGGGGCCAAGAAAAGGTTTTCACCCACATTTAAAACGACTTTTCCGTCCAAATTCAGTCGAAGACCAAAAAACAAAAACGATTTTTTGTTCAAAATCAACTGAAAATCAAAGAGAGACAATCTTTCTGTCCAAATACGGTTGTAGACCAAACCAAAAAGTTCTTCACCTAGAATTGGAGCAATTTTTCTGTCCAAATTCAGCTGAAGATCAAAAATAAACGATTTTTGTGTTCAAATTTAGTTATAGACCAAAAAAAACAGGGGGTCTTTACTTCAGATTGAAGCAGCTTTTCTGTACAAATTGAGTTGAAGACCAAACTCCATCTACATTTGGAAATGCCTATGGAGAAGCTAAGCCCCCCCCCCTCCCGCTTTCCCCCTGACTATGACTACGCTACTGTGCTTTTAACCTTTTACAGTGACTTTTGTATTTGCATTTTGCTTTGATTTTACTTCTGTTGCCTATATCCTGTATCATCGAGCACTGTTTCAAAAGATTGGCTATTAACAATTTTCTAAATTTGCCCGTAAGGAAAGCAAATCAAAAGTGCGCCGATAAATATTCTTATTTTTGTTTTCAAATGTCACCTGAATTAGGAAATGATAATGAAAAACGAACTGTTCAACTTAAACAACGAAAAGAGAAATTTTTCAAAAAAAAATATAGTTAAAGACAATATCAGTTCAGTTGATTGATTGATTGGTGCATCTTTCTCCTCCTATCACGAGAAAGTGACGGTGCGCTATGCTTTGGACGAATCCGCACCCGCTTAGGAGTTGACCATTTTCCAAGCTTTCCTGTTGACGTTTTGACTTCTTCCCACGTAAATTTGCTGCTTGTTCGAAGCCACCAAGCAGAGATAATTATCGTAAAGCGTCTTATCCAAGGACGCAACAACGTGACCAGGGTGCGGATTGAACTCGTGATCCTGCGATCAGAGTCGTCGTAAAAACGACGCTTTTACCCATTCGTTAGTCAAACAGTTCGTGTTTTACGAAAATAGCTTTTAAATTGCTAATTCGAACTGCTCTTATGTTTCTGTAAAGCGAAAGTTTGCCCTTTGGTATACTACACTTCGTATATTGTGTCTTTTCGAGTAAGAATCCATTTCCACTCTGGAAGTTAGTAGTGGCTAAACGATAAAACTGACGCTTATCACCGGAATCAAGCATAACGCTCTTTTGCTTTTTTCTCGTATATTTGATTTAGATATGGCATTTTGCCATGGATAATGTGTGGATGAAGCGGTGTAGTGGATAGCACACGCGCCTTGCAACTTTTGTGATTGAGTTCGATTCGAGGCAAGTGCGATAGGGTCATTTTGCTGTCACTGGATATTCGCATTGGATGGGAACAGAGGTGGCAATACATGTTGCATTTTTTTTTCCTTTAAAACCTTGCATTAAGAGTTAGGGTTCGGGCAACAATGCCAGCTTGAGAGATAGCAATTATGCGACAGCAGATTTTTCGCATACAAAAGTGACGTAAAAGGGAGGGTGCAGCCTAGCCAAGTATGACCATGACATCAAAAAATAGCATTTATTTTTCGGATCACAAAGCAAAACGAATTTTTTTCGAAGATTGTCTAGTTTCTGCAAAAACAAAAAATCCGCTTCAACTCCGCACATCTGGGAAAGGATTGGCTGATAATTTGATGACGCACTGGTTGGTTAGCAAAAAACCGCGAAAGCTTGTTTACAATGGTAAACAGTAGGAATAAGCAAGATAGGAGTAAGAAATCACGAAAAATTGCCAAAAAGAGATAGTTTTAAGAGCGGCCATTGTTTTAAAACGATTGCTTAACACATTCTTTAGCTTATATGTGTCCACTGTTTCTTCTATACGATAGTTAGCCCGCGGTTATACATTGTCATACTGGTAACAAATGGTAACACCCTACCGTACCTTTGTTTATATAGACCAGCGGTTCTTAAGCGGGGATAAATTTACCCCCTGGGGATAAATTTTGCCTATCCAGGGGGTAAATTTGCTGAATTGTAAACTAAAGCAAACTTCGATTGTCAGTATTGAAAAAGTGATAGTGTTGCACTGGATTGCCGTTGCGCCATATATTTCAAAAAGAGATCACCTGTTTTGGGCCGGAAAAACCCTTGGAATTTCGGTGAAGACCTTTTTTTTTTTTGATCACCTGTTTTTGTACGGAAACACCCTTGAAAATTCGGTGAGGACCTTTTTTTTTATTTTTTGGAGATCATCTGTTTTTGGACGGAAAAACCCTTGAAAATTCGGTGAAGGCCTTTTTTTTGGAGATCACCTGTTTTTGGATGGAAAAACCCTTGAAAATTTGGTGAAGACCTTTTTTTTTTTGGAGATCATCTGTTTTTGGACGGAAAAACCCTTGAAAATTCAGGGAAGACCTTTTTTTGGTCCGGAAAAACCCACGCAAGAAAATTTGGTCCCACATTAGAAAATTAAGGTAAATTATAGTGTTTTCATTTGGCAAGGTCAAAATTTGATAGAGAACTCTGATGTGAGCTATGGTAATATCAACGTAACAATAGCCTGTGGCTTCAATTTCTTTTAAGATTTGGCTTTAACAGTTCAATAAGTGAATAACCTAATTTGTCTTGGTTACCCGTACGGTACTCTACAGTGTAACAGTGCATCCAGTGATGTGCGCGTCAACAAAGTATATTGACGGCGTCAGCGTCAGCGCTAATATTTGCGCCGTTAACGTCAGCGCTAACGAAAAAATTATTAGCGCCGTCAGCGTCAATTTTAGCGTCAATTGTCGAAAAAGATTTTAATACCGGTACGAACATTTTCATAAAAATTATTATAACAAAGAAATTGGCTGCAATCGCATTATTTTAACGTAGGATTTAGGAACGAGTTCTCGTGCGTAGAGCTAAAACCAACCACATAGTGCCGTGGCCTATCAAATTTAATCAAGAGCAGCAAAATTCGTTAGCACTTTGTTACAAGCAAAATATAGCAACTCTAGTAATATCAAACAGTTTAACTTTTATTGGCACGCAGAAACAGCAGCATTTCTAAATATTTTTCTGTCATTCGGCAACGTTTTGGACGCAAAATATCCTTTCCCAAGGAAAACAAACGTTCTACTGCAGCGCTGGATGGAATTGGGGTGTTATAGCGAATAAATAAATCTTTCAGGAAAGCATTACAAAAATCTTTCTCTTCCAAATTTTTGTTTGGTGGTTTTCCAAAAACTTCTTAACATAATCTTCTTGAGCTTGCCTTTTGCTAGGCTTGTCGTATAAATTTTGGAATAGCTGGTCTTCTACGCTTTCCATACCACTTTCTTCGCTTTCTTCACTGCTACAGCACTCTTTATCTTGCGAAACAAGTTGTATGCTTCTTTCGGCTATAGTACGAATGCGAGAAGCGTCGATATCTGGCAACCAATCCAGCCATCTTCCTAGCTTATATCACGGATTGGTAGCACTGGCAAGAACGTGTTCTGAGTTACTGAACAGATGACCAAATCAAAAAATATTAATTGAGGTAGAAACTTTGCGTTTCGTTAGATTTTGCGTTATATTGTAAATTTTTTGTTTGCGTATAGAGCTTGAATTTAATATCAGTCTAAGATAGTGTACGCGGTATACGTTAAAAATTGGTATTTCTTTCTACCTTTTTACAGCCTAACAAAAACTAGCAAACATAATGAACCTGGTTTGAACACTATCAATCAAGGTTTCCAATAGTGTGTGGCAGTAATCCATACTCATCAAACGTTCGGATTTCAGCGCATTTAAACACTGGCAACTGTTGGTAGCAATATTCCCATATAACCTTTTTCCTCGCCTTGCAAGACATCCAAACTTGCAGCAATCGGCGTCATGATTTTCTTGTATTCATTCAAGAATTTCAAATCTCCTGCATCCAACCGAAACATCCTACACTCTTCGAGAAAAACACACAAAATAATAGTCATTTGTTTCAGCTATATAAAAACTACCAAGCAATGATTATGATGCCTTAAACATGCAAATTACCGTAAGCATCGTTATTTGCATTAGCTGTGTAATTTCAAGCGAAAATCATCATAGATGTGCATTTTTAAAGTAGCCTATATAGAGACCTTACGTGAAATAAAAACTCGAATATCCAGCTTTTGGCATGCACTTTGAAGACCGTCTTTATTGGCGGAACAGATAGAAAGTAAGCTTGTCACGGCATCGAACACAGAATTCTATCGAGTTGCGTTGGGGGCAACCAAAAGTCGATTCAATTCAATACAGTCCTTCTTGGAGTTAATATACACGCTTTTGCGTTTAAGGTAATATAAGTCCAAGCGACTACCGAGACGTATAATATGGCGCGGTAACATGCTACGCTATGGTGTCTAGCTGGACTTCGTACACAAAGAGCAACATGATATCGTTCGATAGTTTCTTGGAATTGATAAAATCATCTCCCAATAAAAACATTCATGTTTGAACCATTGTTTTACGTCAGACACTATACGCTTGATTTGGTTTCTTATGCAAAAGTGATAACATTGAACAATAGACAATATCCTGGCTTTTATTTTTATTTAAATTGATCAAACAAGCGAGATCGCGCATTAGCAATAAAGTTACTTATCACAAAAACACAATCGGCTCAGCAAAATTTCAACAATTAGCGCTTGACGCTCAAAATTTAGAAAAGTTGACGGCGCACCAGCCTTCCGTCAAACTTTCAAAAATTGACGGCGCTACGAGTAGCGTCAACAAAAAGTTTTCGGCGCTAATTGACGGCGTCAAATTGACGGCGCTAACGCACATCACTGAGTGCATCATAAACAAAGGTACCGATAGGGTATTACCAGGAATGTAAAACCGCGGGCTAACTATCGTATAGAAGAAACAGTGGACATATATAAGCTAAAGAATGTGTTAAGCAATCGTTTTAAAACAATGGCCGCTCTTAAAACTATCTCTTTTTGGCAATTTTTCGTGATTTCTTACTCCTATCTTGCTTATTCCTACTGTTTACCATTGTAAACAAGCTTTCGCGGTTTTTTGCTAACCAACCAGTGCGTCATCAAATTATCAGCCAATCCTTTCCCAGATGTGCGGAGTTGAAGCGGATTTTTTGTTTTTGCAGAAACTAGACAATCTTCGAAAAAAATTCGTTTTGCTTTGTGATCCGAAAAATAAATGCTATTTTTTGATGTCATGGTCATACTTGGCTAGGCTGCACCCTCCCTTTAAAACCGACGTACTGTTACGCTTGATTGCCGTTGTTTAATCGGTTAGCCGCTCGTCTGGAAGTTCCTAAACAGAAATTGGTCAGTGATTGCCGGAACTCAGTGTAGGCCTGCGCTTCGGAAGTTCGATTCTTCTTCAGTTGCTATGGATAGGCTAGGTCTCGGTGCTATGAACCTACTGTTGCTTGTTCCTGTCCTAGTTCTAAAACGAGTCCGTTTTTTCAGCCTAGTTTTACATCGTGTCATAAATTGATAAAAGATACAGTACCGCAAATTGTTTTAGTTTTATTTGGGCTTTTGGTAATAGCAAATATTGAAATTAAGGGATTGATTATTGCATCTTAATCCTGCTATCAGCAGATAGCGTGGCCGAGAGGGTAAAGGCGTCATTTTTAGTCAATAGCTTTTTGAGTGTGGTTCTATAAGTCTATCATTAAGCACAGAGCATCCGTCTAAGTCTGAAGTCAAAGACAGGTTGATCTAACTCTACAAATTTAGCCTACTGTAAAAGGTAAATTGTCACAGTTTGTTAGTACTGCCAGGGTAACCTGGTTATTGAAGAAATATGTACCAGTACAGATCAACGCTTTTGTTTTACAAAAAATTTAATTTTTGTTGCTTGTCAGATCTGAGTTAGTCTGTTTAATTTACACTTATATACTGTATTCCACGTTTTAATTGAGTTATTCATCATGAAAATCTGAAATGCCTATGTTAATTGAATTGCTAGGCTTTTGGTTTTATACCATCCTGCCAAGTGCCAACAAGTATATAATCAAAAACCTGTATATACAGTGTAGGCTAGCTCAAAGCTCTCGGTTGCCTATGTTAATTGAATTGGTGGGCTTTTGGTTTTATACCATCCTGCCAAGTGCCAACAAGTATATAATCAAAAACCTGTACAGTGTAGGCTAGCTCAAAGCTCTCGGTAACCTAGTCAGTAGTGCAGTACTTAACCTAGTCAGCACTGCAGTACTTTCTGAGACATATAGTACCGGTGTACCAAGCAAAATTACCAATTCTGATAATTGATATTGAAGCGGGGATGTTTGGTCAAGAATAGCCTTATGTTGACCATCCCAGGCTATCATCTCTCAAAGTTTTATCAGTTCGTTCAGCACACTGTCTCACTCTCTCAAGCTCAACTTGTCTTTCTTCATAAAGCAATTCTTAGAAGTTTAATTTTATTTCTTCGGAAAGTTGCAGATGAAGCAGAATGCAAAATCAAAACAGAAAAAAATCTAGCAAACAAAACTCTAAAATGAAAAAGACACAAAAAGGGAAAAAGGACTGACCAGTGACAGTGTGCAGAAACTACTGTATGTAGTAGGTTAGCTTATGTTGTCTAAAATGCAACATGACTATAATGAGAAATGTCTTTAAAGTGTTGTGTAATGCCCTGCAATATAAATTTGATTTTTTTTTGATCAAAATAAATGCAGCGTATTTTGAGTATATATTCAAGGCACTTGTTTGTATGGCACCTTATTTTATGACATCAATAATTACCTGTATACCAGCACAATATTTCTTCCTTTTGCTGCAAAAACTTGATTGGAACTTTGGAAGTTTATATTCTGGTTTCTAATTATTATGGTATACCAGTATATTGTTTTTATTGCCAAATATGCTTTAGAAGAATCAGTATTGGATAGAGAATTTCATATGTTTTTGTCCAATTTGATGCTAATAATTGATATCAAAAAAATAGCGATTCTATTGATTCCGATTAAGCAATACAGTACATCACTATGCATGATATTATAAAAATCACTGATTTTTGCTGAGGTGCAAGCACAGTTGCCACAACATAGCATATAGTAAGCCTACCGTTTAAGAGAATACTGCTCAAAAATGAAATCTTGTTGGCCTAGCATATGCATTAAGCTGATAATGCATGTATGGCTAGGGTAAATTACCATTTTGCAGCAAGAAAAATAGTATAATTAATTGTCTTAGTATGTGGTTGGTTCAAACTACTCCAGATAGAAAACTAAATTTTTTTCCAAAAGATGGAGAAGCTAAAGAACTTTAAAAAACATTAATGAAATTTCAAAATTCTTGATGTTGTTTTCTTGTAGCTTTGGGTAGTAAGGTACCGTTACAGTACTTGTGATATCTGGAAGAGCAGTTTATGCTGCTAGTGTGGGAAAGTTTTTCTCGAAAAAAGAACGTAGCATTTGGTGCCAAAAAAAAGTTGCAAAGCAGATCCAAGTATCAAACAAATCTGCATGCGATTAAGAAGTGTTAATTGTAATTAATGATGTGCAAACGATTAAAACTGAGTGTTAATTGTGATGATGCACTAAAATTTAAAGCAACAACATACTCTTTCTTTACTTGCATTTCATTTTGTTGCAACAAAAGCTGTGATTTGTATCTCTTTAATAATGGTGTTTGATGTTGTTTAATACATTGTATTTTGTTAAGCTGGAAAATCTTTGGCAGTGTGGCCAAGAGAATAAAGGTGTCATTTTTACAACGATTTTGATCACATGATCTGGGTTCAACCCGCTTCCTGGTCTTGTGTTGGGTCCTTGGATAAGATGCTTTACAATGATTATCTCTGCTTGGTGGCTTCAAACAAGCAACAAATTCAGTGGACAAGAATTTGAAGAAATCCACTGAAACATTGGATCACTGGAAACTCCTTAGGTGGTGTGGATTCCTCCGAGCATGAAGTATTCATTGCAGTGAAAAGTGTGCTGCACATCCAATATTTAGTGTCTGATGCTGTCCGGTGACAGGAAGCAACAACTTGCTCAAGGTAATTTCAGCTTGCTTCGTGTAAGCATAATTTCAAACCCTGGATAGCAAGGGACATGTTGCTTGTCTTTACCTTGATTACATAGGAATGTCACAATAGAACAGTAGGAGCAGGTTCAGAGGTACCGGTACATTGATTTTCTAAAAGCTTTGCAAAATTTGTTACTAGTGCAAGCATTGTACTTATGAAAAATATGCTATTTTAAATGTTAAAGCAATTCTTATTTCCTTTAAATTTGCAGTTTGTTTCAAGCAGCCAAGTAGAATTATATGATTTCTTCTGAAGTAATTAATTACGCTGCTTTACTGCCTGGTAGTAAATTAAAGTTCATAGTAAGTCTGATTTTTTATAATTTAATGTAATTTTGCAGCTGTGCTGTAGTGTACCTCATGTGGTAATAGTAAAGTCAGCTACATAGACAGAATAGCATATAGGTTTCAGTTTCATGGCAACCCTAATTCCATGATCTGATTTTAAACTGCAGTTCTTGTCTCACATGACAAAACGTGTTAGTGAGCTTGTAAAGGCCTTTTTCGCTCAATGAAAGGCACTAACAAACAAAAAAACTTTGTGCACAAACTGCCATTTTTGAACCGTCTCGCCCAACATGCGCTGAAACTGCTTGCTGGAATTTCTTTTTGAGACGTTTGTAACCTGCATTAGTACAGAATAAATATCTCATTGTGACGTCAGATACATTTCTACTTCAAATTAATGCATTCAAGCATGCTGTATGTACTGCAGTTGTTACGGAAAAATATACTATGGGCCATGTGTTATTATTCTGAGCTTGCAAGTTCCTCAACTGAAAATAATTAGTTAATGAATGACAGAATTTAATTATATATATTTTTGGATCAATGTAAAACAGGTCGGTGCTTTCAGAAATTGCTCGATGATATCTCAGAGCAATTAACAAAATTAATCAAATACTGACCATAAAATGTAAAAACTAATCTAAAACCCCCTACAGCTTATTTCGTCTTTCAGCTTGTCAGGTGGGTATCTTATTCAAATAGAATTGTATTTGAATAAGATACCCTACAGACGAGTCAAAAAACGAAACAGGCTGTAGGGGGTTTTAGATTAGTTTTTACATTTTATGGTCTGTATTTGATTAATTTTATTTTTGGATCAATGTTAAAAAAGAACAACTTTTTCCATACAATAATTTTGTTAAAATGACGTGAAGCGCCCTTGAGGTTGTTGGTGGGTAAACTTATATGTTAACAGTATCTTTTGGTTTCAAAGTTTTTCAAAAATGAATAAGTTGAAGTGCACTCTTCTTTTTTAGAACCGATAAATCTTGAGTTGAGACTGGCTATTTTTAATTTTTTGCCAATTTTCAGCCTCATTTGTTCTTGATTTTTAAAAAATTTTTTGCTGTTGTTGTTATGTATATTTATCCTCCTGTCATCGTACAGCATCAGACACTAACTGTTGTATGATCCGCACTCTTTTTGTTGCAATGACTATTTTGTGCTTGAAGGAATCCTCACCTGCTTAGGAGTTTCGATTGATATCCAATGTTCCGGTGGATTTCTTCAAGTTCTTGCCCACTGAATTTTCTGCTTGCTTGAAGCCACCAAACAGAGAATATCATCACAAACCATCTTATCCAAGAATGCAACGATATGACCAGGGTGGGGGTGAACCCAGATCATGCCATCAGGGTTGGCGGAAAAATGATGCCTTCACCCATTCAACCACGCTGCCGACTGAATTTTGAGAGCATCGATGTCAATTTTAGTGGCCATGTTTGTAGCGCTATTTAATTCCTTTTGCTCTGTTTGCTTAAGTGAAGGCTTTTTTCCTGCTTTTGCAGCATTGTAAAACTGCAAAAGAGAAAGAGCATACTTTTTTCAAGTTGAACAACTGCCAAAAAACTTTCTCAATTGCTTGCGCAGAGCAACAGCGCTTGATAATCTTGGAATAGTTACAATTTCGTTTGCAAACACTAGAAAATCACTAATGTTTTATCATTTTGAATCAGCGTAAAATTTAGTTTCTTTCATTGGTTTCAATTTTTTTCTTTTGGTTTATTTTGCTGCCAAAGCTAGCTTTGTTTTTAATTTGTACTGAACTTTTGACAAAAATGAGGCTCGTGTTCTTTGAAAATTCTTCTTATAAAAAGAGTGTATTGCTATTTTTGTCAACTGGTGCTACTCAATATTTCCTAATCAGTCGAAACAGCAAATGGTTCTCAATGCAGTTTGCTTTCTTAGCTGCTTAGTAGCAAACGTGGCGACGATTTTAATTAATTTTCAGCAAAAATTCGCTTTATTTAGAAGTTTTCAACATTTTGTGATTAAATTTCTGAACCAAAAAAGATTTCTCACATGCTTAAAGCATGCTTCAAAATCTTTGTTAAGTTGGCAAGAAAAATGTGACATTTTTTTACTCGAGTTATATCTCGCAATCGATCCAAGCAACTTAGCGAGCGAAAATGACATTACCCAGCTGTCAGAGCTTCAGATACACATATAAAAATACCTTCTTGCTTTTAACGAGTATTTCGTTTGGTAGTGCCTGTTAAAAAATTCTCGTTATTAATGCGAGTGACGAAATTTCTGTCATGTGGCCCTGGTCACATTATTATGTCCTTGAACAAGGCACTTAATGACAGAGGTTGGGTACGAATAACATTTTAGCAAAAGCAAAGTGCAACAGTTTTTTAAATCACTAAAAGTTCAGCACAAGATAAGCAATTTAAACATTTTTAAACCACTAAAAGTTCAGTGCAAAATAAGCAATTTAAATGTTTTAATTACTAAAAGACATCCCATACCCTCCATCATGGAAATCCGAGCTCTATTCCCCTTGTAAGCAAAATCTTGCATGTGCACCTGATTATATTGCATCAAGGTTAATACTGTAGAAATAGTCTAATTCATCAGTTTGCTTAATTCATCACATTTTCGTCAGTCGCTGCAAATTTCTTATCTTTTACATGTATTCCAGTTTGTCTAATTTGTCACTTTGCTCAATTCGTCACCTCTTTATACCCCAAAGAAACTTTTTGTTAGGCTTTGCAGATTTGATTCAATGTTCAAGCGATATTCACAGCTTTCTTTGTTACTGCAGGATGGATGGATTCACGCAGTTGCAGTGGTTATTTCAACACGTGTGAGATCTCAAACAAATATTTCTTATCGAATTAGTAGTCTACTGGAGAAATCTCGCTGCAGCAACAAAAAAGGATGAGATGCGAAGTGCATTTTAACTACAGAATATTAACTCCAGCTGATAGTCTAGAAATAATTATAAAGTGTAAAAAAAAGAGCAACTACAGTTTGAACAGTTAAGATTAAGAGTTAATGATATAATTACCCTTTCTGCATTTCATTTCAGGATTATTGTCAGAGCAAAGTTACAGAAAAAATCAATGTAAGCTCCAAGTAAACAAGCCCTTGTAGAGTTTTTACCGATTCGCATGATTCATCAGTTTGCAGAATTCGTCAGTTCGCCTAATTCGTCAGTTCACCAATTCGTTTTCTTATACCTTTGAGGTGACAAATCAGGAAACTGTACAATCTTCTTCTTTGCGTCTCTTAACCTGACATGATTTGTAATTTCAAGGTTTTTCCTTAAATTTCTTTAATTTGATTCAAAGATTTTCGTTTGATGGTGGGTGTCGTAAAATATTACGTTATTTGAAGGGTGCTGAAAGTCGAAAAAGGTTGAGAACTACTGTTCTAATCTCTGACATTCTCCTTATTTTTAGCAGTAATTTGCCCATAAAGTGCACCATGATTAATATCAAAAGCGCCAGCTGTCAAAGGCTCACTTGCCTGCTTTTATATTTCATTTATATTTTTATCAGGCAATCTTTTTCTGATGTGATTTACAGTTGCTTCTCTACTAATATAAAAACTTATATTACCAGTATTTTGTGATTACGTCTTTTCACCAAGCCGTCTTGGCCAAGAGAATGTGAAGGTCTAGCGATCTTCGAGTCAAGCAGCCCACCTGTCTAACACAAATGGTGGATTCACACTGACCCTTTTAAAGCTGAACGTCAAGCAGGGAAGCTGTGAATATATATTTTTATAGTCTTTGGTTTGACCCAACTGGGAATCAGAGTGGAGTTTACTGTTTTAATAGCAGACACTTTATCCACTCGACCACTGCTCAGTTATAAGATATGCAAATGTACAGTTTTGTTTCATGAAATCTCAAGAGCTTATTTTTTAAATTTTTCTGTAAAAATAGCTCTGTTTATTTTAAAGTTTAGTTTTTGTGTGATGAAAACTATTCAAATCAGGCTCATTTAGCTGCATTAACTGATTACCTGCGCTTACTTTGTTTTCAGGTACTGTATTTTAAAGTGTATCTAGTTTAGTAATTCAATATGTCTGCAACACTAAAGCCGTATTTGAATGCAGTTAGAGCAACTTTAAATGCTGCAATGTGCCTTGAAAATTTCAATTCACAAGTTGTTGAACGTCATGTGAAACCTGAAGTAGAAGTGAAAACGAGCAAAGAATTGCTCCTAACACCGGTTGTAGTTGCTCGAAATGAGAAAGAGAAAGTCCTGATTGAATCCTCTATCAACTCGATTCGTGTCAGCATAGCTGTGAAACAGGCGGACGAAATAGAACAGATTTTATGTCAGAAATTTATGCGATTCATGATGATGCGGGCCGAAAATTTCTTCATTTTGCGAAGAAAGCCAGTAGAAGGTTATGACATCAGCTTTCTGATCACCAATGTCCACACTGAGCAGATGCTAAAGCACAAATTAGTTGATTTTGTTATCCATTTTATGGAGGAAATTGATAAAGAAATAAGTGAAATGAAATTGGCTGTGAATGCAAGAGCTCGTATAGTTGCTGAAGAATTTTTAAAGAGGTTTTGATCGTAAAAGCTTTGTTTTAAGATATTTGCCTTTGCATTAATGTTTTTTTCAAATTGCTCCACTTTCAGTTGCCCTGCTCCACTTTAAGTGAGAAAAACTTTGTGAAGTTCTTTTAGTCAAGCTTCTGTAATGCAGATTTAAAGAACATGCATCTGCACATCGCACAATCAGGGACAAAAGCAGTGCGCACAAAATACAAATTTAAAAGTGCAAAATACTGTTTTTTCATTTTTGGTATTGGTTTAAATCATATTACGTAGAATTTGGTTATTCATTTACATGTTATTTTAAGTCAGTTTTATACATTGTGGTTTTGGTTAGTAAAGAACCAGATATTTTTACTTGTGATTAAGATACTCGGTTACCTTATTTTTTACCTGGATTAGGATAGTTTCCAATAATAGCTTCCAACTTTAACAAAACTAAGTTTTTTGTTATTCTACAGTACATATAGACAATATATTATCAGTCAAAGACGTGCATAAATTTTTTTTTACATTTTTGTGGAGACTGGTGATTTATTTGGGGAATGGTCTGTTTGCTTCTACTGTATTGTATGTAATTTTATTGAATGTCAAGTTCATAACGACTATACTGCTATCTATAATGAGCTTGTTAGATATGTGCTTAATTTACTTCTTATGTTATTATTTTAGCATAATCAAGACTTCTAGTTAAAACTTAAAAGTGTATTATTTTTTAATTCAAAGATTTCGTTGGTAACGTTAAGTTACTACAAAATTATTACGATTGTTATCTTTTTGGTGATTTTTCTGGAAATAATCTATTAAATCTCTGCAAAATCTTGGAAATTATTGCCAGACCAAATTGGCCCCACGTTTATAAACATGATCTAAATAACCTTTTTTTTTTTAATTTGAGTAACAGTTCAATTAGCATCAAAGCAAAGATTTTCTTGGTTATTTTATTCTTAGCCATTTTCGTTTAGACTAAATGATATTTAACGCCAAGTCGTGCAAATTTTTTCAACAGATTTTATTTAATGCTTATCATAGAGTGACTATTGCTCAATTCCTTGCTTTATGTCGTTTTGCATTTTTACTAGACTTAATAACTGCAGTGAAATTGTTATTCAGAAATACTGATTTTTATGTTACTCTATTGAATTTTTAATGAAGAATACTGTTGATGGTATTTTTTGTTGTGGCCAGTGCTCAGATGGGCAAATTGATGCTATTGTACAGTAACTAACTTAGTTACTTAGCACAGATTGCAACGTAGTTGTCAGGTATTATTGCACTCTTAGCTAAACCAAACAAACTAAAATTTTTTCGAAAAATTTTGCTAGGCATGATAGAAAACATGATTACAGTGACCGTTAGAAAATATAATACGAAGAGCACGTTAACTTATGTAATGTGTTTCGGGTAGGTAGGTAGTTGTGCACTCAGTACATTTGGTGCGAACTAAGTCAACTGACTGCCGCAAACTGGTCACGAAACAACTGACCGTCAACATTAGGGTTAGTTGATGGTCATTTGTTTCTAGGTTAGTTTGTTGACGTTCAGTTGTCGTGCACCCCATGTGGTGCGTGCCGTAGGCATAATCACGTCAAAATAGTCTTTTTTTGACGACGTTTTATACATGCTGGAAAACTCGCGCAAATAAACTGTAAATATTAGCCTTTCAAGTCCCTAATTTTGCTAATAGAAGTAACCGATTTCGATTCTTCGGAAAAAGTAGCTAAGTTACTAATCAAGTTATGAGAGCATTATTGCTTATGCTTACCGCTGTGAAAAAGCCAAGATTTTGATCAAAGCCTGAATCGGATAATCATTTAATCCGGATCTTATATGAGTTCAATTACCTTTTTACGAGACCGCTGTCCATTTTTCTGTTTTTAGCACTGTCAGCGAGCTGCGGTATCCAAAAATATCAAGTTTTTTCATCACTGCAATTAGGCTACATCGTTTTGTCGTCGAAAGGCATGGCCTTTGATAAAATAACACGTTGGGGGAACTCTTAAACAATCGAAAGAACAGTTAGTACAAATTAGAATACTGGCCAATTCTGGTTATGGTGTAGCTGACTTTTCTGAACCGGCCAGTTGGTCGAACAGTAACGTGTTCATCTCCGCTGCGACGGTAGGTCTGAGGTTCAGATCTCGGGCCGTTCAAATTGGCATAGAGTTGTCAACAGCTCGCCTCCGCTGCGACATTCCTTCGAAAGAAGCTGTGTTGCCCTGGTGCAATGACACAGAGATGGGGCCGCGAAGTTGTTTCACGCTTCGGCGTAGTACAGCGAGTATAATGAAAGATTTTATTTGATTTGAGTCGTTTCTCTAAGCACGGCATTTCTGCATTTTATTGCATCGATCTGAAATTGGTGTGAAAATAAGAACGTAAGCGTAAGGCCTTTGGTGTGATACTTTTGCTAGTGGAAATTTTAAGCGATGGCTTGACTACAGGTTTAATCCAGGAGGGCAAGCTTCGCCAAAAATGGGCTGCATTTTTCTGTCAAGTTTAAGTGAAGAAATTAAAGGTCTTCACCAGGAATTCGTTGCTCTTGTGACGTATGGTTCTAATTATAATAATGTATCTAGACTCAACTAAACTAAAGCAAACGTCACAATGAACTTTAAATAAAAATATTCTGTATTATGCTTAAAACATCAGATCAAATAAATAATTTTAACTTTGATTAACTACACAATTATACTTAAACTAAATGCCAAACAAAATTCTTGAGTTGAATGTGAAATAAAAGACGTCGACGTTGAAATAATGACCGATGAAAAAAAACGATGTTCCTTGAATGATCCAAATTGCAGAAAGATTTATTATTATCGTGAAAAGTGGTGCTTTGTAACAGCGGTGGATTATTAGCACCATAACAAAATTGACAGAAAAACACAAATAGGTAGATATATATTTGAAATGCTGTGGATTTTTAAAATTGTGGTTGTAATTAAGCTCAAAATAGTTTTCTGTGTCTGAGTTCGGACAGTGCGAAAAAGGCAACGCCACGCCTCCAATCAGCGCATGCTGTGAGGACGGCGACGCGATGTCACTTGATGAGCATCACAAGCTGGTTGAGGAGAATAAGGCTTCGATTCTAGTTGAGGTGACAGCCGTCACACTCTTGTCCATAATTTTTTCGCACGTGGGGGGGTCCATGTCTGGAGTGGGCGTTGTGAGGTCATTTGCCTGTTGTCAATTACGCCAGTGATTTTAGGACTACGTGATATGAAGAATGATTTTACTTTTCCAAGCTACAGTATATGAATGTTACAGCATACAAATAACACTTAAAATATGCAGAAGAAATAAAACAAAGCAAGCTTAAAATGGAAGTAGCGAAGAACCATCTGCCATGAGGTTATCGAGTCAAACTACTCCCGTTCAGATGAATACGCTAATATGAAACGTTTTTTTTGAAAAGAATGCAATACATAACAAAACGATTTACCTCTCTACGCCTACAGCGCTCATAGCAACAGTGAAAGTATGTAACAACTACTATCAAGCCGGACAAACTTTCTGACTGGATGACAAGCAAATCTTAGCCACTCTGATTCTGGGGTCATTTTTACTCCTTGAGTGATACTTCCAAACAAACAACTCCGCGGTCAAAACACTGCGACACAAAATTTTCCAACTGACTGGTCTTAAGGCATACTGCTGCTCTGGCATTCCTAGTCTAAATTGAGGGGCAGTACTACAAATAGCAGAGGTGGAGTCGAGGATACAAGGCTCGAGGCCAAGGACAGCCTTTCCGAGGAAAAACCCTCTCGAGGTCAAGGACCAAAGACACAGGCGCAAGTATTCTCAAAAAAAAGGTCTTCAAAATTTTTTTTTCAGGCGATCTCCAATTCATAGGCGTACCCAGAATTTTTGATTGGGGAGGCCTAAACCACAAATCACATGAAATGATGTCATCAAAATTTTTCAAAGGAGGAAGTTTTTGTGGGACAAAGATATCGTAGGATGGAAGATCTGAAATCTTTGCCTGTTGGCACGTAACCAGGATTTTGCAACGGGAGAGGGCTTAAACCAGTAGTTGAAAAGTGCAAATATCTAACTTTGGAAACGTGTTGAGTGAGCTAGAGTAACTCAAACGTACCGGTATCAGATACGAGGGTCTATGGGCGAAGCCCCCAGCCGTTGGACGATTTTTTTTGGAGAAAAAAGCTATTTTAATGCCATTGGATCACATTTCGCTAGTGTTCAGAGCCATTTGAAATCACTAGATTTTTGACATTTGAAGGCCAATTGAAAAATTTAAGTTGTTTAATCCTCCTTTTACTTGCAATTTAAGTCCAAAACACGTTTAACATCTTGCATTTTTGAGTTAAATTTTAATTGTAAGTGATTTGGTCTAGGTAGGGGGAAGTAAGATGCATTGTCTCTCGCAACATTTTAGCAGTTAATCATAATCCACTCGAAGATTTTCCTTAGAGATTTTTGTTTTGTCACGAAAATAACCGGTTATAGGAGTACATGTTCGGCCAGGGGACCCAGGCTCCTCAATTGAAGTTCAATGATTTCTTCAATTTTCCATGGCTAATTTTTTTTAAGCATTTTATGCGTAAAAACCGGCGAGGTTGGAAGTGAATTACTGAATTGTTATTGAAAAATGGTGCAATAGATAGTCACGTCCAGGGGCGTAGCCAGAAATGCGCAATGGGGGGGGGCTGTTTTGGGGGTCTGAGGGCGGAGCCCCCAGCCGCCGGAGGCCAATGGGGGTCTGGGGGCGAAGCCCCCAGCCGCCGAAAGCTGGGGGTTTGGGGGCAAAGCCCCCAGCCGCCGGAGGCACGGGGGTCTGGGGGCGGAGCCCCGAGCGCTCGAAAATTTTGCATTTTTTTGCAAAAATAACTTTATTTTAGGGCTATTTTGATTAAAAAATAATGTTTTTAAAACGTGGCTTAGAAATTGGCAGTGCAAACATGATAAAACTGGTGGCATGAATGGGCTATTTGGGAGATGACTAATGGTACAATGTTAGTTCTCTTGTTTAGATGCTGGTAAATTATAAAATTCAATAGTTCAATAAAACTCACACGGAGTAATCTATTTCGTATACAGCTTATAGAGAAAAATAATTGGGGGGGCTAATGAAAAGAGATTTGAGAGAAATGGTTGGTAATTAACTGATACTGAATAGCCCCCCTATTTCTAAGTTTATAGTATATTTGTTGATGACACCTATGTTTAGCATTTTTACACTTGCGATCAAATTTGATTGCTTATTTCTTACCGTTTTTCAAAGTTTTCATTCATTAGTTAGTTTTGTTTTTGACAAATTACCCCCCCCCCCCCCCCCTGGCTACGCTACTGGTTACGTCTACTAATCATGTTATTGCCGGGCCAGATTTACATCGCGCTAGGCCTCTGGAACTATGGAGATTTTTGCAACATTTTTCTGCCAAATATAGGTGAAGACCAAAAAAAGTCTAACGATTTCAGTGCGGACCCCAAGCTGGTACTGCGTCGTATTCAGTAGCGTAGCCAGGGGGGGGGCGGGGGGGCTCGAGCCCCCCCCATTGGCTTGTGAAGTATGCAAAATCGCATGTTTTTAATGCTTTTGAGGCCGATTTTTTGTGAAAAATTGAAAATAGCCCCCCCCATAGGAAAACAGCCCCCCTCAAATGTCTGAATTTGCGAAATTGGACGAAAAATCAGTCTCAATTTCGGTGAAGACCTTTTTTTTTTTTCTTTTTTCGGAGACCACCTAATTCTGGGAGGAAAAAACCCTTGAATTTCGGCCGGATTGCGGATTTCGGAAATCACTCTGAAATTTGGCGAAGACCTTTTTTTTTTTTTTTTGGAGATCACCTTATTTTGGGAGGAAAACACTTATGATTTTCCAAGGTTTCCGAGACATTTCGTCTCAATTTTTGGACAAACCGTCTGAAACTGATTTAAGATCAATGAAATTTCGAGTCAAGGTCGTTTGCACACTTCTCACTTTTTCAAAATAGCCCCCCCTTTTCCAAATCCTGGCTACGCGCCTGGTCGTATTATGGTAAATCCGGCCCTGATTAATACATTACGTTCATAAAAAGGCTAGATGTGGGCCTCAGATAGCAACTTTTAGAACGAAAACTCTCCATTTCTTCCGGGATGCGTTTAAATTGGCTGGCAAAAAATGAATTAAGGGGGGCACCGCGCCCCTGGTCTTCAATATTGTTGTTAGCTATTGTTGTAAGCGAAAAATGCTAAAAAGAAACTGAAACCGAAGAAACAATTGGCTGTTTTGTAACATTTTTGTCATTGGTAAAATTTTAATTGGGGGGGAAGCGGGGCCCCTCCCCCCCTTAGCTACGCCTATGCTCCAAGTGAGGAAAACAAAAAGGTGTTCGCAAATTTTCCGCTAGGTTTCTGGCATTTTCCAACGAAATTTCAACTGTTCTAAAAATAGTGCTGTCCTCGAGCCGAGGACAGGCCAATTTTCGAAGACTTGAGGCTTCGAGGCCAAGGACTTCACCTTCGAGGCCAAGGCCAAGAACTTCAATATGTGTCCTCGAGGCCAAGGCAGGGCATGGTATGGAATGGAATGGAAAATGGAATGGAATGGAACGGAAATTTCGGTATGGAATATGGAAGATGCCAGAATGGAATGGAATGGAAGATTTCAAGAATGGAATGGAAGACAATCTTCCATACTTCCATACCAATTCCATTCTAGATTTCGTGCATTGTATTTACAGAAAAATACATACCGATGTCGGGTAGTGACAATAATATTATCACAGAAGTATTCAACTTCAATATCTACGCATACTATTTGTCGACAAATCGCAGTACTTTGGTTGTGTACTTTGCGCAAACAGTGTACGTATTGCATCGTTGTAAGTAAATTGCAATTTAATTGCAGCATTGATGTTATAGTTGACGACCTTGTTGACTTGTTGTTTTTTTATTTTGAAGCTGACGATTTGCCCAGTCATTAATTTTGTTTTCTTCCATCGTCACAAAAACTCGTATTTGCTACTTCATCCCCGTTTCAGCTTAATTTTATGTATATTTCTAGTTTTTAAGCTTATAGTAATCCTTTTTGGTGTTAAAGTTTGGTATTTCTATTACGGTAAATGTTCTAGTTGATGTGAGGGCAAACTTGTACGGTAATCATTAAACCATAGGCACAGCCAGAAGGACCGGGCCCTCTGCCTCCCCCCCCAACTGAAAAGCTACCAATGATAAAAATGATGACACAAAGCATATTTATTCAGTTTCTTTTAGCATTTTTGGAGTGCAACAGTACATGCCTACAGCGGCAATTAGTAATAACTAATATTGACGACCAAGGGGCCCATGCCCTCTGAATTTAAATTTTTACCAACCAATTTAAATGTACAAGCCTGGAGAAATTCAGTGTTTTTGTTCTAAAAGGTGCTATCTCAGGCACTCATCTAACTTGTTTATGCAATAATATGTTTTAGGCCCCCAGCTAACTTTTATATTACAATAACATGATTGGTAACCAATTATGGCATCTAATGTACCAATTTTAAATAACTTTAAATTACCAAGTTCAAATAACAATTCACCTCCATCTCGTCAGTTTTCACGGGACAAATGCTTTTGAAAAAACCTAGTTAAGGGAAATGCTTATTGAACAAATTATTGAATTTGAATCGAGGGTACCTGGGCCCCTGGTCGTACATATATTCCTAAAACTGGTTATTTTCATGACAAAACAAAAATCTTCTAAGGCAAATCTTCAAGTGCATTATTTAATGCTAAAAATGTTACAGAAAGCAATGTACCTTGATTTCCCTGACTTTGGCCAAGTCACAAAATTTAACCCCAAAATGCAAGATTTTAAACGTGTTTTGGACTTGACCTGAAGTATAGGGAGTGATTTTTTCAATAGGCTTTCAAACATCAAAAATTTTGTTCTTTTAAATGGCTCTGAAACGTGCGAAATGTGATCCGAATCGCATTAAAATAGCCATTTTTTTCCAAAAACTTACAAAAAATCGCCCAGCGGCTGGGAGCTCCGTCCCCATGCCCTCTCTGTGACATGTTTGAGTTGCACTAATTTGCTCACCACGTCTCTCAATTTTGATAGGATAGAAAAATTTTTTACTTGCGGCTCTAGTCCTTCCTCTGTAGCAAATCCAGGTTACGAACCAAATCAGACGCCAGCTTTTGATCTTTCATTTTTTGTCCCATAAAAATCCCTGTTTTCAACAACTTCTGATGACGTCATTGCATGATTTGCGGTTTAGCCTTCCCCCCAATTCAAAATTCAGGCTACGACTATGCATTAAACCATGTGCAATACGCATACCAGATACCGGACGTGGCATCTTAGTATTGTTGGCACACCTTCACGAATGGTTGCTTACGACATTCCAAAGGTGCAAAGCAACAAAATCTACGTTGCATTGCTCCCAGTCTAAAATTTCTTTGGTATGGAAGTATGGAATGGAATATGAAAGAAAATTTTAGTATGGAATGGAATATGGAATGGAAGATTTTTGGTATGGAATGGAAATGGAATGGAAGAAAATTGCCAGTATGGAATATGGAAAAATCGTTTTCCATTCCAAACCATGCCCTGGGCCAAGGACGTCCTCGAGGACTCCACCTCTGACGAATAGTATTTTCCTTGTACTGTAGTTGCATATAATTGCCGTTCTGTCAAAGGACAACGTCACTAACGATTGCAGTAGCGTAGCCAGGGGGGCTGTAGCCCCCCCATTGGTCTTTTGACTAAAATGCAGAATAAGGAAAACGCCACGTTTTTAGCATTTCTGAGACGGTTATTTACTTAGGGGGGGGCTAAATTGTCAAAAATTAAGCGCTCACAAATCAGTAAAAACTTTGAAAATTGGCCAAAAATTAGCAATCAATTTTGATCGCTTATTGAAAAATACTGAACTTAGGTTTCATCAAAACTATATCTAATCAGGAAAAGGAGGAGGCCGTGGGGGAGTGGTTATTCAGTATTAGTTTATTTACCAATCACTTCTGTAAAATCTAGTTCCATTAGCACCCCCTCAACTATTATTTTCTCTACAACATGTAGACGAAAAAGATTACTCCTTGTGAGTTTTTTTCAACAATATGATTTTATGATTTTCCAGACTGTTTAAAAGAACTTGTAAAAAAACTTTACTATTAGCCACCTCCCACATAGAACATTTACGCAACCAGTTCAATCAAGTTTTTGCTCTGCCAATTTCTGTGCCATATTTCAAAAGCATTAATTTTCATCAAAATAGTCCTAAAATTTAGTAACTTTTTCAAAAAAATTCGAAATTTTCAAGCACTAGGGAATCAAACCCCCGAAAAAGCCCCTCCCCCCCATTGCAGATTTCTGGCTACGTGCCTGGCTGTTGCTGTTTATGGGTGATAAAGTGAAAAAGGAGCGATAATTACAAAAAATTGACTTTATTGCCCTATGAAAGAATATTGACCGAACGGTAAAAACTCGACTTTTTATTGACCAATCAAATTGAGAATATGAAACTGATTCTTTCTGTTCAGAGTTCTTGTAAAACGTCATATCATTCCAACTTACTACTAAAAAATTGACTTCATTGAAAAAACTTGCCCTAGTCATGACTTAATACATAAAAAAATTGAAGACATTAGCCAACTTGGAGTATTAATTTTGCTGAACGATTCAACGAACCTAGAAGTACTGTATTTAGTCTATGAAGAATATTCAGTTTGTGTAAAATCAATTTAATTAATACAACTCATTGTATTTTGAACAGACCCAAACATTTAGCGTGCCGAAGAAACGAACTCAAACCCCACTGAGCTCATCTGCAACAAAGAGACCAGCACTTGCAAAACAAGCGACCAAACGGAAATCGAGTCTTGCTGAACAAGTACGTATTGAAGCCAAAAGCAGGCTAATTTCAATTCATTCTAATTTTCTATTTATCTCAAATCAAATCTTTCATTAACTCGCTGTATTACGTCGAAGCGTGTAACGAGTTTGCAGGGCCTATGTTCGAGCGTTTCCGCCTGCAGACAACTCTATGTCCGATTTGAACCTCAAATCTCCCGCTCCACAGACAAACGTGTTTCCTCTGGCCCAGCTGGCTAGCTGATCTCCCGATGTTACAAATAAAATTACGACCAAGTTTGTCTGGTCTTACTGGTTTTTGAATTTAAACTTGTTTTGTTTCCCTATCTCAATATTTTTTTAGCCTCCGCAAGCGAAACGAGGTCGAGTTAATGGTCGCAGAGGCAAAGAAAAGAAGCAAGAAGCTGTTCCTGCCAAGATTCAGAACGGTATAGTCACGTAACGTTCTAATAAACAAAACAGACTGTGTGGGCTACAATACAGCTAATCGAGTAAAAAATAGAAAGTGTATTTTGATTTTTAAAAATGCCTAATACCAAAAGTGAATATCGCCGAATATCGCCTGAGATAGCAACTTTTAAGACAAAAACTCTCCATATTCTGCGGGTTAAACGTTTAAATTGGCTGGCAAAAAATGAATTGAGGGGGACCCGGCGCCCTTGGTCTCCAATATTGTTAATTAGTTATACTGTTGTCAGCGAAAAATGCTAAAAAGGAACTGAAACTGAAGAAACAATAGGCTTTTTTGTCACATTTTTGACATTGGTGAAATTTCAATTGGAAGGGGCCCCTGCCCTCCCTCCCCTTGCCTACGCCTATGCTCCAAGTGAGGAAAACAAAAAAGGTGCTCGCAAATTTACCGTGAGGTTTCTGGCGTTTTCCAACAAAATTTCAACTGTTCAAAAAATAGAGCTGTCCTCGAGCCGAGGACAGGCCAATTTTCGAGGACTTGAGGCTTCGAGGCCAAGGCCAAGGACTTAAGGCTTCGAGGCCAAGGCCAAGGACGCCCTCGAGGACTCCACCTCTGGTTGCCACAATGCACTTGAAAATTTCCACTTTTTCCAATTAGCTTGTTGCATTCTTTAGTATTAAATGTGGCAAATTTACGCATCCTTTATGACCTCATCATTGTTGGAGACATACGTAATTGAGTTTCAACACCTCTGGTTTTTTGCTTTCGTTTATGACGTTATTAATAATCTGATTTTTAGTAGTTTCCATCAATTAAAACTTAATGATAAGGTCAGTTGCTAACAGCAGAACAGTCCAGCGCAAAGTTATCAATATCAGTGCACGAAGGCCGATGGGTCTGTTAGTATTACCAAGTAGGCCTATTAATAGATTGCTTGGTTGTCGAAGCTTGACGACACTGTTTGTTGCTGTCTAAAGTAGTATTAGATCAGCGTTCGTCATTATGAGATCAGAGATAGGTGATCCAAAAACCAGTTGACAGTGGTAGCCCGAAGTTTTTTAGTCTGCAAGCAGACGGAAATTTTCAGACGGCCACATCGGATGTACAGTTTTGCACGCGAGACATGTGCATTATTATATCAATTGGTACACTTTGCGACAATCATTTTGCACATTTAAGCACTAATACTCGGGTTAAATAATTGCGACATGCTCTCAAATCAAAATCATAGCAGATTACCAAAAGTTTACCAGAAAAGGGGGTTCTACGGACTGGCGTAAGGGGATGAGCCACGAATCACATCAATAAATTTTCAAATTTTACTCGCAAAAAAGCAATTTTCAGCTAATTGTTGCTTTAAAATATCCAAAACAAATGAGAAAGATAGGTAACACGCATCCATGGTTTCCAATTGCGCTACTTGTCAAAACGTTCATTCAAGATATCTGCAATCAATGAAATAAAAGCAAACAAGATCGTTTTTCATTTAAAAGCGATATTGAGTTTTAGCTTCAAAATTTGGCATGCTTTGACGCGAACTGATTCGTGTGCTGGTAAACCCATACCTCTGTTTCTGTCCGCTAACTGCCCCCGGTGCATCGCTCACTAACTTTACGCATCGTTCAAGAGTTTGGGTATGACATGGGTATTTCTCTAATTCAATGGCAGGTGTGTTGTTATATTTGTTGTATTACATCAATTCTTTTTCGGAAATGCGCTGGTCAGGGGAGAGTTCTGTAATATTTTCTGCAGACCAATCACTCATTTTCGTGTAGTTTGCGGACGCAAAATTTTAAGATTGGTAGTCTGAATTGCCGCAGAGATTTTGTTGCTGAAGTATGGCATATTTTTAAAATCCTTCGCAGCTCAAGCTCTCGGACATGCTTTGTGTCATCAGTGATTACAGCAATGTGGATATTCTCTGGGTGGGCAAATAAAAAATTTCTTTGTACACGTGGATCGACAATTTCTTTCGGATCTGTTAATAAATACCTTACCATAAGTTTTTCGATCTCTTTTAATCGTTTTTGCGTGCTTCTGGCCTAAAGGCTACCAGCTCGGAAGCCTAGGGAAGAGCCACCAGAACGGCGACTACTTAAAACAAGCAATGCGAAAAATTGTCTTCCCACAGGAATCGAACCTGCAGCCTTTGGATTATCGGTCCACTGCTCTACCACTTGAGCTAGAGAAGACGCCTTCTCGCATGCTTAATTTTGGCTATTTTTGGCTTAATTTTCCCTAGGCTTCCGAGCTGGTAGCCTTTAGGCCAGAAGCACGCAAAAACGATTAAAATATAAAAACTCTGGCCTGCAAACGTCAAAAAACATCTTAATTGACTTATTATTACAATCATACAACAAGCAAGTTGCTGGGTTTAAATAGCCAAAATTGAGCATGCGAGAAGGCGTCTTCTCTAGCTCAAGTGGTAGAGCAGTGGACCGGCAATCCAAAGGCTGCAGGTTCGATTCCTGTGGGAAGACAATTTTTCGCATTGCTTGTTTTAAGTAGTCGCCGTTCTGGTGGCTCTTCCCTAGGCTTCCGAGCTGGTAGCCTTTAGGCCAGAAGCACGCAAAAACGATTAAAAGAGATCGAAAAACTTTGGCCTGCAAACGTCAAAAAACATCTTAATTGACTTATTTTTCGATCTCATTAGTCACATTTTCAGCAATTTCAGTGAAAGGTTAATTATAATTTTTTTTGGTGCAAGCTAAGCATCTTTTAATTTTGTTAAAATACTTCATTATATTTAAATACCTGGCAAGCATATTGTTCGGCAATTCTTTAAGACCACCAAATATTGGACATGCCGATTTCTTTTTTGTTGCATTAGCCATTTTATCATAATATCGCTTAAATTTAGTTACTGGCTCGTACCAGTACTAAAAATGTGGATATTATTATCATTGAATTATACATTTTGGTTTACTGCGCCTCTACTATGTCGGTAGGTCTACCGCATCGCCTCGGCAATTATGAACTGATTAACCGCATTTGTGAAACAACTTTTATATTTTGGAATCTGTCAAGCGTTTTTTCAAAACTATCTGGGCTTCCTTCCAGAAGCGGTATAAACTGAAAAATTCAGTCTGACAAGGGACCCATGCAGAATAAAAAAACTTCGGGCTACCACTGTCAACTGGTCTTTGGATAACCTATCTCTGATTTCATAATGAAGAACGCTGATCTAATACTACTTTAGACAGCCACAGACAGTGTCATCCAGCTTCGACAACCAAGCAATCTATTTATAAGCCTACTTGGTAAAACTAATAGACCTGTCGGCCTTCGTGCATTGATATTGATAACTTTGGGCTAGACAGTGCCGTCGCCAGAGCAAATGAAGTGAGGGGGCACTAGTCAAAAGTGGGGGAGCACTAAAATTTGCATCTAGAAACTGATCTCCAGATCTTGTACGGCTACAATTACGCGCAATTCTAAAATAATAATAATAGTAATTGCAATTTATATCCCCCTTGAGATAACACCAACAAGTGTCAATGCATCTGACTAAGGGGCCAAAGTAACATTCAAATAGCTTTACAGAAATAAAATTAATACTCAACAGAGGTACTAATTCTACAGCAATAAGCAGCAAAATACTGGCATCAAACAGTGGTAATATCCTCAAAAGCTAAATTAAAATAAAATGCTTTTAGACGTTTCTTAAAAAGGGACAAACATAAGGCCGGGAGCGTTTCTTAGCTCGTTTCGTCTGCGGCCCTTAAGCTCGTTTCGTCTGCGGCCCTTTCGTCGCTTAAAAAGACATAAGGCCGGGAGCGTTTCTTAGCTCGTTTCGTCTGCGGCCCACAGTCGCTTGAAAAATCTATCTACAGCAGTGGATACTACCAGTGCCGTCGCCAGAGCAAACGAAGTGAGGGGGCACTAACCAAAAGTAGGGGGCACTAAAATTTGCATATAAAAACTGATCTTCAGATCTTGTACGACTACAATTATGCGCAATTTAAAAATAAGGCCGGCAGCATTTCTTGGCTAGTTTTGTCTGTGGCCCATAATTGCTTGAAAAATATATTTGCAGCAGTGAATCCTACCAAACGTGCAACCAGGATTTTGCAAAGAGAGTTGAACCAAAAAACTTTTTTTTGCAAAAAAACTGCTTGATTTAGCGTTCGGGCTGAACAAACTGATAAACTCAAGCGTGTTACAGACCAGCATAGTCAGTAAATATTTAGTGCCTGTAAACGGGGGCCTGGGGGCGGAGCCTTGCTATTTTTGCAATTTTGCTACAAAAAATTGCAACTTTAACGCCGTTTGAATCATATTTCGCACTTTTTGAAGCCATTTGAAAAACTAAATTGCTAAAATTCAGAATTCTTTTCATAGAACCAAATTGCTTAGCACCTTCAGCCTTCCCCCCGCTCTCTCCCTTTCCTCCCCCTGTACCTAAGTTTAAAACACGTTTAAAAGCTCGTATTTTCCGGTTAAATTTTCTAAGTGGCTTGGCTTAGAGGGTTAAAGCCCCTACATTCTAATTGCGCCACTGACTGCGACCTCATAATCTTGAATGTGCTCCAACATTAAAACGACTGATCTTTGAAAAAAAGTTTTCACGCATTGTTTTGTGTCATCATCACTAACGAAGTACCAATAACGATTCTGAGGCTTACATTTCTCTTCCGCGACACATCCGTAAAGACGTGTTAATAAGACGAAATATTGCGTCACGTTTGTTTAGAGCGGTTGGTTGCCAGCAATTTCGCAAAGAATCGAAAAAAAGCATTAAAGAAAAATTATGTTTGAACGTAATTATTTCTTTTTCCATCATTGTCTGTTGTCTTGTTCTTGCGTAATGTTCCAAAAATAGTGTATTGAATAAACCAAAATGGGGGGCACGGCCCCCCCTGGCCCCTCCGTAGCGACGGCACTGGCGCTAGACTGTTATCAATTGACAATATCATTCAGTTTTTGTTGATGGAAACTACTAAAAATCAGATTATAAATAACGTCATAACCGAAGGCAAAAAACAAGTTATAGTACGTATGTTGAAACTTAATTATGTATGTCTCCAACAATGATGAGGTCATAAAGGATGCGTACTAAAGAATGCAACAAGCTAACTGGTAAAAAGCGGAAATTTTCAAGTGCATTGTGGCAACCTAAGAAGTCAATATTTTTTCTTCAGGTTTTGTATGCAAGATTATATCATACCACTACATGTTTTTTTCACTATAAGGAGAGATTTTTGTAAATTTTAATTTTTTTTCCGTGTTTAATTCTTTTCTCCATTGTATACGCCTTTTTTCTCATTGATTTTCACGTAGATACCCTTTGTTCTTGGATGCATTATTGTTGCGATACTGTACAAAGCTTTTGCTGCTGTTGAATTACTTTACTGTGTTTTATTGTTATTATTATTTTTTAGGGTTAGGGTTATTCTCTACACCCAACACCTAGATCTGCATCCTTCATCCAGCATCTTAATCTGCATTCTGCACAACTGCGCTTTAAAATCATTATCCAAACCTTTAGACTTTATAATCATGACATTAAAATCGACTAAATCCTACTAATCAATTTCATCTCAACTAACCAATTTTAACTCAAACAAATTTCAAAACTCTGAGGTTTTTTACTTGAAACTTGAATCAACTTAAAATTAATTGGACTCATTGCGTTTTAATTTTTAGCATATTTCTTTTCCCTCCGTCTTATATCAACAACATCATCAAAAGTGTTTAGCGTATGAACTGAGACACTGGCAGGCATCTAAATCTTTCATTGTGGCAATTATGCATTAACTTGGATTATTTTTTTTCGTTTTGTTAAAGTAAAAGCAATCCTAAGTTTTTTACTTTTGAAGGTGCAGCGACCATGCCTTTTACGTTATTATTGCATATACATATCTTTATTTTCTTGGATGAATAATGTACATCGTTTTGTTGCTGTATCCTTTTTCTGGTAAACTGTCGTTTGAAACTGTTACTTTTCTATGTTCTAAGAATTGCCAGAAATAAATGAATACTATGCTACTACTACTATAACTACTACAATTGTTATTGCTTCATTGATTTTGATCCAACTATGAATTAGTAAAATATTAGTCAGTTGTAGCTCGTAGCGTAGTTTCAGTTGATCAACTTTACAGTTTATGTAGTTAGTAGCCTGTAGCTTAGGTATATTTGGTCGAGATATCAGTTAGATTTGTAGTCTATAACCTAGCGTTAATCGGTAAAGATTTCAGTTAGATTAATAGCCTGTAAGCTAGCTTTATTCGGTAAGGATTTCACTAAGACTAATAACTTGTAACCTACAGTAGTTTCATTTGGTAAAGATTTCAGTGAGTTTAGCATTTTCAGACCCAGAGTTTCGTTCGGTAACGATCTCAGTTAGAAAGAATTAATTAGTTTACCATAATTTGTTGGGTAAAGATCGTTATGGGACAGAATTTTATCAGCAAATAATTAATCGTTTTCTTGAAGTTTTTTTTTGAAGTTTTATCTTTGTAATATTTGTCTTTTTGGCCTGCTAAGCCTAACTGATGAGCCTTAAAATTAGGCGAAACAGCTTTTATCTTTGTAATATTTGTCTTTTATCTTTGTAATTGTTATAATATGAAGTTTTATCTTTGTAATATTTGTCTTTTTGGCCTGCTAAGCCTAACTGATGAGCCTTAAAATTAGGCGAAACAGCTGTCTATGAAGGCCTGCAACTGGTAATTTTTTGTTCTCTGCTTTTAGCTTTGTCTTCTGTGAATTTTGATGTTTGTTCGATTGTTTTCGTAATGTACCTTTTAAATGGTGTTCCCTTTTCAATTTTTGTTTTAATACGTGATTATTGCATCCCACTCAGCTTGGATGGATTTCCTAGTGCTACAACTTTATTGTCCCTTTTGAAACATATACTTGATGCAACATCAAATGCACTTTCTTTTAAAGAACCAGTAAATTTTGGATTGAGACAGAATCTGCTCTTAAATTTTAATGAATCTTCAGCTTCATTAGTTCTTAGCGCTAGATAGAATTAGAATGGGAAAGCATTTTTGCCCCCATCCCATCCGTGTATAAAATGCGTTTTTCAAATAGGGTGGAATTATTCAGTATTAATTTCTTTGCATTCATTAACAATTACTTCTGTTAAATTAGGCGTCGAGAAGAATGTAGGCCAACAAACTCACGTGCTCGTCAGCTATGGGGTGCCATGTGTAAAATTATTTTTCAAAAAAGTCTACTGTTTTTTAGGCATATTTAAGACACTTTCTGATTTAACTTTCCAATTTAACTTTCCGATTTAACTTTCCAATTTAACTTTCCAATTTAACTTTCCAATTTAACTTTCCGATTTAACTTTCCAATTTAACTTTCCGATTTAACTTTCCAATTTAACTTTCCGATTTAACTTTCCAATTTAACTTTCCGATTTAACTTTCCGATTTAACTTTCCGATTTAACTTTCCAATTTAACTTTCCGATTTAACTTTCCAATTTAACTTTCCGATTTAACTTTCCAATTTAACTTTCCGATTTAACTTTCCAATTTAACTTTCTGATTTAACTTTCCAATTTAACTTTCCGATTTAACTTTCCAATTTAACTTTCCGATTTAACTTTCCAATTTAACTTTCCGATATAACTTTTTGCTTGGCAACACTGAATGAAATTGGCGGGAACTTGTTTTGGAAGTTTTTCGCTAAACCAGTGGTCAAGGCTCCTGAGAGTTTTGTGATGTGATCATATGAGTGGTGACTTGTGTTAAAAAAGGCAAAGAGAAATTGAAGTAAGGGAAGCCATGAAAATTGAGCATAGCCAAGCAGTATGCGTCAAAATTCTCGAGAGCTAGCAGGACGCGAAATTACATTTTACAGACCTATACTCAAAACGCAGCTGTTTCCTGGTTTCTGATTGGTCGGAGCAATGAGCAAGGAGCAGTCAGTTTCACCATGGTTTCACGAAGCTATCTGTGACCAAGTTTGCCGAGTCATATTGAGTTTAAAAGGTAGGCCGACCGTACAGTACGCTAGTGCTGCTACCTCTGACCTTTGTAATGTATGAAGCTAACATAAAAGTAAGCTCCTTATTATGCAATTAAAAACTGTAGGTTAGCTTATGCTAGGCCTAATTTCAAAGCCACTAAAAAAGCCTACAAGGTTAGTTGAAGCGGTAAAAGTTCAGGTAAGTGATACCGGTATTTAATTGAATTTGGTATGATAAAATACTAAGTCAACTCTGATTGAAGGATTGGTCACCGAAAAAACAAAGATTGCAAATGCTGTGTAGTACTTTCGTATCAGTAATCATGTTCTTCAAATCTTTCATTTTACCGTGCTTGCTGTACCAATACTCCATAGCATGTGATTACTTGGTGGGACCCATCTCTGCATCTCCGTGTTCTTGCACCTGAGCAACACAACTTCTTTTGAAGAAGTGTTGCAGTGGTGGTGAGCTGTTGGCAACACCATGCCTGATGTGACTGGCTCGAGATTTGAATCTCAGACCCTCTCGCTCGAGAGACAAACTTGTTAGGTCTACCGTTTGACCAACTGGCCTGTTAATCATGTTCTTGTCAGTTGTAGCGTAGCTTAATAGTTAAAGGAGGAGATGTTTCACCAGAAATTTTTATCCACTTTTTAATTAGGCCTACCTAACTTAAATCACTAGGCCTACCTATTTACCGTAGATCTACTTCAAAACTAATCAGTAGCCTAATCTAAAACCTTACCCAAACCCTAATCTTATCCCTTAAAAATGTGTACCGGTTGGTTACATGAATATTGATTTTTGTTCTACTGTAGGTCTACAGTATACTTAACTTAAATAATTTTGGTGAAATAGGCTACCATAATCTCTCCCAAAGTCAAGTTTATCATTTTTATTTTGCATTACAGTGTATTATTTAAGAGTTAAGGTTTGGATTAAGCTTAACTTCAAATAATTGTTAATACAGTGCAAGTTCATCATGATGCACCTTGATTCAATGCAAATTTATATGCAGGCGTATAGGTTGTCTAACACAAGTAATCAGTGGATCTCAACGTGCATAAATTGTTATTGCTCTTCACATGTGGTGCTCATTGACTAAATCATCCATAAACAAGTAGAAAACAATCGTTTTCCTAAAATCATATGAAGCTACCATTGTTCAAAGTATGGTAGGCTACATTGTAAACTGATCTAGAAAGCTGCCACCTTAGTATAGTTTATCACAATGCCAAATTATCTGTTATTCACTATGCTACTTATAGTCGAGCATTGCAAAATATATATTTATATGCGTAACAGTAATATAATTTACTGTTGTTTTTTTCACTGTAACATAAGGCACAGTACATTCTTGACCCTTAAAAATCAAATGATAAATGCAATGATGGCTATTCTTCATTTTTGTTTTCTCTCTTGATCTCAAAATTATCTGGTGAAATAGTTGTTGTTGTAGTTGTTGTAGCGCATATTTATCCTCTTGTCACCAGACAGCATCAGACACTAACTTATTGGACGATCCTCACACTTTTCATTATCAGAACTACTTCATGATTGGAGGAATCCGCACCTGCTTAGGAGTTTCCAATGTTCCTGTGGATTTCTTCGAATTCTTGTCCACTGAATTTGCTGCTTGTTTGAAGCCATCAAGCAGAGATAATCATCGTAAAGCGTCTTATCCAAAAATGCAACGACGTGACTTGGGTGCGGGTTGAACCCAGATCATTCAATGAGGGTTGTCTTAAAAAACGATGCCTTTACCCATTCGGCCATGCTGCTGACTAGTCCTCTTTTTAGGCAATTTTGCAAACTTCTAATTGACCAGTTCATATCTAAATTAAATACACTCCTCTGTTTGTCATGTTGGTATCATTATCTGAAGTGATTTAAAGTAATATTCTGACTATCTGGCGCTGTTGCAATCCCTCACAACATTCAAGTTAGAAGTTGGGGGGTGTCGTTAAGTATGAGCTGTCGCTTTATTTTCGGCAGCTCTGTGATTTGTGTATGAGTGTGCGAGCGTTCTCTCCTCTCAGATTTAAGCTATTCCCCAGATCTAGCCCTAACCCTAATGAGTGCACGCATGAGAGGAGCAAGAGCATGCAAACGCTCATACACGAGTTGCAGAGATTCCGAAATAAAGCTGACGGATACTTAACGACACCAAAGTTGGGTATAATATAGTGTTTAGGCCTTGGTGCTGATACATGTTGCAAGTGTTGGAGCTGATTGTATATTGTAACATGCTTGTAAACTAGTACTAGCGGCTTTTTTCATGTGATAATTTTATACTTAAATGCTAAACTTATTATCGTATATTAATAAACGTATTATCGTATATTAATTTTGCTAGAAGTATTATCATGTAGTATAGTTATTTAAAATTGATCTTGGTCTGTATTGAACAATCAATGAAAAAATCTGCCTAACAAATATGAAACTATTACACTAAATTAATGGAAACTCTGTAAAGTTCACCTAGCTGGACAACTTTTGAGAGAGGTATTCAAGATTAGCAACTCTCAACAGTGAGCACTATTTACTTCAATTAATGGTAATGTTGAGCTCAATTTGTATATAGAAGTACAGTTATATTTTTAGTGGTATGCTTTTAAAGTTGCTTTGCCATTAGATCCGAATTCTTTGTCACAGGCCTGTTGCATTTGGTTTTTAAGAAGAATATAAGCTATTGCCAGACTATTATTATTTGTTACTAATTATTGTAATAGTCTTAAAATGTTGTGGTAGAAATAGAGTTTAAGTTCAAGACAGACTTTTCATGTTGAAGTAAGTATAGTGTAAATCTAATATACAGCGCGGGTAATTCATTTATTCCAGAAGAAATTTTCTTGAAAATTGGCACACAAAAAAATTGTTCACTGAAATTCAATGTGCCATGTCTTCCAACCTCATTCAATATCTCAGTTTCTGTAGCTTAGTGTATTGTCCTTTGTTTAAATAGCTCTTACACAATAAACACCTCCAAAGAAAGAAAGAAACCATACAGAGTCAAGTCTGAGCTCCTGGCTGGCCGTTTATGCCTAATATAATGACCAGTGTTTCCAGGAAGACGATTTTTGTCAACGAATCAGTGGTTTGTTAGATCAAAGGCAAATAATGTTTGGCAATATGATCAACAAAGCATAAAAATTTGACAAATTTGTGGCAATGTGACTTTTAGTTTATGATATGACTTCAGCACTGTATTAGTGCAAAATTTAGGGCACATGAACCTTGCATTGTTGATGTATTCGTGTTTATTGACAACCGGCCAGAACTTTTGTTGCACAATACAGCAAAGTAAGGTACTGTTTAGCATCAAAAGGTCTTTGCGGAAGAAACACTGAACATACCAATAAGCTGATGTGAAATCATAGCTTGTCACAATGTTATTTTAGGTCGATTCTGCTGTTTTTCAGCTATGATCACATTGCATGATTTTCTGCCCAGTAGTGGTAGTTTTTTATTCAAAATCCTTTTGACCATCTCAAGTACGACAGTTTTTAAGTACCAGTACCACATTTTTAGGCAATAAAGTGCACCTAGAATATGTGAAATTTAGAAAAAAATTGAATGTGCACATTATACTCGGGTGTACCATATGTCTGAATCAGGTAATAGTCTCTCTCTTTATGAGTTAATTCAGAGGTTTATTAGAGTATTATAAGTTGTATTTAGTGCACATTGTGTAAGAAAATAAAAGCAATAGAAGCCATTTATGGATACTGGTACTACTCAAAAAATATTGTTTGATGGGTGCTTCCGCAGCCCAAATCGGACATATCCTTTAATGAAAACATTTCAGGGTGGAAAAACAAAAATATTTGCACTCCTTCAAGGTAGAAAAGATTTCAACATTTGAATTGACCTTTTTGTTGCTCAAACTCTTAGTGCAGACCAGAAAAAAAGATCTCATCCAAATAAGCCATGACTCTTTCTTTAAGTGGAGGGACACTGAATTTCGATGAAGTAGGCTACACTAATTCTGAATGGGGGACGCAACACATTTTCGCTACAATTTAAGTACCGGTACTGACTGCGCTTTATAGTTTGAAATATATGGTAAGTTATTGACACTTATCCTGAACGACATTTGAAGTGGTGGAAGAATTTGGTGCACACTTTATGTGTTACGTGTCAAGTTGGTGGATGTAGACTATGAAAAGTACACATTGTGTTTAAATATTATTAACCCTATTTTGCACAGTGAGAGGGGTTGATACTCTTCAGTTTTTAATGTTAAATCTCTTAAGAAAGAAGCTCTTTATTTCAAGTTAACTTGAATTTTAGACAAATTTATTCACAATAACTGTTCAAAATTTAAAGAAAAGTTTCCCGATTTTGAGTTTTTTTAAGTCACTTTTCGTTTTCAACATTTGAGGATCTTTTGGCCCTTTTTTAACATAAATGGCATCTTTAGACATTTTCATGACAAAACCACTTTGACTTGAGCATTTTATGATTTAATATTAAAAAGCTAACTTGCGTGGAAAATTTGAACCGCATAAAGGCGCATATGGCATTGACGTCATTAAAGAACTGATATCGTTTTTCCTCAGAATGGTTGTGATGTCACCATGATGATGTCATCACTCAAAAGTAATTATTGCAAAAAATGGGATAAACCCCGACTCACCTGCCAATTGTAGTGTTGACATGGCTTTCGGGCTTCAGCTTAGGAAGTAGATGTGATGGGCATTTTTGTTCCCCCTACCTCCCCCCTTCTGGGAAAATGCGTCGTTAAATAGCCTTTGTAAACTCGAAGCAGGACATCCTGACGCGACCGACCTGACACGAGACAACTCACCCCGGGAATCCTGACGCCAGGGACATCCTGACGCTAGGGACATCCTGACGCTCGGGACATCCTGACGCCAAAAGCTCCAAACTTTTGCGCTCTGTTTTTTTTCTTTTTCTTCTTTTCGCTTTTCCGCGCAACGCCACAGCTACGCTTTTAACGATTAACGTTTGATTATTGTGACGTAAGTATAATATTTTCCGTTAATTGCAAGCTTCATACGAATCTCTGTTTTGCAGAAACAACTCAAAAGCGAGTTGTATTTTTGCGACAAAAATCGTGATGAAATCAAAGTCAAGTTAGCGAATATGTAAAAATGCTGGCGTTAAGTTTCAAACGATGACCGAATGCCGCGATTGAAAGTTATATATGTTTTGCTATTATTAAACGACCACGTAGATATTTCATAAACAATAATATGTGTGGTTAATTTACAAAGAAAAATGCTCTGAAAGGAATTGTATGTTAAAAGAAAATAGTAGAAATATAACTCAAAGTCAAGTACCGCAAATCGAAATTAGTTAATGCAGCGATTAAAATTTATTATTTTTGCCTATTATTATTGGATGACCACATAGCAATTCTACACGCATTTTCATAAAAAAAAATTGTTAGTTTTTGGTTAGCAATAATTTGTCGATAGCATTTCGATTAGCAGCTTGTTGTCATTTTTGTGATCTTACTCTTTAACGAACTGAAAATTTTGGAGCTTATCCAAATTAGCAACTTGTTATTGTTTAAATGCTTTAATTTTGCAAGCTGAGAAATTACGATAATTTGGCATGCTGATGTGAAGCGTCTCACCGTGTTGTTTTGTTCTTTCAAAGTTAAAAACTGCGATTGCAAAAACTAATAGCTCCATTTATCGACGTTAAAACCAAATAAACCACCCATTGGGAAAGTAATTAGTTCGATAATTACAAACTATTGCACAATATTTTTAATCTATTTTCATTCTTAGCCGTAATTTCAACTTTACTTTCAAACGTTGTCTATCGACAAATTATGGCTAACCAAAAACTAATAACTTTTTTATGAAAATGCGTGTAAAATTGCTATGTGGTCATCCAATAATAATAGGCAAAAATAATAAATTTTAATCGCTGCATTAACTAATTTCGATTTGCGGTACTTGACTTTGAGTTATATTTTTACTATTTTCTTTTAGCATACAATTCCTTTCAGAGCATTTTTCTTTGTAAATTAACCACACATATTATTGTTTATGAAATATCTACGTGGTCGTTTAATAATAGCAAAACATATATAACTTTCAATCGCGGCATTCGGTCATCGTTTGAAACTTAACGCCAGCATTTTTACATATTCGCTAACTTGACTTTGATTTCATCAGATTTTTGTCGCAAAAATACAACTCGCTTTTGAGTTGTTTCTGCAAAACAGAGATTCGTATGAAGCTTGCAATTAACGGAAAATATTATACTTACGTCACAATAATCAAACGTTAATCGTTAAAAGCGTAGCTGTGGCGTTGCGCGGAAAAGCGAAAAGAAGAAAAAGAAAAAAAACAGAGCGCAAAAGTTTGGAGCTTTTGGCGTCAGGATGTCCCGAGCGTCAGGATGTCCCTAGCGTCAGGATGTCCCTGGCGTCAGGATTCCCGGGGTGAGTTGTCTCGTGTCAAATCGGTCGCACCAGGATGTCGCGGACCGTTGTAAACTATGGTTAAATAACGATTCATTTTAGCACTAATAAGTGCACAATCTATGTAGGTCAACTGACGAATAGTGCAGAATGGCGGACAATGTGCAAAGTTGCAGGATCGATAATGATAAAGAAGTGGAATCTCATTTAATGGTAAGTTCCGTATATATATGTTTGATTCTTTATGATTTGCTGTAAACTTACCGGTATCAATACTGTCTTTGCAACATTTATTTCGGTAGAAAATTATATATTTGTATTTGGATCATTCCATGCTTAATTGAAAATGGCTTGTCACCATATGTTGCCAAACATGAATGTTTCTTAAAATTATATAGTATCACACAAACAAAATAAAAAAAATTTTTCGATTATCTCGAATGGTTTTTAGGTTATCGTAATTTGAATTTTTGGCCTCCAAATAGAGATTTTTCTCCCAAGTTTTGAAAATAGTGTTGTAATTCATGTTCTAGTGCAATCTGATGCCTGAAAATTGCTTCATGGAGGGGGGGTTGGTGTCAAAGAAATCATTTTTGATGTCAAAATTGCAAAAATATGACTGTTTTATGGTGAAAACTTGATTTTAAAGTTTGATGAGAGCCCAACTTCATGTGTCCAGTTTCAGATGGCATTTTAAAGCTATACCTTGTCAAAAATTTGCCTATTTACTCTTTTAAAACGCTATTTCTTTTATGTAGAAACTTGGTATCATGAATGCTGTTACAAACCAGAAAATCGCTTTTGCTTTTAAAGCAATATCTGACCGTGTTTCAGTTGTTACAGAACTCTTTGGCTAGTCATGTTTGTATCATAATATGCCATGTCGAACTACTTCGAAATGGATACAATGCACTATTTCGAGTCAGTGTTTCAAGTACAGAAGATCTGTAAGTTTGGCTTACCCAATATATGGAAACAAGCAAAATCACGTGTAGAGTTTCATCGGAAAAATCTATTCAACGACCTCAGCTCAATTTATGCAAAAAATACTTACGCTGCCTGCATAAGTTGAGTCGCCAATCTGATCAAGTAAAAACAAAGCGTTCAAAAAATACCAATTGCACCGCTTCCATGGCGGTGACTTTGGAAAGCTACTTGGGAGATATACCAAGTATATAATCAAATACCACGCATTTTGGAATACTGCTAAAATACTTAACGTGATTTTCGATTGGGATTACGACTTTAAATATTGACCGTGTTTGCCACGTGACGGTCATTTTTTAGTTTATTTTAATTCAGTGTTATTGCAAAGAGGTCATTATATTTTTAGAAAAACTACTACGCGTATTTTGCAAGGTTTCAAATAGCGTGAATATTAATTAGCTTTACAAAGTAGTAGAAATAAGATTTTGGTACATTACGGTTGGAATGTTTAATTTGTGGAATAGCGCAATTTGAAAAGATAGAAATACGATTAAATGGCTGGGCTTGAACAGTCATCAGTAGATGTGTGATAGAACTCTGGAATTAGCTGCGCCAAACATGAGGGTAATAGTTAAGCGAATATTCAACGGCGTTAAAAATAGCAATGCGGTTGTTTCCAACGATTATTTAGATTGTTGTTGTTGCATTCCACCTTAAACCTGAATGGATGTAAAGGAAAGTCATCCGTCAAGCCAAACATTTATGTCTAATTCAGTTCCGTGATTTCTTACATATTTTTTTGCAGAATCAAAGACACAGTTCCACATTTAACGGAATTTCCGCTAGTTATTGAACTGAATCATACGCACAAATTCTTCGCTTCAGAGATGTTTTTGAAGAAATCAAGCAGAAGCTATCCGACATATTTCACCGAGGCTATTTTCCATTCACTGCGCTTAACACCTTCAAGTTAGATCTGCTACTAGAACATGGTGCAGATTATACATATGTTGCTGGCGACATGGCAAAGTGTCTAGACTTGAGATTCTGTTATACGTAAGTACGCATAGGTTTTTTAGTTTAATGCTTTGACAAACCGTTTAGCAACTACTACGCGCCAAAAAGTTAAGCTGAACTTAAGCGGCTAAAGCGGCATTACACGCTCGTATTACGTTGCAAAATATTCGGAAGTTTGAGCAATTACCTTAAACTTGAACTACAAAACACACTTGTCAAGTTGTACATCGTGATAATACTTTAGGAAAGTAGCGAATGTAAATTAGGTTTTGGTGACTTTATGCAATTTCCACGAATCGCTCTTGAAATTTGAAAGATATTTTTGTTAGTTAAATTGAAAATTATATGCAATGTTACTGTTAGTGAGCTCGTTCACTTTATAGGGTGCATGGTTTGTTGATTTGATCTGAACTGTGTGAAAGCATAGGTTGGCAATCAGCCTTCACTATCTGCTTTTTAAGATTCCACAGCCAGAACGATTTGGCAATATTATGCATGCCTGCTTTCGTCGTTGAATCGAGCTTATGATTAGTGCACATACTCATACATTAGCTCCCAGCCTCGAAACAATTAATTTTCGAGTTATTCTTGGAGACCCGCCGATAGGGTTCAAATGCCACCTTATATATTGTGATAGTTCAGTTAGATTGACTAGAAACCAGCAAACGAGAACAGAATTTAACAATAGAATTTTTTCACACAACATAAGTGATGGCATCAACAGTAATGGTAGGTATTTTTAGTGGCTAGGTTCAGTTCATTTGTATTTTGAAAGTTTTATATTTCTCGATTATGCGTTATATACAGTATGTTGTTTTTGATAAAAGCACACTGATATGCTTTTTCGACACAATCGTTCAAAAGTAATTCAAGAATGGTAATAAGTATGTTTTAGAAAAGATTTTGTAGGTACAAGAAATCAGGTAAAACAAAAACGGAATTACAAATGTGTTTCATTTGCCTTCCTGTACGTTGTTAAGTTGCATGTTTTTTTGGCTTAACGTTATTCCATTTCTGGCTCGCCGTCAAGTGGTAACCTATAACGCGGTACTTTGGTTTTCTAGTTTTCAATACTCAATTGCAAGATGGATTCCTGTACTTCGTTACCTGTACCTGTTTCAGTGAAACAGCAACATGAAATTTAAATAATTTTATTTATTGACTACTAACAAAAATCTCTATTTAGCATCATTGGAGGTTTGTCGAGAATGTGAAGAATATCACGGTAGAGCTGTATATCCAGATGTTGGGGTGTTGGAAGCTGGTAACGAGAACATCGTACGTGGCAATGCTTAGCATTTCGGATGGGCTGTACCAAGGCTCTCTCCCCCCCCCCCAATGAAAAATAACGTTCTCTTGTCGAAAAAGAACGTACTCCTTTCGTGAACCAACCCAAAAATTTTTTTGAAATTATGCTATAAAATAACTTACAATTTCACAAATACATCACCAATATTGAAGAGCAGCCGGATTTTACGTTTTAAAACTCTGAATTTTTCACTGAATATAAAACAATCTCGTCTGTGTTTCAAACCAATTTCAGATGCTGTTTAAAAGTATCAATCCAGGGGGCCAATATAATCGATCATGACGTTGCAATCGCGCTTGTGATTAAAAGAAGAACAGCAGCCAAAATCAACGGAGTTTCGAAAAGTATTGCGTCATACTCACAAGTTTATTTACGTCAACTCCTTTTTTTTTGGCCGATCTGTTTCCACTTTAAACAGATTAATCTACGCCAGTGTCGCAAAAATGTTCATTCAAGCTGCGCTAACGTCGGGAGCACCGCATTGTGTTTGAAGCAGTGTCGTCGCTACGAGGGGCAGGGGGGCCTAGCCCCCATTTCCGTTTACTCAAAATTTGGAACATCACATAACGACAAGACAAAAGACAATGATGCGAAAACGAATCATAACGTTCAAATCTTATTTTCATTTGACGTTTTCTTGTAACCAACTGCTGTAACACAATTGTGACGCAACAATGCGTCTTATTACGCGGGCACATGTTTTCATTTTTGCTTAGCTTACTCGATATTCATTGTGATTTTCAAACCTTGGGTCGCGTCGCACATGTGGGTCGGTACGTCTTTACGGATGTGTCGCGGAATAGAGATGCAAATTCGAATAACTTCCGAACTTCAGCAATTTAATTGTTTCAAATGGCTCTTAAAACTTTCGAAATGTAATCAAAATGGCGCTAAAAAGGTAAATTTTTACCAAAAAAAAGTCGCCTAGCGGCTGGGGGCTACGCCCCCAGAGCACACTAAAGATTGGTTAGATCGCAGTCACAGCTGCGGATAGATTTTGCGGGCGAATATGGGCCGCAGACGAAGAGATAAACGCTACTGGCCTTGAGTCTTTTTTTAGACATGATTATAGAATGTTTAAAATTACGCCTAATTTGTAACAATGTAAAACATTCAGTCTCTTTCAGTGCGCACTAGCATTCGGTTACCGCCCCCTTACTTCGTTTGCTGTGGCAACGGCACTGGTTTGAAGTAGAATATTTGATGTCTCTGCAGGAACACCCACCAGGTTAATTGGTTAAGAAGAACGGAAATGACCACGGTGACATAGCATAATCTAATAGTTTAGCACCAAGTTTAGAAGCACCGTTGATATGTCTGTTGTCCGTCTTGGAAATTATGACGTTCATATCGTACTGAACAGGGGTGCCGAAACCCGGAGGGGATATATCCCCCCCAATAATTTGACTATGGTCTGCATCTGAGCGCTGGATGATCTTTGGACTTTTTTTTGGTCTTCACTCGCTTTCGGGGACAAAAACTCTTCAATTTTCGGTGAAAACGTTTTTTTTTTGGTCTTCTCTTAATTTTGGGAACAAAACTCTTCAAATTTTTCTTGAAGACCTTTTTTTGGTCTTCACTTGATTTGCTTACGTGAAAACAATAGTGGTCGTGCTTCGTCCCCCCCAATGTTGAAAATGGGGCGAAATTTGGATGAAATTGCAAATTATCCCCCCAATGCTTAACATAACTCGGCACCACTGGTACTGATTATTCCGCAAAGTAAATGAAAAATAGTCTACGAATGGGTGAATTGCTTGAAATCAGCTAAGATTTTGCCATCGACAAGGCCATAAGTACACAACAGCGCCGTCGCTACGGGTGGGGGGGGGTTACGGTTTCGGAACAACACGTAGCGACAAGACAATGGAAAAAGGAACAGTAACGTTCAAACATAGTTCTCGTTCGAAGTTTTCTCCATTCTTAGCGAAATTGCTGGCCACTAACTGCTGTACATTAATGCGAGACAACAATCTGTCTTATTAACAAGCCTATACGGATGTGTCGCGGAATAGGGGTGTAAGCGTATAGTATCGTTACCGGTACTTCGTTAGTGATTATGTCCTAAAACAATACGTGAAAACATTCTTTAAAAGACTAGTTGTTCTTGTTTTTTTTTTAGAGCACACTCAAAATTTTTTTTAGGTCGCAGTCAGTTGCAGGGGGCTTCAGCCCCTTTTAGCCAAGTCGCTAAGAAAATTCAACCCCCAAATACAAGCATTTAAACATGTTTCGGACTTGTTTTAAGTAAAAGGGGGGGTTCAGAAGGGGCTAGGCAATATGATTCTTTTGATGAATTCTAAATTTTAGCAATTTAATGTAGTTATTCATATGGTTTCCAAAACGCGTAAAAAGTGATTGAAATGGCGTTAAAATCGCTATTTTTTCCCGCAAAATCACAAAAATCACCCAGCGGCTGGGAGTTCTGCCCCCACACCCCCTCTATGATGCGCTTGAGTTGCAACAGTTTGTTCAGCATGGGGCCTAAATTAGACAATTATTGTGGAAAAAATTTACTCATGGCTCTATTCCCTTTTACAAAATTCTGGTTGCGCTTCTGGTCGCATCTACTGCTACTGACGGATTTTTCAAGCGATTATGTGAGCCGCATACGAAGCGAGCTAAGAAACGCTGCTGGCGTTATGTGTCTCTTTTTTTTGCAGACATGAATACGAAATTTTTAAAATAGCGCATAATTTGCACGAGCCAAGTCAACTGACCGCGAAGCAACGATTTAGTTACAGTGATTTCGTCACTGATTTTGTCATTAAGTGAGGGTTTGGGCAAGATGGCTCTGGGGATAGTAAAAATACATTTAGGATCGCCCTTCTCAGCCAATCGGCGTTGTTGCAGTAAGTTTGTCGCGGTCAGTTGTCGTGGACCCTTATTTGTAGCCGTAAAATATCAGTTTTTATGTACGAAAGTTCAGTCAATTTTGGTCCCCCCACTTTCGGCTAATGTCCCCTCACTTCGGTTGCTCTGGTGACGGCACAAGTACATTGCCACAAAAAGAAAATTAGAACCAAGAGCTCAAACAAGTCATTGGTTTTTACTCGCTTCAAACGAGATGGTATTGGCTAACAGCGCTGCCGATAACGCTACGTGTCTTTGTATCTGTTTGGTGACGTTAGGCTTACAAAAAACTAATTGCAATGAAAATCAGAACGGCCGAAATGCGTTTTATACAAGTACACAGCATTAAGCAGAGCTGGACTCCGCAAATTTTTGGTCCGTAATTTCGCTGCGGTTTTGATTAGTCCGCATCGCAGCTGCTTTATATTCGCGATTCGCTACTCTTTTTCAATGCTAAACGTCAAGCAGGAAAGCAGCGAAAACCATTTTTATTGTGTTTGATTTAACTCAACCAGAAATCGAAACCGAGTGTACTCAATGAAGCATTCATTTTTTTTTTTCATTTTCAAAACTTGTCTCTCATTTTCGTAGGTAATCCTGATAAGTACACAAACGACAATGAAAATAACACGCACAAAGTTATTAGTGAAATCCCAAAGCACGATCGAATTACTTTGAGCCAGGCCCGGCGAAACGGGAGGGGGCATTCCTGGCCGTGCCCCCCAAATGAATGCTTGTGCCCCCCAAGCGAGGACTGTGCCCCAAAGAAATTAACAGGCTCGAGGCTACTGGAGTGCAAATCGAGGCCTAAGATTCCCAAATTGGTGTTTACCGCCCTAGAATTCGTGAGCAAGAACTGCGTTTTTGTAATTTTTGTGAACTTACGCCGGATTTCATTTAAGTTTTGGGACGAAGACCTTTTTTTTTGGTCTTCACTTCAGATTTCGTCGAAAATCGCAAGAATTTTGAGACGACAACCAGAATTTGTGGAAATTTTGGGACGAAGACCTTTTTTTCTTTTTTTGGTCTTCACCTTTTTCGTTTGATCCATACTCGAATAAACTTCTCGTGCCCCCCCAAAATTTCTTTCTGTCCCCCCCCCACCCCCAGTCACGCTATCCTGGCGCCGGGCCTGCTTTGAGCAATACATTCGGAAAATATTTTCGTCAAATTGTAGCACAAATTTGAAGTAAAGACTGTTTCACTTATTTTCGATACACCTATTGATTTTGACTGAACTTCCCTTCAAAGGTGGCTTCTTTTTTTAAAACACAAATAGATTTTGGGCGAGCAAAAAGCCATCAGTGGATGGACAGGTTTCAGTTATGTGAAAATCGCAACTCCATTAGTGAGTAATACCAAGAGATTAGAACTCCGATGTACAGCACCTTTGATCATCATCTTACGGGTTTTTTTAGTTATAATGGGGCCTCCAAAAAAACAAAAAAAATGCAGAAGTGAAAAGGGACCTCTTAGTTTCACGCAAAAAGTGGACAGTTACCCATTAGCTGACATGCGACCAGCGGCGATTAGGAGGCAATTAACTTGAGCAACAGATTTCCGCGTGAAATGGGAATACCTTCAGTCCGCGAATCCAGCACAGGTACCGGAGTACGCTTGGCATACAGTCTCACGATCTCACTTTTGCCTGAGAGCGCATCCGTAACCTAAGCTCGTCGGGCGACCTTCGATACCGGTACATCGTAAGCCAATATTGCGGTCCACAGTTTGAAAGCTACAGGAATTACATTTTGCAGCAGTTCTCTCAACGGTATGAGCGAAATCTAAAACAGAAAATTTGACATTTGGAGCAATTTATAAACGGTAAGACTAGAAGTACGAGCACACTGTCAATTTTGTCTATATAATTTGAATTAAAATCAAAGAACGCACTTGTTCAGCAATCAACTCTACAAATTGTTTTAAAAATATGACGCTATGTTCGGCCACTTTAAAGGGCCATTAGTGAACTACCCAAAGTGCAGCTCGCGACTGATCGCTGCCTGTTTGGTGCAATCTGTGTGCTGTAATGACGCTGCAACGCTTCGTAGAGAGGTTTTTGAAACGCAGAGAAGCAAACGGCTGACACATTAGAAAAAAAAAATCCCTTTTACTCCCCACTTCACGTTCACCGCATAGATGGATTGATCCGACCATACACTTTTTATTTAGTAGACTGGAAATAGACGGGCGTAGAAAAAACAGAAGAGCATCGAAAAAACGTTTGCTCTAGTTGCAAATTTTTTTTTGCGGTCACGCGTATTCGACTGATTTGATTGGACATATTCTTAGCGCGAGTGAACCGAGAAAAAAGTCACCCTGAACTGATTGGACGAATCGGCATATTGTAAAAAAATAAACCGTGAAGAAAAAAAAGACATAACTGTCAGTTTCCGGTCTACTAATAAAATGACTATGATCCGATTATAAAACCCGCTGGCTGCAAGAAACTTTTCAAACGATCGACCAAAGGACGGCGCTTTCTATCTGTATCCTTATTGTCAGCTCTCTTTTGTCCCGTTTACAGATCAAAATTGCAAAAACCACACTTACAAATGAACAGATGGAAGTCTTGATCAATCAGAACAGCAAATACTGCAGCCATCCAACAAAGCCTTAGTGGAAGGAACAGAACAATGAAATGTCTTGATGTGATTGCTTCTGCCGTCGCAATAATAAATTCGAAAAGTTACGATAGCTTTCATCAGCATTCGACGAAGGTCTGTCTCATCACTTGATGTACAAGAACATGCTGGGGATCTAATAAGAAAGTTTGATTTTAACACACTGCACTATTTGCTTGCTACTTCTTCACCTTTAGGATAACCGTTATACACCAGCAGGACTTCTTTCCAATCGTCTTGATGTACTAATTAACTGCTTTAATTTATTAGATATGTGCTGTTACAATTTTTAAAAACCATGCTCGTACGGTAGTTGACTTAAAAAAGTTACTAACAATCGCAATTCAAATTCACTGGCAATTGTTTATTACTCAATCACTAAAAAATAAGGAATCAAAGTCATTAAGTGTTTGTAGAAAATTTTATTGGTTGTCACTTTGCTCTACTTAAAGGTAGATGTTACCAACATTTACGTATATCACTTATACAGGGTGTTCATAAAGTCCTGATACAATTTCAAAATTTTTTTATGAAGTCAATTCTAAAATATCTTAACCAGATTGATTTTATTTTAAACAGTGTTGCTTTTGTGTTTAAGATATGATATTTACGTGTTTTATAAATGTGTTAAATAAACCCTTTTTAAGTGGTTACTCATCAAGAAAAGGCACAATGTGTATCCTGGTTCATTGAAACAAAATTGGACGTTCAGATTCAGCAAAGGTACAGGACGAAGTACGGAAAAAAACCACCATTACGTTCTTCAATTCGTCGATGGCATAAAAAATTTATGGAGACAGGTCAGTGTTGGATGCAGTGAGAAGTTCTTTATCCTCAGAAATTTGTTGCAGCATGCTCTCTGCAAACTCTTTTCGTTTAGGCTTGTCATATGGATTAAGTTTCTCTAACATTTGAACTTTGTAAGCATACAATCGTAACCTTTTGCGTCGTAGAACCTCGTGCACAGTTGTAGATAGTAATTCCAATTTTCTGGCAGCTGTATGGATGGACTTCACAGGCAAATGACTAAACGCTCATCTTACACTCTCGACGTTTTCCACAGATGTTCTTGATTGCCCACTTCTCACTGCATCCAATACTGACCCTGTATTGATAACTCTTTGGTGCCATCGATGGATTTAACAACATGATAGTGAATCTTGTCCATTCTTAGTCCTGTACCTTTGCTGAGTCTGAACATTTGATCTTGTTTCAATGAACCAGTACATACATGGTGCCTTCTCTTGAGGAGTAACCATTTATTAAGGGTTTATTTAAAACATTTATATAACAAAAAAAAAAAACATATATGAAATACAAAATTCTATTTTAAATAAAAATTTTATGCAGCACTGATTAAAATGAAACCAACCAGGTGAAGAAATTTTGAGAATTGACTTCATAAAAAAATTTTGAAATTGTAGCAGGACTTATGAACACCCAGCATATCTGACTGTCAATTTATCTAACCTTGTTTAAGCTTATTTAGACGGTACTGGTATTTTAAATTGTAGTCAAGAGTCAAGTTCTATACTGTACTTCAGAAAAAATTGAATACTGAGGCAAAGTCCCCAGATATCATTTGCGATGTCACAATTGATTCTAGTTGTTGTTGATTAAGGCATTATATCCGATACAGACCACAACAGCACAATGAATTTACGTATCTGCTATAATTGCAACCTTGAGAATACTACCAATGTGACTTGGTTATTGGTGAAGTTGAATTTGTGATATTAACTACATTAGTTAAAGACACAGTTAATACCTTTTTCAAGCTTTGATTTTGCATTTCATTGTTTATGTTGTCTCCATCGACCAAGGTGAAATTTCTTTGGCTGCTGACGTTCAAGGTTACCAGTGCATTAACAATATTTAAAGGAAGCATCCAGCACTGAGATCTTATGCACTTTCTACTACGTCATGTGACTTGATGAAAAGGCAGGCTTGTTCTTCGCAATTAAACAAATATGAAATGTATATACACACATGGTGATAAAGCCACAACAACAGCAGAAGTGCACCTTTTACAACTTAAAATAATTTAAAAAAGCTGAAACAACGTAAGAGACATTTGAAAAACACGAAACTTTATTGGGCACTGTTTGAACCTAGCAAATAATTTTGCTGTAGTGCCAAATTCCACCTGTCACAAGACAGTGTCAAACGCTAACTATTGCATGATCTACTCACTTCTCAGAGTAATAACTATTGACTAGAGCTCGACCGATATGACTTTTTCAGGCCGATACCGATATTTCGGAAATTTTTTGGCCGATACCGATATCGATAACCGATATATTAACTTCTTAGCTACGAAGCTTTGTCACTATTTTTCAACTAATTTGACACTAAAAGCTTCACTAATCCCCATCCAAAGAAAGACTATTGCAAACACAAGCCACACTCCAGTATTATTCAATGAAAAAACAAACAAAAAATACGATTTGGCAATCATAGGCAAGAGCGGTTGTGCTTGCTCTCAAAAATAAACAGTTTAAGGTAATTGTTCTAAGCCGACATTTTATCGGTGGTAAACACCGATACGATATATCGGCTTGACCCTGATATCGTCCGATATATATCGGCTGACCGATATATCAGTCGAGCTCTACTATTGACTACCGATAATTCATGCTTGGAGGAATTTGGACTTGCTTAGGAGTTTGTGCAAATATGCAATTAGCAATTGCTACAGTATACATACAAAACTTGTTGTGGTGTCACCAGAAATGTAAATAAAAATAACCACAGGAGTTTTTTTGGGTTAAACTAAAATAATAATTCATTAGTTATGTAAACAGTAAATAAATGAAACATTACCGACAGCATTCCCAATAAATCAAGATTTATTAAAATTTTCAACCGGTTGAAAATGTGGAAGTAAGATCCATTTCAATTTACATGCAAAAATGTTGGATAAAATGTCAATGAAAAAACATCCAGAATTATACAAATTATAACATTTATCAAGTAAATTTGAATATCCAAACAACATTGATAGTTAATATAAACGTGGAAAACAAAACGAATTATGTGAGAATGTGGTTGCTAAATAACAATCAAACTTAAGTTAACAGTGAAGCGTAGATGAAACAGAATCAACATCTGACATGTGGTTAAAAAATATGAGTGTAAAATTTAGAATTACAGTATACACAGAATAAAATTAAAATATGAATCACAGTATTGTATATACCGGTACATCATTAATATTGCGATGAACTGAATCTAGTAAAATGAGATGAGTGAACTGAAAGAAGTAATTCCAACTAGTTACAATAAGCATAAGTTACCAATTGGATTCAGTTGTGGTAGCACATTCTACATTAAGTGGTTAATAAGCAAATTTTGTAGAAAATGCTACCCGTATATTTAATGGGTGGTCAACGCATCTTCATCAACATTATTGCTAACATTATCCTTAAAATAAAGAGGCAAATAAAAGGTAAATCATAGAAATGAAGAGCAATTGTAGGGCAAACTTCATGCTTAAATATGTACAGTAAATAACCAAATTTAAAATCTGGTCATAAACAAATTTTTTGATTTTAAAAATTATCGGTAGTCACTCTTGAAGTTTTTTAGTGCTATTAACTACGCTAGATCCAGGACCTACTGTGCTTCATAATAATAACCGACAAAAACTACCGATACTAGAATACAGTATCTTGATTCACTCAGCACTAGGCCAATTTTTAATAACCCAATTAGTTTGAATAATCACTACTGCCAGATTGTAGGTAGCCTACTTTGTTTAAGTGAGTTATCAATAAAGTTATAGGCCTATAGGCTACAGTAGTCTGCCAAGTCTGTAACACCAACAATCAACATTGAAGTGAACACATTGGCTAGGGCCTAGGCCTACTTAAAAGAGAACTCTGACATAGGCTCTGGGCTGTAACAGGCCTTTTCTACCGTTTTTGTTTCATTGGATTTTGAATGCTGAGTATTAAGTTAACAACACTAACACCAAAATACCACCGCATAGGCCTACAGCAGACTGTACTAGAACATTTGATTGTCTGCACTAGCACATAAGTTTATGCTAGCAGTAGTGAGTAGCACAGCACAATAAAGCTCATTTTCAGTTAAACCAGGGATACCGTATATTAATTAGTATATCCCTGGTTAAACCATTGATATACAAAATAACGAAACAGATAAAGCCTACTTGCAAATTTACTACCTTTGTGCACTTATTAGCCTAATGACTGTCAAACAAAAAACTCCTCATCTCTCAACCCATAGATTCTTTCTTGCTCAATCCAAAACAGCCAAAACCTTAAAAACTCGGTGATGCATGAAGCACAACTCTTTGCTCATTGCTCCGACCAATCAAAAAATAGCAAATGCCTGTGTTTTGAGTATAGGTCTGTAAAATGTAATTTCGCTAGCAGGACGGCTTGGCAATAGCATGAGTTATTCTGCCTACACATATTACAATCTGACGATAATCATTAGCTATTCATTATTGAGCATGCCAAATGATTTACCTATCAAGCGTGTGATGTATCAGGCTGCATCAAAACCTACAGATAAAAGTGGTTCTAATGTTAATTAGATTGCATCTTAATTGCAGAGGTATCGCACTTAAAACTGCACATACAAAAACTAGGCTACTTTACCGAATATGAGAGGTTAAATAAATGTCCCTCACCCAGCTGCTTTAACAAACTACTACGTTGTGAACTTGTGGTTACCACTTACTGGACTGTTGGAATAAGTTAGTTTAATCTTACTAAGTATCCGTACTCCAATCTGTAGTACTTGATATCCTATCCTAGTCTGGCACTTGTCAATCATACAATAATTTTTCTTTTACACATTTAGCCTAGTTTAACTTTAGTCAGTATGTGTAGGCAGAATAACTCATGCTATTGCCAAGCCGTCCTGCTAGCTCTCGAGAATTTTGACGCATACTGCTTGGCTATGCTCAATTTTCATGGCTTCCCTTACTTCAATTTCTCTTTGCCTTTTTTAACACAAGTCACCACTCATATGATCACATCACAAAACTCTCAGGAGCCTTGACCACTGGTTTAGCGAAAAACTTCCAAAACAAGTTCCCGCCAATTTCATTCAGTGTTGCCAAGCAAAAAGTTATATCGGAAAGTTAAATTGGAAAGTTAAATCGGAAAGTTAAATTGGAAAGTTAAATCGGAAAGTTAAATTGGAAAGTTAAATCGGAAAGTTAAATTGGAAAGTTAAATCGGAAAGTTAAATTGGAAAGTTAAATCGGAAAGTTAAATTGGAAAGTTAAATCGGAAAGTTAAATTGGAAAGTTAAATCGGAAAGTTAAATTGGAAAGTTAAATCGGAAAGTTAAATTGGAAAGTTAAATCGGAAAGTTAAATCGGAAAGCTAAATCAGAAAGTGTCTTAAATATGCCTAAAAAACAGTAGACTTTTTTGAAAAATAATTTTACACATGGCACCCCATAGTCAGCAGTCAATAGAGTAGTTGTTTCCAACCTTTTTTTAACCGTGGCCCATTTTCATTTTGAAAATTTTCCATGGCCCTACTCTCAAAGTATTGCTCAAGAACTTGACCCAAATTTTCATCAGTCTTTGAAACGGTTTTTCCGGCCGAAAACAGGTGATCTCAAAACAAAAAAAAAAGGTCTTCACCAAAATTCAAACGGTTTTTCCGGCCGAAAACAGGTGATCTCCAAAAAAAAACTCCACCAAAATTCGATCGATTTCTCCGGCCGAAAACAGGTGATCTTCAAAAAAAAAAAAAAACAAATTCAACTCGCCATTCACAGCAACTTTCTGCAAGCTTTCTCACATTGTCAGGGAATAAACAGCTAATCGTGCAAATACGACTTTTTCAAACCAAAATGTTTTGTGGCCCACTGCAAAATACTTCTGTGGCCCACCGGTGGGCCATGGCCCACAGGTTGAAAACTACTGCTCTAGAAGTAGAGTCGAGGACGCAAGGCTCGAGGCCAAGGGCACAAAAAAATCCAAGGACAAGGACAGCCCTTCCGAGGACAACCCTCTCGAGGCCAAGGACAGAAATGCTCGAGACCAAGATCACATGCGCAAGTGTTCTCCAAAAAAAATGCCTTCAAAAATTTTTTTCAGGCGATCTCCAAAAGAGAAAAACAAAACAGATCTTCGCAAATTTTCCGCGAAGTTTCTGGCGTTTTCCAACAAAATTTTACCGATTCAAAAAATAGTGCTGTTCTCGAGCAGACGACAGGGCAATTTTCGAGGATTTGAGACTTCGAGGTCAAGAACTCGACCTTTGAGGCCAAGGACTTCAAAAAGTGTTCTCGAGGCCGAGGACGTCCTCGAGGACTCCACCTCTGGTCGTCACTGTTGACCTACATATTCTTCTCGGCGCGTAATTGCTATGCATCAACTCAGTCCCTGCAGTCGCTTAAAACTTGCAGATGTCAGTCAAAATGACACGGCGGCGGCGAACAGTTTAAGATTCTTATATGTTAGCATGCTCGTTTTGACGCAATGCTCCGTTTGCAGAGTGGTTTAACGACTGTCCTGCGTTGAAGGACCGCCGAGACTTCGAAACCAGTGCATGTCTTTGTTGGTTGTATTTGGTTCGAATCCCATCCGTAGTCATTCATTCTGACAACCAGAGACTTATTCTTTCATATGCACAAAGTGGTATATTAATTCGTTGCTACATCTCTCGTTTGGGTAATGTCCAGCCTTCGACGTTGATTTGCAAAATAAATAGTGGTTCATCGCCAGTGGCCGGGGCCTGTAGCCTTGAAAAAAATTGTTTGGAGCAGCTCTTTCCAGTCATCTTCGAAGATAGATTTGATGTAATATCTTCTTTCGTTACTTGTTGTGTAGTTTTACTGCTAATTTTGCTAGCTTTAGGGGCTACCCAGGGAGCACGTACAGCAGTTCTCACCCCTACCAGAGGCTGATTCAAGATTGAGACTTTATGTGTTCTATTTTTTGTTAAATCAGCCCACAATATTTTATTTACCTACGTGATTGTCATTAAGAATATATTGATTCTATTAGTGCGTGTACAATACAAACTTTTTTTGAAAATATTTTTTTAGAAATTGAATTCAAGTAAACAAGTAAATTGAAATGTTATAGATCATGATTCTGTTATAATAATATATAAAATGTTATAGTTCGTGACATCGCATTGGCGATGTTTTGTTTACAACAACATACCATTTTTTGATCGTCCATTGTTGCGCGTAGTATAGACATAGTCGTAGGCAGTCGTAGATCGTTGCAAACCTTCTTAACGTTCTTATGGTTTTTTGCATAGGTGGGCAAGTTAACGCTAAACGTTAGCTTCGTTAACCATTAGTCCGTTAAAAAACTTCTCACCTCCGTTAACGTTAATCCGTTATTTTCAGCTTTAATTAACGGAAGTTAATAAAGTCCGTTAATCCGTTAATATTTTGCGTGTAATTTATTTTTCTTTTTATTCACTCGCTTCTAGAACACGTATTGACGCTGTTGAGCTGATTGTAAGGAAATATTTATTGCTATGGTGGTCTTTTTGTGTTTTGGAAGTTACATTTTACAGTCTAATCTAATTTCAAGGTAAAATGAATTCGGATGCATTAACAAAGCTGCGATTGGAAAATCTTTGGAAATTGTGAACCGCGATAATTAAGAGGCTGCAACTTATTATTTGGCACAAAAAAGAGCTCCTTGCTTCGCTTTCTTCTATAAACCTCGTGCTAATACGCAACAAGTGTTACCAGTGCAAATTGGTTTGTACCGGTACGATGAATGAATGGTGCAAGATATTAACGATAAAAACCTTAACGGAAGTTAACAGAACTTAACGGAAGTTACTTTAGTCCGTTAACTGAACTTAACGGAAGTTAATTTAGTCCGTTAACATGAAAAAACTTTTTAACGGATTAACGAGTTAATGAAAAAGTTAGCTTCGTTATTAACGGATTTACGATTAACGGACATGAGCCCACCTATGGTTTTTTGTGTGTTTTTGCCATGTTAAAGAAGGCCACAAATAAGTTAATGCATAATATTTAGCATAGCATGGTTAAAATCTACCTTAAAAATTATTATAATTTTTTATCAGTTTAGGTTATAAAAATACAAAACCAAGACCAACAAAAATCGAAATATGTATTTTTTTTTTGTCAACTTGTAAATCTATACCCCCTTAAACTACTTTGAACTAACATCTGTTCGTGACATTGCTTACAGCCGTCAGACAACCACGCAATTAATTGAAAATTGCCACCTGTGCGAACAAAATGCGCTTATATTTGAACGATTTTTTTTCTTGATTGTTTATTATCAAGCTTGCTCAAAGGTATGATTATTTGAATTTCAAAACCAATTTTTTAAGGGAAAAAGTAGTTTACGACTATGTTTGACTGTCTACGCAAAAGTACGATGTTGTTCGTGAGACAGTAATGTAGGCGTAGCCAGGCCCCCTCCCCCAATTGAAATGCAACCAATGATAAAAATGTGACAAAAAAGCCTTTTGTTTCTTCAGTTTCCGTTTCTTTTAGCATTTTTCGCGTACAGCAGTAATTAACAATAATATTAACAACCTGGGAACCCGGGGCCCTTCAATTTAATTTTTACCTACCAATTTAAATGTATACCCGGGAAAAATTGAGGGTTTTGTTCTAATGTTGCTACCTCAGGCCCTCATTTAACGTTTTTGTGAAAGCATTGCGATAACTAGGGCCGGATTTACCATAATATAGGACAGAACCAGGGGTCCCGCTCTCAGATAATGAGACATTTTTTGATCTTCCCTATATTTGGCAGAAAGATGTTGCGAAAATTTCTAAAGTGCCAAGGGCCCCGCGTAATGTAAATTCGGTCCGGGCAATAACATGGTTAGTAGGCGTAACCAGCTATTGTACCATTTTTTAATAATTCACATCGCCAGTTTGTACGATACAAAACACTTTTTAAAAAATTAGTTTAGGAAAATGCTCATTGAACAATTATTGAATTTTAATTGAGGGGGCCTGGGCCCCTCAGTCGCACATGTACTTCTACAACTAATTATTTTATGACAAAACAAAAATCTTCAAGGAAAATCTTTTGGAGGATTATAATTTACTGCTAAAATATTGCAAGAGGCTATATGCCTTGCTTTCCCCTACCTGGACCACATCACTTACAAAATTTAACCCCAAAATGCAAGATTTTAAACATATTTTGGACTTAAATTATTAGTAAAAGGAGGATTGAATAATTTAATTTTTTTCAATTGGCTTTGAAATGTTAAAAATTTCTAATTTTTTTCAAATGGTTCTAAACGCGTGTGAATTGTAATCCAATGGCCATAAAATAGCTATTTTTTCCAAAAAAATTACAAAAAATCGCCCAGCGGCTAGGGGGCTTCGCCCCCAGACCCCCGTCTGTATCATGTTCGATTTACACTAGTTTACTCTATATGTCATTCAATTTCGATATTTGCATTTTTTTACTTTTGTTTTAAGTCCTTTTTCTACAGCAAAATCCGAGTTACGAGCCAAAACAAGCCACGGCTTCGGATCTTCCAATGTACATTATCTTTGTCCCGCAAGAATTTTCTCTTTCGAAAATTTCTGATGACGTCATTGCATGTGATTTATGATTCGAGCCTCTTACTCATCAATTAAAAATCCTGAATACGCCTATGGACAGTAACAAATAAAAATTTAACAAAAAGCAAACAGGCAAAAGTGCAAATTGTTATCGCAGGTTATTTGTCGAAAAATGTTGCGAGCAAATCATCGCCAATGGAATCTCATCATTAGACAAGTCAGCAATGGTAATATAAGTTTAAAAAAAGGCCAAAAAAACGTTACAAATTACTTAAAAATGCCAAATCCGGCGTTATCAGCACTTAAACTGTAAAATATTGGACGGGTAACACGTTTGATCGCAGCTGGTGTCAGTCGAATCCTGGAATGAAAATCGTTGCAGTGCGAAAAAAACGTTTATAATACGTGAAGATTAAAAAAAGGTGTTCACAACCGAATCAGCCATTTTTTCGTTCAAACTCTAGGTAAGGCCAGCCAAAGAAAAAAAAAACGACCCAAATCCTTTCTTTATTCTGCGGGGGGGGAGGGGGCGTTCAGGGTTGGAACGTGTCAAAGTGATTAGAGTTGAGCCACTTGGGTATGTTAACTCGAGTCGAGCCGTTCGAACATTTATATTCATTTATTGTCAATTTATTGTCATTAAATCATTATTCATTTTGTGAAATGTCCCAAGTGCTCTTATCCTGAACCCCCTTTTACTGAGTTTGATTTACGCTCACCAAGTTCAAAGTGGTTTAAGCAGTCTCGGTTTGGGAATCCCTTGACTATGACCTTTGTCTTAGTTTCTCTCAAAATTTGAAATTTGAATTAAAAGCTATAATTAAATTTTGCAACACCTCAAAATTATTTGCTGAAATTTTAAATTCAATCCTAATCAATTTAAAGTAATAATTAAGCAACATAAAAAAATGCTACCAGAGGCAAAGCAAAAAAAGCATCACAGTAAAATTAAACTTTTGCTGGTGTTTTTTTTGTTTTTCTCGATTTTGTTCCGGAAATACTCATAACTGTGCTTATCATTTATATCACCATTGCGTACATCCGCCGCAGCAAGGGAAACAATAGCGTTATACAACAACGTAGTGGCTCGATTAATATTTCCATTCTCTAGACATCCTCTATAATGCTCAATTATTACAGGTATTTGTTTTCATGTCCTCTGTAAGCTCTATTCGTTCGCGATCTTTACGACAAAAAAGTAAACGAATAGAACAAGTTAATTATCAGAATTCGTAATGATTTCTTGATTAGTTGTGAGAGCTTTTGGAGAAACGTTTTCACTCTCATATTTCATCACTATGAGGTTTATAAAGTGATCGTCGTTGTTTTGAATTTAGATTGTCAGTTATGTGGATTCTGGTGTAAGCCGGACTTAAATGCAACGCAATCCGTAGAAATAGTATTGCGGGTGATTTTACAAGCAGGCAGAAAATAAAACGAGAGAAACGCTTCAAAGAGAATAGCAATGGTGGTAGCATATGTATCCTCCTGTCACAGGACAGCGTCAGACTCTAAATATTGGATTATCTACACACTTTTTTATGGTAATTAGCGGTGGTGTAAAAAGTACTCGAAAATTGTAATCAACTAAAAGTTTTATTACTTGAACGAAAAACTACTTGAAGTGAAGTACAAAATATTGACCACAAAAAGTATTTGAATAAAAGTAAAAAAGTAGTCGTTTTAAAAGTACTCAAGTACAAGTATTTGTAAAAATATTTAAGCAAAATAAACAAAATATTCAATTGACAAGCTGTTGTGTATGACAACTAGTCGACTATACCTTCACATCACTGCCACATAATGGTTGGTCTTCTGACCTCTCACTTTCTCAACTAGTCATGAACTACTAACTGATGCAAGTTTTTGTTATTACATTCAAATTAAAAATAACAACAGCAAAACTTTGAGATTTGAAAATCATGTTGCGGCGAATTTATTTGGAATCATTTCATAAAATATTTGGTAGCTTAACTTAATTGAACAATTGCCGGTAAAAATCTTTACGGTTCTGACGAATTCGTGATTCAAATTTTAAACTTCAGTACTTAGTTCTCTTCTGAATCAAAATGCTACTTAAGCAGCGTTACTTCAAGCTAAAAGTAAGCAAGTGAAGTATCTAAAAGACAAATTATACTTGAGTAGACTACTTAAGTAGAACTACTTTTGTTACTTTACACCTCTGGTAATTATAGTTTACTAAATGTTAGGACGAGTCTGCACTTGCTTAACAGCTTCCAATCGCCCATTGTTCTTGTGAATTTCTTTTATTTTGTTTTTTAAATAGGACGAACATAGATTTCGAAAAACACAAAGACAATTTTTTCAACTCAAGTACACATACACACACTTCTGGAATTTGTACAGGCAGGAAACCGAACCTTCGCCCTTGCGAGTTTGAGTTCGATGCTTCACCGTTACGCCGTCTGCAAGTGCGAATTTCTTTGAATTCTTGTTGATTGAATTAGTTGCTTATTCGAAGCCAGCAAGCAGGCGCGCGCCGCAAGGCAATTTTTATGTTTTCCGAAAAAATAGCCATAACACAATTTCAATCAAATTTCGCACGCTTTCAGAGCCAATTGAAAAAATTAAATTGCTAAAATTTGGAAGCTAGATGATGAACTAACCCAGTGCTATTGTCAACATTTTCTGAAATAGTAAGTAAGTAAAATTTATTTTTGGATTCAGTCACATACGATCAAAATAAATAAAATAAACCGTATACATCAGTGGCGTACGCAGGATTTTTCAATGGGGGGGTTTTCAAAAGTGACATCAAAAATTTGTTCGCGATCTATACTTTGGCAAATAAATAAATTAGCGTAATGAAACAAGATGGAGTCAAAGTCACACAGTGCGTAATGCAAATAAAACTTTTCAAACAAAAAAGAACAATTAAGCATTAAGCATACATCTGTAGTTTAACATCATAAGGTTTGCAACTAAACGATGAAGAAAAAATTGTTCAAAACAAAGCTACGAAACCCCTTATGACTATAAACAGTGCAAAGCGTGGCAGGCACATAGCTAGACATTCGCAATTGAGGGGGATGTTTTGGGGGTCTGGGGGCGGAGCCCTCAGCGCTTGAAAATTTTGCATTTTTTTTCAAAAATAACTTAAATTTAGGGCGATATTGATAAAAAATAATGCTTTTAAAACGTGGCATAGAAATTGGTAGTGCAAACCTGATTAAACTGTTTACATAAATAGGCTATATGGAAGGTGGTTTATGGTAAAATTTTAGCTCTCTTGTTTACATGCTGGTAAATCATAAAATCCCAGTTCAAGAAAACTCACACAGAGTAATCTATTTTGTTTATGTTTTATAGAGAAAAAGAAACCCCATCTCCATGTTTTTGATGAAGCCAATGTTAAGCATTTTTAGCGGTTAAATTTGCTAATTTTGGCTATTTTTTGAAGTTATTATTGATTTATAAGCCATATCTTTGACAAATTAAACCCCCTAAGAAACTCTAAATGCTTCAAAAGTTGCTTTAAATCATGTTGGAGTCCGTGTCATTGCAAAAAATAAGGCTCAGAAGTGCTAAAAACGTGATATTTTCTTTACTGTGCATTTTAGTCGACAGACCAATGGGGGGGGGGTCGAACCCCCAAACCCCCCTGCGTACGCCCATGGTATAAATAATAGTATCAAAAATCATATAAATAAACGTATCGTATACAGTAATTACTGAGTTCAAGGAGCCCGAACAACCGTGAGGTATACTAGTCAAGGCGCTCCTTGTTCTCGTCATTTCTAGTGCAACCTAAAGGCATTAATTATTGAGCAAAAATTATGTATATAAAAAGAAAAACAGAATAGGAAAGCAAAAACAAAAAAACCAACACGAAATAATCAAAAAAGTATTTGAATTACACAATAAGACTTAAAAAAAAAGAATGCACACACATTAAAATTCTCATAGTTGAAGAGGATTCAATAGTTTGGTTACAGTACCAGAAGAATGAAAACCAATTCAAAAATGTGATACAATTTTTTCTTTAAAGCATTTTTTGAAGAAATTAAACGTTTTATGTTTAATGTCTTCATCGATTTCACTCCAAAGTTTGGCGCCTCGAAATTCTAATTTTTTTTACCTGCAGTTTTGGAAACGCGAGGTAAAAAATAGTTTAATTTAGTAAGTTTTCTTGTTTGATAAGAGTGTTCTAATTCAATTTTATTAAATAGTTGTTGAAACAAAAGTGGCAATTTATTATTACAAATTTTATGCATAAACTTAGCAAGTTCTAAATGGTAAATGTCATTCAATTGCAGATAATTTAATTTTTTATACAAATGAGTAACATGAGAAAACTTTTTGTTCCAAGTTATAGGGCGCACAATGGTATTTATTTATACATTCTCATATTTATTTCATGCAATTGGTTTTGAGTTGCTGTGCCCCAGACACTGATACCATAATTTAGACTACTATACACAAAACTATAATACAGCATGTTTAAAGTATGTGGGGTTACATAGTCACGAATTTGATACAGCATTGCAATGCACTTGGCCAATAGTAAAGTCAGTTTATTGCTATGAACAGACCAAGTCAGTTTTTCATCAATGTAAACACCCAGGTACTTAACAAAATCATTAGGTCTAAGTACTTTTTCATTCATGACTACCGTGAATTTGGTTTTAATTGATTGGTAAGGATGTTTATTGCGTAACAAATAGGTCGCTTTTGAATAATTCGAGGATAATTTATTTCATCTGAGCCAAATATCGATATTTTGAAACTGGTATTAACCTTGGTTTCAAGACTCACTAAACTTTTATCTGGTATGGCCAAATAAGTATCGTATGCGAATAGCGTGGCGGAAAATTCTGAAACTTGAGGAAGGTCATTTACATATAGCATGAAGAGTAGAGGACCAAGCGATGATCCTTGTGGAACAGCGCAGTCTATTTTGAGCTGCTTGGATTTACTGTTACCAATTTTGGTATATTGTGCTCTATTAGTTAGGTAACTTTTCAGTAATTCTAGAGCATTTTCTCGAAATCCATAAAGGTTTTCTAGCTGGCATAATAATATGTCGTGTTGGACAGAATCAAAACGCTTTACTTAATTTAAAAAAATACAGCAACTATAGTTACCTTCAATAACATTATTTAATAATTCGTCATAAATGTTGCATATTGCCAAAGACGTAGAATAATTTTTTCTAAACCCAAATTGTCTTTCGCTACATAAGTTAAATTTTGATAGGTAAGTGTATATACGACTAGGTAGCAATTTCTCAAATATTTTATTAAACTGAGAAAGAAGTGATATTGGTCTATAGTTTGTCTTTTTGTCCTTTTTAGAAAATTGAAATTACTTCAACTACTTTCATCAAATCTGGATACGTACCAGTACTTCAGCATAAGTTGAACAATTCACTTAGGAAAAAGGAAATAATAGGGTTAGCGAGTTTTATGAATTTGGTCTCAATATCTAAAGTCCTTCTAGCTTTCCTATTTTTGAGTTCTTCAATTATGTTGAAAACTTCTTGCTGACAGCTAGGTAAGAGAAAAATAGAACTGGTTATTTTTTTCATTCCCCCAACTGAGCATTCTGCGCTATTAGAATTATTAGGTTGAATAGAAGCCGCCATTTCCTTTCCAGTGTTAACAAAAAAGCTATTAAATTCTTCGGCTATACTTTGAGGTTCAGAGACAGTATCATAGTTATTCAATGTTAGTTTTGATGGTTGTACATAGCTGTGACGTTTAATATTGGTCAATTCGTTAATCACATCCCAAGTTTTTTTAGCGTTGCCTTTGTTTTCATTTAACAAATGGTGGTAGTAACCAAGCTTTGCTTACTTCAACTGTCGGCGTAATGCATTGCGAAATGTTTTGTATTGTCTAGTCAACACGAGATCGCCTTTGTTTTTATGAAGTCGATTGAACATTTTGTTTTTTGATTCGAATTGATTTTATTAAATCGCTTGTAATCCAGGGTGTAAGACCCAACTTCTTCTACTTTCTTGTTGCTGTTCTCAGAGGTGCAAATTGGTCTACTATATTTGTAAAGGCTTCTACAAAACCTTCACAAAGTTCATTTACGTTTTTTTATTTGTCTTCAAATAAACAAAAAAGCTCATAGTTTAAGGCAAGCAAAAAATCATCTAAAATAAATTTGGTCATATCCCTGATAAATACTTGATTACTAATTTTATTTTTAATATCATTGTACGATATTATCGCAAATACTCCATAATGATCACTAAGAACTGATATTAACACTCCTGCAGCTACTATTCTTTGCTTATCATTCGTGATTACGTGATCAAGCAAGGTTTTGGATGTTTCTGTTACTCTAGTTGGCACATCAATCAAACACCGACAATCGCAGCTTAAAAGCATTTTTGCATACCTACGAATTTCATCTCGAGCATAAATGTTTAGTAAATTGATATTAAAATCTCCGAGACAATAAAACGGTTTTTCTAGGGAGAGAATCAGCATATTTAAATTTGCTTTGAAATCATCAATGGCATGTGTAGAGTTTTCTGGGTGCCAGTCAGACCCGGCGCCACGGGGGGCATACCGGGGCCGTGCCCCCCCAACTGACTGCTTGTGCCCCCCAAACGAAAATTGTGCCCCCCCAAGCGAGGACTGTGCCCCGAAGAAATTAATAGGTTCGGGGCTTTGGAGCGCAAATCGAGGCCCAAATTAGTGTTTTTTGTGGACTTGAAATTAGAAAAACCACTTGAAATTCCGATTTCGGCCGGAAAATCCCTTGAAATTCAGCGAAGACCTTTTTTTTTTTTTTTTGGAGGTCACCTGTTCTCGGGCGGAAAAACCACTTGAATTTTCGCACCACACCTTGTTCCTTTGATCCAGACAGGGATAAATTTCTTGTGCCCCCGTGCCCCGTTCGAATTCACACAAAACAGACTTCTCGTGCCCCCCCAAAATTTATTTCTGCCCCCCCCCCAGTCACGCTATCCTGGCGCCGGGCCTGGTGCCGGTAAACGGCTCCTACTACTACATTACCTTGGATTGTTTTCAAATCAACCCACTAGTGTTCAGCATTAGATAATAATCTGAGATTTGAGCGTGGGTTAACACTATAAACAAGCGAATAGCTTACTTACAGCCCCACTCCACCAGCACTGGTGATACTGTCTCTGTGATCTGGTGATACTGTCTCTGTGCACTCGCTGTACAATGAATAGAATAAGCGCACTGATAAGCATACATTGTGCTCAAAACTGCATAAAACTCCTTGGGTGCCTCTAACAAAGGCAAAAATGACGTCACTTCCGGTTGTCCCACTGACCCCAAAGTTTCTGAAAATGTGTGTTATTATATTTGATTCAAAGTCAGGTTGCATGAAAGCAAAACTTTTTTTAGTTTAGGAGCTATATCAAAATAACTAAGAGGGGAGGCAAATTTGCCCCCCCTCCCCGGTAAAAATAAGGTTAACTCGACATTTTCATCTGTTAACTTGCCGATTTCTTTCGTATAAGTCTCAAGTTTCTTGTTTAATCTTTGCACTTGAATTTCTAGGCTTTTCATACTTTCCAAGATTGCAGCTAGTTTTTCTCGATCTTCTGAACTAAAACCAGCTAATTCAGAAAGGTTAGATTCGGTTGGACTGCCAAAATCAACCGCATTGCTACTGCAAGGTTTATCAATACCTTTTTTGCGACCCATTTTATCACGAAAATGAAGTAGTACACACTTTCAATTTTTACTTAAAAGCTTGTACACCCCGGTCTTCACAGCACAATGCACTGAAATTGTATCAATGTTAATGGAAAAAAATAAAACACTAGTTAAGGGAAGTATTTACTTATACCAATAAGTCGTTTCAATAGCCATTCAATGCGAACGTTGTTGTTGAATTTCATCAGCTAGTTGAGAAAAGCGAGGTAGCAATCTTGTTTCAAGTGCTCCTCGTTTCAGTTTATCAACATCCTTGATTGCGTTTCTTTTCTTTAATTTAATTTCAACAAAAGCTGAAAATCCTAGCTCGCAAAGGTATGTCGTAGGCAAGCAAATAACGACGGAAATAGCTTTTTGAGCAAGGTTCTGATATTCCGGAATTTGAAAGGTGATACCCAAAATTCATAGTAGTTTTTAAAAGATTTGAACTCTGCTTTTTGTACCGAGTCCGATCCATAGGCGTAGCCAGGATTTTTGATTGGGGGGTGCCCAAACCACAAATCACATGCAACGACGTCGTCAGAAATTTTCAAAAAAGGAGCTTTTTTGTGGGTCAGAGATATAATAGAATGGAAAATCTGAAGCCTTAGCCTGTTGGCACTTAACCAGGATTTTGGTAAAGGGAGAGGGCGAAAAGTAATAGTTAAAAAGTTCAAATGCTGAACTTAGGAGACGTGTTGAGTAAGCTAGTGTACTCAAACGTATCACAGACGGGGGTCTGGGGGCTAAGCCCCCAGCCGCTGGGCGATTTTTGTAAGTTTTTGGAAAAAAAAGTTATTTTAATCCCATTGGATCACATTTCGCACGTGTTCACAGCCATTTGAAAGAACTAAATTTTTAACATTTGAAAGCCAATCGAAAAAATGTACGTAATCGTTCAATTTTCCGTTTACTTGCAATCAAAGTCTAAAACTCGTTTAAAATCTAGCATTATGGTGTAAAATTTTAATTGTAAATGATTTGGTCCTTGTAGCGGAAGTAAGGCACATTACCTCCTGCAATATCTCAGCAGCAAACAATAATCCACTCGAAGATTTTCCTTGGAGATTTTTGTTTTGTCATGAAGTTAATCAATTATAAGAGTACATGTACGGCCAGGGGGCCCAGGCCCCCTCAATTCAAATTCAATAATTTGTTCAATGAGCATTTTCCCTAGCTATTTTTTAAAAGTATTTTGTGCGTACAAACTGGCGAGGTGGAGGAGAATCGTTGTTGAAAAGTGAAATAATAGATGGTTACGCTTACCAAAACAATGAAAACATGTTATTACCGGTCCGGATTTACATTGCGCGGGGCCCCTGGCACGTAAGGGATTTTTGCAACATCTTCCTACTAAATATAAGTGAAGACCAAAAAAAGTCCTACTATCTGAGCGAGGGGCCATGGCACTGTGCCATATGGCAAATACGGCGCTAGTTATTGCATTACGTTCATAAAAAGTTTAGATGAAGCCTGAGACAGCAACTTTTAGGACAAAAACCCTCGATTTAACCCTGGTTATACGTTTAAATTGGTTGGAAAAAATTGAATTAAGGGGGTGCGCCGGGCCCCCTGGTCGTCAATATTATTTATTGTTAAGTGCTGTTGTGCGCGTGTACTGTTGCAAGCAAAGATGCTAAAAGAAACTGAAAATGTAGAAACAAGGCTTTTTTGTCAAATTTTGTCATTGGTGGCATTTCGATTGAGAGGGCCCGGGCCCTCTGGGTCACCCCCTGGCTACGCCAATGATTTTGAGATAAGATCGCGCCCTTAAGTTCTTGCATAAAAAAAACATTTAAAGCAAAATTAAAATAACTTTTTTTCGAAAACGTGGAGGACTCAAGTCAAGTCACTTGACAGTTTTTTGAAACATCCAAGAATTGCATGACATTATAATGATGTGAACACGTGGTCCTCGCCATTATTATTACCTATTTTTGCACGCGTAAACCCTAAATCAAATAAACTGCAATTCCGGACAAGGACAACATACTGGCTATGCTCTCATTATATTTTTCATTCGTAGTATTTCAATTGGAGTTTGCATTACCGCCTACGTTATAGCATTAAGTTCATACTAACGTTAAACAAGGGCATGGGGTTGCAGCTTTTAGAACAAAACTCGTAGATTTCTCACAGAATTTGCATATAAATTGTTAAAAATTTGAATTAAGGGGCTCCTGGCAAGGAACCCTCGGTCGTCAGTCAGGGGCCCCCTGGTTGTCAGTTAAGAGCCCCGGGCCCCCTCTGGCTGTTAATTAGGAGCCCTGGGGCCCCGTAGTTGTTAGTTAGGGACCTCGGAGCTCCCTCCTTGTCAGTTAGGGGCCCCCTGGTTTTTGGTTAGGGGCCCTGGTACCCTCTAGTCGTCAGTTAGGGGCCCTGAGGCCCCATAGTCATCAGCTAGGGACTTCGTAGCCTACTGGTTGTCAGTTGGGGGCCCCTGGTAGTTAGTTAGGGGCCCTGGGGCCCCCTGGATGTTACTTAGGGGCCCTGGGGCTTACTGGTTGTCAGTTAGGGACCCCGGGGCCCCCTGGTTGTTGGTTAGGGGCCCCCTGGTCGTTAGTTAAGGGCTCTGGGGTTCTCTGGTTGTCAGTTAAAGGCCCCGAGGCTCCCTGGTTTTTGGCTAAGGGCCCCGGGGTCCCCTGGTCGTTAATTAAGAGCCCTGGGGCCCCCTGGTCGTCAGTTAGGGACCCCTGGGGCCCACTGGCTGTCAATTGGGGACCCCTTGCTCGTTAGTTAGGGGCCCCCTGATTGTTAGTTAGGGGCCCCGGAGCCCAGTGGTTGTTAGTTAGGGGCCCGTGGCTCTCTCGTTGTCACAAACATTATTGTTAATTACTGTTAGGTGCGTAATTACGGAAAAAAAACTGCAACTAAACATCACTAGGCTATGTTGTCATAATTTTTATCACTTGTGGAATTTTGATTGGGGGGGGGGGGGGGCGGGCCTCCCCCCTAGCTACGCCTATGGTCCGATCGTAGTTTAAAAAGTTTATTGGTAAGTTGTCCAAGATCAAATTCTTCATTTGCAAACGGCTGCACAATCCATAACAGAGAATTAAGATTCAAATAATTATCATCCGGAAAATAGGCTTAAAAATTTTGCTGAAGGAGGTTGAGGTGCTGCAGCAGGTTAAATGATTTTATCTTGGCTTCAATGTGAGGATTTTTGTTTTCACAATTACTAATCTTGATGAAATTGTTCAAAGATTCAAAACTAGAAAAATTGCCTTTTTTACATTGCCCTGCCACAATTTCAGTCTTGATTAAAAAGCTAGAATCTTACTACTGACTTCCAAGCACGCTGCCAGAACAAAATTTTGGGGGAAACCAAAAATTTGGGGGCAAGAAATATTTTTTGGGGGAAAAATAACGGATTTAGGCACAAAATGCATGACATTTTGTTAAAAATGACATTTAACTGAAATTTTTTGGGGGGCGAAGTGAAATTTTGGGTGGGGCAGTTGCCCCCCGTGATCCCCCCTGGATATGTCCCAGCTGACTTCAAAAACATCGTATCCTTTTCCTTGAATCTATAAATTCACTTAATTTGTGTTTTTAAATGATGCTGATAGATAAGAAAATTTAGCGAGCCAATGGATATCTTCCAAATTTGCAGACATTGGGTATCTTTCTTAAATAAGCTAAGCATTCAGCTCGTTTCCAGGCCCGGCGCCACGGGGGGCATTCTGGGGCCGTGACCCTCCAAACGGAAATTGTCCCCCCCCCCAAGCGAGGACTGTTCCCAGAAGAAATTAACAGGCTCGGGGCTACTAGAGTGCAAAGCGAGGCCGAAGACTCCCAAATTGGTACTTATTGCCCTAGAATTCGCGAGCAAGAATTGTTTTTTCGTAATTTTTATGTACTCACACCGGACTTCATGAAAGTTTTGGGACGAAAACCTTTTTTATTTTGGGTCTTCACTGTAGAATTCGTGAAAAGTCGCAAGAATTTTGAGATGACAAGCAGAATTTGTGGAAATTTTTGAACTGAAGACCTTTATTCTTTTTTTTTTTTTTTTTGGTCTTCACCTCAGAATTCATGGAAAATCGAACGATTTTTGAGATGAAAACCAGAGTTTGTGGAAATTTTTGAACTGAAGACCTTTTTTTGGTCTTCACTTTTTTCGTTTGATCCACACTTTCAAATTCACATAAATAAACTTCTCGTGCCCCCTCAAAATTTATTTCTGCCCCTCCAGTCACGCTACCTGGCGCTGGGCCTGCTCGTTTCGCCGTTGAAATAGCGCTTCAAAACTTTTCCTCTTGATAACCAGCATGCTTCAACATGATATAACAACCTTAGTTGATTTGCTTCCATATTTTTGCACAGTTCTGAAAACATTTTATGTTTCTTCATATGGGAGCCGACGAAATTTACAACTTTTATCATGTCGCAAAGAACAATCTCCAGCTCAGATAATATCTGATTTTTATCATGGTTTAATTTTTTGACAACGAGGGCTTCTTTCAGTATCATGCAATGATTTGAAACACATTCCGGAAATTTTTTTTTTTTTTTTAACTCCATTTGTACAACCTTGCATTGCTGCGGCTCCGTCGGTAGTAACTGACTTACCCCTCGTCCAATCCAAATCATGTTTCTCAATGAATTCATTCAATTTTATCAAACATGGAATGAGCTGTTGCAGAAACTCCAACTTTAACACAGCACAAATAATGCTCAACAGTAGTTTTGGCTTTTGCATCAACAAAGCTACAATAAACGATTAGCTGCTGCTCATTTGAAACATCGGTTGTTACGTCGAGTTGCAAGCCGTAAGCGGGACTCTTCTTGAGTTTGATAACAAGTAGTTTTAGCAATCTTTTGAAATATCATCACATCTACGCTTAGTTGTACTATCTGATAAAGGAATTTTCCTCACTTTGCTAACAGCTTTTTTTCCTTCCTGCAAAATGTCAGCAGCAATATCAAGACAGGGAAGAACACTAGATTTTAGCTCGGTATATGGACACTTTTGTTTCATTACAACGCAGTAGCGTAGCCAGGGGGGGGCGGGGGGGGGCTCGATCCCCCCCATTGGCTTGTGAAGTGTGCAAAATCGCATGCTTTTTGTGCTTTTGATGTCGATTTTCTGTGAAAAATGGAAAATAGCCCCCCCCATTCGAAAACAGCCCCCCCTCAAACGTCTGAATTTGCGAAATTGGACGAAATAGCAGCCTCAATTTTGGTGAAGACCTTTTTTTTTTTTTTTTTTGAGATCACCTAATTTTGGGCAGAAAAACCTTTGAATTTCGGATTTCGGCCGAAAAATCACTCTGAATTTTGGCGAAGACCTTTTTTTTGTTTTTTTTTGGAGATCACCTAATTTTGGGCAGAAAAAACCTTTGAATTTCGGATTTCGGCCGAAAAATCACTCTGAATTTTGGCGAAGACCTTTTTTTTTTTTTTTTGGAGATCACCCAACTTTGGGCGGAAAAAAGCTTTGAATTTCCGAGCTTTCCGAGACATTTCGCCTCAAGTTTCGGACAAACCGTCTGAAACTGATTCAAGATCAATGAAAATTCGAGTCAAGGTCGTTTGCACACTTCTCACTCTTTCAAAATAGCCCCCCCCCTTTTCTAAATCCTGGCTACGCGCCTGTTACAACGTGAGCCATATTCAGCATAGCCGTAGGAGGTGGGGGGGGGGGGGGCGGTCGCCCCCCATTTGGTTTAAAACGTTCAAAATTCGGGCAAATAGTTTTTTTATTTGGGCACACCAGTGACGAAAAACCGTCTCAATTTCATTGCAAAACTCAATGCATCAAGTAATTTTTCGGGCAAAAGTTTGGGGCCCCCCACATCATTTTGAGCTCCTACGGCAAGGATTTTCAGGGAACGAGCACTAAATCTTCATTTGTACTTTCTACCTGACTCTCTGAGAGAGAAGTTTGTTTCGGTTTATCATGCAGAGATGCTTCAAAGAATACCTTTCATTTATTTTGATGATCAGGTTGCTGTGTTTTCAAATGTTTTTGTAAATGGCTTGAGGCTAGGTTACTGTTTTCAAAAATAGCCAGACAAAACAGACAACAGGAAGAAAGGTAAGGTGTAAGGGTTTAACATTTCTTTCTCTGTGCGATAAAACCCATACATAATAAATAATCATCATTCTATTTGCGTTTCTTTGTGGTTCCAGTTTTGTTTCTATGAGTGTTTTCTCCTGTAAAAGAACATTGCTGCTCTTGCTTGTTGTTTCTACTTTCCAGTGGTGTAAGGTAACGAAGTACTTTTACTTGAGTATTTTACTCAAGTAGTTATTTCCGGTAAGGAGTACTTTTTGAGTATTTTTTTTTTGTGGCTACTTTTACTTCCTTACTTTTAAACTGAAGTAACGCTTCTAACGTAATATTTTGATTCAGAAAATTACAAAGTACTGTAATTTTAAATCTGAACCACAAATTCGTCGGAACGGTCTATTTTTGTTTTCCGGCAATTGTTCAATTCAGTTAAGTTAGATGTATTTTCCTCCTTTTTCGGCTGGCAACTTTTGCGTTAGAGGTCAAACCACCACAGCGATTGCAGCAATGCCTTTTTTTCTACCCGTGCGAATACGTATCAGATCCAGTCTGGCCATGGCGAATAGCACTTCAAGATGGTTTTAGTTTCACGCTCTTTGCTTAGTGTCTGCCCTTCACTTCATTCTGGCATACAAGTTTATTCTATTAAAAGTAAGTCATGAAAGAAGCAAACAGAGAAATAAATTTGCCAAAAATGCGTCCTGTGATTACTACACGTTTCTATAGCTAAATTCTACAGAGGGAGCCCAAAATCACACTCGGTATATGCAACTTCTTAAACAAATTAAACAGAAAACTTCATAAACAATTACGAATGTCCATTACGATTATTTTATGGCAACACATTATCAGCTATTTCTGTTAAAAAGTATAATCTATCAATTTTCACTTGAAAAGAAATGTAAATTAGAAATATCGTTGAACTATTGCACTATTGCAATTGTAGTAGAGTGCCAAGCGCTGTCTTTCTTCGCAACCCCAATCAAATAACTTTCAGCAATCAAGTAAATAGTCACCGATGTTCGACACCAGTCTTCTGTTTATTTTCAACGAAACCACAAACCGCCGACGTGCTTATCGGATTAAAACTCGAAGAACGTTTCTTAATTAGCTCGATCGAACAGTACTTGACAGCTTACTTAAACTAATGACATAAAACTAGTTTTATGTCATTGCTTAAACACAAAAAAAACAGCTAGCTGAAACTTTTAGAGTATACCGAACTCGGACAAGTCCAGCAGACAACTGTTATGTCATAGTCGCGAAAGCAGTGTCAATCAGGGGCGTATTCTCCATAGGTGCGGAGTGTGCGGCGCACGCCCTGTGAAAATTCTGCCAGCGCTACTCACAAAAAATTATTAAAAATTATTTGTTTCAAACTTTTAATATATCGATTTAATTTTAGAAACATTTCTGCCAGCGCAACACAATCCAATGCTTTTTTTCTTTCACGAAACTACTGGAGTATAACGAAACCGTTCGATCCGTTCAAGAAACTTTGAGCACCTGAGCCACGCTATACCTTGCCGTGTATTTTGGCTTGGAGATATGTAGCGGACGGTGACGATGCCTTTTTCGTCAAAAATCCACGCATTTTAAATGATCGGCTCGTGCGCTTGGAAAAGAGCACGAGACGAGGTGTGACGCTAAATAAACGCGTGCAAAATGAAAGACCATGAAATTGACAGTAACTTTCTGTTTTGCTAATCGCTATAGTTTTGTTTGTAAAGTTTAAATGTAAATGAACATTTAAATCAATAAAATGGTTCTAAATTATTTCTAAAATCTCGATGGAAAATCGTTTAGACAGCATAATCAAAAAGCCGTTTCCAAGCAGAAGCTTTAGTGAAAAATTAGGTATGCGTCTCTTTCAAAACTTGACTTTTTCCTACTGCAATGGCCTGCCAAATATGGTGAATATAAAGCAACATTTCCAAAAGATTTGTTAAACAAAGTACAAACAATTCACGGACCTCTGTTTGATTATAGTCGCTTAGAAAACGAAGTTTATGTGCTTTACCGCTCCAACGATTTTGTTAGAAAACATGCACGTGAGCTAATTACTTTCATAAAATCTGTGAACCTCCAACCTGGATTTTCAAAAGTGCACAAGCTTCGTCAATTGATATGTACTATTCCAAGTAACACAGCTTCTGCCGAAAGAAATTTTCCGCTTTGAAGGAATAAGCACATGCTTTCGGTGTAGTCAACATCAAGAACGTCTTAGTGGACTAAGTGAGGCGAAAACCATTTCACTTTTGTTTCGTTGTTGTTGTTTTTATTAATCAATGTTTTTGCTGCAAAAGTGTTGACAGAATATTAACGGTGACAAACTCCAATCCACTCGTAGTGTACAATGAGCCAAGTATAAACTCTCAACTGAATGTCTCCTAATCTGTGAACTATATGCGTCATTCCCATAATGTGCTTGTTGCTTTGTTAGCTCTTTATTGAATTATTTAGTCTTGGACACTTCTAAATTTTAACGGCAAGCTAGGCGACATCTTGCTGTTACATTTGCATTTTAACTTCGCCGGTGGGTGTCACTTCTGCGTGACGTATCTGTATTGTCACTAAATTTTGTATCGGAAATTAGTTTAAACAGAAAAGGACTTTTTCGCAATATTTTTTTGGAAAATAACTGGTTTACTTAAACTGAAGTGTCAGCGCACACCCTGAAAAAATGCTCATCGTACGCCACTGGTGTCAATGTGCCACAGCATCTACAACAGTAGCGTAACCCAGGGGGGCTATAGCCCCCCCCCCCATTGGCCTGCCGACCAAAATGCAGAATAAGAAAAATACCACGTTTTTAGCATTTCTAAGACTGTCTTTTGCACTGGGTTAGACTAAAAAAGGATTTAAAGCATAGTTTGAAACGTTCATTTAAGGGGGGGGCTAATGAACTGCCGACCAAAATGCAGAATAAGGAAAATACCACGTTTTTAGCTCTTCGGAGACTGTTTTTTGAGCTGGAATGGACTAAAAAGTGATTTAAAGCATCTTTTGAAACACATATTCTAGGGGGGGGGGGCTAAATTGTCAAAAATAAAAGTCACAAATCAATAAAAACTTTGAAAAAATGCCCAAAAATAAACAATCAAATTTGACCGCTAATGTAAAAATGCCAAACATGTAGATTTTATCAACAAATATATTATAAACTCAGGATAAAAAGGGGGGGGGGGGCTATTCCGCATTAGTTAATTACCAATCACTTCTATCAATATCTTTCCATTAGCCCCCCCCCCACAATTATTTTTCTTTATAAAATGTAGACGAAATAGATTACTCCGTGTGCATGAGTTTTATTGAATAACAGGATTTTATGATTTACCAGCAAGCACACAAGAAAACTACAATGTTATCATTAGCCACCTCTCACATAGCCCATTAATGCAACTGGTTGAATCATGTTGCGCAGCCAATTTCTATGCCACGTTTTAAAAGCAATATTTTTTATTAAATAGCCCTAAAATTAAGTTATTTTTGCAAAAAAAATGCAAAATTTTTGAGCGCTGGGGGCTCTCCCCCCAGACCCCCAAATTAGCCCCTCCATTGCGAATTTCTGGCTACGCGCCTGATCTACAATCAGTACAAATCAGTACAATCAGGTCAGGATCATAGTTTTGTCTATTTGTAGTGATATAGTGACACCTGGTATGAAAACAAATTCACTATATTGTTTTATGGTGTGTTGTACACCCCAGTAAACCTTATCATAGAGGTACACCATTTAGAAATTTTAATACAACATTGGTTGTACAATCATAGACGTAGCCAGGATTTTTCACTGGGGGGGGGAAGGGCCCAAACCACAAATCACATGCAATGACGTCGTCAGAAACCTCGAAAGTGGAATTTTTTGTGAAGGCAAAAATATCGTAGAAATCAGAAGCCGTGGCATGTTGTGAGCACGTAACTAGGTACTCGTTCAAGGAGAGGGCTTGACCCAATATCGTAGTTAAAATGCGAAAATGTGTAAATTGAGAGACGTTGTTGAGGAAAGAAGTTCACTGTAATTCAAAAGTATCACAGACGGGGGTCTGGGAACGGAGCCCCCAGATGCTGGACAATTTTTCGTTATTTTTTTGGAAAAAAGCTATTTTAATACCGTTGGATCACATTTCGCACGTATTCAGAGCCATTTGAAAGTACTAGATTTTTAACATTTGAAAGCCAATTGAAAAAATTAAGTTGCTCAATCCTCCTTTTGCATACAATTTAAGTCCAAAACACGTTTAAAATCTTGCATTTGGGGGTTAAATTTTGTGAGTGATTTGGCCAAGTTAGGGGGAAGTAACGTACATTGCCTACTGCAATATTTTAGCAGTAAATAACAATTCACTCGAATACTTTCCTTAGAGATTATTGTTTTGTCATGAAAACAACCAGTTTTAGAAGTACTTATACGGCCAGGGGTCCAGGCCCTCTCAATTCAAAAATTTGTTCAATAAGCATTCCCTTTATTGAAGCTAATTTTTTTCAAAAGTATTTTGTTGCATAAAAATTGGCGAATTGTTATTGAAAAATGTACAGTAGACAGTTACGCGTACAAACCATGTTATTGCCCGGGCCGGATTTACATTGAGTTGCGCCCCTGACACTTTGAGATTTTCGCAATATTTTCCTGCCAAATACAGGTGAAGATCAAAAAAAAGTCTTATCTGAGCGCGGGCCCCTGGTACTGTACCATATGTTAAATCCGTCCCTGGTTATTGCATCATGTTCATAAAAAGGTTAGATGAGGGCCTCAGTTAGCAACTTTTAGGATACAAACCCATAACTTCACTCGGAATCTCTTGCCTATGACCCTTGTCGTAGCCTTTCTCAAAATTTGAATTCGCTCACTTTTTTAGTTTGAGCACTCTATGAGATAGTGCTATGTGGATAGAAAATTTTAATTAGAATAAGTTGGGGTTTCTTATTAAAATTCTCCATTGCGTAACGCTCGGTACGTAATGTTTTGCGATATTTTGTATTTTTTGACAATAATGGGCTATTATTCGGTATTAATTTCTATCATTGATTATAAATCTAACTCCATGCAAACCAAAATTGCACTGTTAGCATTACGTAGGCTTAGCTTGTAGATTTCGGTAATAGGTAGAAGATAGATTTTATTAATGGTAAATTTTGAAGGTTTCGAGCAGCGAGTTAGTAGCCTACTGGGTAATGGTGGTCGGTAAGTTGTGGGCAAAAAGTTTTGAAGAAGCCATATTGCACAGGAAGATAGATATAGCCTAGAAACGGTAAGGGGGGGCCGATTCCAATTTAAAAAGTTTTTTTTGGCTAATAAAACAAAGTTGACCTTGTCGCCTGAAGAGTCCCTTGAGCAAGGACGAAACACGTCGCGACGGCTCAAATTTATTTATTGTCATATTATCATTAAATCATTATTCATTTTGTGAAACAATGTCCCAAGTGCTCTTGTCCTGAACACCCTTAACTGAATTTGATTTACGCTCACCAAGTTAGTGGTTAGAGCACTCTCGGTCTAGGAATCTCTTGACAATGACCCTTGTCGAAGCCTTTCTCAAAATTTTAATTTCACTAGGGTTATACGTTTAAATTAGTTGGCAAACAATAAATTAAAGGGGCCCGAGCCCCCTAGAACAATATTATTGTTGGTGGCCCATTTAAATTGGGGGCAATTTAAATATTATTGTAGGGGGCATTTTTAAATTGGTTGACCAAATCAAATTGAGGGGGCCCGGGCCCCCTGGATCAACAGTATTGTTGGGGGCCCATTTAAATTGATTGGTAAAACTTACCGTACATTGAGGGGGCCGGGGCCCCCTGGATCAATATTGCTCTTGGGGGCTCATTTAAATATTATTGTAGGGGGCCTATTTAAATTATTTGGTAAAAATTACATTGAGGGGGCCCGGGTCCCAGGATCAATATTGTTGTTGGGGGCTCATTTAAATATTATTGTAGGGGGCCCATTTGAATTGGTTGGTAAAAATTAAATTGAGAAACCCCGGCCCCCTGGATCAATATTATTATTAATTACTGCTGTACGCGTGTACTGTTGTAAGCGAAGATGCTAAAAGAAACTGAAACTGAAGAAACAGCAGTATTTTTTGTGACATTTTTGTCATTGACAGTAATTCAATTGGAGGGTGCCCGGGCCCCCTGGGGCCCCCCTGGCTACGCCTATGTGTACAATACACTCGGTTAAAAAGCACTGTGACCTCCCTTTTTACTTAAAAGTCATGTACAAAACACGTTTAAACGCTTGCGTGTTTGGGAAAATTTTTTAAGTGACATGGCTATGGGAGGGCTGAAGCCCCTGCAGCCCTTCTCTGGTTGCGCCATTTCCTCCAAGCATAAATAATAATCACCGTAAAGAGGTAAGTAAAGCGTATTGAAGCACTAATTGGCGAATTGAAGCGAAATTAAAGCACTATAGAACTAAAAGCGAATTGAAGCGAAATTAAAGCACTATAGAACTAAAAGCGAATTGAAGCACTTATTGGCATTGACGAAAGACTTGAGTTCTAGTAAGTTAGTATTAGGGTATCTGGATTAATTTCTAGCATGTGAACATTATTTTTAGCAATTATTTTTAGCAAACATTTTTAGCGATTTTTAGCTTTAAACTCTACAGTTTGTATTACCAAACGTAAATGCAAGTTTATAGGTAATTAAGTGGCACAATTAGACAGATAGCTGAAGCCCCTCTTAGCCATGCCACAGAATTAGAAAGTTTAATCCAAAATGCAAAATATGCATGCTTTTAAGTTTACGTGTTTTAAACTTGACCTGAACGGACTGAGACTGAGCAACTTAATTCGTTCAAATGTTTTCCAAATCATATCAGTTTAGTTCTTCCAAATGGCTCCTCTATAAAAACGTACAAAATGTCATCCAAATGGCGTAAAAAGGAAGAGATATTGCTCGAGATTGGTTTCGTCGAAGAACTGAGAATACTTGACGCACATAAACATAGCAACGATTTAGTAAGGAGCGTCATTAGTGAAACTTGTTGAGATTGTTTAAGCTGCTTTACATTAGTAGCTTGGGTAAACTGCATTTTGGGATCCTTGATTTGGATTTTTGTTATTGGTACAGGTACTGTCGAGGGACTCTCCTCTGGACGTTTTTGACTGCGTGGGAATAATCGGGAGACGGTTAGGCAAGGTTCTACCATAGATTTTTGTAGATTTGATTAAAGAGTAGCGCATTTTACATTCGTTTGTTACAACAATTAAAGACTTATCAAAAATACCAATTCAAGTTAAAGTGTGTATCGGTAGGCTCTGTCAAAACACGGATTCCTATCATTTCTTAGCATATACATTTATTTTTCTAAACCATAATCTGAACAAAACAATGTTTTTATCTCTCGTGAACGTTGTATCAAATTGTAAACCGTTTAATGACGAATGGCGAATTCTTAGTTTCGTTTCTGCCACCACTCGAAACCAGACATGGTTTTGGTTTATCGCATAGCAACGTTAACGAAAATGTTCGGAGTAACGTGTAGGAGTCTAGGAGAGCTATTGCAAACCCTCCCAATTCCTTTCTTTTCGGACTCGATGGCCGATGTATTTCCAGCTATACTTGTGCACATATTTTGGCGTTATAATACATATATAGATATATATCAAATTCAGTTAAGGGGGTTCAGGACAAGAGCACTTGGGACATTGTTTCACAAAATGAATAATGATTTAATGACAATATGACAATAAATGGAATTGAGCCGTCGCGACGCGTTTCGTCCTTGCTCAAGGGACTCTTCAGGCGACAAAGGTCAATTTTGTTTTCATTAGCCAAAACAAAAAAAATTATTTAATTGGAATCGCCCCCCTTACCGTTTCTAGGCTGTATGTCTTACAGTTCAATATGGCTACTCCAAAACTTTTCGCCGACAACTTACCGACTTTTTGAACTCGCTCACTTTTTTAGTTTGAGCACTCTGAGATAGTGCTATGTGGATAGAAAATTTTAATTCGAATAACGTTGGGATCTCTTATTAAAATTTTCCATTGCGTAGAGCTCCATACGTAATGTTTTGCGATATTTTGTATTTTTTGACAATAATGGGCTATTATTCGGTATTAGTTTCTTTAATTGGTTTCAAATTTAACGTTGTGCAGACCAAACTTGCAATGTTAGCAGTAAGCAGGCTAAGCTTGTAAGATTTCGGTAAGAGGTAGAAGAATTGATTAGTGGTAGATTTTGAAGGTTTCAAGTAGCGAATTAGTAGCCTACTGGGTAATGGTGGTCGGTAAGTTGTCGGCGAAAAGTTTTGGAGTAGCCATATTGCACAGGAAGACATAAGGTAAGGGGGGCCGATTCCAATTAATTAATTTTTTTGTTTTGGCTAATGAAAGCAAAATTGACCTTTGTCGCCTGAAGAGTCCCTTGAGCAAGGACGAAACGCGTCGCGACGGCTCAATTCCATTTATTGTCATATTGTCATTAAATCATTATTCATTTTGTGAAACAATGTCCCAAGTGCTCTTGTCCTGAATCCCCTTAACTGAATTTGATTTACGCTCACCAAGTTAGTGGTTTGAGCACTCTCGGTTTAGGAATCTCTTGACTATGACCCTTGTCTTAGCCTTTCTCAAAATTTATGTATGTATATATACATTGGTGGGCACAAGTCCGTTAATCCGGTAATAACGAAGCTAGCTTTTTCATTAACTCGTTAATCCGTTAAAAAGTTTTTTCATGTTAACGGACTAAATTAACTTCCGTTAAGTTCTGTTAGCGGACTAAAGTAACTTCCGTTAAGTTCTGTTAACTTCCGTTAAGTTCTGTTAACTTACGTTAAAGTTTTTATCGTTAATATCTTGCACCATTCCTTCATCGGACCGGTACAAACCAGTTTGCACTGGTAACACTTGTTGCGTATTACCACCAGGTTTTATAGAAGAATGCGAAGAACGGAGCTCTTTTTTGTGGCAAATAATAAGCTGCAGCCTCATAAGTCTATTAATTATCGCTGTTCACAATTTTTAAACATTTTCCGATCGTAGCTTCGTTAGTGCATTTGAACTTATTTTTATTTTAAAATCATATAAGACTGTAAAATGTAACTTCCAAAACACAAAAAGACCACCACAGCAATAAATATTTCCTTACAATCAGCTCAACGGCGTCAATACGCGTTCTAGAAGCGAGTGAATAAAAAAGAAATCTAAATTACACGCAAAATGTTGACAAATTAACGGACTTTATTAACTTCCGTTAATTAAGGCTGAAAATAACGGATTAACGTTAACGGAGGTGTGAAGTTTGTTAACGGACTAGTGGTTAACGAAGCTAACGTTTTGCATTAACTTGCCCACCTATATGTATATATATATATATATATATGTGTACATTTTTTATCCTCCCAGTTAAGCAGAAAGCAAAAAGTAAGCAAGAATTAGTTTCCCGGCTTGACTGGACTAGGCCTATACAGCAAGTTTACTGATCAGAGTGAGTTGGCACTAGAGGCTAATAGGGCTACCCAAAGTGCGGCTCGCACAACAAATTTTTGCGGCCTGCGACTCGTCTCGAAATATACTGTAAGTTTCTTTAGATACTCCTAAATTTTTCATCAAAAATTATTTTTGTTTAACTTGCTGACGTTAGTGTTTTTCAAACTATATTTTTCGTAACGCTTGAATGTTATTTGCACTGTAAAAGTTTTTGGGTCATAATGGACAAAAAAATTGGGTCAAAAGTGACCCACATTAGAAAAGTATATTTACTACCTCACCAAAGTTTTCGTTCAAGATTTTTGGATCTAAAGGCAAACCAAACGTTTTAGGTTATAATGTTTGGGTCAAAATGACCAAAAAACTTGGGTCAAAAGTGACCAATTTAGAAGGGTAGGTATTTGCTACTATACAACAGGTTTTTGGAGTCAAGTCTAAGGTCAAAGGCAATCGAAATATTTTAGGCCAATCTTGTTTGGGTCAAAAAATGTAACCCAATCAACATGGTCAAAACATTTTTGGGTTACGATAACCCAAAAGAGCACAATCCAAGAGTTTAAATAATTTGGATCCTGAATTATTAGAAAGCAATGTTACACTCTTACGTACAGTGGTGCCGATCTTTGTTGAGCATTGGGGGGGATAATTTGCAATTTTACCCCAATTTTGCCCTATTTTCAATATTGGGGGGATGAACCTCGACCACGATTTTGTTCAGGTGTGGAAATTTAGTGAAGAACAAAAGAAAAATGCAAATAGAATACTTTTTCTCCCCGAATTCAGGTGAAGACCAAAAAAAAAAGTCTTTATCAAAAATAGAACACTTTTTCTCCCCAAATTTACGCTCAGCTGTAAACCCATTCAAATTATTGGGGGGGATACAGATGTGGTCCATTCTCAAACTATTGGGGGGATACAGCCAAATTATTGGGGAGGATATATCCCCCACCCCCCCCCCCCCCCCCCCCCCCGGGTTTCGGCATTCCTGCTTACGTAGCAAAACAGCTGATCGTTTCCCCCTTAACTGAGTTTGATTTACACTCACCAAGTTCAAAGTGGTTTGAGCAGTCTCTGTTTGGGAATTCCTTAACTATGACCCTTGCCTCAGTCTCTCTCAAAATTTGAAATTTGAGTTAAAAGCTATAATTAAATTCTGCAACACCTCAAAATTATTTGCTGAATATTTCGAATTCAATAATAATCAATTTAAAGTAATAATTAAGCTACATAAAAAAATGCTACCAGAGGCTAAGCAAAAAAATCAAGTTTTTGCTGGTGGTTTTTTTTTCTCGATTTCATTCCGGAAATACTCACAATTGTGCGTATCATTTATATCACCATTGCGTACATCCGCTGCAATAAGAAAAATAAAAACGTTATGCGATAGCGTAATGGTTCTATTAAAATTTCCTTTCTCTAAACATCCTCTATGATGCTCAATTATTATAGGCATTTGTTCTCATGTCCTCTGTAAGCTCTATTTGTTTGCGATCGTTACGACTAAAGAGTAAACGAATTGAACAAGTTAATTATCGGTATTTGTAATGATTACTTGATTAGTTGTAAGAGTTTTGCAGATATGTCTTCACTCTCATATTTCATCACCTAGCGGTTTCTAAAGTGATCGTCGTTATTTTGAATTTAGATTGTCAATTATGTGAATACTGGTGCGGTTACATAATTGCAAGAGATAGAGCGAGAGAGATTTAAGGACAATCACAGCAAAGCATGCAGAATAACCAATCACACAAATATATACCAAGTTGACCTACAACCACATTCGTACCATCAATTTGTTGATTCGGAATATGTAGTAAATTGGTTAAGAGCAACGTTAGTTCAAATGATGGGTCAAATAGCATTAACAGCAGTTAGTAGTAATTAGAGTAAATATGAAAAAGAAATAAATATTGTTAGTTAGACAATTTTTATAATTTTATATTATGTTACTAAGCTATGTTTATATTAGTATTAATAAATGTTTAATTACTAACTCATACTTAAGAGGATTGATGTAGTCTTCCTTTGCAAATGCAGTCGCACAAGGAAACAGTGGAGTGACCTTACAGTCTTCTAGGCCCACAGCCACCTCATACATTTGCGCATTTATACACGGACAATTAAAATACACTACAAACAACAAGTGCGGTACTGCCCTAATTCAGTTGATTTTGGACACTATTATATATTTCAATGTAATCAACATTATACGAAAACACGATTTCAGTATGTTTTCTGTCTAAGCGTAAGAGTGCATAGTTGTCAGTTAATTAATTGAAGTCTAGTGATCAATAAACATCATTTCAGTAATTCATTCATACAATCACAAATATATTATAGCATGATTGTTAGACACAAATCAGGAATGCAGTTTCAGAGTTATGTTCTATATACCAATCCATTGATGCAAATGCCAGATAAGCAACTCTATCAACATGCATTAAGTCATATGAAGGCTTAACTTAATACTTACTAACTAAGTGTTCTTTCAGTTTTGTCATGAATTTAGATAATGGTAAACCCTTTAGTTCTAATAGTATTTTTTGCCAAATATAAGGTCCAATAAATGAAAAGGGCTTTTTGCCCACTTCTGTTCTTTTTTGTATAAGAATGTAATTTTGATTAGATGAATGCCGAGTGTTATATTTGTGAGTTTTTTCGATGTCCAATATGCTTTGAGTGGAGTATACTTGGGGGTTATTCTTATATTTACGCATTTTTCGGCAATTTTTAGTTTAAACACATCACTTATTTTTAGTAAGTTTAGTTCTTTGAATATGGGAGTGGTATGGCTTCCAAAGGAACTATTGGTTATTATTGTAATGACGCGTTTGTGCATTTTTTTTAGTGGTTCTAGGGCAGTTGTTGATGCAACTCCCCACGTTGTAATACAGTATTGAAAATGGGAGTAGATTACGGTATAGTAATCTGTTTTTAGCATGTTAATATCCACATAATCTGTTAATTTTAGCAATACCCATAAACCATAGGAAAGTTTAGCACAAATATGTTGCATATTGTGACTTCCATGAGAGCTTGTCATATACCCCGCTTATAACAATATCATATAACGGTACCCAGCTGCAGGTAGTTCAATTTTGTGACTGTCTATATCCAATTTGTAGTTACTGCAGCACTTATTTTTGTATATATCATAGATTTGGTCTAATCATAATTGATAGCTGGTTTATTCATTTTCATCCATAAATCTACCTATCTCTAAGCCGGACTTACATGCAGCACAATACGTTGAAATAGTATTGCAGGTGTTTTTACTGGCACGCAGAAAAGAAAACGAGAGAAACGTTTCAAAGAAAATAAGAAAAGGTGGTAGCATATTTATCCTCTTGTCACAGGACAGCTTAAGACGCTAACTATTCGATGATCCACACAATTTTTATGATGGTAATTATACTGTAGTTTACTAAGTATCAGACGAATCTGCACTTATTTAAGAGTTTCCAATGGTCTAATGTTCCAAGGGATTTCGTTTATTTCATTTTAAATAGGACGAACATAAATTTCGAAAAACACAAAGACAATTTTTTCAGCACAAGTTTACATACACGCACTTCTGGAATTTGTACAGGCAGGAAACCGAACCTTCGCCCTTGCGAGTTTGAGTGCGATGCTTCACCGTTACGCCGTCTGCGAGTGCGAATTTCTTTGAAGTCTTGTTGATTGAATTAGTTGCTTATTCGAAGCCAGCAAGCAGGCGCGTGCCGCAAGACAAGTTTTGTGTTTTCCGAAAAAATAGCCATAACGCAATTTTGACCGAATTTCGCAGATTTTTAGAGCCAATTGAAAAAAGTAAATTGCTAAAATTTGAAAGCCAGACAATGAAAAACCTCCCCTTTTACTTGAAAGTGATGCACAAAACACGTTTAAACGCTGCATGTTTGGGTAAATTTTTTAAGTGACATGGCTAAGGGAGGGCTGAAGCCCCTTCAGCCCTCCTCTGGTTGCGCCATTTCCACCAAGCACAAATAATCACAGTAAAGAGGTAAACCGTCTTGAAGCACTAATTGGCGAATTGAAGCGAAATTAAAGCACAAAGAACTAAAAGCGAATTGAAGCACTAATTGGCATTGACGTAAGACGTGAGTTCTTGTGAGTTAGTATTAGGGTATCTGGATTAATTTCTAGCATGTAAACATTATTTTTAGCATTAAACACTACAGTTTGTATTACCAAACGTAAATGCAAGTTTACTGGTAATTAAGTGGCACAATTAGACAGATAGCTGAAGCCCCTCTCAGCCACGCCACAGAATTATATGCAAATTATGCATGCTTTTAACTTTTACTTTTACGTGTTTTGAACTTGACCTGGACGGACAGAGACTGAGCAACTTAATTCGTTCAAATGTTTTCCAAATCGTAGCAGTTTAGTTCTTTCAAATGGCTCCTCTATAAAAACGTACAAAATGTCATCCAAATGGCGTAAAAAGGAAGAGATAATGCTTGAGATTGGAGTCGTTGAAGAACTGAGAACTACTTGACGGACATAAAAATAGCAACGATTTAGTAAGGAGTGTCATTAGTGAAACCTGCTGAGATTGTTTAAGCTGCTTTACATCAGTAGCTTGGGTAAACTGCGTTTTGGGATCCCTGATTTGGATTTTTATTATTGGTGCGGGTATTGTTGAGGGACTCTCCTCTAGACGTTTTTGACTGTGCGGGAAAAATCGGTTTAAGCAAGCTTAAAGCAAGATTCTGAAATAGATTTTTGTAGGTTTGATTAAAGAATAGCGCATTTTACATTCGTTTGTTACAACAAATCAAGATTTATCAAAAATACCGATTCAAGTTAAAGTGTGCATCGGTAGGCTCTGTCAAAAACACGGATTCCTATCATTTCTTAGTACATACATTTATTTTGCTAAACCATAATCTGAACTAAACAATGTTTTTATCTCTCGTGAACGTTGTTTCAAACTAGTAAACCGTTTAATGACGAAAGGCGAATTTTTAACTACAGTTCTGCCTACGACTCGAAACCAGAAGTGGTTTTCGTTTGTCGCATTGCAACGTTAACGAGAATGTTCGGAGTAACGTTTAGGAGTCTAGGAGAGCTATGCCCAACTCCCCCAATTCCTTTCTTTTCGGACTCGATGGCCAATGCACTTCCAGCTCTACTCGAGCAAATATTTTAGCGTTATATTTTGTTATATATTTTGATCATCCCATATCTCTTAAGTTGAAATTCACTCTTACAGCATCAAAAAATAAGCAAGAATTAGTTTCCCGGCTTGACTGGACTACAGCGAGTGTCCTATAGTCGGAATGAGTTTGTACTAAAGCAGGACTGCTCAAAGTGCGGCCCGCTCAATACGTTTTTGCGGTGCGAGACTGGTCTCGAGATTTACTATAAGTTTTTTTCGATATTTGGGTCAAGATTTTTGAGTCAAAAGGCAAGCCAAACGTTTTAGGTCATAATGCTTGGGTCAAGAGTGACCCTATTTAGAAGGGTATGTTCTACACTACACCAGTTTTTTGGTCAAGTCTAAGGTCAAAGGGAATTTAAATTTTTTAGGCCGTTCGTGTTTCGGTCAAAAAATGCAATCCAATTAATATGGTCAAAACATTTTGGGATACAAATTAACCCAAAAGAGCACAATCCAAGCGTTTCAATAATTTGGATCATTCCAACCCACAACATGCAAAGCAAACAATTTACGTCAAAATTGATAGTGTCACTCCAATCTAAAACTGCATTGCCAAACATTGGGTGAATCAAAGTTTTGCAAAACAGCTAAGCGAGTCACTAGCTAAGCGAGCAACTAGATTGATAACACATGGAGCAATAACAGAATATAGCAATTCGGTTTTTGAAACCCATCAATGCAAATACTTTAATACGGTATAATCATACAATGAAAATCTGATTTAATGCTTTTATTTAGTTTTATTGAGAAAGTAACTTGCCTTTATATAACACTAAAATGGTTGCAGTAAATGAAAGATCACTTCAGATAGCACTAACAATTTATTTAACATTACTCTACCAAATTGTAAATCAATAGGATCCAAGCATTGTCCGCTTCAACACATAGAATCCAACCCCAAGCAAAGAAAAATGTCAAATGCCCACCGGTTGGCCGATTCAACAACTTTAGTTTTGCTACGGAATGGTGAGAGTCGGTTTCGGTTCCGAACCGGGTCAAATTTGATTACTGTTCTTAGTATGGGAAAGCGTAAAAATTTGAAATTGAATTCTTCAAAATAAGTAAACATTATAAAGAAAGATGTTATACTGTGGAGTTTACAACTGAATCAATTTTAAGTGCCGATGTCGCATGCAAAAACATATTATAAGTGTAGCAGCCAGCCATTGAAGCGAGTTGCAACATTCGTGACAGTATTTCGATTTGCCAAACAGTTTTTCGTTAACAAAATAAAAAAATTCTGAAGTTCTTTTGGTGTTCTAGGCTAGCTTTTAGAAATTTATCGCAGCCTTGCTTTGAATTTTTTTCGCTAGTTGTTCTACCATGGTTCTACTACAGTATAGTGTGGGATCATTTTTCTGTTTTTTACTTTCAGAAGTTGATGGCGTTTTGCTATCACTACTGATAGTAGTGCTCTGATGAAACTAGTTGATTCTAACCAGCAAAACGTGAGCAATAAAGTTAGCCTTTTGAATAGCACCTGAGTGATTTCTCAAAGCTAACCTAGAACACTAGAAGAACTTCAGAAATTTTTTATTTGAAATGCCTGGTGTACCACATTACAGTTTTTTGTTATTTGCTGAGTTCTTAAAATGAAGATCTGCAACGGCTTGCCAATCAGAACCGTTTTGTATTTTGTGCACGGCAGCAATGCGGCGTTTTCTAGCCAAATTCAATTACGAGTAGGAGAGCTACGCCAAGCTCTTCCAATCCCAATCTCCTTGGACTAGCCATTGGACTAGTTGAACACTTGATTTAATGATTTTTAATGAAGTTTATTATTACAATGAATCAAGAAAAGTACAGAAAACGGAGTAGTCTCTAAAATTCGATGTCAAGACCAATTCAGGTCCTTTCTTTCACGCTATATAGGACTGTTTCCTCACAGTCAATACTCAAATCTGTGGGAAACGAGGATCGTACAACGCAATTTACCCAAATTGAGCAGCATTAACTCGTTTGACCAGAAACAGAAACTGTTTCTAGTATCCTTGCAGTCACTACCAAGTTCTCAAGCTGCATGCACGATTTAAATAGTTCCAAGCAGTGATAGCACGTGGTAGATCGTCTTTGTCTAGCATTCCAAAACCGGAAATTAAAAAAGAAAGGTTGGCAACTGGTAATCTAAAGTTGTCTTGAAAAACAAATCACGCAGACCTTCTAACACAAGTTCACGATTCTTAGAAGACGGCCTTAATAGATGCATTAATTAACAAGACGGCCTTAATAGCTTATTCTTAACAAAGAATAATAATTATTACTCAGTAGTTTGACTTAATCACCGATTAGACAATGACAACAATCTTTTCCATTCTTTAGTCACGAGTTGAGGATTATTTTTTTAATGGTTTTGCAGACAGTTCTTGCTTATTTAAAAAAATATTATACTAGGTAAGATTTCAACAATCCTATAGTATTTTATTTTGTGCTCTGAGTATGCAAACTTGTCACCAGGGCTGCGAACTCGAAAAAACTCGGTTATTTTGCCGAACTTGAACTTGAACTCGAAAAAATAATTTTTCTGAACTCAAACTGGAACTTGAACTTGAATGAAATTGTTCGAGTTCATTAAAAAGAAATTTTAAGATTAAAAATTTGACGGAAAATATTTGTTGTTGATCATGCCGTGTAAATAGAGATAGCATTTTTTGTAATCCTTCACTGTTTTGGTTATGCGTGGCGATCTAGGAAAACAGCGCAAGACGTATTTACGGTACAAAATCCGAGCGATTAAAGGGTATTTGAGAAAAAGCGATGCAACGTTCTCTCAAGTGCCAAAAACTCAAGTTTGCCCCGTAGCGAAGACTTTTAACAGTACGAGCAAGAAGAGAGCGACTGCAACGTTCTTTTCTCGAGTAAATTAAGTGACAAAGAAGTTGGCCTCGTAGCGAAAACTACGCAATCAGTAGCGTAGCCAGGGGGGGGCTATAGCCCCCCCCCCCCCATTGGCAAGTCGACCAAAATCCAAAATGAGAAAAACACTACGTTTTTAGCACTTTTGAGACTTTTTTATGCACTGGAGTGGACTAAATAGTGATTTAAAACATCTTTTGAAACATATATTCGGGGGGGCTAATTTGTCAAAAACAAAACTAACAATTAAATAAAAATTTTGAAAAATGGTCAAAAATAAGCAATCAAATTTGATCGCAAGTATAAAAATGCTAAACATAGGTGTCATCAACAAATATACTATAAACTACGGAATGGGAGAGGGGCTATTCAGTATTAGTTAATTACCAATCATTTCTCTCAAATCTCTTTTCATTAGCCCCCCCCCAATTATTATTTTTCGCTATAAACTTTATACGAAATAGATTACTCCGTGTGAGTTTTATTAAACTATTCGATTTTATAATTTACCAGCATCTAAACAAGAGAACTAACATTTTACCATTAGCCACGTCCCAAAGAGCCCATTTATGCCACCAGTTTAATCATGTTTGCACTGCCAATTTCTAAGCCACGTTTTAAAATCATTATTTTCTAATCAAAATAGCCCTAAAATGAAATTATTTTTGCAAAAAAAATGCAAAATTTTCAAGCGCTATTTCGCTATTTCGTGCCTCCGGCGGATGGGGGCTCCGCCCCCAGACCCCGAAAACAGCCCTCTCCTATTGTGGATTTCTGGCTACGCGCCTGTACGCAAGTAATGCGTTAACAGACTGTAAGTTAATTGTCTTTACTTTCCAGTTTGTAAAAAGTCACTTGATTGGTTACAATAAATTAGCGAGTTTTGTGTTTGACAAAGTTTTGTTTTTGACAAAAAAGTTAGCAATTGAGAAATGAGTTTGTGGTTAAAAATATTCACGACGTAAGAAATAAGGTATTGAGAATTACTTTTTTGTAGTTTGCATGTTAGGCTAGTAGCTAATTATACTACTAACAAAAATAATTTTGGGTTACACAGTATTCGAATTGAAATCTTCTTGCAAAATTTTGTGTTCCTTAAGTTAGCACAAAGCAGGAGTATGAAGTGTTTGTGAAAGTAGCTCTTGGAAAACTAGTGTATACTGCATACAGACTAATCGAGTAACCGACTAATCGTGTCAGAAAAGTAAAGTTGTTATTGCAGTTGGTAAATTCATAACCTATACGTCACTTTTAACAGAATATTCAACATTAATTTTGTATTTATTTATCTATCATGAATTTTGTGATGCCAAATAATCAGTCAAGTTGTGCATATGAATGTTTCCGACATAGCGAAAAAAACTGCTGCTTTATATCAGGGCTGTGAACTCGAACTCGAAAAAACTCGGTTATTTTGCCGAACTCAAAAAAATTAAATCACAGAACTCGAACTTGAACTCGGACTTGCCAAAATAGGCTGAACTCGAACTCGAACTTGAACTCGAATAAAAATCGATCGAGTTCGCAGCCCTGCATGTCACGATACACCACTACAGTATATCATGTTAAATTTATCACCACGTGCTTACTGTGTAGCTTTTTTAATAAACTCCATAACGACGGATATACCAGAACAGTACCGTCGCCAGAGCAAACGAATTGAGGGGGATCAGCCGAAAGTGGGGGGGGGGGGGCACTAAAACAGACTGAACTTTTGCACATAAAACTGATATTTACTGCATCAAATTATTTTGAATTCTATTTTAATAGAATATTTAACATACGCTATTTTAATAATTTTGAATTCTTGTTCGAAAAAAAAGATGCATAAGCCCAGCAGTGTTTATTAGCTCGTTTCGTATGCGGCCAATATAATCGCTTCAAAAATCTGTTTGCAGCAGTGAATGCAACTAGGATTTTGCTAAAAGGGAGGGAGCTTAAACCAGAAGTAAATTTTTCTAGCACAAAAACTGTTTAATTTAGTCCCGGTGCTAAACAAGTCAATGCAACTCAAGCGTATCACACAGGAGCCCTGTGGGCAAAGCCTCCAGCCGCTTGGTGATTTGGCGGCAAAAATAGCAAGTTTAACGCCATTTCAATCACATTTTGTACGTTTTAAAGGCACATGAATGACTACAGTAAATAGCTAAAGTTCAGAAGTCATTGAAAAAACTACACTGCCTTGCCCCATCTGCCCCCCTTATACTTCAGATCAAGTCCAAAACTAGTTTAAACGCTTGTATTTTTGGGTTAAATCTTCTACACGACTTGGCTAAAGGGGGCTGAAGCGCCCCTAGCCCCTTCTCCCTGGATAGGTCACTGACTGCAATCTAAAAAAATCTTGAGTGTGCTCTAAAAAAACAAAAACAGCTGGTCTTTTAAAAAATGTTTTCACTTAGTGTTTCGGGTCATTATCATTAGCGAAGTACCGGTAACGAATCTGTAGGCTAACATCTCTCTTCCGCGACACATCCGTAAAGGCGTGTTAGTGTGACGGATTATTGCGTCACATTTATGCACAGCAGTTGGTTGCCAGCAATTTCGCAAAGAACCGAGAAAACTTCAAAAGAGAATTATGTTTGAACCAGGGTGTCGAACCGTTTCAAATAACGGTTCGGGTTCAGGTTTAGCTCCGGCTCAAAATATTTTAGCGGTTCAAGTTTGGTTCGGGTTCACTTGAGCACCATTTTCGAGGTTCAGGTTTGGTTCAGGTTCACTCAAGTAAAATATTACTGGTTCAGGTTCGGTTCGGGTTCATGACTTAAAATTTAACTGTCGTTACTCGTTTCGTCCAGAAAAAAAAAAGGAGAAATTGTTGATCCTGTTGAAGTTCACCACTGCTCTTATTGTGCGTGTACCAGCGTCAGCGGCATCCGGATATGGAAAAAATATATTCTTACTTTTGTTAGGGGTTCAGGTTCGGTTCGGGTTCACTTGAGTACAATTTGAGGGTTCAGGTTTGGTTCGGGTTCACTGAAGTAAAATTTTGCTGGTTCAGGTTCGGTTCGGGTTCACCAAAGTGAAACGGTTCATTCGGGTTTACGGTTCAGGTTCGGTTCGACACCCTGGTTTGAACGTTATTATTAGTTTTTCCATTATTGTCAGCTGTCTTGTCGTTACGTGATGTTTCAAAAACGTATTCTGAGTAAACCAAAATGGCGGGCATAAGCAGTCGTTAGGGGGGTACGGCTCCCCTCCCCCCCGTAGCGACGGCACCGTACCAGAGTATAATGTATACGCCTAAAGGCAAATCCGTGTGCGCTGTGAAGTTTCTAGGTATTTTGTTTATTGCAAGATCTGAGATTGTTTGATTGTTCATTCTTTCCAAATTTTTATCAACTGCTACTGTAGTTTACTGTCTTCAATAATTTTGATTTATCGTTGCAGTTTGTTTTGTTTCAAAAACGAAATACTGTAATGCTGTGCTATTAAATTATTGTCTGTCATGCATTATGCTATAGCTTTATTGCTGGTAGCTTTTCCCCAGCACACTTTGGGTTTATTAAGCCAGTTAAAATTTTCGCGGTAAAAATTTAAAAAAGTACGGGCCTTTACGTAGTTGTTTTGTGTTAGTATAGTTTCAGGCACGTAGCCACGGGGGACTGGGGGGGGGGGGGTGGTTGCCCCCAAAATCGTACTTTGCCCCCCAATTAAATTTCACTTGACCGTTTGTACTTTAAGATGGAGAGAAAAAGGGCTGTAGAAATCATTTATAGTCAGTTGCATTTACAGTCACAGAAAACTCAAAATTGTCGCTCAAATCACTGACGCAAATCACCCATACAGTTCTTTCACAATTATTCGTACCGTACTTCGTTTAACCAGCATTTCATATTATTTTCCGTCCAATGGATTAGAGTATTTATGCGACAACAACGAAGAATTTGAACAGCATATTATGGTACAGTTTTCCTAAAGGTTTCTTATTGTAAGGTCCCTAAGCTCTTCTTTTCCGAAATCCGGCACAGTGCTGTTAGAATGAGACAGTATTAAATGACCAATGAGCATTGAGCAGTTATTACTTATTGTTATTAAATAGTGCGCACAGCAGTGCGGTCTTATCAGTGTCGTCTACAATAATTTAGTAGACGTCACTGACGTTTACTAATGTTATTAATGCGCATGTTTCATTTGCTTTTTCAAGGGTGAAGATTAGAGTTTAAATTAGAGTTTGGGTTAGATTTGGGATTGGTTTTAAGCAGTGTTTGGTAAAGTTTTCAGTTTAGGTTAGATTTGACTTAGAATTTATGAAAACCAGAGAGAGTCTGCCGGTGAAGTAGAGCCTTTCTTGATATAACCATTGATCTCTGCAGTACTGTGAGACCAGAGCTGCGAACTCGATCAATTTTTATTCGAGTTCAGCTCATTTTAGCACGTCTGAGAAGTTCGAGTTCTGAAATTTTTTTGTGTTTAAGTTCGTCAAACGATCGAGGGTTTTCGAGTTCGAGTTGAAGAGTTTGTAGCTCTGAGTGTGGCTATGCTAAACTTTAAAATGGTATTGTTTGACTTAGCATTGTATGTTATTTTAACTATAATAGTTATGATAACCAAAAATGCGTGTGCCATGTAAAAGTTTCCACGATGTATCGTCATTTTTATTTTTTAACAGGGGCGTATTCTCAATACATGCCTAGTCATTTAGCCAAAAAAGAAAATAATAATTTAAACTAGTACATGTAAAAATTTAAAACAAAATCAAACTAAGTTGCCACACTTACAAGCATTCACTTTCAAGTCGAAGTAGCGATAAATAGTCTTGCTTAATTCATTGATTTCAGTTTTGGCCTGTTTTCAGCATATCGTTAAATTACAAAAAATAATGGCAACACTCATGCAATTTTTAAGCTGCATTCAACGGCTCAGAAGATCGCTGTGTTTCGATACGATTACGAACAAAAATAAATAGGTTTGAAAACTTTGATTGGCGCATTGTTTGCTTCAAAAGCTCTTTTATACGTCTAGCTTCCTGTTTTCGTAAAATATAGTCTCTATTTTGATTTTAAATTTGTAACAGAAAATTAGAGTAAGACAGGCCACAAGCTAAGCACCAAGGCATGCAAACTTAAAAATTGCATGCGTGTTGCCATTTATTTTATGTAATTTAGCAATTTGAAAAAAGCAAATAACTTGGCGGCAAAACCAAGCCGGTAGGAATTGGCATTAAGTAATGTAAGTCAGAGTGAGTTATTGATATGGTAATGTTCGCGCTACTTAGGCTAAATGTTGAGCTATAAGAGTGTTGCGGTATTCGCTTACCAGTGTTTGTGATTTTTAATGGCAGCTCTGTTGCTATTAGCTGCGTAGAGTGTATAAAAAATATGTTCGTTTTGTGAAAGCAGGACAACTGATGTTTGCTGTAGTGTAATTTTGGATTATTGGTTCTTCAGTTCAGTTGAAAGACAACCTTAAATTTGAGTACGTAATCTTTGCCTTATAATGCTAGTTAGTGTATGTTAGACTGGTAAATTATCGTGCAGGTAGGCTATGTACATTGTACAGTAATGGTGATAGCCCAATAGCCTATGAGGTATAAATGACTGTTTTTGATCTTGCTGCTAACTGATGCCACTTAATGTAGTGAAATATTTGTTAATAACCTTAGTTATTTAATGGGACATAATGCTTGCCTTACTTTTGCTTGACTTGTTTGATGCTGATTATTTGCAGTTGAAATCTTGGAGTTGCAGTTTATCTTTTGTAGATATGGTAGTGGTCTTTACCGTATTTGACTCATGAACTGCTGCAGAATAGTGCTTTATGCCTTTAATAATACTATTTATATTATGTATTAAGTTGTGTGTTAGTGATACTTAGGCAGAACCCTGCTTATCGGTACCGATTGCAGATGTCTTTTGGGAACATGTCAAAGGGTCAAGCTCATCTTGAGTTTCTTCTGCTTCTGACATAAGGCCAGCAACAGTTGGTGAGATAAATTGTGATAATTTTATTTATGCTGATGTAAGAATGGGTAGCCTAAATAGTTATCATTGTATTAAAACGCATTTATTGCCTTATTGTGCCATACTGTATTTATTGATGCAGCTGTCCCAAACTACTGAATTTAATGTAGACTGTATTTCAGTACTGATGTATTACCTGCTGGTTAATTGCAAAACTGTTATTTTACCGCAACTGGAAGTAATTCTACAACTTTATTACTGTATTGTAATAATCAAGTTCTAGACCTCAGTTTGCATGTCTTTAACTGTTTTAGATTGCCTGCTACATTTCTGCCTTCAGTGATAATTAATTCCTTGGACCAGAGTTTGCTTTGACCGCAGTGGGGTTGTAAAGCAGGTATAATTCAATTATTGTTAATAGTTTTAAGTTACTTGAGACACGAGTGCTAAGCTGTATCTTTGACCTAATTCAATAGCTTTATAAGTTTTGATAATGTGAATTTGTCTAATTCTTATGCTTTCGTTCAGTGGGATTGTAATTTGTGTATTTTATGACTAAGTTCTAATATGTGTATTCATGGCTCATGCCTTTGAATACTTTTGCTTTATAGCTGACCTTCTGGTTATTGTGTATTATGTTTTGCAGATTGTGTTGGAACTTTTTCTTTTGTTTGTGACTGTTTTTCTGTTACCATCACCAAATTAGCTTTGAAAGGTGTTGCGTGAGCTAACCATCCCATTGAACGAGAGATTCAGCTAAAAAGAGTGAAAGCAAAATGTGAAATCCACTTGAACAGAGAGTAACTGGTAGTTGGTTTAGTTTGTACTTAGTAGGCCTAGGGCTAGTTGTATAATTTGCACTAGGTTTGAAAAAAGTTTTTAGACTATCAATAAATTATCGGTTGGTTGTTTAGATACTTTGCTTGTGCTTAACTGCTTGTTAAATAAACTAAACAAAGCCAGGCCTAACCATGCATGCATTGGACTAGCCTTGAGCCCACCAGCCTGCTTTAATATTGTATAGCATCGCTGGCTATTGCCAGGCTATGATATGCTATAATGATATGAGGAAGAGGCTACGAAAGTAGATTATGTATTTGCAATTCAACAAGTTGGCTTCGCTTAGTTCTGCAATTGATGTTTTTACTTCAATGTTATTAAACCTACTTTACTGTTAGTGTTAGCCCGGAATGGTACCGGCTACTGGCGCATATCAAACTGCTAGCGCATGAAGAGATTTTTTGTTTTGTTTTTTGTTTGTTAGTGAGAAAATTTGGATGGAAGGTTATCAGTAAATTATGTCGTTCCTTTTAAAGTTTGTGGGTCTGCTACCTAAATTAAATTTAATACTCTGTACGACTTGAATTATATTTTAAGTTTGTTGCCATAAAAGGAGGGTATGATTGCTGTTGAATTATCAGTAGGCTGACTATTACATAGTTATGACTTACTGCATGTAACAATGTATTCATTGTCTTTTTTGAACTTGTATATGGTGCTTTTTTTTTGCAGCAGTTGACTACTACTTTTATTACCCGGTGCCTTATTGTTGTTTTTTTTGGCTTGTTTTTGCTTGCGCTTTTCTTATCGCCATTTGCTTTAGAATTGAAGTATGAAGTGGGAGTGTGGGTAAAGCTGACTTGATGAGCACTGCTCCTTTGCTTCATCCACAGTATGCATAGACTGTGGTTTCGCATTGTTCAGCTCTTGCAGATGTCATTGTGTGCCTCTTTTTGTGCATGCTGAAAGAATAAACTGCTGATACTGATACAACACAAGAAAGTTTTGTACTTGGACAGTAAATGTACAGTATACACTAATGTGTACTGGGAAGGGGAGGCCTACAGTTGCAATACTAGATATTTATTAGTGTAAGTTGCTTTTTTGGTTTCCTGCCTGATAATTAATGACGTCATCAAAGCTGATGACGTCATCATAATTGCATGCCTTGTCTGAAGTGTCACGCTACGCCACTGTAATTTTTAACATACATTTATTTTATGCAAGTTCGCACTATTTCTCCTAAATAGTAACTCTGCTTTGGCATCGAGCACTATTTGTATGTGCAGTGAAAATCATTTATTCTAGTCTTTATTTCATGCTACATGCATAAGTGTGACCAAACGCAATCCGATTAAAAGTTTTTATTGTGACAACAAAAACATATGAATCTTCTGCGAATTGCATGAGCAACGTGCGTGGTGTAGTTACGGTTGGGTGCACACTGCTGAGCAAACATTTCATTAACATCGCATTCTCTATGACTTTTTTCCAACTTGACATAACTGACGTTGTTGCAATCAGTGCGGAAACTTCATGCTGTATGAAAATCGAATTTTTTCAGTACGCAATCGATAGGTCAAAGTAGAAATCTTAGATGCAAGCTAAGACAAAAGTTGTGAGTCAGTTAAAAACGCATCTTTAACTAAATTATGGAAACACTGTTTTGTTTCGCATGACTTCGCACTCGTAACGGTTTCAAAATGCAATATCGATTGCTTCCAAATAAGAGCAGATTAGAAACGATTGGCGTTGACTGTTTTGAAATGGTAATCTCTGGAGATAGTTGACTTTTGCCGGCCTATAGCAGTGAAAATTTTCGCTGAAGCGCACGCACGCACGTAATTTTATGGACCCTAGTCTTATGTGTTTGCTCGCTTTTGCTAGGGAGAGTAAGAGACACTGAGTAGCATTGTACGTTGCGAGTGGTTTTGGAATCAAGTTAAGCGTTCCTTTTATTTTTAAGCTGAAGCGTTTGAGTTCTGATTTTGCGTTTACTTTTTCAAAGCGACTGAATATTATTTATTGTTATACTTGTGGAGTTTTCTCTTATGGACAGAAAGTGAGATCTGAAGGAGTGCGCATTGCGCATTTGTAGACTTAAACGAGGACTAAAGGTAAAATCAATGGGGGTATCTGAAGTAAAGCCAATCGCATAAGACTGGATTGACGTTGACTCCATCCTTCTTCACCAGCCGTTCCAGAGATATTCTACTTAAAACACAACATCGGGGCCTCTAATATGTTATAAATTTTAATAACTTTTATTGGCAACCCTGCAGTTCATAGCCTTAGCGTCGTTAGCGACACCATCCCAGTTCTAGCCTAAAGCAACGCCGCCATAAGGCTACTGCATTGAGTTGTTTCACTGCGCACTAATCCGTTTGATCTTGTCAGCAAAACAGATCTGGGCTGGAAAAAAGACTTGACCAGTGGTTCTCAACCTTTTTTACGTTTTAGGTCCAGAGCCAAATTTTAAACATCAAAGTTGACAGGAGCCGCAACCAAATAAGCGAAAATTTTCAATTACGTTTGTGCAACTGCTGCCAGTTTTTATTTTTTAAGGTATTGAAACATTTCGTTTGCCCATTGTTGGTAGCTAGCTTCATCAACGCACGGTATTAAGCTAAAACCAAAAAATAGAATATTACAAAAATAAAAAACAAAAATCAGTATTACAGCATTAGTGCAGGAGCCAAAAGAGATTTTGCAAAGAAGGGGACTTGAAGTTAAGGGTAAAACTTGTTTGCGTCTCGCTCTGACTGGGGTTGCCCCCACTCCCAGCCGTTAGGCAATTTTCATAATTTTTCGGAAAAAATGCCATTTTAATGCAATTTAGATGGCATTTTGGACATTATAGAGCCATCTGAAACTAAAAGAACTGATTTGCTAAGATTTGGAAATGCTTTGACAGAAATAAATTTCTCAGCCTCTTCAGCGTCCTTACTTCCTGTTAAGTTCAAACTACGTTTAGAAGTATGCGTATTTTGGTTAAAATTTCTCCGTGACGTGGTTAAAGGGGGCTTCAAATTCAGTGGCGCAGCATCCAGGTCAAGCCACTTAAAACATTTAACCCCAAAATACAAGCGTTTAAACGTATTTGGACTCGACCTGTGAGTAAAGGGGGGTGAAGGGGCTGGACAATTAATTATGTTATTACTTTCCAAATTTAGTTGTTTTAAATTGCTCCAAATCGTTTTAATTGTGGTCCTAATGGCGTTAAAACGCTAATTTTTGCCGAAAAATCACAAAAATTGACAATGTTCGATCCTTACAGGTTGCGCGGCTGTTCAGCCCTTTTAGACGCCTTTGATTTTGTTACGGCATTAGGCTAGTATATTGCAACTTAATTCCTACCACCTATCGAAAGACTAAGTGAAGACTCTCTCTCTTACGGTTTGTATAAATCAGAAAAAAACTTTTCATCGGGAACTAGAACCAAGCCAATACGCTAACACGCACAACCAATATTTTCAAATCAGAACTGTGCAATGTTATCCTTGACTGTTAGCTAACGCGATGCTTATAACCAAGTAACAGGATATTTCAAGAGTAAACTCATCTCGTTAATAGTTCTGAGCAGCGTCATGCAGTACCAGTGGGACGCGTCCCGATTGCCTTTATTGCACAACGTCAGACGTGTTGTTGTCTGTTGAGTTATTAACCCATCAATTTCAGATATTTTTTGTTTGTGGTTGGTTGACTAATTGCAGCGGACGATGCTACAATTGGTTTTTCGATTGAAATGAACAGAGGTGGAGTCCTCGAGGACACATTTTGAAGTCCTTGGCCTCGAAGCCTCAAGCCCTCGAAAATGCCCTGTCCTCGGCTCGAGGACAGCACTATTTTTTGAATTGTTAAAGTTTTGTAGGTCGCCTGAAAAAAAATTTTGAAGACCTTTTTTTTGAGATCGCCTGAAAATTTTTTGCAGACCTTTTTTTTTGGAGAATACTTGCGCCTGTGTTCTTGGTCCTTGGTTTTGGCCTCGAGCATTCCTGTCCTTGGCCTGGAGAGGGTCTGTCCTCGGTAGGGCTATCCTTGGCATTGGCCACGGATTTTTTTTGTGTCCTTGGCTTTGGCCTCGAGCCTTGTGTCCTCGACTCCACCTCTGGAAATGAAGAATGGTTCAATAAAGGTAACATAAACAGTGCAAACAGATTCGTTTTCAAAAGGGTAATAAGAGTTGCAGAGAGGATAACCAAGAACCGCGGTTGAGAATCACTGGCTTAGGCAATGATTTACAATGAAATGTATCTGACAGATTAATTTTTACTGAGATCGCTAGGCTACCAAACAGCCTACTCTTTTTAACAGCTCGGATCTATTGTGCTGACAAGGTGAAAGTGATTAGTGCGCAGCGAAACGACTCAATGCAGTAGCCTAATGACGGCGTTGCCTTAGGTTGAAATTTATAACATTAGAGACCTCGATGTGTTTGAAGCAGAATATCTCTGAAACGGCTGGGTCAAAAAAGATGGAGTCAACGCCAATCTAGTCCAATATGATTCGCCTAACTTTAAATATCCCCATTGATTTTGCCTTTTGTCTTCGTTTAACAGCACCTACTCTGTCAGTGTTTTAGAGGGAGAGAATTTATTTTTTGAACTAAAACACAAATCAGAATTTACGAATATAGCTAAGACAAAAAAAGAATGTAAGAAATTACAAACTAATTGCTGCATTTAGTTCATAGAGGAGTCGCGAAAGACCATGTAGCAAGCGTAGCTTGCCGGTCGCCGAGTCTGCGACTCCTCTACATTCAAGTCTAACGTGACAAAATTTCAATCAAATATCACTTCAATCTAACTATAAGAAAAGGGATACTTATTCCAGAAATTACTAATAACAAGACCTAACATTTTTCAAGAAATAAATTTCACAACGGTATGAAGTATAAATAAATAATGTAAAGTAAGATCTAGATACGAAATAATCATTGGAGCTAGAACTACGCGTGGAATGCGAGTGTATAGAGGCTACTTTAGCAAATTTTTTTGCAAGTATATCAGGCAGTTCGTTAGTATTGAGTTTCATCATGAATTTAGCAATTCATCATGAATTTAGCAATATACCTTCAACGTTCAGAAATTTTAATTTTGCATACAATGGTTTTAATTTGGTTTTTCTTTTCATTTTATAGGAAATGATTCTGACAATATGGTTTTGTTTTACTTGCAACTTATGTAAAAGAGTTTTCGTCGTAGTTTCCCAGAAAATAACGGAGTATTGCAAATAAGAATATACTAAACTATAGTACACCGAAACCAAACGGTTTGTGAAACGTATTTGCGCAAGTTATATAGAGCACCCGTTGCTGCTGATAATTAAGATTCAATGAAATCGATATGTTTATGCCATTTAAGCTTATCATCCAAGTATACACCTAAGTATTTTATGCTATCAGTTTGGTTAATTTTGGAACGCTGAATATTTATCTCAAGTTTTTACTTAGACTTCCCAAAATACAAAAACTTAGTTTTGTTTACATTTAGTGATAATTGGTTTGCTATCAGCCACGAATTTATTTTTGGAATTTCTATATTTAGATTTGATTGTAAGGTGTTAATATTTTTGTGAGCCAGAGTTAACACACTATCATCAGCATACAGAGTAACATTAAAATTTGAACAATCAACTATATCATTAATGTAAATAAGGAATAAGATCGATCCTAGCACACTACCTTGTGGTACGCCAATGTGTATGTTTTCCAGCAAAGAAGAAACCTCGAATAACTTCGTTTGCTAAACCTCTTATTCCATATTGTTCTAATTTAGAAAGAAGAATTTTGTGATTTAGGGTGTCGAATGCTTTCGCTAAATCCATAAGTATAGCACATACATTATTGTTTTGGTCTGTTTCGTTTCTGATATATTCACAAAACTGGGTAACCGCAAGAGTAGTCGAATAATTTTCTCTAAATCCAAATTGGGTTGCGGTAAATATGTTATACTTATTCCAAAACTTTAATAGGCGTTTTTTTATAATTGTTTCAAAAATTTAATTAAACTAAGTCAGTACTGATATTGGGCGATAGTTTTGCAAGTCAGATTTGGAACCTCCTTTGTGAAGTAGTGTAACACGAGCAATTTTGAGCTCGTCAAAATACCGTCTATTTTTAAACAATAATTTATCAATTTCGAAAGAAGGGCTTAACACATGCTTAGCTGCTTTTATAAGTTTAGTTGGAATGTCATCAACGCCCGGAGATTTATGTGGATTTAAACTACTAATAATATCAGTTACCTCGTACACGTCAGTTGGCTCCAGATACAATGAATTTAATACACGTTTGCCAAAAAAATGTTTGGTTTGAGTTTTGGCACAACTTCTATTCATACAATTAGCCATCTTATGTCCAATTCTGCAAAAATGTTGATTTAAAGCATTACAAAATTTCGGTAGGTTTGCTTAAGGCTTTGTCATTTACTTTGATACTGGTTGGAAGTGAGGATGTGTTTTTCTTGTTTGTTCTAAGAATTTGGTTAATGGCTTTCCAAGTCATTGAAACTTCATTACCATTTCCCACGAGGTTTTGGTAGTGTTTTGCTTTGGAAGATTCTTTCATACGTGTCACTTTATTTCTGAATTTTCTATAAATTTGATAATCAGATTCCTTTTTTGATTTTAGATATTTAGAGTACAACTTGTTTTGACGCTTGAGTGCTTTTAGGATGTCTTTAGTAATCCAAGGGTTTTTTGCAATTTTGAATTGCTTTCTTGACACTCTAGTTTTGGGAAAGATATTTTCTGTTACAATTTTTACGCAGTTAATTAAAGGGGGTGAAGCATCCAGCTGGGATTATGGGCAAAAATTAAAGAAACATCTAAAACACTTCTTCGCTAAATTTCAGCTTTCTACGATTTATGGTTTCTGAGATATTTCATTTCAAAGTTGGGAGATCTCCCCTACAGTGTTGCCAGTTGAAATCCAAGTTTCTAGGAATTGGGATATACTATTTAAATTTTAGAAGTATTTCTGCTGTAACACCAATTCATGCATAAGTCTAACATTCAGAAGCTTTCAAACCAATGTGAAAGATTACAATAAACATTATTTTAAGAAAAATGAAATTTTAACTGGCAACACTGTTGGGGAGATCTCCTTACTTTGAAATCAAATATCTCAGAAACACTAAGACGTAAACTGGCGAAATTTGGTGAAGATATGTTTTAGATTATTCTTTATTTTTTGCACATAATCCCAGCTGGTTGCTTCACCCCCTTTAACTCATTAATAGTTTTATGCATTAAGTTATCTCTAAAATGCTTTTGAAGATTTTTGTCTAATTCTTCTACAAAATTTTCTATTTTATTGGTTAGAATTTTTCTCACCATAGGTCTAGCAATATCTTTTCGCTGAGTTTTTGATTTTAATTTTATGATAGTAGGATGATGATCAGAAATATCAAATTGGATTACTCCAACACTTATAATTTCGTTGTGCTTAGAGTTTTCAATGTAAATATCCAAGATTGATTGCCGATTAGGTGAAATTCTGGTAGGCGAGACAACCATTTGTTCGCATCCTAAACAAGTAATTTCATCAGCATACTTTTTCACATTCGCATTGGTGTCGTAACAGTTGTAATCTATGTTGAAATCGCCTATGACAACATACTTTTTGTAAGTTTTACAAAGTTTCAAATTTCTTATAAAAGCAGCTTCAAATGTTTGAAATTTTTGTTGTGGGTGCCGATAAACAGTCCCAATGACAAATTTTGTTTTGGGGTGTGTAGTGACCTCAATCTAAACATCTTCACAAGCAGGCACATTCATGCGAAAACTTAATAGTTCACGTCACGTTAGTGAGTCAATGATATAGATACCAGCACCACCAGCTCTAGTAGACGAGTTATTATAAAAAAAATTGTAACCTGGTATATTAATATTTTTACGTCTATTTCGTTGGTTCTGGTTTCACTAACACAAACGATATCAGGCAAATGGGAAAATTTATTTAGAAATTCTTCAAGTTTATCAATGTTTTTGTTCAGACTCACTATGTTTACATGACAAATAATCAAATTGGGAAGCAAGTAGAATGTTTTATCGATATCATTAACTTCATCATACGTACAACAAATTGAATAATCTTGAATGCCCCACGGGCATTTTTTCGACTGCTTACAGAGAATTTTCAAAAAATTTTCAATAAACAAAAATAACACAGACATTTAGATTTTATAGGTTTCTTAAATCACTTTCATTAGTAATTAACACAGAATCGGAATTCTCCTCCTTTCGTACAAAAGTTTTTCCATTATGAGTCCAAATATATGATTAGTCTCTTGTTCTTGCAGCTTGTTTCGTCTGTCATAGTAAACGCTTGCGTGATTGAGTCAAATTTTCGTTAATATACAGCCTCTGCATGCCGGCTACAGGAAAATCCTTACTTGCAATGTCCTTTGCTGCTGCACGTTTGCGGTAAATAAAGTTTCGAAGATCTCGACTAAAAGAACGTGCAATGATACCTGGGGTGGTGGTGGTTCTTCTGATTTACCACGCCGATTCGAATTAGGTTTTTATGGAAGTCTATGTGCTGTTGAACTATCATTTTGGTTGATGTCTACACCAAGCACTTTGCCAATTTTTACAACGATATCGACTACATTTTCATTGCTTGTTTGAGGTACGCCGTGGAATTCTAAGTTTTGTCTCCGACTATACTGGTCGATGCCGTCGAGTTTAATAGCGTCTGTATCCGCTTTTTTCTCTGTTTTGGTAGAATTTGCACTAAGAGTCCGAAGTTCTTTGCTTTGTGTTGCATTTTCTTTCTTTAGTTCATCGTTTTCGACTTTTAAAATATCATATTGCGCGCAGATGAATTCTTGGCTATTGCTTAGCTGTGAAATTTCTGCCTTCAATGTTGCTATTTCATCTTCATAGCCTTGTTTAAACTTCTGCACCGCTGCCTTGTACATTTCATCAATTTGAGTTTGTAAAATTTCAGCAACCTTAAATGAACAACTTTGCAAAAATTCTTCCTCAACCTTTTCAGCAGGCATTTTGTCACCTTTTTTCTGAAGCTGTCTGAGCTCACCAAAACACGTCTTGTCAGCTTGACTGTTCAAACAAAATGTTGATAGTGGCGTCGCTAGGAGGGAGGGGGCGGCCCGCCCCGAGTGTCACCATTTTGGAGTGACACCATTTGTTTTTTTTTTTCCTTTTGGGACCGAAAACCTACTGATTGGTAGGCGAAGACCTTTTTTTTCGGTCATCACATCAGGCCCGGCGCCACGGGGAGGGGCATTCCGGGGCCATGCCCCCCCCAAATGACTGCTTGTGCCCCCCCAAACGAAAATTGTGCCCCCCCCCAAGCGAGGACTGTGCCCCGAAGAAATTAACTGGCCCGGGGCTACTGGAGTGCAAATCGAGGCCTAAGACTCCCAAATTGGTGTTTACCGCCCTAAAATTCACGAGCAAGAACTGTTTTTTCGTAATTTTTGTGGACTTACACCGGATTTCATAAAACTTTAAGGATGAAGACCCTTTTTTTTTTTTGGTCTTCACTTCAAAATTCGTGAAAAATTTGCAAGAATTTTGAGACGGCAACCAGAATTTGTGGAAATTTTTGTACTGAAGACCTTCTTTTTTTTGGTCTTCACCTTTTTCGTTTGATCCACATTCGAATAGACTTCTCGTGCCCCCGCGCCCCCTTGAATTCACATAAATAAACTTCTCGTGCCCCCCAAAATTTATTTCTGCCCCACCAGTCACGCTATCCTGGTGCCGGGCCTGCATCACATACTTTCGGACTGAAAATCAACTCGTTTTGGCGTTTTTTTTTTTGGTCTTCACCTATTTTTTGGCCGGTAAAGGGTGCCACCACGAAATCCTGCCCCGGGTGCCACCACTCTTAGCGACGCCTCTGTACTCTGTGAGCGGCAGTAACAAGTTTTATTAGCAAATTAGTGCAGTCGTAGATCGTAGGACAATTGTTGGTTAATCTCCTAGCTTAAAGGGGCAGCGAGGTCTAATTTTTTAATTTTAACACTAGATATGGGAAAAATAATTGATTACCAACGTTTTTGTCCCGTTTTTTCGTTGTTTCACTACTTTGACGTCAAATAGTTTCAACGGAAAAGATTTTGACTTCACGGAAAAATTCGGTTGAGGCAACACGACAGCATTTAATTTGCATTGGTGATTTTAAAGAGATACTGCTCGAAATCAGTTCTAGTGAAATCAGAACTACTTGATGTAGTAAAGAGCTGCCCTAAATATTTCTCCCCAATTCCCTTTATTAGCGAAAATACTATTTACTCTGTTCGACTCCGTACCAATTTGCAACGTCACAACAGGCATGAATTTGCACAAAATTTTCGCTGACTAAATAATGCAATGTTCGATGAAGAAGGTAAAAGGATTTTACTTTAGACAGCGATTCTAGTTCAAACTAAATTCATCGGTGGCATTAAACGAGTGATATAATCTGTTGTATGAAAGTTAGACCAGCTTTGGTGACGTTTTTAGCGTATGAATGATATAAAATTTGAAGCCAAAAACGATTATACTGTAGATCAGTTCTGGTAGCCTATGTCTGCATGTACCAGTAGCCAGTGGTGGGCAGTAACTAGTTACAATTGCAACTAGTTACTTTTTTAGTACAGTAACTGTAACTTCGTCACTTTTTTTCAGATGTAACGATATTTGTAACTAGTTACCAGTTTAGAGCCCTAAAAAAGTTACAGTTACTTTTTGTACAACATGCTTTGAAGCAAATTACAGATTTTTTATGAATTCCATTCAAAATAATTGTATTACACTGGCAACACAGGATGCACAGTCGCATGTCTGATCAACCATAACCTTTTATCCATATTTTCTTCACTGTGTTCACTGAACTATACATGTGATTGACTGATTGCTGGTTAAAGTGAAGGCAGTGATAGTTTTCCAACTTCGCTCTCGGGTGATTGAAACCGTTTGGAGATTCAGTGCTGAGTATGCCTACTGCACAGCTGTACGTGTACTAGCAATCAGTGTTAGTTTGCAATTTCAATATAATACTATACCCTACCATCTAGGGCAGCAGTGGAGAGACTATTTAGTTTGGGTAAAGATATCTTAAAACCAAAACGCTGTGGGCTCAGAGACGAACACTTTGAAATGTTAGCCTTTTTGAAAGGCAATTAACTGATTTCTGTTTTCAAAATTTTTGTAACTATTAGTGAATATTTTTAGATCTAGCTAGACCTTTTTTCTTTGCATTCTTACACAAATGCGACTTTGAAAGTTGATGCATGAAATTTAACGCTTTGACAAACAAAATTTTGTGACAAAGAAACATCCTTGATTTGGTCTTAATATACTTTTGAGACAACAAGTAACTGTAACTTGTAACTAGTTACTTTTAGAAAGTAACTTGCCCACCACTGCCAGTAGCAGTAGCAAAGTTTTTGTTAAAGCTACTTACTTCAACTAGTGACTAAGTTGTGAGGATTAGATTAGGCCTATTGCGCTAGTTTCTGGTTACAGCTCTGAAAATAGCCTACGCTGAGTACCAATATGATGATGTATCAGTACCTATTTTTATAAAATTGCTTTGTTGCTGGTTGTACTATACCGGCAACGGAACTTCCCATAGCTTAGTGAAAAAAGGTTGGTAAGAATAGGGCTGGTAGACCAGGTTGGTATCATTTTAGGGCTGTTATTGTAGGCAATAGCTTACAGCAGGGCTGCGAACTTGAACTCGTAAAATTAAATTTCAGAACTCGAACTTGAACTCGGACTTGCTAAAATAGGCTGAACTCGATTAAAAATCGATGGAGTTCGCTGCCCTGGCTTACAGTAGGCCTATTTATTTCGGACTTCCTGCAGGCATAGGCTACCAGAACTGATTTGCAATATGATCGTTTTTTGGCTTCAAATTTTGTATCATTCATGCGCTAAAAACATCACCAAAGCTGGTCTAACTTTCATACAACAGATTATATCACTCGTTTAATGCCACCGATGAATTTAGTTTGAACTAGAATCTCTGTCTAAAGCAGAATCCTTTTACCTTCTTCATCGAACATTGCATTATTTAGTCAGCGAAAATTTTGTGCAAATTCATGCCTGTTGTGACGTCGCAAATTGGTACTGGTACGGAGTCGAACAGAGTAAATAGTATTTTAGCGAATAAAGGGAATTGGGGAGAAATATTTGGGGCAGCTCTTTATACATCAAGTAGTTCTGATTTCTTCACTAAAACCGATTTCGAGCAGTAGTTTTTTAAACGAGCTTTGTCAAATCATAGACTTTTAATAGACTGGAAACTGAAGCGCGGAGAAAAATAAAAGAGCATTGAAGAAAAAAGATTTGCTCTTGTCGCGAAGTTTTTTTGCGGCAACGCGTATTTGACTGATTTGATTGGACGTATTCATATCGCGAGTGAACCAAGAAGAAAAAAGGTCTCGCTGATTGGACGAATTGGCATGTTCTAGAAAAAGGAACCGTGAAGAAAAAAAGTCAAAACTGTCAATTTTCAGTATCCGCGCAGATAGCTTCGAACCCCCACGCAATACTTCAGTTCTGCCGCGCACTACATAAGTGTTGATAAGACATAGGCGTAGCCAGGATTTTTGATTGGGAAGGAAGCATAAGCCAAACCACAAATCTCATGCAATAACGTCATCACAAATTTTCGAAAGAGGAACGTTTTGTGGGACGAAGATATCGTAGAATGGAAGCCCAGAAGCCGCGGTCTGGTTTACCAAAGTTATAAAACGAAAATGTCTAAATTGGGAGACGTGTGAGATCAAACTAGTGTCACTGAAATGTATCACAGACGGGATCTGGGGGCGGTGCCCCCAGCCGCCGGAGGCTTTGGGGGTCTGGGGCGAAGACCCTAGAAGCTGGGCGATTTTTTGGAAAAACAAGCTATTTTAATTCCGTTGGATCATATTCCGCACGTGTTTAGAGCCTTTTGAAAGAACTAGATTTTTAGCCTGTGAAAGCCAATTGAAAAAATTAAATTGTTTAATTCTCCTTCTACTTACAATTTTTTAGCATGTTAAATTAAATTGAAAAAATTAAATTGTTTAATTCTCCTTTTACTTACAATTTAAGTCAAAAACACATTTAAAATCTTCCATTTGACGTTAAATTTTGAAAGTGATTACTGATTAGGCCCAGGTAGGGGGAAGTAAAATACATCATACATTGTCTTGCATTATTTAAGCAGTATATAATAAAATAACCCACTAGAAGATATTTCTTAGGGATTTTTGTTATGTCATGAAAATAACCAATTGTAGGAGTACACGTATGGCCAGAGGGCCCAGGCCACTCAATTCAAATTCAATAATTTGTTCAATGACCATTTCCCTTAAAACTTTTTTTTTCAAAGTATGTTTTCGCGTTAAAACTGGCTAAGTGGAGGTGAATAGTGATTGAAAAATGATACAATAGATGGTTACGCTCAAATTGTAACCATGTAAATATATAAAATTGTAACCATGTTAATGACCGGGCCGGATTCAATGGCGTCGCTAATGGGGGCGGCTCGCCCCGAGTGTCATCATTTTGGGGTGACATCATATTATGATGTGAAACCATAACTCCAGCGATTTGTGGTGAAGACGTTTCTTTTTTCACTTTGTTTGGTCCCTATCTTCATTTGGACCGAAAACCCATTGATTTTGCGGCAAAGACGTTTTTTTTGTTTGTTTGTTTTGTTTTGGTCTACTCCTGGTTTTGAACCAAAAACCCACTCATTTTGCTGCAAAGATTTTTTTTGGTCTTCACCTATTTTTAAACGTAAAAAGGGTGCCACCACGAAATCCCGCCCCGGATGCCACTATCCTTAGCAACGCCACTGGCTGGTTTTACATTGCGTTGGGCCCCAGATTTTTGCAAAATCTTTTTGTCAAATATAGGTAAAGGCCAAAAAAAAAGTTTTACCATCTGAGAGCGGGGTCTCTGGCACAGAGCCATACGGTAAATCCTGTCCCTGGTTATTGCATTACGTTCACAAAAAGGTTAGATGTGGGCATGAGATTGCAATTTTTAGGACAAAATTCCTTAATTTCACCTGGGTTACACATAGAAATTGGTTGGCAAAAATTGAATTGAAGGGGCCCTGGCCTCCTGGTTGTCAGTAATATTGTTCATTACTGTTGTGCGCGTAAATGCTAAAAGAAACTAAGACTGAAGAAACAATAGGCTTTTTTGTCACATTTTTATCATTGGTGGCATTTCAATGGGGGGGGGGGCAGGCCCCCTGGGCCCCCACCTTGGCTACGCCTATGTGATAAGACAAGGTAAATGCGTGCTTTCAATCGAAAGCAAAATTGCGATAGGTGGGCACAAATCTGTTAATCGTTAATCCGTTAATAACGAGGCTAACTTTTTCTTTAACTCGTTAATCCGTTAAAAAGTTTTTTCATGTTAATGGACTAAATTAACTTCCGTTAAGGTTTTTATCGTTAATATCTTGCAACATTCATTCATCGTATCGGTACAAACCAGTCTGCACTGGTAGCATTTGTTGCGCGTTAGCACGAGTTTTATAGAAAAAGCAAAGAAAGGAACTATTTTTTGTGGCAAATAATAAGCTGCAGCCTCATAGGTCTTTTAATTATCGCTGTTCACAATTTCCAAAGATTTTCCGATCGCAGTTCGTTAATGCATTTGAACTTATTTTTATCTTGAAATTAGATTAGATTGAAAATGTAACTTCTAAAACACAAAAACACCACCATAGCAATAAATATTTCCTTACAATCAGCTCAACAGCGTCAATACGTGTTCCAGAAGCGAGTGAATAAAATGAAATGTAGACTAGTTGGGAGTTTGCCAGCAAACCCAGTGAACGACCGTCGCATAGCTAATGCTGTGACGCTCAAAAGTACTTTTGCCTACCGTAAAATCAGCAATTATTCAAAAATATCTGATTATGGAACTTCCAGAAAAGTAGAGTCAAAATACTTGTCAGTTAAATATCTCCTGATATCATAACAAACTGGCACCCTAAGTTAAGCCGTAGAAAATTTTGATTTTTGGGGGTCCCGGGGGGATGGCACCCCCAAACTATGTCAAAATATTTGTTTGTAAAATATCTGCTGATATCAAAATAGACTGGCACCCAAAGTTGAGCCGTAGAAAAAAATGATTGTTGGGGGGTCCCCGGGGGGGTGGCACCCCCAAGCTATGTCAAAATATTTGTCTGTTAATTATCTACTGATATCATAAAACACTGGCACTCTAAGTTAAGCCGTTCAAAAAATTGATTTTTGGGGGGTCCCCGGTAGGGTGGCACCCCCAAACTATGTCAAAATATTTGTCTGTTAAATATCTGCTGATATCAAAATAGACTGGCACCCAAAGTTGAGCCGTAGAAAAAAATGATTGTTGGGGGGTCCCCGGGGGGTGGCACCCCCAAACTATGTCAAAATATTTGTCTGTTAAACATCTGCTGATGGTAGAACAGACTGGCACCCTAAGTTGAGCCATTCAAAAAATTGATTTTGGGGGTCCATTTGGTGGGGTACCCGGCGAGGTGGCACCCCCAAACTGGGTCAAAATATTTGTCAGTTAAATATCTCCTGATAACAAAATAAACTGAAACCCTAAGTTGAGCTGTTCAAAAAAATGATTTTTGGGGGGTCCATTTGGGTGGTCCCTGGGGGGGTGGCATTCCCAAAGTACGTCAAAATATTTGTCTGTTAAATATCTGCTGATATCATAAAACACTGGGACCCTAGCTTAAGCCATTCAAAAAATTGATTTTTGAGGGGTCCATTTGGGGGGGTCCCCGGGGGTGGCACCCCCAAACTATGTCAAAATATTTGTCTGTTAAATATCTGCTGATATCAAAACAAACTGCCACCCTAAGTTGAGCCGTTCAAAAAATTAATTTTGGGGGGTCCCCGGCGGAGTGGCGCCCCCAAACTATGTCAAAATATTTGTCTGTTAAATATCTACTGATAGCAAAAAAAGTAGCACTCTAGCTTAAGCCGTTCAAAAAATTGATTTTTGGGGCCCCAGTTTGGGGGGGTTCCCGGAAGAGTTGCCCCAAAAAATTTCGGGAGAAAAAATTGCATTTGCAGCTCAACAACCTTACACAAAAATTAGATTTCGATGTTTTGTGGTTTAGGAGAAGAAGAGCGTACAAAAATTAGGAAGAAAAAAATAAATAAACCTCATCGAGGCCAAAAGTGGGTTGGTTGGGATGAAAGGGTATCTTAAGACATATAACCATGAGAAATATTTTTTGCCGTACTTAAGCCGTTTTTGACTGAGACCGCTTTTTACGCCAAACTTGCGGGGCGGTTTTCGGGTTCTAAAACCGAAGTCACGTGACCTATTGCCTCGAAATTTGGTACAAACATATAACTCATTAATCTCAAACTACTGTCCAAATTTCATGTAGCTAGATCTAACCGTTCTCGAGTTATAAGCAAAAGTGTGAAATTTCGCACTCGTTAGTTGGAAAATGGCCTAGTAAAAACAAAGGAACACGCGACGCTAGCGTCGGTCGTTCCAATTACACGCAAAATATTAACGGACTTTGTTAACTTCCGTTAATTAAACCTGAAAATAACGGATTAACGTTAACGGAAGTACGAAGTTTTGTTAACGAAGCTAACGTTTTGCATTAACTTGCCCATCTATGAAAATTGAGATTTGCGAAAATTAGTTTACAAAATTAAGGTGACCCGAAATTCCGACCGAAGTCAGTTCTGATTTTTGGAGAAGTACGTTTTATTTTTAGTCTTCACCTGAATTTGGGGGCAAAATCCCGAAATTCTGGTCTTAAATACAACCAAATTGCGGCGAAGACTTGTTTTGAGCTTACACGGCTTTTCATTCCTCGCACACTAAGCAAGCTCTTAGAGGGAACGTTGCCTTGGAGCAGTATTGCTGGTGCAAGCTGATCGACAAGTGGCCAGGAACTGTCGCTCTGAAGATTACTATTAAAGTTGCGGAAGGAAGATCGTGATTTCAACTTGCCTAAGTCTAACTTTGATTTGGATTTTTTGCTTTTAAGCTTAGTGAATGGAGGTTGTGAAATCCAACATTGTTTCAAGAAATTTTGAAAATTCTGTGATTGATATATTTTGCAGTTAAATGAGTCAAAATTTAAAAAATCTTGTGTAGTATTATGTATAAAAATATAGCATACAATATTTATGACAATATTGTACTGCAGTATAGTCGAGTCGAGTAAGGCCATTCTGGAATAATTTGCGATGACTGAAAGACTTGTAGTTTTTTGCTTTTTGAAGAATGCGAAAAAACTGAATCTCCCTCAATTTCAAGAACCAGATAAAAACGATGATGTAATTGGAGCGGTAGCTCAGCTGTCGTGTCGTCTTGTCAAGTTGCGTACTTTCAAAAAAGCTAATAAACCAGCCTAACACTAACTCTGTAAAACTAATACAGTGAAACCGCCTACTAAAGGTACTGAGCTAAAATATCTGGATGAGTATAGCAGGAACTGCATAGCACGAACTGAGAACCGGCTAAAACAAGAACACCAAAAAATTATTTCAAAGAAAAACTATGCTTTAAAATATGTGCTAAACTTTGCTGTTTATACTGGGCAAAATAGTTTTAACAATGTTAATCGTAGCGTTCAAGTTTGATACCCATTTACTTTTTTAAAAATCTAACTTTTTGGATAGGCGGTTGCTGTAAAAAAATTTCTTTATAACATTCGTAAATTTTTTGATTAATAGAATTAGTATGGTTTAGGCGAAAATGTGTTTGCAACGCTGCCTTGTCTTGATTATAACTATTTTTCAGTGTAAAGTAACCCTCATATTTTGAAATGTAGTTTTTCTTTGTGTAACGTAATTTTCGGTCCTTTTGTTTTTGCCGGTTCTTGCTCAGTTCGTGCGATGCAGTTCCAGCTATACGGATACAGATATTTTAGCTCAGTACGTTTAGTAGTCGGCTTCACTGTAGCAGTTTTTTAGTAGTTTTACAGAGTTAGTGTTAATTTTAATTGCTTTTTTTTTTGGATAACTGATAATGACCCGCTTTGGTTGAAATTGATTTTTTCGTTGAAAAATAGAAAAAATAGGTTTTTAATTATATTGAGGCTGGTTGTTTCTGAAAATATAATTGCTTTAAGAAAATTATGTAAAAATGTTGGTTTCTGAAAATATAAAATTAAGCAACTTTTTTGCTATTTATGTTTTCCTGGATACGTACTAATGTCAACTCTTTTTTCTAGAAAACATAGCACTTCAAAAAAACAATTAGTATCAAACATTTACTAGCGGTGCACTATAAAAGCCGTACTAAGTAGCATGCCGAACACAAAAATTGGTTCTTCAACTTTTCGAATTGGCCTAATTGCAGACAACGATAAATTTGCCAAATGTAAGTATAACATTTATATTCTGTCTACGAATCTATGCTATAATGTACTATGTTTATTCTAATAAAGAAGTTATTAAGATGCGCAGAGCTGAACAGCGCTGTTTCGAGCTTTTAGCTCTCATCGGCAGCCCTCAGCTTCTCTTAACAAAGTTATTCCCCAGCTGGACTGCCAGTGGAAGTAGTTATGATTTCCCAGGAGTCGACCACGAAGGACGTCAAACTTGTCGGTTAAAGAAGTTATTGCTAACAATAGTCAGGATATACAGTACTATAAAATGAAAATTTTATCATGGTTTTTGCGTAACAAAAAATTGGCAGAATCTTGGAACGCTTCATTTAATCATTCACCGAATTTGGTTTTTAGTTTCAGCTTTCAATAATTACATCAATATATAGACCTAGATTAATTATTTCGGTCAGTGATTTGAAAAAAAAATTAAGTTACATAAAGTATTATAAAGCTGAAATTTTTCCGAAAAAAGATGTACCGAAAACTTTTAAAGTTTTGGTGCTTAACAGGTAAACAGCAAGTCAGCAATCAAAAACTAAAGGTAGATATTATAAAAAAAAAATTTTTTTTGCAGCTGAAGAAAAAGCTAATGCATGGACCAGTATTCTTCTTCATGGAAATTTGAATTACGATCAATCAACGAAGGACATCTCAATTAGCTGGGATCAAGGAATGGATGAAGGGGGAATCGTATTATCTAGCGCTTTCGGATACAAGTGATTGAGTTAACCATAGGTTACATTTTTGTTGTAGCAAGAGCGTAATTATCACCTAGAGTAGTCCTAGTTGTTTGTCTCAAGTTGAAAGGGTTCAGTACTGGACCCAATTCCATGTTGTATCAAGCGCCAAGGTGACATCGATGGCTCAGTTCGTTTTGTTTATTGTCATGATCAAAATATCACTGATTTGCATCATCAGCAAAATTTATGATCTAATGAATGCCAAAAGCACCACTACGTACAGGGTATTGCGTAGAAACACCTTTGTAACGTGGCTAATTCCATCATCATTCTGAAATAGATTCAACTAAAAAGGCCTAGCAATCAGAAAGAAAGTTAAAAAAAACGAAGCTGCCACAACCCACCCAAAATATAACGCTGGCCAACGATAGCCAGAGAGATGGAAGCGGAAGCTAGTTGAGGGACAAGTTCGTAAAACATAGTAAATTTTTTTCACGACTGTGAGGTAGCACTTTCCTCTCATATCTGCTTTCCCATTAGGCTAATTTTGGCTTTTGGGGTTCAAAATTTGTAGTAGGCATTTAAACAATTACGTACGCCTGATGATAACAAACAAGTTTGAAATATGCATATAGCAAACCCTGCTATTGTGGTAAATTGCTAATGTGTTGTCATGTATGATGTATATGCTTAGTGATGCTAGCGCAATACTGTTGAGCTAAGTGGAGTGCCTGTGTGATACTGGTCAAGAGTCCTCTTTCTGGTTATTGTTGTCATACTTTGATCAGAGTAGTCTTAGAAGAGGGTACGATGCAAGTGCAGAAATTTCTCTCGTTTATTTGGTGTGAAGGTTTGGGTGAGCTGCCAGGATAGGCTATGTGTGAATTCAGATGTTGATGAAACACAACCCTAATAGCAAAGCAGTCAAGTGAGGTAAGTGCTACCTCACAGGTGTGAAAAAAGTTTATGTTCCAAATCTGGTATGTAACTTCTGGCTTTGTAAGTATAAAACATGTATGTAAAACATGTTTGGCATATCAACTGTTTTGTTTTTGGTTTCGGTTTCGATCATTATCTCTACGACCTACAGCACGCCCTATCGCTGAGTTATTAATTGACTTAAAAAGCTATAAGATGTCTGTTTAATAGGGGACGAGGCATGGAGCTTTCTGATTTAGCCGTTTTTAATGGACATCTGTACTCGGTAGATGATAAAACTGGCATTGTTTATGAAATTTGTGACGGGAGAGTTGCGCCATGGACTATTCTTGCGGACGGAGATGGAAAACAAAGTCAAGGTATTACTTTAACCATAATCAGGCATGGAACGAGTTACTCGTTTTGAGTATTCGACTTAAATCATCAAAAAAAAAGTGACTCAAGTTGATAAATTAGTCCCCTGCATTGGATGACGTTTTAATACTTTTAATGGGTTATTAGCTTGTGTTCTCATTCTGACAAATATAACATGCTTCGCACTAAAAAATTTTGCTAGTACAGGTATATTGTATCTTCCGACAAAGAAGCGCGAGATTTAGGGCTGAGTAAAACTGGATTCCTTCAGTCTTGAGACATTTTTTGCGAAGTTGAACCTTCACTTTTAAAACTCTCGGTTTGCAGTGACTTTTTAGGAAAAGTCTTGAAATTGAGGTAAGATCTTACAACTTGGACCGGGGCTACTCAGTCTAGTATATTTTTTCACCCGAAATAATCTCAAATCCAAGCTGGATTTATAGATATTGAATCCGCGACTTCACAAAGCCATAATTTTAAAAGCTCATTATTAGTCACAAATTTTAACAAGCCTGTCGTGTCCGGATTGCGCACGATTACATTGATTAGTGCGTTTTCAAGTTCAACTTTTAACATCTACTGCACCTCCAGAACACAATTTTGAAAAGCACTATACTTTTTCAAAGTTGTTCCAACTTCGTTTTTATATGACTAAGCTTTTTTGCATGTATTACGACAAAACTTTAATTTATTTGTTTATTAAGATGATGTCTTGCGCTACGCCAATAACGGTTTGTACATAAATCATACTCGTAAACGGAAAAATTGATTGTCATTTTTGCAGAGAAGCATTAAAAAGTTCATTCATTGATTATAATAATTGTATTTGGGTACTAATTTCACTCTCACACTTTGGCAACTTTGACTGCGACTCCACTGCGAATGCGCTGAGACTGTGTTGAGATTCCGCGAAGACTCAGAAACGTGAAAAATGCATGAGTTGCAGTCAAAGTTGCCGAAGTGTGAGAGTGGCATAAAGTGGAAGCTGCGGCAATTCTACAGATCGAGAAACTGATTACTAAATATCAACCATTTACATCTTTTTATTTTTGAAAGCAATTAATATCGATTTACAGTAACAGCGTTAGAGCCGTATTAAATTGAGATTAGAATCTGTGGGTAATTTCCGTGGGCCCCTACATTCCTTTATGCTTTGCTTTTCATTTTAATAGCGAGTTCAACGTAAAAAGTAGAGTTCCTGGAAGGTGAGTACTGTTCTTGGTTTTTAATTTAATTTAAGTAGTAAACCCTCAGAGTGCAAGAACGTTTTATTTTCATTTTTTGGGGTAATCATCAAGATTGTGCTCCGTTTTCTTTCCCCCTATATATGTCTTAATATAGGCAAGCTGAGCAGGGTTGCTAGATTTTTTTGTTTTGTTTATGGTTAGGTTTTAAAGGAGAATGGATGACAATCAAAGACGATATATTGTTCGTGGGAGGACATGGAACTGTTAATGTTTATGATGGAGTGAAAAATTATAATTACAGATGGATAAAAACCATTACAAAAGATGTAAGTATTCTGCAAGGATAAAGCAACGCTTACCCTACAAGTCTGCTGAAAGATTTTAAACCCACATTTAATATGAAATCTAATACGTGTTCAATCCGCAGAGCTTCAAATACTACCACTTCAGTTTAAATTTTCTGATACCTTTAGTGGGTGATTTTTTTTTTTGAAAAAAGGGGCGCTCTTATAATAACAAAGAACCAAAAAACGATTGTAGAAAAACAAATACTTTGTTTATGTCCACCTCAAGTGTGTTAACGCCACTGGTGTTTATTTATTTCAGCGCGCGGTGACTGACATTAATTGGGATTCTTGCTTCGAAGCGATGCAAAAGGTTTCTGGATACACTTTTCCAGGTATGCATTTCACCGTGTACTTTGACTTGATGGCAACGTATCGTCTAAGAGCTTGCTTAGTGTGCGCGAAATGAAAGGCCGTATGAGCTCCAAAAAAAAGGTTTGCGCCGTAAAAAAATCGAAAATGTTTACAGTAACCTAATTTCGATGCTTCCCATCGCTTTCCAGTTGCATATTCATCAAATCTTTCATTATACTCGCTGTAATACGCCGAAGCGTGTAACGAGTTGGCGGGGCCCCGTCTCCGCGTCATTGCGCCCGGGCAACACGCTTCTTTTAAAGAAATGTCGCAACGGTGGCGAGCCGTTGGAACACTGTCTGATTTGACCAGCCCGAGATTTGAACCTCAGACCTCCCGCTCCAGAGACAAACGCGTTACCGCTTGACCAACTGGCCGGTGCAAGTTGCATATTCATTGGCTGTATTAGTTTTGAAGCTTGAACAAGCAGCGCAAAGGTTACGTTTGAGTCCATTTTCAAGAGAATATTCGTAAACCGAACTTAGTTCAACGTTTACGTTTTTGAAATATGGCGTATCTGTAGTTACTCTTACTTTTAGCCATTCGACCTTGAACGAGTCTCTCGATTTTTGTGTTGTGTTCCTTTAGCGCTCAGTCCTGAAAAATTCCTTTTTGACATGGTTAATAATTATTACTAAAAAAAAGTATAAATTAACTAACTCACTGAAAAAAAACGACGTCTATAGTTTGTAAAAACGAATGCCTGAATAACAAATATATTAATGTCTGCTGCTACTTGATAAATTTATGTAGCAGCATCTTTTGAATGTTGCCGAATGTTAATGACAAATTTATCACCCAACAGCCTGTTTCACTCTGTTAGGGATCTTCAGGCTGAGTTCTAGAATATAAATTATTAAAAAGCAATTAATATACAAAAGTTTTTCTGAAGTATGTGTCATCACTAAACGGAAGTAGGTTTTGAATCTCTGAAACCGTGACCCTGGTAAGTGGAGCTATGCACCTTATCACTAGGCCACGAGAACAATTGAAATTCAAATCTGATTTTAGGTACTTGCCGTAACCTCCTGCGTATTCATATTGTTGGCTAGGAACGGTATCTCAGCAATTTTGCCAGCAAATTTAATTCCTAGCCTACAGTACAGTGTGTACACACGGTAGCTTACGGCGTAAGTACCTGAAGTCAGATTTAAATTTTAACTACTCTCGTGACCTAGTGATAACTGATAAAATGTGTCAGCTCCTCTTACCAAGGTCACGGTTGCATCAACCTCTTACCTACCATTTCATTCCTTCTCTAAAACCTTATGCTTTGAGTGCTTTACATTGAAACACACAACTAACTATCACAGCTTATTGGTTTAACCCTTATCAAAACAGTACTTTCAGGTAATTTAATCAAAACAACTGTAAACATTTTGTTAACAACATGCTTATCAAATCTCAATTACGGAGCTTGCTTCCGATTAAAAGCTCGTATTTACCTTGTCTTATCAACACTTATGTACTGCGCGGCAGAACTAAAGTACTGTGTGGGGGATCTATGCTATCTGCGCGGCCGCGCAGCGTAGAGGGAACATAGCTTGATGGCATAAGCGTAGCCAGGGTTTTTGATTGGGAGGGGGGCCAAACCACAAATCACATGCAATGACGTCATCAGAAATTTTCGAAGAAGAAAATTTTTGTGGGGGCAAAGATATCGTAGAATGGAAGATCAAAAGCCGTGGTCTGTGTTTGGCTGTTAACCAGGATTTTGCTAAAGGAGGGGCTTAAACCAAAAGCTAAAAAGTGCGAAAGTCTAATTTGGGATACGTGTTGAGTAAACTATTTAAGTCAAACGTATCACTGGCGGGGGGTTGGGGGCAAAGCCCAAAGCCCCTGGACGATTTTTTGTAATTTTTTCGAAAAAAAACGCTATTTTAATCTCATGAGATCACATTTCGCACGTGTTTAGAGCCATTTGAAAGAACTAGATTTTTAACATTTGAAAGCCAATTGAAAAAATTTGATTGTTCGATCCTCCTTTTAATTGCATTTTAAGTCCAAAACATGCTTAAAATTTTGCAGTTTGGAGTTAAATTTTGTAAATGATTTGGCCCAGCTAAGATGCATTTTCTTGTGCAATATTTAGCAGTAAATGGTAATCCAATCAAAAAAATTTTTTAAAGATTTTTGTTTTTTCAGAAAAATAACCAGTTATAGGAGCACATGTATACCTAGGGGGCCCAGGCCCCCTCGATTCAAATTCAATAATTTGTTCAATGAGCATTTTCCCTTGCTAATTTTTTTTTTTTCAAAAGTATTTTGCCGCGTACAAACTGGCGAGTTGGAGGTGAATTGTAATTGAAAAATGGTACAACAGATGGTTACGCCCACTAACAATGATTATTGCCCTGACCGGATTTACATTGCACTGAGCCGCTGGCACTTTGAGGATTTTCGCAACATCTTCCTGCCAAATATAAATGAAGACCAAATAGAAATCTTACCACCTGAGTACCGGGCCCCTGGCTCTGTGCCATATGGTAAATCCGGCCCTGGTAATTGCATTGCGTGCACAAAAAAGTTAAATGAGAGTCTGAGGTAGCAGCTTTTAGGACAAAAACCCTTAATTTCACCCAGGTTATACATTTAAATTGGAAGGCAAAAATTGAACTAAGAGGGCCCGTCAATATTATTGTTAATTACTGTTGTATGCGAAAATGCTAAAAGAAACCGAAACTAAAGGAACAAAAGGTATTTTTGTCACATTTTTATCATTGGTGGCCTTTTAATTGGGGGAGACGGGCCCTCTGCCTCTTCTTGGCTACTTTTGGTATTGTTGATGGTATTTCAAAAGTTGTTGTAGTGCTTAATTGAAAGGGGACGCCTCCCCATTGAGAATTAGCGTGCTCCACCGAAAGAAAGCACTCTGGTCGTTTTTTGTTTTTGTTTTTTCTTTGGTTGGTCTCAGTGGTTCACTTTGAGTTTTGGATGGAAAAATAAAAAAAATAGCTGATTCAGACGTAAAGATCTGTTTTTGTCATTATCTGCTATGAGCGTGACTATTTTTTTTTTTTTTTGCCCTGAAATGTTTGCATTCTAGTATGGGTCTGGACGGTCCGGTTATAGCTGCCAAAGCTTCCTTCCGCCCAAAATTTTATCGTTTAAGTGCTGGCCAAACTGATCGTGCGCCTAATAAACAGTACTGTACATTGTACTCTGGCACGCGAAACGGATTTCGTTTAGGAAGGGCTTGAACCCAAAGATAACTTTTTTTTGCCGGAAAAATGTCTCAATTGGGCAGCATGATGAACAGACTGGTGCAACTCACACGTGACAAAGACGGAGCAAAGCTCCTAGCCGTTGGGCGATTTTCGTAATTTTTCAGACAAAATATTAATTTTAACGCCATTTGGATCAAATTTTGTACCTCTTTGGATCCCTTTGAAAGCCAGTGAAAGAATTAAATTGGCCAGCCCCTTCAAGCCCCCCATTACTCACAGGTCAAGTCCTACACTTGTTTAAACACGTGCAATTTCGGTTCAAACTGTCTAAGTGACTGAGCTTAGGGGGGATTGAAGCCCCCTCAGCTCCTCTGTTTGCGCCTATGAAATTGTACAGTAATATATCATCGTAAAATGTTAAAAGTGAAATGGAGTGCTCGTGTTAATATCACATTTATTAAGAAGCTAAGATAAGAATTACATTGATGAGTGTTGCCATAGTTTCAAATAACATGTGATTTAAGCTAAAATGTCCATATCGTGAAATTACGACCATCAGGCAGCAACTTTTTGATATTTGAGATTTATCTTTAGACAATATTCACTACACTAATTCAGAAACGGTCAATATCTACTGCAAACAATAAATATACGGTAAACAGTCAGTAAACGAAATCATGCTGGAATTGGGATGTTATGCAGATGACAAGCAGACTGACAAAAACTATATCTAAGGTAGAACAATACATTTTGGACTTATTTTAGGTTATCTAACTCATGAGGGAGGGGCATGGAGTTCTGTGCATAAATCTTGGTTTTTTCTTCCCCGTAAAGCGAGCAAAGTAGCTTTCGACGACCAAAAAGATCAAAGTAAAGCGACAAATCTTCTTTTCAAATGCTCTGAGGACTTTTCAGAAATCAAGATGACTCGCATTGGTAAGTTAACTCTATTTTACACGGAGTGGAGGGCAAAAATTCCCCCTCTCGGTTTTTTCCTGGTAAATCCCTTCGAAAAAGAGCTTTTTATTTCAAATCAAGTTGACGTCAAATCAAATTTATTCGCAACTATGATGACGTCATTAACTCAAAACCAGTTTTTCTGAAAAAATTTGATGAACACCAACCAGCATTCCAAATTTTGTGTTACCGTTTTTTAGTTTAGGAGTTCGATAAGGGGTCATTTTTGCCTCCTTTCTCGTGTAGAACGCGTTGGTCAAATTACCCGTGTAAAATGAGGTTAAAAAAATGTGTACCTGTGTCCATGTACTCTAGTATGTTGCGTTGAGCTGCATGAACAGCGCAGCAATGTATGTCAAAAATGCTAGAGAACAGGCCACCACCTTGTCCTGTCGTAAAATTTCTACTGTATATTGTTAGATTAAAATCCCTGGATTATACAATGCTACATATAAAGTTACAATTTTGCTGTCAAATTTGGAACCAAACTTAGATGAGGTCTATACATTTTTAGCGTTTTTAGCTATTGCTTGCGTTGGCAAAATGATAATGTCCTATTTTTAACACCAAAACTTAACCTAATGAAATCGAATAAAAAACTCGAATGGCCAGTGAAAAGTGCATCTTTTTCAAACTTTAATACACCATTACAAGTATTGCCTAAGAAGCTGCACTTTTATTGCCTAGTATAATCAAAAACATAACCATTACACTCTTTTTTTTCTAAGAAGCAGTAAATTTTGCGTGAGGCTACCTGTTCTTAACGTGTTGCTAATTTTTTGCCCCGTTTGTTCTTAAATTTTGAAAGCATTAATGTCACTTTAAGCGATCGTGTTTGTAAAACTGTTTAATTCCGATTGCTCTGTCAGCTTGAGGAAACGACTTTTTTGCTGCTTTTGCAGCATCGTAAAATGCAAAAGCAAAACAGCGAGCAGCTTTTTTAAATTGAACGATAGTAAAAAAAACATACAGTATTCTATAATCTTGGAATCGCTGCAATTTTCCTTGTAAGTATTGGGAAATCACTAAAAATTTCATTGTTTTGAATTAGTACAGAATTTAGTTTCTTTTTAGATTTGAAATTTATTCTGTTTTGTTCGTTTTTGATTTCTTTTTACTACTGAGGCTGGCTTTGTTCTTAATTTCTTCTTAAATTTTGAGCAAAGGTGAGCCTCGCGTTCTTATAAAATTGTTCTTGTAAAGAAAAAATAGTGTTAGTTTTCCATTCAACCTTATAAAATAAATAATAGGCTACAACTTTGGCTGCGCTAAATCTAAAATTCTTTTACGTTTCCATTCAACGAATACCGATAATGTTCTATTATTATTTAGGCACTCTTGACCATCCCACTAGAGGTTATTCCTCGTTTAAGTTTTTGCCTGGATCGGACGACCAAATTGTTGTTGCTCTCAAGAGCGAAGAAGTAAATGATCGCTATCAATCTTTTATCACTGCATTTACCATTGACGGTGAAGTACTGTTGGACGATTTGCAGGTCTCAGAAAAGTACAAATTTGAAGGGTTGGAGTTTGTTTGACCACCGAAAATTTAAAACAATCAAAATGCTACATTAACCAGACTAATAACGTTATAGTACCAGCTTAGTTACTGCAACAAAATTTTATTCGCTTTTTGGGCAAAAAGAATGTTAAGGCAAAAAGATGTTAATATTCTGCAACAAAATCAATTGCAGTGACAGTAACGAACCGCAATTGGTAATCCAAAAAGCAACTCATTTTCATTAATCATGATCGACAGCATGTCGTGTAATCCACGGGATAATTCATCTGTTTTTTGATTTCTTTTCAAGATCAAGTTATCCCTTCAATTTAGCAGGGCTAAGGGATGTAAGGGTAGCGCAGTATTGCAATTTAGCCTGTTCGCACCGGTTGGCGCTAACAGGTTCCTAAATTTAGAGAACCGGTTTTTAAAAATTGCATGTATAAACATCTTGCGCTTTTGGCTGAAATAACCTGTTGTTAACTTTTGAGAACCGCCCTGTATATCCACTGTTTAAAATGCATCTTTGTGTTTACTAATAAGATGCAATTTCATGTTGCATTTATCCATGTTATACCACAATTACTTGCTCGTTTCCAGAAAAGAATTTTTAATTGTCAAAGGTGCCTAGTATTTTACTCGGTGTATTGTTATGGTATCTGTAAAGCGTCGTAGAGTCATATTTTATCTGTTACAACAGACATTGGTATATATGATTATTACTAATTATCTTGTTTTTTTTGTCTTGGAAAATATAAAAAACAATCAAAATTGATTGTTCTTTTAGAAATAAAATGTTTTAAACTGTTTTGATCAGTCATTTTCAAAATCTTTTTTTGATCACGTGATTAAGGTAGTAACAATTTTATTATAAAAACACTGTTTCTGAAATTGACAATTTGCACTTCCAGTATCAAAACATATAATGCTGCAGCTGCAAAAGCTTATTGTATCAGCACTAACGGCAGGCGCGCAACCAGGATTTTGTTAAAAATGCCTTCAGGTCGGAAATTTTTTGCTCGATTTTCTCTCAAAAAAAAATTGATAAATCTGCAGCCTAACTTCACCAAAGTTGATCTTTCAACGACCTTCCGTTCTCGAGATATAGCGGATTAGATTTCCCCTTAGAACGGCTTTTTCCCCTGAGAAATTTTGCCAGGGTTGCCTACTACAAACAAAATTTCAAAAGAATGTACGGTATGTTCCTGATTCTCAATAAATGTTCAAATTCGGAGAGAATGCATTTTTGGCTTTTCCCAACATTTCGGTGAACAGTGAAAAACTTAACTTTAATGCTTTTTTAAGGGGAGGGGAGGGTTGAGCCTAAAGTGAAAAATGTGTCAACGGGGCAGTGTGCTGGGCAAAGTGGTGCAACTCACGCGTGTCACAGACTAGGGTTTGAATAGCCATGTTAACGTCGTTCGGATCAATTTTTGTGCGTTTTTAGAGCCATTGAGAAAACTACATTGCTGAAGAAATCTATTTTTCCAGCTCCTGCACTCGCAGGTCAAGTCAGGCTCGGCGCCAGGATAGCGTGACTGGGGGGTCATAAACAAATTTGGGGGGGAAAGAAAACTTTATTTCTTTGAATTCGAGAGTGTGGACCAAAAGAAATTGGTGTTCAACGCGAAATTCGACGAAATCTGGGGTAAATACAAAAAAAAAGGGTCTTCATTCCACACTACACGCGAACTTTCATGAATTCTGGGGTGAAGCCACAAAAACAAATGGTCTTTATTGCAAAATCTACGAAAAGCCAGTTCTTGCTCACGAATTCTGGCATGATAACCAGTATTTTGGGAGCCTCCCGCCTCGAATTGCGCTTCAGTAGCACCGAGCTTGTTAATTTCTTCGGGGCACAAACCTCGCTTGGGGGGCACAATTCTCGTTTGGGGGGTACAAGCAGTGATTTGGGGGGCCCGGCCGCGGAATGCCCCCCGGTGGCGCCGGGCTTGGGTCAAGTTCAAAACATGTTTAAACATTAGTGACTTTGGGTTGAATTTTCTAAGTGACTTGGCTAAAAGGGGGTGGTTGAAGCCCTTTTACCCTTCTCTCGGCTGCGCCCCTGACTTACGGTATAGATTACATTACCAAATTAAATGGATTCTCTTGAATTGTGAGATCCAGAAATATTTTCTAAGAATTCTGTCGCGTGTCATGTAGATTGCGAAATTAGCACCAAGACTTCCGCTTTGGCGCTCCAGGTCACATTACTTACGGTCAGTTATGCTGGTGATATTGGCCTAATAGTTGCGTTAAATTTGAATTACTGTAGTATATCTGCACGTCGATTTACCCGTCGCCAGCCGTGCAACCGGTTAATGGGGGCTGAATAAGAAAGCTGAAGCTCGGTCAATTAGGAATTTAACTTCAGTCCCTTAGACAAGTTACTTAGAATTCCAAATAAGTGTATGTATCGTAGCCGAGATGGCAAACCCTTTGTTTTTACAACGATTCTGATCGCATGATGTGAGTTCAACCCGCGCCCTAGACACGGTTTTGCATTCTTGGATAAGGCGCTTTACGGTGATTGTCTCTGCTTGGTGGCTTCGAACAACAGTAAATTCAGCGCACAAGAATTCCAAAAAATCCACAGGAACATTGGATCACTAGGAACTCCTCGGTGCTGTAGGTAGTGGTGCCGATTTTTGCTGAGCATTGAGGGGGATAATTTGCAATTTTACCCCAATTTTGCTCTATTTTCAACATTGGGGGATGAACCTCGACCACGATTTTGTTCAGGTGTGGAAATTTAGTGAAGACCAAAAAAAATGCAAATGGAACACTATTGTCCCCAAATTCAGGTGAAGAGATCAAAAAAAAGGTCTTCAACGAGAATAGAACATCTTTTTTCCCCAAATTTACGCTCAGATGTTCACCCATTCAAATCATTGGGGGGGATGCAGATGTGGACCATTCTCAAAGTATTGGGGGGGATACAACCAAATTATTGGGGGATGTATCCCCCCCTTGTTTCGGCACCCCTGGCTGTAGGTTCGGATTTCTTCAAACACGAAATTGTAGTTATCGCGATGAAAAGTGTGCGGATTGTCCAACTGTTATCGTCTGGTGCTGTCCGGTAACAGCCATCAAGAGGATAAATAATGCAACTTCAACAACAACAATGCAAGCATTTTTACGCCCATTTAGGCATGAGTAAGTCAGTGGGTTGAGCAGGAGTTTAATTTTTTGTGTTGTTGTAATGACTGCTCTTTATTGAACCTAAATCAAAGTACCAACGCTGATGTCTGTGCGATTGCTTAAAAAGAAGTGTCTTTGTACTTGCGTGACTTTTTTGCCCTTTTGTCTATACATAGACTGGAAACTGACAGTTTTGTCTTTTTTCTTCACGGTTCATTTGTTTTAAAATATGCTGATTCGTCCAATCAGTGTGACTTTTTTCTTCACGGTTCATCGTTCTACGAATATGTCCAATCAAATCAATCGAATACGCGTGACCACAAAAACAACTTCGCAACAAGAGCAAACTTTTTTCTTCAATGCTTTTCTTTCTTTTTTTTTCCGCGCGTCTATTTCTAGTCTTCTAAATAAAGAGTTAATGGGTTTACGTAACTAAAACTGACTCAAAAGCAGTATTGATTTTGCCGTAGTCCTTTAAGGATGTAATATGTTTCTATGCAATTGTTTTTATCAGGCAAATAGAGACGGTAAATGTTTTCAAAGAAAATTGGAGATAAGTAGGTAGAGATGGACAAAGCCCAATTGCGAAAGTTGCGTTGGGCTTTAATTTTTGGTTTTGAAACATTGCGGAAGTTGCGTTGCGGATTAATGTTTTTAAAATTCGTTGGGGATTTATTGCGCTGCGCTTTCAATTTTTTTTTTTCGGTTAGTAGTGCAAGTTCATATGTTGGACAAAATTTTGTCTCTTTTCAATCGAAATTATCAAATGCCAATCTTAAGCAAATTAATTGCTCGTTTACCGATTAAAACCGCAAAAATGCGAAATTTGCATTGCATTTTGTAAATTTGATTGCGAAAGTTGGGTTGCGCGTTGACTTGCTGTGAAAATTTTGTTTTGCAATTGCGGAGTTGCGTTGCGCTTCAACTAAACTAAACAGTTTGTTACGGAAGCTGCGCTGTGCTTTTAGTGGTTGAAAAAATCGTTGCGCTTTTGGTAAAACTTTATTCGTGCCCACCTCTGACAGGAGACTTATTAAAAAAGACAAACTTGAACACAAATATATAGACAATAGTTAGATCACAGAAATGCCACATTGACCCGAATTTCTAAACTATACAATCCCGTGCAGATTATACGTCACCAGAAATAAGCTTGCGGACTATTTTTTCTTATGCTCCGAGTCCAGTCCGATTTACTTAAATGATAGTTCTATCCGATCCGCCTGTGAAAAAATAGGCAAAACTGAGAGTCCAAAGTCCGAAAAATCTTTTGTTTCTAAAAACTATAATCATACGATTGTGACTTTTAAAATGTAAAAAATAAAAATGGCAGTAGTACTAATGTGTTACACACCGATGATGCGACTTGCCATATATTCCATACTGCAGAGGTATTCTCTGCAGGAGTGCTTCTTAAACTTGTTTGGTTTTGTTCACCCTTATCACAGCTTTCTGCGTATCATTCACCCTCGATATAAAAATATTATTTCAAATACATATTATTATTATTATTGCTTGTTCATTTCAGACACAAGCGGCAAGCATAAACAGCATGAAGCAAGGTCTATAGTAAACAATACTCACACAAAAAAATAAAAGATAAAAATCAGCATAAATAATGTCCAACAAGCATGACCAAAAGGCAATTGAAAACTATGCAAAAGCAAACAGCGAGTATAGTTGTAATTGACATCAAAATTCGATTCATAACAGCAGCCAGATGTCATTAGAGAGTTAATTAAATTGTTGGAAGATCTTTGGCAACGTTGAATAAAAGAGAATGTAGTTTTGCGTAAAATAGCATGAAGTGTATTGATGTGGCATTCAATTTGAGATAAACGAGCGCTAATCCATCGAGAAAGATTATGCAAAATACGGTAACCATCATTATAAGTCAACGCGAATCCGATATATAGCGCTTTTAGTATATTACACTATAGTTGACTTGAGTAAAACGAAGTACAATAAGATCGAAATAAATTGTTATTGACAATCCTGGAACACTGATAAAATCGATATTTTAACTCATTGGTACAGCAATATATATATGGTACTTGTCTAGCCTGTAGCGTACGCAGGATTTTCGAAACGGGGGAACCAGGCGCGTAGCCAGGAATTTGGAAAGGGGAGAAAAACCCAGAGCAAAATTTCACATTTGGAAAGATTAAGACCAAAAAGATGAAGACAAAAAAAAGAGGTCTTCACTCAGATTCAGTCCGTTTTTCTGCCCAAATTCCAAAGTGGAGGGGCTATGGCTCAATTTTGCGTACTATTCTTAAGTGATCATACTTTACTCTGGACCCAAAAGGGGGGCATGGCACAATGCCCCCCAGCCCTACATACGCCCCTGTGTCTAGCAATATCATCATCATCACTAAATGTACTGCTCCAATAAACCCCCAAGTATGTAGTATAGTGGACAAACCTAATTTTTGTTATGAGTCAAGGTTAGTGTCGGACAACCAAATAGTTAAAATTTGCGTGGCAAAAACACAACACCAAAGGATTTTTTTCAATTAAAAACTAAATCATTCTCCAGAGCAAGTTTAGAACATACATTAACAATAGATTGCAAACCATCAAGACTAGCAGACAAGCAACATAAATCGTCAGCAAATAGAATAGCCTAAGATTTATTAGATTATTTCCAATGCAACATCAAGCCTGAAGTTTGTTGAGTTCGACGGACAGATCAACAATATAAATGGCAAATAGGTATGGGCTGAGCACACCTCCTGGCCGTACACCATTTGTAACTAGAAAGGATTCAGAAAGACAATTACCCCATTTAACTTGCATAGTTTGGTCAGCATACCAGTAGTGTAACAGGTGAACAAAGCATGGGGCACATGACACACAATTAATTTTTTTAATAATTTATAAAGGTTCACAAGGTCAAACGCCTTAGTAGCATCTAAAAATACAGAAAAGACACATAGCCAGGATTTTGTATGCTGGGAGCTTGAAACCAATGTGGTGAATCTTTTTTACCTTAAAAATATCTTAATTGGGTAGGGTGCAGAGCAAACTGGTGCAACTAACATATATTACAGACGTTTTTGTGAGCAATTTTTGTGATTTTCTAGCAAAAAAATAGCCATTTTAGCGCCATTCGAATGAAATTTCGTACCCCTTTGGAGCCATTTGAAAGAACTAAGTGGCTTAGATTTGAAAGCCAGTGGAAAACTTAAATTGCGCAGCCATTAAGTCTCCCTAACTCACAGGTCAAGTCGAAAACATATAATTAAACGCTCGCAACTTTGGGTTAAACTTTCTGGGTGACTTGGCTAAGAGAGGGGGGCGAAGCCCATATTGCAACTACGAAAGGAAACGTGAAAATTACTTAAGTGGAACATTGTCTGGGCAGTGGGCACACAATATTGTGTTCCTGTGTTGCTACAAAGCGAAATCTTTGTGATAGGCTGTTGCTTTCAAGCAGTTTCTGTCTGTGCTGGTTCACCCCTCATTTATTCCTCTTTGTTGGTTCAACCTTGCGAAATTTTGATGCACCCTGGGGTGAACCATTTACCCTTTTAAGAAATATTCTCTACAGTGTTGGAATCGAAATCAGTCTTAAGTTAACCCTTAATTCCATTAACTCCTTTTCTCTTCCTAATTCAGAATTATGACATAATATAAGCTGTTAAATTTATCATTTCAGCTTACCTGCACTATAGGTACGATATAGCAAGCCTGAATAGAGCATTTAGATTGGAATTTTTTTCTGGATTTTCTGTCAAAAAAATTTTGACAGATCTGAAGAGTGAAGACTAACTTCACCAATTTTCTGCTTTCTATGGCCTTCATCCGTTCCAGAGATCTACACTGAGACAGACTATTTCCCCTTAGAAGTTTTGCCAGATATGCCAATTTGAGACAAAATTTCAAAAAGTGACGGCTTGCTTTTCATTTTCAAAAAATATTTTGTTGCAGAATTATTGCCGAAGAAAGTAAAGGTTTAAAACTCTACAAATAGCTGCTTTTCAAAAAATGTAAGCCAGCTTTTTCTGAGTTAATCTTCTGTTACAACACTGACAAAATGTCAGCACTGAAGGAAGAGGAAAAGGGCCTAGTTTTAACTACAATATCGTGAAGACAGGAAAACGTAGAAAGTTCAAATTTGGTGAAAATACTTTTTAGGGTTATCCCACATTTTGGTCTACGGGCAGTGAAAAACTTGAGCTAAATGCCCTTTTATTTTCAAAATTTAAATAAGGTAGTAAACAGGATAGGAATGTACTGCACAGCTCATATCAACAGAAGTATCATGAGAATCAAACCACCAATATTTTAAGTAATGTCTAAATGGTTGTAACTCTGCTGTTTACCAAAATCAAATGCAATTTCCGAAATGCAAACTTTTGTTTTGTAAAGATTTTCCAAAATTGCTGGTATTCGGACTTAAAAATAGATTTATGAAAAATATTACAGCAAATGCTTATTTTTAACTTTCAACTTTGCTGTTCGACGTATATTAGCATTTGGATCAACAGTCCGGCTCCCATTCGGTCTAATACAAATTTGCCGTCCTGCTTTGGTTCGGTACATGTTCATCTCTGCTGGTACGCAGTATCACAATCTCTTGCACCAATTTGGAGCAGAAAATGCAAAAATAGTGTTGGCAAGAAGCAAAATCCAGTACCAAAGTATTTTTTTGCATTTTTTTCTGGTGACAGTCACACTCACATTTAACGTAAAATTAGATTAGAATTGGTTTTAGATAGTACTTAAATTGTAAAATTTTGCATGGGGGGTCATTGTATTATAAGACAGCCAAATTTTTCAAATTTTGTAACCCACCCTCTCAGATTTTTTTCATACTTGGATATATGAAAGCCATTAAAAAATAATGAAGGTTACAAAGAACGGCATCAAAATTCATCAAGCGGTTTTTGAGTTATGATGGTTTCAATATTGCCACTTGAGGGCACTGTTTGGCAGTCCCAAATTTTTTAATTTGGGTAAAAATCTTTATCTTTATGCTATCAAAACAAGCAAAATATCAATTCTGATAGATTTTGAGGTGAGGAATTCAAAAATGAAGTTAGTTTTTGGAAAATTGTAAAGGTAAGTGGTCAAAATGTAGATTGAAAAATTTTTGAGTGCCCGATTTCATTTCCGATTATCTCAGAAGGGCAAAAAAAATTTTTTAATCTAATCATTGCCAAAATCTTAAGAATGGATCGCTGTTTGACATATTTAAGTTTGGTTAATGTTCTTTGTTGTATATTTTTGTAATTGGTTTTGAAACATAGCTAAGAACTAACGTTGATTTTTTTGTGATTTTCTGAATTTTTTGGAACACATGTATTAAATAGTATCCTATAAAATAATAATAGTTGCAAAAAATGAAGTAATCACTATGTATACACTTAGTAAATCTGGTGATCAGCAAAAATTTTGATTTCAACCCTTAAATTGTTGGTGGTTAGTATAGGTCAAGCTAGGCTGATACAGTTTTGCTTCAAGTTATTTCCCAACCGAAAATTAGTCAAGTGACAGACATTGACTATTACGGGTATGGAGAGAGCTAGATTTCTGCCATCCTTTTTCAATTGCTTACCTCTGGGAGCACTCTTGTAAAGTTTTAACTTCTAAAATGGGTGGATTACCATAAATCGGAGTGTTTGGCACAAATTTTCAAATGATTGGGTATATTCTCAATTAAATGGGTATGACACAAGATTTTCTCCCTTTACGTAATGGCACTTTCTGCAGGGGTGATAATTAAATAGGATTCTTTATCAATTAGTTGCAAATAGTCAACTTGCTCTTTTGATACATACTTTACAGTTCAGATTTCATTTGAACAGTTAGCATGAAACATGGTAAACCCATCAGTTGCTGTTGAGTGGCAGGAAACCTGGAATGACTTCCTTATATGTGACAGTCTAAACAGATAAATTATATAAAAATAGTGTAATGTGCATGTTAAGTACTGCAGATTACAGTAAAACCTTGATACTTATCTAACAGAAACTACAATTGGTTTGCTAGCAAATAAGCAACTTTAAACAAGTTTATTTAAAAACGCAAATTACCGGTACCGCTTTTGCTACAGTACAATAAAATAAATGCTAGTAACATAAGCTCTTGCTTGGGTTATTTTAGTGAAATCGTTGCACTTAACACTTTAATCGCACACACATAATTGATCGCAATTAACATTTCTTAATCGCACGCAAATTCGTTCGAAGCTCAAACACGGTTTGCAATTCTTTTGGAGCAAAATGTTTCGTTCTCTTTTAGCAAAAAGTTTTACCACACTTGTCGCTCTAATTGCTCTTTCGGGTATCACAATTCACAAGTATTACCCTGAGCTGTAAGAAAGCAAGGTCAAAAACTTTGTTTTAGTTTTTTTGAAGATCTTTAGTTCTTTTATGTTTCACACAAAAAAGTCCATAGTTTTAGCCGGTGCGGTTTGCGAGATAATCGCGATTGAAAAATGCATTTGTAGCAAACGGCAACGTGAATTATTGCTAACGTAACGATTGAAATAATTACAATCCTTAAATCATTTTTGTAAATTGAATGATTGAAAAAAAAACATGGATGGCAATTGAATTAATGACCTCTGCAACATTTGTTATGTAAGAAAACTGAGATGCAATGCTGAATAGAACAATAGATGTGATTTTTTTACGATAAATTAAAAGTTTTTCAATGCGATAAACTCGTCACTAGCTTCCGATGATAGATTTTTTTGGTTAAGTAGGTTTGTGATCTCAAACAACATAAAGTGAAGCTCAACCAGCGCAAGACTTTAGTTTAAATACGCGTTGTGATTGTGACGTAACCAATACTAAAACATTCTCAAACTTTTACCTAAAATGTGACTTTTGACAAAACAGAAAACAAACTACAGAACTAATGACAAAAATCGGAAGATAATTTTGTTTAATTTTTATAATGGATAATGGAAGTTGATTTTTTGTTTGTTTTGATGAGATATTTCTGGAAAGAAAAGCATGCAATGCGATTGCCATCCCACAATAAAAGGTATCTGTTACCTCAATCTGATTTAAAAATCGCACACAAGAACCGGATTTTCTCGAAATACGATATTATGCAAATTTGGTAGTGCGCACTTTTTCAAAACTAAACATCATAAAAATGCACTCTGCCATTTTGGTTCGGGCAAGTTGAGATCTCCTTGGGAAAGTAAATATTTGCAATAACTTGCCCGACTGGCAAGTTGTTAAAAAAGTTACAGTAATTTTGACCACTGCTGTATATATACCTCAAAGTGTATTTAGTGCTAAGTACTACATGAAATTAGATAAGTGGAATTCAAAAGACTTACTTAGCAGTAAATACACTTTGGAGTATATCCAGTATATGCAACATATTACTAGCAAACCAATTGTAGTTTCTGTTAGATAAGTATCAAGGTTTTACTGTAATCTGCAGTACTTGCGTGCGATTAAGAAATGTTAATTGCGATCAATTATGTGTGTGCGATTAAAGTGTTAAGTGCAACGATTTCACTAAAATAACCCAAGCAAGAGCTTATGTTACTAGCATTTATTTTATTGTACTGTAGCAAAAGCGGTACCGGTAATTTGCGTTTTTAAATAAACTTGTTTAAAGTTGCTTATTTGCTAGCAAACCAATTGTAGTTTCTGTTAGATAAGTATCAAGGTTTTACTGTAATCTGCAGTACTTAACATGCACATTACACTATTTTTATATAATTTATCTGTTTAGACTGTCACATATAAGGAAGTCATTCCAGGTTTCCTGCCACTCAACAGCAACTGATGGGTTTACCATGTTTCATGCTAACTGTTCAAATGAAATCTGAACTGTAAAGTATGTATCAAAAGAGCAAGTTGACTATTTGCAACTAATTGATAAAGAATCCTATTTAATTATCACCCCTGCAGAAAGTGCCATTACGTAAAGGGAGAAAATCTTGTGTCATACCCATTTAATTGAGAATATACCCAATCATTTGAAAATTTGTGCCAAACACTCCGATTTATGGTAATCCACCCATTTTAGAAGTTAAAACTTTACAAGAGTGCTCCCAGAGGTAAGCAATTGAAAAAGGATGGCAGAAATCTAGCTCTCTCCATACCCGTAATAGTCAATGTCTGTCACTTGACTAATTTTCGGTTGGGAAATAACTTGAAGCAAAACTGTATCAGCCTAGCTTGACCTATACTAACCACCAACAATTTAAGGGTTGAAATCAAAATTTTTGCTGATCACCAGATTTACTAAGTGTATACATAGTGATTACTTCATTTTTTGCAACTATTATTATTTTATAGGATACTATTCAATACATGTGTTCCAAAAAATTCAGAAAATCACAAAAAAATCAACGTTAGTTCTTAGCTATGTTTCAAAACCAATTACAAAAATATACAACAAAGAACATTAACCAAACTTAAATATGTCAAACAGCGATCCATTCTTAAGATTTTGGCAATGATTAGATTAAAAAATTTTTTTTGCCCTTCTGAGATAATCGGAAATGAAATCGGGCACTCAAAAATTTTTCAATCTACATTTTGACCACTTACCTTTACAATTTTCCAAAAACTAACTTCATTTTTGAATTCCTCACCTCAAAATCTATCAGAATTGATATTTTGCTTGTTTTGATAGCATAAAGATAAAGATTTTTACCCAAATTAAAAAATTTGGGACTGCCAAACAGTGCCCTCAAGTGGCAATATTGAAACCATCATAACTCAAAAACCGCTTGATGAATTTTGATGCCGTTCTTTGTAACCTTCATTATTTTTTAATGGCTTTCATATATCCAAGTATGAAAAAAATCTGAGAGGGTGGGTTACACGCTATGACTGTCTTATAATAGAATGACCCTGGGGGGACGCTTTTGCAGCCTTCACCAACTTTACAAAAAGTTTAGTGGAAATGAAGTATTTCCGTCGCCGAAATTGAATGAAGTCCAAAAACAAGAAAAAAGGTCTTTGGCGGAAATTAAAATCCTTATTCCCCGAAATCAGCTGAAGACCAAAAAAAAAGGTCTTCGCCGCAATTTGCGACCATTTTCGGCACGAAATTTGTAGGATCTTTTAGTCCTGGAGGGCTATTTTTCCTCTGGTCATCCAGCATTCATCTCTTGATGGGAGGACGCCTAAATCTCGATGGACGCGTTCCCCCGCGTCCCCCTACAATTTAGAGATAGCTGGTTTATCCTAACTCAAATTAACACCAACTTTAATGGTAATTAACACCAACCCAGACCCTACAAGCCTAACTTCAAGTTGGTGGTCAATGACGCCAGGTGTGAGTGTGACTTGTTCTTGTTCTGGGGGGGTAAAATATACAAAAAAATACTTAAGTACCACAGAAGCCACTCAACAACTTATTTAAAGTGTCGAACGGCGGTGGAAACTCTCCAAAATTTTGAAACTGTGAGGAGACAAACTAGTTTTTTTTAGAAGTCAAATCGGGGCGAGAGGAAATCAAAGCGAGATTTTTTACAGCGAATAACAGAAAATAAAGGTTTTTGCCCTTTAATCGGCGCGAAAGGTAACACATTGATTGGCGAAAAAAATCCGGCGCAGTACATTAAAACTTTTCGTGGGTCACCAATTAAATACGTAAGCTGGCGGTTAGCTTTAATTTAATTGCGTCTTGATCACTTTCTGAACGATCTTACGTGAAGTGGACGAATCATAAATGTTTTTCACATTTTTAAAAATTTTTTGAATTAAAGTTTTTTATAATATTCAGTTCAGAATAATGCTGAATCAACCGTGTAGGCTTAACAAGTAACAAGCAAAGCAGGTTCCTATCTCTGCTAGTGCTAGTGCTAATGCATTGCTACCTAGCCTGCTAGCCTACCGGTAGATCAAGTGAAATTGAGAATAAGCTAGCCTAAGGTCAGAATTAAGGATTTAAACCACAAATCAAAAAACATGGTTGCCAGGTTGCTTAGTGATTTAATTTCTACAAATGCTGATGAGTACCATACCAAATCGCTCTCTGTTGTAAAGTTATAGGCCTACAGAGCAGCTTAGTTTTGCTTTTATAATAATGATAAAGTGGGATTGGCGATGAGCTCCCTACTTCTGTTTAAGAATGGCTTTCCTTTCATAGTTCTCTGTTCTGATTCACAGTGTAACAACTAGCATCTTTACTGTATCACTGCTCAATGCTCATTTTAAGTTTCATTTACAGTTTAAAAGTTTTTTTTGAAGTTGTTAATGTTACCATTATAAAACAAAACATAGTGACTTGGCACACTAAATGTGTGTGGTTAAATAAATAAAGATTCTTGTGACGTCACTCGTATTTGGAAATTTGTAATTTGATTATTACAGTTATAGGTTAGGATTAGGATCAGGGATTTCATGAAAAAATGTCTATAATTATTAGGCTACTCTTACAGTTATTGGTTAGATTTAGGTTTTATTACAAAATTTTGGTTAGGTTTTATAACAAAAAGCCTTTTGCAAAGAAAAAATCTTACTTGCGTGAAATAGTCCTGTTTATTAAAATCTACAATCACTGATCAAAGAGATATTTATTAGGCTACCAGATAAAACACAAAGCCAAAACAACTGGAAGCATAGGCTAGCTTGATATTTTGTGAAATTAGGTAATAAATATAAGTATTGTCAAAAGTAATAAATAGCGAAAAAATGCAAATTGCAAGCGTTTAACAGTTTTAAACACCAAGAAGAAGCAGCACTTGGAGAAAATTATTCACAGTACTCCTATACCAGTATTAAACCAATAGGCCTACACTACAGTGGTATAGATGTCCTTCCAACATTTAAATGCCATTGATTATTATTTTTGACAATACGACTGTGAGAAGTAGGTTTCACAAAATGCCAAGCTATGTATTGAGTTGTTTTGGCTTTGTTGTTTTATGTTATCAATATTTCAATAGTCTGAACATTATGCTCTGAAAAAGATCTTGTTAATTGCACTTCGAATCAGACAGAAAATGTTTTTAACAGTTAAAGGCTGAAGCAGTTTTTTATGAGGAGGTACTGTACCAGTGTTCCATACTTTCCTAACCCAAAGGCTTTATTCAATTTCTGATTTTGCTTAGCATTGTTGGTCATTGGTAGTTATAATCTGATGATAACTATTTCAGATTTAGTATTCTGCTTGAGTTTCTGTACAATTTATGATTAGGTAAGAATCTTTTTCAATGTAAAGAATGCCGGGCATGAGGACTATGCAAAGCAGTATAAATTTGTTGAACAAAAATTAACAAAGCATTATCATGGAGATTCTCAATCCAGGTAAAACATGCTTTTGGTTTTGTAGGTTTGCATTGCTGCTACCGGTATCAGTATCTAATGCCAACTTAAAGAAATGTGTATACCAGATTGCAGTAAGGCTGTTGCTATACAAATATCATAAATGCTTACAATTTCTTTTTGTATTAACTTTGAAAGTGTTAAACAAACAGAAGTGGGCAGTACCAAGTACAAAACAGAAAATTGCGGTGGTACTTTTTACTACCGGGACTAATAGTAGTTTTTTTAAATGGCACTGGTACCACGGTATATACTTTTTTTAGAAAGTACGGTATTCTGTATTTTCAATGTGTTGTTATCAATTATCAATGGAAAATAAAACTCTCTCTCAATCTTTGGAGTGGAACTACAGTCGGGTAGCTAGCTGCCTTGCATCCATTTTCAACAAAATCGTAAATAATTTTCTAGTGTTAAAGCTATCAAAAACAAACTTAGTTCCATTCAATAGAAAATTTTTATGCCTGCACTATAATGCAAATTATAACTCATAATAAAGCAATTTGTAATTGGGTAATTAGAATATTAATTAAAATAGTTGTGCATACCATTGAGGTTCCCCATGCACTATTGCGATCACCTTTTTTTTGTGGAGTTTTTGATATGTCATCTCTCGATGTCATTATAAAAATGATTAACACAAATAGAAAACAAGTATCCCAAAAAAGAAAAAATGGAAAAAATATATAGCGTAGCAGACACGTAATTGCATAGAAAATGTTAAGCCCGGTTTTTCGTTGTTCGCTCTTGACAATCCTCTGTACTATTTTCTTCAGTGGTAGTGCTGTTTTGTTATTTCCACTTTTAGTGCTTCTATTCAGAGCAGCTTTTGCTTTCTAGGCTTTTAACTGCTTTGAATAAAACTGCAAAAGTAAGTGAGTAAGCACCAGAAAAATTAAATAATAACAATATCAAACATGTTGCATGAATTTACAATTATGTTCTAATTCTTGAACCTTTGTATAAATAGTTTAAGAAGTTACACTTGCTGAAATTGCAAAAATTAAGAACAGCCTATCTTGACCCTACAAAAATTGAGTATTACTTAGAAATGAAAAAACAAGTGCAAATTTGAATAACGTTTAAACACAGAGCTGGAATGTAGCATGCTTCTTTTCCAAAAAAACAATGTGAGTGCTCGTTTTTTCTGATGGTCAGTCACTACTCGCTCTTTTGCGAAATTTTTGGATAGTTTGTGATTATTGTTTTCGATTAATAGCAAAATAATGGGAAATAAAATTATTTAACAATTCAGTCACTAGTCGCTATATCAAACATCATTGATATAGATTGCATTTTATGGCAATAAAAGAAGCAGAACCACACTTCTTTTTTATTTTGGCAAGTGGTAGCGGTGTTCTGTTTGTTGCTCAGAAATGGGAGCAACAAATACTAAAAGCGATCCATTTTTGAGCTTCAAAATTTACAGATATGCAATCAGACTAATGATGTTTTTCTGAAGAAAGAGCAGAATGCCAGAGATAGGGAAGAGAAATGATTGAAAACATCGCTTTTGTCATAAAACGTTGGAGTTATACTATCTTGAAAAAATTTGTTTTTAAGCTATCTAAAACAACATTACCTTTTTAATAAACATTCAACATAATTTGACAGGCATTGGCATCTATTTTAAGGGGGCCATATGGCGGTGCCACCTCGGGTCTGACACTGAAGGGGGCAAAATATGTCTGGCCCCCTCGGTTTTTTGACAAGTAATACTAATTTGGCAACAAGAAATCTGAAATTCCAGACTGAGATAGAACCAGAATGTGGCAAACACCTTTTTTGAGGGGGTACCTGAATTTGGGTGCAAAATTCTGGATTGAAATAGAATTATTAAAATTAACCAAACTTTGCAAAAACATTTTGCCCCTTGCAATTTGCTTAATCAACAACTAATTGACGCCTATGTTGACAGGTATTAGGATATTACTTCATGAACGTAGCAGATAGCCTAATATCTGAAAAGCATTTCATTACAGCACTGGAAAGAAAACAAAAGTTTAAAATCACATTTAGTTTTGAAAACACCATTGCGTGGCTTTAGACGCATGTACGTTGTTTTGCTCGATCATGTGGAAAATGGGCTCCCATATACTCTCTTTGCTTTGATGATGAAATAAACGAAAAAGTCTGTGTGCGCGGAGCTGATTGCATTTTACCGCCATTGTAGATCACAAGGTTTAGTCAGGAGAATAAATGAAAAACCAAGTTCTTCTGTAGCTAGAGAAACGTATTTGACTAAGAAGAAGCAGCAAGAAATAAACTACATACATGAGAAATTTTCTAAGGTTTTGATCAACTTTGAAGCATTTTAGACTTAGGTGAAGTTGCTAGAGAGAAGGGTGGGTTTTCATAAAAAAAGTAGCCATTTGAAGAAAATTTGAATGTTTTCCAATATAAGTCACTAAATATCGTATTCCACCAAACAAAGTAATATTGGCATGCAACGGCCTACAAGATTTGTGGAAACTTTAGATACCGTACCATGCTCAAATTTCTAGATTAATTAATTATTGAGATACAATAGGGTGACCACAAAACATTCCATTTTCGATGTGGCCGCAAAGTGGCTGGCTATCCAACTGTACTTAATAAAAGTATTAACTTGGTACAATAGAAGTTGGAAGTGCAAGATGCTTCAGATAAGAGCAGCAGTATGAACAGAAGTAAACATTTGGACTAAGTTTTTGTTTTCTTATACAAAATAAGCCAAGACACGGCTTCAAAGATTTTTGAAAGTATTCTCGATCAAAAGCCTCAATGGCAAATTAGTTTGTATCATTTCCTAAATGATGTGCAGAAAAATTTCTTTATTCCATGTGCTGTAACACTGCACTGCCTTGAAATGCAGTGGTCGAATGTCTATGAGTGTTCTCTGTAAGGAAAGACATATAAAAACCTAGGAAAGCTGAGTTAAGTGACAATCATTTATGAGATGCTGATGCTTTTCAAAGTAAATGGTTGCTCGTAATCTCAGTTTGTCTTGTTTTTTTTTACTAAAAATTACAAATTTTTTAAAACAAACATTCTTCAATGATTCTGTGACAATTTAGTTGAATCATCAAAGATTACCGTATAGATACCATGGTACTTTTTTCAAGCAAGTTCCGTATTACTTTTGACATGTAAGGTGCCCACCTCTGTAAACAAATACCCCATTGCCTATTTGTTGCTTTTCAGTAGTGTGAAAGATTTTCTTAATGCTAAAACAGCTTTTTGTGTCTTTACTTGTTGAACTGAAAAGATTTTAGATTAAACAAAATCTTAACGCTTTTATGTTGTACCCTTCTACCAACAACAAAGCTGAATTTTTGCTGTGTTTGACTTATTGCTGCAAGAAGTTTTCAACAATTGTTTAAACTTGATATTACTTTTTCAATGATTTCAATTTTTATTTTCGAAACAATTGATAAGTCATCTTTGTGTTGATTCAAAAACTATTCTCATTTAGGCAATTCAAAAAACATGTCAGCACTTGGTAAATGACTGAAAAATCAACTCAGCTATCCCTTAACTCACAGCACGGGTTGTTCTAAATATGTATAGCACAGTAATACACCTCCATCCATTAACCCTGCCAACCCTAAATTTAACCCAAACCTTAACCTGTTATGCCTATGTGGAACAGCTGTCCAACTCCAGTCTGCATCTTTTTCAATAAATGGAGAAGGCTAGAAGCACAATAAATTTTTGCGGTTTCCAGTATGCTATTGTTGACTTCTCATGTTTTTCAGGCATCAACGACTTCAACCAATATTGGTCAGCTGAAAAAGTTGTGCAAAATCTTGCTAACATTCAAATATTTATTGATGTCAAAACCAGAGAATTAGAAGATTTTCGAAAACTTCCTTTAAATGATATCACTCTGAATGAAATTCGAATTTTGGAGGTGAGTTATTTTGCATCATTTTACACTTGTGTTGTGAATTGAACATTGTTTTGCTGTGACTAATAGTACTTTTGAGTACTTGTAAGGTAGTAGATTAAATGATTGTAAATTACAAAATTTCATGCAAATTAGTGCTCAACATGTAAACAGAAAAGGTAAAGGTTTGAATTATAAAGCATTAATTTAGCTGTTAAGAAAAATTGTGAAAATAATGGGAAATAAACCAGTAACATCTATTTTTTGATGACTTGTAAGTAATAAAAAATATGAGGTTAAGGTTTTCAGTATTTCGTGTTATTTTCACAATTTTTTTTAACACGATACGTGCAACTTTAGTGGTTTGTCATTGTTTAAATTTTGTTCAACATTTATTGAAAATATTCAACTTGTTATCATTTATTTCTTTAAAAATGTGCTAGCTGTTGCCAAATGACTTACAAATATATGAAGCTGAACTTGCAAAGTGCTTGATAGCCTGGGAATTAATTTTAGGCATGTATGCTTTTGCCCGTTGTCCTTTGCAATGCTTTTTTTCAAGGATAATTTAAAGTTGTCTATGTGCAGGGAAAATTGATCAAACGTTTTGGCCAGCAATTAGAAGTTAAGAAACGAGCCAATCCTGATGATTATTTAACAGATATCAAAGACTACCCATCTATGACTAAGTTATTAACTGTTATTGGGATTAGCCATACATTAATTGAGGTAAGGTTTGATTAAGTGATATGCATTTCCGTAGGCGTCGATTTTGGGGTGCCAGGGGGCAGCGCCCCTTGGGTTTGACACTGAAGGGGGCGAAATATGTTTGGCCCCTTCGGTTTTGTGGAAAGTAATGCTCACTTGGCAAGAAAAAATCCGAAATTCCAGACCGAGAAAGAATCAGAATGCGCGGAATACCTTTTTTTTTGGTCTTCACCTAAATTTGGGGGCAAAATTTCGGACTAAAATAAAATTATTAAGTTTAACCAAACTTCGTAAAAACATTTGGCCCCCTTGGAATTTGCTAAATCTACAAAAAGTTGACGCCTATGTGCATTTCTTATGTAAAATATTGAACAAAAGCATTAAAAAACTACACAGAGAGATAGATGTTTGAATTTTTATATGAGAGTTTTACATGCTTAGAAGTGGCTGCATATGGACCGAAAAATTTTAATAACCAGTTTTGCCTCCATCATTTTTAAAGTGTTTTATGTTGTAAGATTTATTCAAAATGTATTAGCCTTTGTCACTTTCCTTGAAGGGAAGGATGTATATGGAACAGTCAGTCATCTTTTGTTTGATGGCTTAGCAAAATTGATACAAGTACCGGTATAACTTATTGAATCATGTGTAATATATTTGTAGTCAAACATTTAAATCTTGTTGTGGTCTCAATAGTTTTATAGTAGAGAATAATTTAGATAAGTTGGATAAAATCTATTTAATACCAATTATGTAGCTACCATATAACCACGTTTGGAATTTTCTTGGGGTTTAAGACAAAGACTTTTTTTGATGTTTGTTGTCACCATGTTGTCAAAGGCCTATTTCAACTCAACTTGCACCTGTTCAGTATATACCTGTTATTTTTTCACTTGTAATGCTATTGCTAATAATTCTGTCAAGTTCTTTACATTATGATTTTTATTAAGGTTTTGAAATACAGAAGTGACTCTGTACTGATAATAATGCAGTCAAGTTCTGTATAATTCTATTATTTTAGTCAAGTCCTTTACATTATGATTTATATTTAGGTTTTAAAAAACAGAAGTGATTCTGTGGAGGATTTGCTTAGTTTATCAAACATGCAACTTCAGTCAATCATCTCTGGTGCTGATGGGCATTGTGATGACATTAGAAAGTTAAGTGCAGCATTGTCATTGCTGAGAAAATTTCAAGGTAAAAAAACTGTACTGGTACTTCTTGTGAATGACAAAAATAATTTAGGTATGATGATTCTTTTTCACAATTCTCAGTATTCACCCATAGACAGTATGTGTCTTTTGTCACCCATAGACAGTATGTATGTGTCGTTGTTTTGACATTGTGCACCAAGGCTAAATACTGAAATTTGTTGTAGTTGCTGTGCAAAATAATGGGTAATCGGGCATTTGATTAGTTGGTTTTGGTTGGTTGGATTAGTTGTTTCTGGATATTCTAAATCTAAAATGATTATGCTGAGTAGGATTTTTTTAATCCATTAGCTCGATCAGACCAACAGCTCTGTCTAATAAGTAAAGTCGATTTCGCTTTTTAACGGACACCAGTTACAATTACTACAACAATGGAAACAAACAACTTAAACTCAAAAATTAAAAAAAATATTCAAGTCAAACTGTGGTTATTATATTTCGGCTCTTGAATAAAAGTTTGAATCCTAGTCGAAAATTCAACCAAAGTATATTGTTTTGATTTGAACAGGTTCTAGTCACTGATATCTTTTCAACATGCAGATTTAAAATTCATTTATTTCAGCAAACTCAATTATTATATCAGCAACGATTCTTCTGTGTTGACGCTTAGTCTTTTGTGAAAATATTTAATAGGTTAACCAGCATTTTGTTAGAGGATTTTTTTAGATGCCCAAGGAAAAGATATTTCTGATACTGATCTCTATTGGGATTCTTGGTCGAAAATTCCGTCACCTGTTGAAAATTCTGTTTTGATTGACCAGTCGCCGCAAAATGGTCATGCTACTGTTGAAAATGGTATATGCTATTTCTATACTACTTTTTTATAAAATTGATGTAATCTGTTTTCATATAAGTGTACTAATATTGATGTGATCTTTAACCACACAATTCGCCATCTGCTACCACATCGCTGTCAATATTCAAGTTTGCATGTTTTTATCCTTTCATGCAGACTTTTTGAAAATATAAAATGTACGTGTTACTTTCATTTGTTTTTTAATTGAAAAATTAGCCAATGGCTAACACACCATAGTCCAGACCATTATCAGTAGTATATTGTTGACCACTGTGCTATACAGTAGGTGCCCGAGTAATAGCTGTATTGTACCAGACAGATTTCATTCTAAGATCGGTTATTACGATAGTAATCAATTAACTACTATTTGTATTTATTTTAGAAATTTTAATAGATGCAATTGAATTGACTTATCTTCGAAGGAACGTTTTTGGAATATATATTGTTGGAAAAAATATTTAGCTACCGATCGTTTGACGCAGCAGCTTTTAAATTGGTCAAATTTGGTGATTTATGATTAAACTGAAGTGTAATCGTTTAATCATGTAATAATTAGCATTTAAATCAGTTTTTGCAGAGATTCAGAGATATTGTTTACTCTAGGCACATAGTAGATTTGCTGGATTCCGTTCTTCATAGCCCAGATGACAATGTTTGAACTGTACTTTACTTTGGTACACTCTTTTGATTACACAATGATTTGTATGTAAACCTGTGGCTGTTTTCTCTACCAGTATATATTAACTAAATGTATTTAGCGAGATTTTATGTGTATAGGAACAGATGATCAAAGCACTGGGCGGTCCCGAAATGGATCTGAGAGTTCAAGTTCATTTTTATCAGAGGAAAATAATTATTCACGTATCCGTTACAACACTGATCCATTAGCTGTTGATGGTGTTGAAGACACTGAAACACAGAAGAACAATCACCACCGGCAAATACCTTCTACAAGCAGTTCCTGCATTACACCTCCGAGCCCAATCCGTGGCTCACGGAGTTCTCTGGAAGACTCTGCTTTTGCATCCAAAACCCAACAAGGCTCTCCTCCTCCCCGCATAACAATGGTCGTCACTCCGTCGATGTCTAGCTCATCTACAGCCCAAACTCCTCCAGTAACTCCTGGAACTTCTCATAAAGTTCCACATCGCTTGTCAACCACTACTGCTAGTGATTATTCTTCTGGTTCCAAAAGCCTTACAAGGAATCGCGTCTCTTCGACTGGTGCTAGAGCTACATACAACACACTGATGCCAACATTTAATAAACTAAAACCTTCCAAGTCTTCCGAATTTCACGTAAGCTTTTCTTTATTAATACGACAGCATTTTAACGTACTAACAGGTTAAAGCGATTTCATGTTCCCAGTGTTCTTTAAAATACTCAATAACAGTTGTAGTTAGAATAGGATCATATGCTTAGCGCACCACAGATAAAATTATTCAAAACTCTACAGTTTGTTTCAACCATAGAGGAATTTTCAGAGGTTAGATTTTACTGTATTAGAATAAAGTAACCCCTGAAGATTCCGCTAACGGTAAAACAGATTCTTTTTTATGTTTTTATATGGGGTGTGCCGAATGCATAGCTTTAACAGATTAAGAAGAGTTAATCTGCTTTAGTGCAGTTACTTCGCCGTTGAATTTCGGATCATTATGATGAGTTTTGATTTTAGCTTTAAGTAAACAATCGTATTCACAGTATCCTGTGACGATATAGTTAAAATTTTAACACAGTCATTCTGTGTTACAAAGACAAATAACCTCTTCAGTGCTTTTTGTGATGTTGATAAATGATTAGTGATGTAAATTTCTTAAGGTGTTCACAATGTCGTAGATATAAGAAAAGAATCTTTATTTTTGAGGTAAAACTTTTGCTTCGGGGATGGGTACTAATCAACGGATATGTGAAGAAGTGATCAAAAATGTTTGGCACTGCCCAGCTCGGAAACCAAAAGTTAGAAATATCAAGAATTATCTAGCTTCCTAAATATTCAGTCAAATTTAGCAAAGTAATAAGTTTTTACGTGTATAACAAGTTTTTATGTCAAATTAGCGAAATAGTAACCAGTATATATAAACTGTCCTGAGCAGTCTTTGGTTTAAAAAATGGAGCAAAAAAAAAAAGAATCATTATGTTAATTATAAAATGTCTTTAGTTTGGCAATCACATATTTCCTTCTGATATGTCGGCGTCAAATCAAAGCTTAACATCCATCGCCACCCTCCCTCCTCCATCTTCCAAATCAACGCTTACGAAGCAAAAAAAGAAGAAGCGGCCGAAAGACCTCGTACTAACTGAAAGCAACGTTCCGAACTACATTAATTTATTAGGCCCAGGTATTCTTGACTTGATATGTTTAGAAGCTCGTAGAGGCCAAAGTAGAAAATGATGCCTACAGTGCATGCATACTTTTTCCTAATTTTGGGCTGTGATTGCAGTATAATAAGAGTTGTTTTTGCAGTTCATGATGCTAATAAGACTCGTTTTTTGCGTAAAAGAAGGCTGCAATCGATTTTTGATTAAGGTAACGACAAAGTAAGTGTACACTGTTACAAACTCTCACGCAGGTTTCGCACGCGAAAGTAATTTTTTAATTGCTTCCAATACTAGTGGCAGCATATGTACTGTATAGATATAATATATAAGTATTAGCTATGAAATGGAACATCTGATAAAAGTTGAATTTTTACTGTTGATGTACAGCAAATTCCTGATATAGTTAACCAGTTCTTTATAGCCATTATCCAGCGTAATAGTAATTAACATAGTCAACAAAACTCTTAGGCTCCCTAATTTTTGCATTGTTTCAGGAGTTTTTTACTGTATGCAATTAGCCATCCATCTATTTGACATACTTACGCCTTGTAGTTACACTATGCTTGTAAAGGTAATTTCCGCTATTAGCATTTAACATCGGACAATGCCTAATTTCTTGCAGCTAAGCTTGCATGCATTGTTATTTTTAGTTTCCAGACGCAGTTCCACCACTGTGTCGCCCGAAGGCATTCAGATAAGCAACACCTCTCCTCTTTCGCCAAGGTGGGTCATTTGTAGAACTATGGTTCTGGAGATACTAATATCTCCTTAATTATCAAATAATTCTAGTATCTGCTGGTGCAGAGAAAATAATAAATCAGTGTTAAAAATATCTCACTGAACTTAGTCAAGCTATTGGGTGCCAAAAAACGTTCTTATTTTGCTTCGCTTTTTTTTTTTTTGAAGAACTTGAAAACCTGTCCTGTTTAAAAAAAATTCACAGCGTTATCGGCTTGAACATGCTTCATAGAAGAAAGAATTAACGAGTCAGATTTGTAGATAGAGCGTTTGCTACAGATTAGGCTTATACGGGTTCAATTTCCAAACCTTGCTGTTTAGAAACCGGTAGCAATTGCTAACTTACCGACTGATAAATAGTCATTTCGATGACTCCTAATCAAGAGAACTTACAATTGGCGACGGAATTAATTTCCAAGCAGCATGTTTAAACAATTTTTTTCTTTTAAGAACTCCTATGACTCCGTCAACACCATGCAACTTGGAGTTGTTAGCGAGAGAGCGCGATATTGCTTCGACCTATTTACACTCTCCTCACACACCAAAAACTCCAAAAGCAAATTTGAAGTCGTTCAAAAAACTTTTCATTAAAACGATTGGAAGAAAACTAAAGAGAAGTAAAAGCAACGATCAAATGATAGGTAAATTTTTGGAGCGTCAAGTCAACGATTAGTTATTTGCCTTTTTCCATGTGGTTCTCTTCTGTGGGTGGCAACACATCGTCACGCCCCGCAGGAAAACCCCAGCGATGAGCTGGGGATTGAGTAACCGTGGCGTTCTTTCGTAGAATAGCCTTTTTTGGGGGGGTTCTGTTTTTAAGTCTCGTCTGGCTGGCCTGCCACAATGGGTAAACTGCTTTGTCTCGACGGAAAATAAGCGTATAATGTCTTTACCAAAGACCACCGACGCCGTGCCGATTCGCCACTCAGCAACCTTTCAATCACTAACACGACGCTGTACCAACTAAGCTATCGCCGCAGCTACCCAGAGCTTAGTTGCCATTTTCTTGCATTGCATGCAGTCTTACGATGCACTGATTGATGCCCATTGGTCGCGTCTTAGGATGCTGTTGTAGAAAAATTCAATATTCTGCTTCGGAGAAGTTCCAAAAAGCCGTCAATCATTCGATAATTTGTTATTTGCTGTGATTACGGGACCACGAATTGGCTCTTTACGCTTTAACAGTAACGGAGAAAATTGAAACAACTATTAACTTTTTCGTTTTACGATAAATATAAATAGTGAATGCAAGAAGTCAACTGATAAATGATTTGCTTGGTTTCAAATGCATTGTTGTTTTACTGTTGTACTATTTTAAGAGGTTACTTTCTGGTATATTTCAACTTGCACTATTTTTATATCTCATGCTGTATTACTGCATTTTTCTGCTAGTCATGAAGGGTAGGAAATTTTTCTGCAGTTGGATTTTCGATTCTGCACTGAAAGACGCGTATTTCAATAGATGACATTATTCCATCCCACTTTGCATAAAATTTTAATGAAGTTAATATCACTATTATTCTTGCCCGAACTGCTTGTAGAAGGCTCACTAAAGTTATCTTTTTCATTGCTATTGGTTCCAGCGAATGAGCAAATCGATTTCAGGCTTAAACCGAGTTGTACTATTTAGATGACAATCAATCGTCACAGTCTGTAAGTGCCAGTTCATCTCGAAGGTGCTCGGACACTCTTCCTCCTGATACAATTCAACATCCATCCTCTTCCAGTAAGTAAATCAAGGCCCAATTATTACTACAAGAAATGTGCGACAGCTTGTCCCATGATAAAAGTTTTTGTTGTTGGATAAAGCAAACATAATTTACTACAAACGTAAAATCTTTTTTGTTTCTTGCAAAAAGCTGTACTATAAATTTAACATTTTTTGATGCCAACTTTTTGCCCATATCGACGACGTTCTGCAGTATGTGCGCTGTGTTTCATTCGGGGCAGAATAGTGGTAGCCACCCACCTAGTTGATGTCTATCAGTGGTCACCTCATATGTGGCGAATGGCGATAGTGATGAGATGCAAAAAAACTGCCCACTTCCCATTTTTTGGTGTGGTAAAAGCCACTTTTTCCCCCAAATTTTCCAGTTCGGCTGAGGCTTCGTGGTGTAGCATTTCTGCACCATGCTCTCATTCACAGAAAAGAGGAACTTCTACTTTAGCTAGTTTCAGCACCATTTTACCTTTAGTACACAATCTATGTTTCTAGCACATTTGTCAAGTATTCCTATTCGTGACGTTTCCCCAATCCACTCCACTCCACCTGTCAGTTTAGTGGATACTGACAAAACAATCACTGACCCATTGGTTGTTACCGACTCCACTCTGCCTTATGACGCGAATGAAGTTGAATTATCTGACGGAGAAAGTACTTTAAAAGAAGACAGCGATACTGCAAACGTTATCAACTTGTTTCGACAACCCAGTGTAAGTGATGTGTTAAGTTTTCATTAAAATACTGCCGCCAAAGCATTTCAAAGCAGATAAAGCTGACTCTTTGGTTTATCTCCTTAACCCAATCTAGATCTTATTCAAATGTAAATTCGTTATTCATATATTTTGAATGAAATGATGACTAAGAAGTCGGTTTGCCATGCTCTTACGTTTATTGGCATTCGTTGTGTATGGAATTTTTTTATGATTCGCTCGAAAGAATCGTAAGCTTTATGTTTCATTGACATATGGAAAACAGCCTATTTTCGTTATTTAAGCAATTTTACTACGTAGTTTAGCATTTTTTTTATCCGAATAATCTATGAAGATTATTTTATCTTTTAAATATCGAGTCTTATTTTTGAAATATGTTGCGTTTAGTGATTTGAGACTTGCTTTTATTGTAAACTACAATGTTTGCGGTATATTTGTTGGGGCGTGGAGCGGAATCAAAACGTTCAGCAATAAAAAGCTTGTACAGTAGATGATGACCTGACACTGCTAAATTCTGTGGTTTGTCATTTGAAGATGTTGTGGAAATTTTTCAAATAAGGATAACAATTTCTACAAGCTTTTGTTTCTATTTCCGGCACTGAAAAAAGTGCAACGGTGCTTTTTTTTGTTTTTTAATAAAACGTAGAGTTTTTTTGGTTGTCAGGATTAAGCATTACGAAACACTCAGGCGCTGTGTGTAGGTAGAAGTATGTTTTTCCACAGATAATAGCTGTGCAACGTGTAACTTTTGGATTATGAAACTTTTGTGTCATGGTAGTTAAAACGCGATGGTTTAGGCTTTCCGTTTCTGTCTAAACCCAACTAGAAAACTTTCGTAGCATTTCGTGTTCCTCAGTCTTATTGTTGAAGATTCAAATTACCACTTGTTTGCTGCGCTACCTTTACAGAGGATAGCGATTAGACCTTTCCGTCTTTTAGTAAAGCTGCCCAGTTCACATTGTTTCTTTTTAATGCTGAACTTCAGCTAGGAAGCTCTTAATACCTTTTTTAATAGCTCGGGTTTGACCTGACTGGAATCGAACCCGAGGGTATTGTTTCAGCAGCAGGCGCTCTATGCACCGGTTTAATGTTGTTACAGTATTGCTGAAATGAGAAAAAGCATATCACGGTAGCCTGCTGGTTCGATTATTTAACTTTGTATATTCAGATGATGCATTCTGAAGAATGGGACATTCCATACGATCAGCTGAAGTTTTCGGAGAAGATTGGATGCGGACGAGTTGGCACGGTATTCAAAGGTTACTGGCATGGTGCCGTTGCCATACGTGTTATAACAATCAGCCACAATGATGAAGAAAAACTAAGAGCGTTCAAACAAGAGGTAAAATTATTAGAGATAATGTGTTAATTGCGGATAAAAGCAAGGCAAAGCATCGAATCATTGATTCATTAGTGGCGGCGATAGCTCAGCGGTAGAGCGTCGGTCTAATGATCGAAAGATTGCTGGCTCCCGGCTCGATTCCCGACCTGGCAATACGTCGTTGTGTCCTTGAGAATGATACTTTATGCTTATTTCCCATTAGGGCCAAGCAGTCCGTTGTGGTGGCCCAGCCTGACAAATGCCTTGCGAACAAAATCCAAAAAAGGGTTCTGCGTTGGTGTTGTTACTGTTCAGACTGGGGCAGAGTGCCTGGTTCATACGAACGAACGATTGATTCAACTATTCTTTCTGAAGAAAATGCCAAAAATGCGAAGAAAATAGCAACTCACATACGAAAATGTTTCCATTAAACAAGGACAAGATAGGAGAACTTGTCTAGCAAACCGAAATATTTATAGTGATAGGTTCTCAAAATTACATACACTTTTGTATGCACAAAAATCATTTCTTGTGATCTCCATGCTTAATAATGTGTTTCGGAACACCACGCCAATGATAGTTGCTTACAAAGAATAGATACCGAAGAATAATATCACTCAGCCAAGTAATGCTACTTCCTATCGGCTCTCTCGTATGACTCGAAAACAAACAACCTCGCTATTCTGCATCGAAAAAGTGCTGGAATCTTTAAGACATTGCCAAGTACAATCTTTATCTTAAATGTGAGGAACTATAGTGGCATTAATATGAACTTTCTCATTACCCGTTGTATTTCGACCAAGTATTGCGACGAATATTTTAGATAAACATTTACAAGAAGACGCGACACGAAAATCTTGAATTGTTTATGGGTTCGTGCATGGACCCACCACGACTGGCCATTGTTACTGGGTTTTGCCGTGGAAGGTCTCTGTTCAAACACATACGTGAAAACAAGAACCAAGCTGTTCATTTCAACACTGCTAAAATCATTGCCCAACATATTGTGCAGGTAATAGATCTTATTTTAAATTTTTGAAAGTATGAAAGTGCTTCATTGAATAATGTTTAAGCAGAAGTTTTCTTAAAAGATTTTTTTTATTCTTGTCATAATGAATATTTGCTTATTTCTAAAAATTTTCGCTGGTTTATCTTTTGGATGTTAGTTTTTTTAATTATATTTTTCATCATACGCCATCTATTGGTTTAATGATTAGTTTGGAAACTTCTGTGTTAAATTACTCGGTCAAAGGCATCCTCTTTTTTCACCATTATTTCGATTTTTGTGTATTTTTTGAACTCTCCATTTCCTTTTGTGTTCCAATTCTCAACCAACAATCTTCACCGTTCGTAGTTTTTTTTTTCATTTATCTGGTTATCCAATTTCTTTTTCTTGATCTGAAAGCAATAAGCATATGCCTGGTATGACGGGATATTGCTTTCATGACGAGTAGCCTTCAATGTAACGTTTGTCTTACAATTTGGATAAAGCTGACTCCCGCTGATTTTTACCTTACACAACTAATTCTAATAAAACAAACGGACTTTACGTTTTTGCCTATGTGTGTAAATCAGGCTTAATCTTTTGCGAACAGAACAGTCGTTATTGAATATTTCTTGATTTTTTTCCAGGGAATGGGGTATTTACATTCAAAAAATATTATCCATAAAGATTTGAAATCGAAGAACATTTTCGTGGATGGAAAACGAGTCGTAATAACTGACTTTGGTCTTGTGGGACTTCATGCCTTATGCAGTAATACTCGGTAAGTGTGGTCGTATATTTATTTTTTTACATTTAGCGGTAAGAAAACTTCATTAGTTCATTTTTGTAGTTTGCGTTATGCATTATGTTAATCTGTAGTTGGTGTCAGTGTTTTAAAATGAATGATTTTCAATATTTCTCATCGAATAATTTACCCATGATGATCCCATCCGTGAGTGAGGGACGCAACCTTTCTACATGAACTTTTGTAATGGTGTTGGTGAAAATTTTCAGCACCATTTCATCATAAATATTGGTTATTGCATCACAAAAGCTTGTATCACAAATATTACATCACAATAAGTTTGTGTCACGGATCCTATTTTCAAAAGCCTTCACAACAGCAGTAATATCTTTTATGACGAAATGGTGCTGATTTTTATCACACCATTGCAAAACTTCATAAAAAAGGTTGACTGATTGGATTAACGTTTGTGATTAATGAATGTTACACAATTGTAATTAGGCCGTGGTGGCCCACAGACCTAGACCATGTTATGCAATGTTGACTCATGTGACTGTAGATCTGTGCTATATTTCTTGTGCTACTCTTTATTACGATTGGGAATTTTTCGGGTATTCAGTTAAACTCTTCGGCTGGAAAGTAGAATCTTTTTTTCAAAGCAATGAATTTGCAAGCTATAAAAGTAAATATTTTTGGAAGTTGTTTTGATTGCTTTCAGTGTATCCAAAATAAAGACCTGCTGAACGTGTAAAATGGTGTAGGATTACTGTCTTGGAATTCGCGCTATTTACGTCTGCTTGCTGGCTTGTTATGACGTATTTGATATTTAACTAATAGCTGTTGTCCTAATACCATAGGTTGTTTTTCATGTGTTTTTGAAATGTTTGCCATTTGCTTACCGAGTAAGTTTCATAACTTTGTTGCAAAGCCTGCTGCTCAAAAAACTGACAATAATTAGGTGCAAGACATTTTAAATTATCATATTTGAACAGACATTTACGTTGCTTTGACACTTAAAAATGTTGCTTCTGCTACCGCATTTTACAAATTTTTTGCAAATCACGTTCTATTAACGGAAGCCATATCTGCCAATAAACCAACTAAAAAATATAGTATACCGGTTTGCCGTTCTCGCATTTACTTGTCTAGTTTGTTACTCTTTGAGGGTATTCGTTTGTCATCTAAGCACTCTATGTAACCACACCAACGCCAAACACCCTTTTTTGCTTCTGTTTGCAAGTCTTACGTCACGCTAGGATACCACAACAGTGGACGGCTTGGTCGTTATGGGAAATTGCGTAAAGTTAATTCCCTATGACACAACCAGATATCGCAAGTTCGGAAATCGAATCGGGAGTTACAACATTTCGATTACAAACCCGACGCTCTTAGCTACGAAATTACTAAATAACCAGAACTATAAATGGGAAATTAGACATTGACCGTGAACAACACGATATTCTGTGGGAGTTGTTAGCTTGACGTAGCTCTAGGATTTGTAAGTCTTGTGCTGATTGCAATTTTTCGCTTTTCAAGTTTGTTTTTTTTAGGTCAAGCTCCAGCCAGCTGATGATCCCAGAAGGTTGGCTCTGTTACCTTGCCCCAGAGGTGATCAAGGAGCTCAGATGTCCCAGATCAGAAGATGATGACGTCATATCGACTTTAAACTACACCACCAAATCGGATGTCTTCGCCTTTGGGTAAGTAACCTAATTTTCGATACCATTGGTATTTTTTAAATTTTGTTAAAATTACGTTCTAACTTAGAAAACTTACTTAAGGCAGCCTTTTCGAGAAGTGTAAGTTTTTTTTTACTAAAATTGACATTTTACATGATGTTAATTGAGTTGTGTATTTTTTAAGCTCGGTATGGTACGAACTATTATCTGGTTCTTGGCCGTTCAAAAGTTTTTCTGCGGAATCGATCATCTGGCAAGTTGGAAGTGGAAAGAAGCAAAACTTTAGCCAATTACAAGGCGGAAAAGACGTTAAGGTTGGATTGAGAATCTGTTATTAATATACTGCTATCCTAACTATAAATTAACGAAACGCGTGCTCTGAGATTATTTTTTATTGAAGTTGCGTTCTCTTCGCTGTCGTGACAAACATTACGCGTCATGTTTGATTCTTCAAGTAAACATGGTATACTGTCTGAAGATTTTCATCGAACTGCGGAGCAAAACGTCAACATGAATAAAAGTTTTTAAAAACACTGGAGAAAGTCGTCTGGGGAATATTAGCTAGTATCTGCTACTACAATAAATGGAATTAAAACAACGTAGAATGTTTTCAAGATTTTACTTAGATTGTACTTAAAGGGGATTTTTGTTAGGCTAAGAGTTCTGATGAGATTTTCAAACTTTTGAAATTGAATATTTCCTCTTCTAGCCGATTAAAATCCAACTGAAAAATAAGGAATACGTATTTTTTTGAATAACGATTAAAGACATGAAGAAAAGACTTAGTTTTGTTTGTAAATATGCTAATATGAGCAAACAGTAGCTACTACTGCCACAAGAGCATGTTTATTAGAATATTTTCCGAATTTCAACAAATAAGATGGTGTGAAAATTTGTGATCTCGTTGAGTGTACAGGATTGCTGTGGGCCAATACGTTTTCGGTCTTCCATAAAAAATCGGGTTTATCCTCAATCTACTCACTCATCAAGCGAATGCGTTGTTCAGAATCAAGCAGTAAATCGCATCAAAGTGGGTACTCTCTGCCAAAATTCGTCAATGGACATCGTGGCCTCTTGTCATGGATATGAACTCTAAAAGACTTGCTTGTACTCGACATCTGATCAATATTTTTCTGTTACAGCCATACGAAATTGTAATTATTGTACTCGCATCCGTATTTACTAAATTATCTTGGCCAGGAGACAGCGAAGGTACTTTTCAGTTTTCGAGTCAGGCTACCATGTGCCTACCAAACACGATGGAGGCTTCACTCTCTCCCTCATAATGCCAAGCGTCAAACAGGAATGCTGTGAATACCAGTTTTTATAGTATTTGGTTTGACCTGACAGGGAATCGAACTCGAGTTTACCGTTTCAGTAGCAGATGTTCTATCCACTCGACCACTGATCGGTTAAAATAGGTATGGCGAAAGAAGACTCCCTGCTCAGTATAATCTTTTTTCTTTTCAGGACATTTTGATGCAGTGTTGGGCGTATACCCCATCTCGCCGCCCTGATTTTACTGACAACGGAATCATGGGCTCCCTCAAGAAACTTCAAACCCCCATTGTCCGCTCCCTTTCCTCTCATCCCCGAAGAGCGCATATAAATCGGGGTGTTTCACACGAACGATTATTCGACGCCACACCTCTAGGCCACACCCACTTTTCCACCATGCATGATTTAGCCGAGTGATTACATTTTTTTTTAATTTTTGATAAGGAAGGGTTAAGATATCACAGTTCAGCAGTGCTAGTGCCAGCTTTTAACGTTCGATTCTTAATTATTAAACCAGCTGTAATAGTAGTGCTCGTATATGTTAACTCTTTCACATTTTGTTCCATATAAAAAGTTGAATTTTTCGAAGTTTTTGAAACTTCCTGAATTTTTAAAACCTTAGCAATATTTGGTATGCGTGCTGTGCGACCATACCTCTTTACCTATTTAAAGTTGGTACTCCTGAACGGCTGGATTAATATCATTGTTTCACCTTCTGTAATGCCTTATATTTGACCAATTAAAATGTATTATAAATTCAGCAGGCTGAAATTTAATTCTTTGTTGCACTCATTTTACTGTGGCACTTGGTTGTATACAGTTCATTGTGCCAGCCGCAGCGGCACGTAGTCTCAATCTTGTTTTGGCCTCAAGGGCCGTTTTTTATTTCTTGTAGAACCCTTACTTTTTACGCTTTTTTGGATTTTCTACTGAAAATCCGCAAAATTTTGTTTACGATGCTCAAAAAGATGATAAACTAAGAGCCATAACCATTTCAAGCCGCAAACTTGGGCTCCTTATCCCGATCAAAATGTTGTTTTGGCTTATGGTAGCTTCATTAAGTGTTTCAAGCTGTTTTCATGCATCGGTGGATCAAAGGCTTGGTTTCTGTCGGTGTTCTTCCATCGTCTTTTTCCTTGTGTGAGTTGCATGCATTGTATTTTGCTACATTACGAAAGTTTAAATCTGGGGTTTGAAGATGTTTTGAATTATGTTTTGAATCTACATTGCGAAAGTACGGTTTGAAAGAATTTTTTAAACAACTCAGCTTTGGTTAAAACATTACAATTCATAAACGTTTCAAACCCTGCTACTTCCATCATCAGTATAATTGAATAAAGTCTTTCAGAATTGTATCTAAATATGATCTAGATGGCAGCGTGGCCGAGAGGGTAAAGGTGTCGTTTTTACGACCACCCTGGTCGCATGATCTGGGTTTAGCCCGCACCTTGGTTACGTTGTTGCGTCCTTGGATAATACGCTTTACGATGATTATTTTTACTGGGTGGCTTCGAATAAGTAGCAAATTCAGTGGACAAATATCCGCAAGAAATCTTTAATTTAATGTTCCTGTGGATTTATTCGAATTTTTGTTCGCTGAATTTGCTGCTATTTCGAAGCCACTAAGCAGAGACAATCATTGTTACGTGAAACTACTATATGGCACGCAATCAATGCCGAAGAATTTTTATTTTTTCAGAAGGAATTAAGCTGAGAACAATTTAATGGACATAAAAACTTAATTTATCTTGGGTGGAAAGCGGTCTTTTGTAGTACTTCTGAAACTATTCACACTTATGCATGTTATACGGTGACCATTGTTTTTCAGTATTTATCACGTTATTGCTTGATTTTTAGTTCGTTTCTATCCAATTGCTTTGTTTTAGCAACTCGTACTTCGGAACATTTTCCCATAGCTCAGCTTCTCGAACAGAAGTCGGATGCAGCGTGAGGCAGAGTTTGTCCTACCCATTAACCGCATATAGTCACTAGACTTCTTTTGAGGCATTGCTGCATTTTGATTTGAGATGCCTTTGCTGACGCATACCAAAAGTTCTTTCAGCTAGAATCAAACCCGTCTTGCAATTGGATTATACAAAAGCGTATCACAACATTTATGTGAGCGTATGAAAATTATTCGTGTAGATTATTATGCGATAACTAAAGCATTGTCAATGCATGACTATCAAAGGTCACATTTCATTTCACAGTACCTGTCAGTAAAGTTTTGCTTATGTGTTGTAAATTATATTTCACATGCATTATCCTAATCAATAATTTATAAAACTGCTGGTCAGCGAATGCTTCATGCACCCAGGTTTTAACTAATGTAGAAACTTGTGTTTCAGTGGCAACAACACCGGCAGAATATCATCGATCACCACCAATTCTCTTCCTAGATCTGCATATTGGCGACGTCAAAGAATGAAATCAATTCCTCTCTCCTTCAGTTGCACTCTGGGACCTTCCGTAAAATTTTCAATGGACTCGGCTGCTAAGTTTTGTTGAAACGGTTTTTATTATCGCCGTAGGCCACTGTTAAAGCTTGTTAATTTTATTTGAATTTTGTGCTCGCAATTTTTTTAACGCAATTCCAGAAAGAAAAGGCAGGTTGCACACGATCAGTTGACTAAATACTCACAAAATTTTAAAACCCGCTTTGAATTATTTTTTATATGTCAACCCTAAAAATTTTAAACTACGATTAATCCTTTTAAGTTAATTTCCCACTATTTTTAACCGCATGTTTAGTTTCCTGAGATCTCAACATCTAAAAATTTTAAACGACAATTATTCCTTTTAAATTAATTTCCCACTATTTTTAACCGCATATTCAGCTTCCTGAGGTCAATTTTTCAGCTCACTTGTTGTAGCCATGGTATTTACGCGTCTTTTCAATCTAGTTTTGGTATTGAGTTTTAGCATTCATTGAAGTAGCGGGGATTTGTCATCATTTGAAATGCATAATCAATGTTTTGAGGGGTGTAAAATTGATTGAAGTATGTCATTTTTGAAACATTTGTAATACTTGTAAAATTATTCAGTTACGATTGTAACATAACCGCTGATTTTTTGAAAGTAGCTAAAACGTATTTGGCTCAGCCAGATGCAATATGCAATGTGACTTCACATTTTGATATCCATTGCATTGACCGTTAAGGTTGGGATTACGTCAGCAAGGATATTTCATCGCTGCATAACATCAATTTAAAGCGGTTTGTTTGGTTGTTATGTCTGCTTTTCTGAAGAATTAAAGATTGTTGAAAAATTTTTTTTCAGTAGGAAGTTTTTCCGATCAACTGAAACTTACTTAAATTTAATCTTTGATTTCAAGCAACGATTTTTCGTTGGACTTGCTTGCTGGCATTCGCGGCCTCTCCAATTCTTTCCATAGGTCGAAATCCAACTGTCCTGGCTCCTTGCAGTACGAAATCTTAGTTTTAATAATTAATTTTTTACTCTTGTTCTGTGTTCACATTTATCAAGATTAGCATTGTGTGAGCCTCAGAAAGCGGTCTTTCTTGCATCAAATACCACAGATAATCGGACCGGCTATTAGTAAGAATTCCATTTTTTCGCTAATAATTACTCGCATCCAAAACGTCACATCAATTGAGATTTTTGCTTTTAGTGTGCAAGTCCAGTGAAAATATACAAACCCTTTGAAATTGCTCTCCAAATTATACATGTTTGTTAGGAGTGCCATTTAAGCTAAAACTTAAACTGTCACCTTAATTTGATAAATTGTAACCCTTCTTTTCACGTCTACTTTCTGACATCTTTTTTTGGTTCTGGTTTTCGATTCGATGATTGTTTCTATACGTGATCTGCCTTGTGTGACCTTTTTGAATATTGGTCTCTGGTTGTTCAGAATTGATAGTTCTTAAAAGCGATCGCGTAGCATAATTTGATGGTACTCAGATGTGAGGAAAAAAATGATAAAATCAGTTTCTACCGCTACTTGAATCGTAGCTAATGCTGATCTACTATAGCGGCGTCACTCTCATTTGTAATGGCATAAGTATTAGGTGTTGATCGAGTTTCTTTGTGCTTTCCTTAAATTCCCAGGTCAGGATTGACCTGCAAAAACACCATACGAATTTGTATTAGTTTTTAGCTTCTGAATCTTTTAACATCAGATCTGATTTACTTTTACAACTACTTTTCACATGTTGTACTCTAAGGTATGTATAGTGACTTGGTAAAAAAAATACAAAAAAATTTAAGCAACACCAACCATTCATTTCCGACACTAAAAGTTTACTAGCCAATTGTCTTGAAATGATGACTTTTTCCAGGGCTTGGCTGTTCGGTGTTTTTTTGAATGACTCGAAATTTTCTTTGTCGACTCGAGAGTCTAATTCGAGTTCGAAGCCTGATACGTTTTAAAGGTACGCTAAAAAAAGATAATGTGTGTTGGAATGGGTGAAATTTTATTTCGGTGTTGTAAAGTTTTATTTCGTGGTTGATTTTAGACCGATTTCCGAGCTCTGTAGAGAGTAGAGCACTGACTTTAGAAGAAGGCAGGGAGCAGTAGCGTAGCCAGGGGGGGCTGTAGCCCCCTCCCCCATTGGCATGTCGACCAAAACGCAGAATGAGAAAAACACTGCGTTTTTAGTACTTTTGAGACCGTTAAATGTACTAGAGTGGACCAAATAGTGATTTAAAACATCTTTTGAAACATATATTCAGGGGGAGGGGCTAATTTGTCGAAAATAAAACTAACAAATAAATGAAAACTTTGAAAAATGGTCAAAAATACGCAATCAAATTTGATCGCAAGCGTGAAAATGCTAAACGTAGGTGCCATCAACAAATATACTATAAACTAAGGATTGGGGGGGGGGGGGGCTATTCAGTATTGTTAACTACCAATTTCTCTCAAATTTCTTTTCATTAGTCCCCCCCCCCCCAATTATTTTTCTCTATAAACTGTATACAAAATGGATTATTCCGTGTGAGCTTTATTGAACTATTCTGTTTTATAATTTACTTGCATCTAAATAAGAGAACTAAAATTTTACCATTAGCCACCTCCTAAATAGCTCATTTATGCAGCCAGGTTAATCATGTTTGCACTGCCAATTTCTAAGCCACATTTTAAAGGCATTATTTTTTAATCAAAATAGCCTTAAAATGAAGTTATTTTTGCAAAAAAATGCAAAATTTTCGAGCGCTTGGTGCTTCGCCCCCAGACCCCCGTGTCTCCGGAAGCTGGGGGCGAAGCCCCGAAACCATTGGCCTCCGGCAGCTGGGGCTCTGCCCCCCCAGACCCCCAAAACAGCCCCTCCCATTGCGAATTTCTGGCTACGCGCCTGGCAGGAGGATTTTTTATTCTCGCCTAAATTTGACGGTAAATGGCAGCGAAGTTTTGATCAAGCTTGCCCCTTTGGGTTAAACCTCTAGTTGCTCCACTGGAGTTTATCCTCGTTTTTCAACATATGTGAAATATGAATAATGAAATGCCTTGGTAATGTTACTGTATTTTGTGTCTTGTTGCTGACTGTGACGGAGGCCTTCGTTCTGTAATTAGTAATGTACGGTGAAACTGAATCGTATGGGAGATTTGTTGAAGACATAATGTTGTTCAGTGGTGCTAAATCGTTTTTAATTTTGTTCATTTTCATTTTTGTAAACGTTGTACTTGTACCTGAATCAAACAGAGACGATTCAACGTAATTGTTTTTATAATTTCGCAAACGATAGAAGTTGCAATCGCGTCAAGGGCGTAGATAGAGAGTCGTGGCGAACCCCTATAGCCCGCTCTACACTGCGCTTAAATCATGAGATTATACACGAGTATTTTTAGTTTATTTTAAGCAGAAATTCAGTAAACCCGGCATACCATTTTACCGAAGTACAAGTTGCCATTTGGTTAAAACAAACTAAGGATACGCTTGTGTGCCCACGATTTTACGTTCAGTGTTGATCGGGCTTTAATTTGGATCTGTTGAACCTCTCTCTAAGGCAACTTTTTTACTAAAAAGTTTTCGATTTCACCGCTACTGCACGTACAAAATTTATTTATTCTGTGTTTTGTTCTCTTTCGCGGTTTGGCTTGATACCTTGTACGCAAAAAGAGAGTGAAGCTTCGAACTAGAACGAGTACAAAATGCAATGAAACATCTTGAACGTTTTTCAGCTAAATTTTATCTTAATGCGACTTTTCGTTTCCGCGACATTTCAAAATTAAAAATTTCTCTGAGGTGTTAACCAGTTAAAATTTGATTTTTACATAATCTTTCAGGTAATTTTCGCAAGCTTTTTGAAAGCACGTGGTTGCAAAGATTCACCAACGGTCAGTGTTACAAAAGAACTACTTCGGATGGTTGGATGGGAGCACAATTTGAGGCAAATGAGATTTATTTGGCAACACTGCTGGGAAATTTTTAATTTTTTAGTGAAATATTTCAGAAACTATATGAAAAGGAAGTTCGATGTTAATTTGTCTTTTGTTCATCATTCTACTAGATGGATGCTATACCCTCTTGAAAAGACGGTTTTCACCGAAAAAACAGAATTTTCTTCCCGGCGGTGAGGTTTTTCCCTTGCAGTCCAAAACTTTTGTAAACTGAGAATGCAAATGCGAACTCGTAGATTATTTCAGCGCCCAAAAAAAATTGAACTTTGGTTGAAAACATGCTTTTGGACTGACGAGGGTGAAATGTGTAAAAGAAGCCAACTTTTATTGTAGTAATTAAACACCAATCGCTGTTTGCAGTACCAGTATTTTAAATTTAATTTCTCCACCGGATTTCGATTGATTTTTGCTAATGAAATTTTGAAGCACAAGGTTTTTTTAGCTATTTTCCCTTCATTGCTCGCTTTACCGTAGAGTTGCGGGATAACAACTTGAGATCAAACCAATGCATTCGTAGTCTAATACTCTTTCATCACTTCTTTCGCTTAATCGCGTAGGTTAGCTTCCAAAACGGCGGTAGAAACCCGGAAGTTTACCACGTGCTGAATCGATAATGCGAACTTTTTAAATGATTTTTGAATGTATTGTTGGTAACTTTGTTTTAAGCGATAACCATTGCCCGCTTTAACTTGATCATCTCTGTTCAGAAATTATGTAAATACCGAATTGTCATATTTTGCTGCTGCGGCTTGAACGTTTTCATAGTTTTTGATCGCTGAAATTTTTTGTGAAGTTCCTGCATCGCGAATCGTGTTTTTATGATAGAGTGCTCGTTAAGATTTTATAATTGTTCTTAAATTGTGTACAAATTTTGCTAATTTTCTACAATCTGTATTTGTAAAGAGCTTAGCTTTGGCCACGTTTTTAGTTAATTTTAAGTTGAGAACTTCTGTAAATAAAGTTTGTGATACGCTTTTTGAATATACCACTTCCAATAGTTTCTTGGAATTCCCAAGTATTCCGTATAATATTTGGTGCAACTAATTGTTATTATTAAATTTTTTTATGTAAGATTTTCGTGGTGGCTTGATGTGGAGAATTCTAAGAATAAATAAATTATTTTATCCTTATATTCCAAGCTAGGGTTTGACAATAGCAGGGAAAGGTTATGCTTTAAAATCGCAATGAAACATTTTGCTTGGTTGATCCTTCATTACACTGCGTCACACAAAAATTTGACCTGTCAGTTATTATGTGTGTTCACTATCTGTTCTAGGTGGAATTTGGGCTGCTGATTCCCAATCTGAATTCGGTTTTGCTCTATCACGTCAGAATTTTGAGTTATTTGCATTTTTCAACATATGCATAAAATGACGTATTTGTTGAAAAACGGCATTTTGTCGATTTAACAAATACAAGTTTGATTAATAAAAACTTGTTTGGTATTGAATATATCATTACTTAAATGATATTATTATTCAGCGTTTATTTCAGACTCATAAAGTCCATATACAAGCACTATGCACACACACAAAAAAAATAATGAAACACTGTACAGCAAGAGCTGTTCTTGTCTTGAATGGTGCAACATACTTCATCTTCTATTCATTCACATGCAAAATGCTACAATAATGATCATAGTATACAGAATCATAGAAGCAGTCAGAGGACATTAACGTTTTAAGCCAAAGGTTCTTAGATAAGTGACAGCGTTCAGCAAATTTATAAGTAATTTTACGCTGTAGAGCGTAGAACGAATCAATGTTATAGTATATTTGACTTTCTCTGGCACTGTGATAGCGAGGCATGCCATGCAAAATTCTATACGCATCATTGTAGGCAACTTTTAACCGATTTAAAGCTGATGTGGAGTAGTTACACCATAGTTGACTAGCATAAAAACACATGCAGTGTGCACGAAATAAAATGTTTTTCACCTCAATTGAACATTTAAAAAAACGAGTTTTGAGCTTATTGGCTGCACAATATAAATATCTCGCTTGTCTTACAATATCAGTATCATCACATAAATCACTGCTAATACTAACTCCCAGATATACCACATTCAAAAATTTAATTTTCTGACCATCAATATTCATATTGCAAGGCATAAACGTGTACATATCCTTTGGAGAAAAAATCATACCAACAGCCTTTTTACAATTAAAAACAATATCATGTAATTTGGCATAATTACTAGTTTACTACACACATCTAATTTTGCACTACACAAACACATCTAATACAATTAAAAACAACAACCAATACTAGATGGGAGTTACAGTCAGCAAACCCAGTGAACGACCGACACGTAGCTAATGCTGTGACGCTCAGAAGTACTTTTCGTCTACCGTAAAATCAGCAATTATTTAAAAATAGTGGATTATAGAACTTTCAGAAAAGTAGAAATCCCAAACAATGTCAAAAAATATCAATGTAATCGTTTCTGATTAAAAAAAATAACCCGTCAGGTTAAGCCAGAGTTTCTCAAAGCATGGAATGTCTAGTACATATTATTTATTTACATAAGACACTTTGCATTGTATTGGTCCCAGATCTATGTTTTTGCCTTAATAACAACAATTCTAAACTTCTATCTCGATCAGACGAGTATTTGTATTTTTAATTCTTTGTCTTACAAATATCTACTAAAAAACTGTTTTAGCTTACATGAAAAGTAAAGATTTGAGGAATCTATGTATTTGGGGGTTCCTAGGGAGGGTTGTCACCTCTTAACCATTTAAAAATATTTATTTTTTAGAGACAATATATTAAAAGCAATTAGCTCTCTAACAAGTAATTTAAAGAAATTGATTTAGGAGGAGTCCAATTTTCGGTTTCCCGAGGGAGTATTACCCTTAAACTATGTCAAAATATTTGTCTAATATTTAATAATATTAAAAACAATTAGCTTCCCAGCTTTAGCTATTCGCAAACTTGATTTTGGGGGGGGGTGTATTTGGGGGAAAGAAGTTCTTAGAGAGGTACCTCCAAACTATGCCAAAATATTTGTCCGTTAAAAATCTGCTGATATAAAACACTGGCACCCTAGCTTGAGCCGTTCAAAAAAATTGATTTTTGGGGGGTCCCCGGGGAGGTGGCACCCCCAAACGACGCCAAAATATTTGTCTGTGAAATATCTGCTGATATCACAACAAACTGGCACCCTAGCTTGAACTGTTCAAAAAATTGATTTTGGGGGGTCCCAAGGGGGATGTGGCACCCCCAAACTATGTCAAAGTATTTGTCTGTTAAGTATCTGATGATATCAAAACAAACTGGCACCCTAATTTGAGCCGTTCAAAAAATTGATTTTTGGGGGGTCCATTTGGGGGAATCCCCGGTGGAGTTGCCCAAAAAAATTTCGGGAGAAATAATTGCGTTTGCAGCGCAAGAACTTCACACAAAAATTAGATTTCGGTGCTTTGTGGTTTAGGAGAAGAAGAGCGTACAAAAATTAGGAGGAAAAAAAAGGAAAAAAACTCATTGCGGCCAAAAGTGGGTTGGTTGGGATGAAAGGGTATCTTAAGCAGAGGTGGAGTCCTCGAGGACGTCCTTGGCCTCGAGGGCACATTTTCAAGTTCTTGGCCTTGGCCTCGAAGCCTCAAGTCCTCGAAAATTGCCTTGTCCTCGGCTCGAGGACAGCACTATTTTTGAACCGTTGAAATTTCGTTGAAAAACGCCAGAAACCTTGCGGAAAACCTGCAAAGATCTTTTTTTTTGGTTTTCTCAAGTAGAGATCGCCTGAAAAAAAAATTATGAAGACCTTTTTCGCCTAAAGATATTTTTGAAGACATTTTTTTCTGTGATCGCCTGAAAAAAAATTTTGAAGACTTTTTTTTTTTGAGAACACTTGCGTCTGTGTCCTCGGTCCTTGGCCTTGGCGTCGAGAGGGTTTGTCCTTGGCCTTGACCTAGAAATTTTTTTGTGTCCTTGGCCTTGACTTCGAGCCTTGTGTCCTCGATTCCACCTCTGATCTTAAGACATACAACCAAATGAAATATTTTTTGCCGTACTTAAAGCCGTTTTTGACTGAGACCGCTTTTTTCGCCTAACTTACGGGGCGGCTTTCGGGTTCTAAAACTAAAGTCACGTGACTTATTGCCTCTAAATGTGGTACAAACATATAACTCATTAATTGGAACGACCGACGCTCGCGTCGCGTGTTCCTTTATGTTTACTCGGCCATTTTCCAACTAACGAGTGCGAAATTTCAGACTTTTGCATAACTCGAGAACGGTTAGGTCTAGCTTCATGAAATTTTGACAGTAGTTTGAGATTAATGAGTTATATATTTGTACCACATTTCGAGGCAATAGGTCACGTGACTTTGGTTTTAGAACCCGAAAACCGCCCCGCAAGTTTGGCGTGAAAAGCGGTCTCAGTCAAACACGGCCTAAGTACAGCAAAAAATATTTCATATGGTATTATGTCTTAAGATACCCTTTCATCCCAACCAACCGACTTTTGGCCGCGATGAGGTTCATTTCTCTTTTTTTTTCCTTTTTTTTTTCTTTCTAATTTTTGTACGCTCTTCTTCTCTTAAACCACAAAACATCGAAATCTAATTTTTGTGTAAAGTTGTTGAGCTGCAAACGCAATTTTTTCTCCCGAAAAAAGCTGCAAACGCCACCGGGAACCCCGAAAATCGGGCCCCAAAAAAACCATTTTTTGAACGGCTTAAGCTAGGGTGCTACTTTTTTTTGATATCAGTAGATATTTAACAGACAAATATTTTGACATAGTTTGGGGGTGCCATCCCCCCAGATGGACCCCCCAAAAATCAATTTTTTGAACGGCTCAACTTAGAGTGCCAGTGTTTTATGATATCAGCAGATATTTAACAGACAAATATTTTAACATAGTTTGGGGGTGCCACCTCCCCGAATAGACCCACCAAAATCTAATTTTTTGAACGGCTCAGCTTAGGGTGCCAGTCTGTTATGATATCAGGAGATATTTAACAGACAAATATTTTGACATAGTTTGGGGGTGCCATCCCCCCAAAAGGACCCCCAAAAATCAAATTTGTGAATGGCTCAACTTAGGGTGCCAGTTTGTTATGATATCAGCAGATATTTAACAGACAAATATTTTGACATAGTTTGGGGGTGCCACCCCCTCTCCCCCCCGGGAACCCCCTAAACGGACCCCCAAAAATCAATTTTTTCTACGGCTCAACTTAGGGTGCCAATTTGTTTGATATCAGCAGATGTTTAACAGAAAATATTTTGACATAGCTTGGGGATGCCACCCTCCCGGGTACACCCCAAAAAATCAATTTTTTGAATGGTTCAACTTAGGGTGCCAGTCTGTTTTGATATCAGCAGATATTTAACAGACAAATATTTTGACATAGTTTGGGGGTGCTCCCCCCCCCCGGGACCCCCCAAATGGACCCCCAAAAATCAATTTTGTGAATGGCTCAACTTAGGGTGCCAGTCTGCTATGATATCAGGAGATGTTTAACAGACAAGTATTTTGACTCTACTTTTCTGAAGGTTCCATAATCAGATATTTTTGAATAATTGCTGATTTTGCGGTAGACAAAAAGTACTTTTGAGCGTCACAGCATTAGCTATGCGTCGGTCGTTCACTGGGTTTGCTGGCAAACTCCCATCTAGTCTAAAACTGCAGTCAAAATTTCATGTAGCTAGATCAAACCGTGCTCGAGTTACAAGCAAAAGTTTGAAATTTCGCACTCGTTAGTTGGAAAATGGCCGAGTAAAAACAAATGAACACGCGACGCGAGCGTCGGTCGTTCCAATGAACACTAGCGCAGAGGCAAAACTTCACAAAGAACATAACATAATAATTAACGACTAAACGAGCTAGGCTTAATTACGGGAAACAATAAAAAACATCCTACTCGAAGATATCTAGGAGAAAATCTTTTTTAATTATTCGAATTCTCAATATTAATTATTCAGCCATTTATATTTAAAGTTGTTAGTTTACAATCTTTTACGTACCAAACTGTTTCGCCAAACGACTGTAACGGTGGCGGAAAGAAAAAGTGTCACAGTGAGAACAGCAGCTGACAATGCAGTACGTTATTGTGGTAAAATCGTACAGTAGTTCGCTCTACAATTTAAATTTCAAGCGTAAATTCAAGGGCAAGGGATAAACTACTATTATTCAATTAGAAACATTAACTGAAAACATAATTATTAATTAGTGAGAGGTGCAAACCAGAAATGGAGCCCTCTAGAATACATTTTGAAGTCCTTGGCCTTCGCTTCGGAGGTCAAGTCCTCGGCCTCGAAGCCTCAAGTCTTTGAGAATTGCCCGGTCCTCGGCTCGAGGACAGCATCATTTTCTGAATCGTTAAAATTTTGTAGATCGCCTGAAAAAATTTTTTGAAGATCTTTTTTTTGGAGATCACCTGAAAAAAATTTTGAAGATCTTCTTGTTTATTTATTTATTTTTGGAGAACACTTGCGCCTGTTGTGTCGTTCGTTCTTGGCCTCGAGATTCCTGTTCTTTGCCTCGAGAGAGTCTGTTCTCGAAAGGGCTGTCCTTTGCCTTGGCCTCGGATTTTTTTTGTCCTTGGCCTTGGCCTCGAGCCTTGTGTCCTCGACTCCACCTCTGGTGCAAACTACTACAATTGCATTCAGGACGTGAGCTATCAAGGTTTACATAGTTTAACAATTAATATCTCGATATCATTAAAAGTGAAATCACAACATGAGTTTGTCCAAAGTGCAGGACAGATGCAGAGCAAGCTAAAGTTTTACTATTCCAAAACAAGATTAAGGTTGTTAGCAATAATAATTTTATCTGTCAAAATTATCATAATCATCAGAGTTGGAGTCCTCGAGGACACATTTTGAAGTCCTTGGCCTTGGCCTCAAAGGTCAAGTCCTTGGCCTCGAGGCCTCAAGTCCTCGAACTCGAAAATTAGCCTGTCCTCGGCTAGAGGACAGCACTATTTTTTGAATTGTTAAAATTTTGTGTATCGCTTGAAAAATTTTTTGGAAAACGTTTTTTCGTGGAGATCGCTTGAATAATTTTTGTGAAGACCTTTTTTTTTTTTGGAGAGCACTTCTGCCGTGATTTGAAAATATCGAACTTCGAGATTTTTGGTCAAAAAAATTTTTTTTCATCATTTTTTTTCTTATGATTTTCTCTATCTTTTGCTGAAAGAACGAAGTTTCTAAGTGCTGTAGTTTCGGAGATAGAAAAAATCTGAAAATATCGAACTTGAAAGTAATCTGAAAATATCGAACTTCAATGTTTATTACGTCACAGAAAAATTTTATTACAATTGAAAAATCAATTTTTTCAAAGTTCAAGCGACAAGATGACAAATTGTAACTAAAACTTCAAGTCATATCGTTGCGGCATATTGGCAAATTAAGTGACAGAGCAAAAAACGTAGACTTGATTTTTTCGAAAAATTTAGCGAATTTTTTTTGAAAAATAGTTGCAAAATTTTTGCCTTAAATCATTTAGTGTTGAGCCGTGGAGAACTGAGCTGGTTAAATTAACTAACCTAAAAGCTTACCCATAAAGTAAGTAGGCTTGAAATAAAACAGTATGACAGAGTCAATACCTAGGCGGACATTAGATTGTGTGATCGGCAACTTATGGCCTACGGGCCTAATCGGGCCCGCCAAAAAAATCATCCGGCTGGCGATTTCGGCAGTTGCGGCAATTTGTAGCAATATGGAGCTGTATTGCGAATGGAGCACGAGATAAAAGCGAAATATTAGTGCTTGATATAGCATATAAAAATATTTTGAATGAAAATATGCATGCCACGGTTTCAATGTTTGGCAGTATTTATTTAGCGTGCAAAATTTTAATTAATGAAAGTCACCAACATATAGGCTAGCATTTTGCAAGATTTCTAATCGTTTACGTGCAATCCGGCCTAAAGGATTCCGGGCTGGTAGCCTGCAGGCCAGATAGCACGCAAACGATCAAACATTAAAACTCTGGCTCCGCAAACGTCAAAACATTAAATCAAATTATAGGTATTTTGCAAGATGTTATGCTTTTACTGCTTCTAAATTACCACTGGACTTACCGTACGTAAACTTTTCAGCCCAAAATAACATCAAATATTTAATTGTATGTTGTGGCATTATTGAGGGCATGACAACATCAAGCTTCTCATAATAAAAGGCATTGGAACTCGCAAAAGAGCTACCACCAATGGGATCTTAATCACGAAAAATGAATGATTATTAGCGCTATAGTTTGCACAGGCAATTGGACCAACTCATTTTACATGGTGATGAGGGGGGCAAAAATGCCTGTCTATCTAATTTCTAAACCGGAAAGTGCGTAAACACCAAATTCGGCATGTAGGTTGTTGTTCACCAATTTTTTTTTTTAATCCAATTTTGAGTTGATGACGTCACCGTAATGACATCATGGCCATATTTTGGAAAAATGACGTAATTGGAGTGTATTATTCAGTGTTAAAAAATAGGAGGTCAAAAATTATTCAGTGTTCTAAAAAATTCTAAAATTGTTTAGCAAAACTTTGCCCCAGCTTTCATGTGGTGTAGGAAAAGAGATTTGTAAGCCGAACGATATGCTTTGAGAGACCAGAATTACAGCTAATGTTGAAGCTTAATTAATTTTCAAACAACTTCAAATACTTTCAAAACGAAAATAAACCAATTACTAGTGGCACAACCAGGCGGGGGGGGGGGAGTTATGGAACTTCAATCCTTAAACTAAGATATTTTAAAAATTTTACCCCAAAAAGCAAATGTTCAGAATGTGTTTTGGACCTGACCTGTAAGTAAACGGGTGGTTAAAGGGGCTGAGTAGTTTAATTCTGCAACTGGCTTAAAAAGCCATGCAATGAATAGTAATTCTTTTAAATGGCTATAAAAATGTGCAAAATTTGATCTGAATGACGTTAAATTGGCAATCCCAAACACATTTTGCATATCAGCGGAACCACTTCCATCCTGAACGCCAAGCAAGTTCATAATATCATCCTCCATACCTTACTGCAATGGCCCCAGAGAATTCCGCCTTTCATCTCCCAGTAGGCGTTTGTCCTACCTTCCTCCAGAGGTTCATGTATAAGACTGACGAATTTGTCTCTTCCACTTTTAGACCGGGTGGTGCTGGAGCGTACGCCGTAATTATACTCCATATGCAATACATATGACTCCTTTACCTTGTCTTCTGGACCATAGGACCAATCACTTCCAGTTTCACAGCAGAAATCCACCTCTAGACTAGACTGGAAAGCGTCTGATGTAACAACCAAATGATATTCTGTCACTACAAGTCCTTTCTCTTTCTCACGGTCTCCCACTCGTTTTTTTTTTCTTTACTTTTATCAGCCCCTCATAATCTCCTGACTAAGTCCCCTTGAAGGGTTTGATGGTTATGGTAGGGTGCAGATGATTAGAATCTCAAAGCGCAAATTCCGCAATTGCGGAAGTTCACTTAATTTTTTATTTTGAAGCATTGTGGAAGTTACGTGGCGGACTAAAGTCTTTAAAACTTGATGCGCTTTAATTGCTCTGCGCTTTCAATTTTTTTTCGGTTTCAAGCGCAATTCTATATATTGAACTTAAATTAGTTCCATTTCGACAGTCTAATATCGGCCTTTTTTACAAATTACGTACTCTTTTTCTGACTAAAATCGCAAAAAATGCGGTGTTTGAATTGTATTGTGAAATTTCAATTGCGGAAGTTAGGTTTCATTTTAACTTAGTACGAAATTGCAGTTCCGCAATTGCGGAATTCCGTTGCGCTTTAACTGAATCAAAAAATTCATTGCAGAAGCTGCGCTTCAGAAATTAAAAAGATTAAATTGCGCATTTTACGCTTCGCTTTTACTGGTTGAAAAGATCGTTGTGCTTTGTTGCGATGCGCTTTTGATCTATTGTTATTTGTGCGCACCTCTGGTAGGCTGACCATATTTTTATCTCTAAAATGGACACAATTTTCCAAGTATTGTAATCAACGTACCGATCTAGCTTAAGCCAGCTTAGCCCTTTAAATTTAAGTGTTAAACAAAAAGAAGTTTTTACTAAGATTTCTTTGCTTTTTTTGTTAAATTTGATGCAGACCAAAAAATGGAAGAATAATCACTTTTTGTTAAAAAGGAGGATATCTCCTCCAAAAAGAGGATGAATGGTGACCTGAGTGTCTAGTGCCACGCCTCATCTTCACTCTCCAGCAACGTCATTTTAAACTTTTAATGGGTCTCTCCCTAGTAACGCTAGTATCCTGAAAATGTGCATGCTGATTTCCTGGCCAAAGCTGTTGTCCAACGCGTTGGTTCCTGGCTCTTTATCCCCTGCCAGTTCCAAAATCCAATACATCAAGTATATGTAAAGCCGCATTTACACGGGCGACTTTTTTGCGTACGATTTTTTGATAAAAATGGATCTGGCAAAGTTGCGTTTACTCAACAGCGGTTTTGATCATGATAATTGGGACCTTACTGATGGAAATAATTGTCTTAAATTGTCTTCATACCAATATTGTTATAGTTGAAAACTTCAGAGGAGAATCGGTGCTGCGATAAAAAATAGCAGTGAGATCATCTCCGATTTTGCTTTAAAAAGGTTTAGATTATCACTATCAGAATGGAAACAACTTGAGGCATTTATTTTCAGCAGAAAGGTAACTTTTTTCGCAATGAGAACCATTATTGAATATATGCAACTTTACCACATCCAGTTTTATCAAAAAATTGCTCGTAAAAACGTCGCCCGTGTAAATGCAGCTTAATAGAGACGTCACATCTTGTCTGTCAATTTCCTTCAGTTTCTTCAGAAGAATTGGACCTATCAAATCCCATACTCTGTGAGCTCTCCCGCCTTTGCTGTTACAGCACAGTTTATAAATTATTAGACTATCATCATATCTCGTAATTATTGCTATTACAAATTACAATATCTACACAGAATTAGTCATAAATAGAACTCTTCCTGAGCGCCTGTGTACAGCCTTTATGGGATGTCATTCAACTCTTTCTTACCGTTCTGTCTCTGAGCCTGCGCGGAAATTCATTATTGGATCTACTGTATCTTAAACTTTTGGTCCAGACATTGGTTGGGGGTGCGGCCCGACTGTTGGGTTTCCGCTGAGTTTCTATGCGCTTCCATTAATCGGGAAGCGGTTAAATAGCACGGCCACCATCCCAATCCAATTCACTAAAATATGTTGTGCACGCAAATTCATTAAAATTTATTATGATTAAACTGACTAAAAATTAGTGGTTAATAGGGATTAAAATTATGCTGTGAAACAAGCGCTCGATGGCTACCACTATTCAACATATCCAACAAAAATCTTTTTTTAGGATAATTTGTACAGTGAGGCTGCAAGGCAGATATAATATTTGGTCCCATGGAAAATAAACTTTATGTGTTTTTCCGTGTATACAACGACAAATCGCCAGTTCAATAATCAAACGTGGAGCCAGCAACCTTACGATTACCGGTACCAGTGCGGTCGCCAGAGCAAACGAAGTGAGGGAGCATTGGCCGAAAGGGGGGGGGGGGCACTAAAATGAACTGACCTTTTGCGTATAAAAACTGATAATCAGATCTTGTACGGTCGCAAATATGTGCAATTTTAAAAACACGACCGGCAGCGTTTTAAAGCTCGTTTCGTCTGCGGCCCATAATTGAATTGAAAAATTTATTTGCAGCAGTGACTACTACCAGACATGCAACAAGCATTTTGCTAAAAGGGGTGAACCAAAAGTAAATTTTTTGCCCCAAAATTGCCTGATTTAGTCCCCGTGCTGAACAAACTGATGCAACTCAAGGGTGTTACAGACGGGTCATAGTCACTAAATATTTAGAGACGGTGGACGGGGGTCTGGGGGCAGAGCCCCAGCCGCTGGGCGAGTTTTGTGATTTTACAGCAAAAAAATAGCGATTTTGAAGCCATTTTCATCACATTTCACCATTTTTGAAGCCATATGAATAACTAATTTGATAAAATTCAGAAGTCATTTCAAAGAATTAAATTGCTTAGTCCCTTCAGCCCCCCCCCCCCCCCCCCCCCCTTACTTCGGGTCAAGTATAAAGTACGGTTAAACGCTCGTTTTTTGAAGTTAAATTTTCTAAGTGGCTTGGCTAAGGAGGCTTAAGCTTCTTCACCTTGGTTGCGCCACTGATTGCACCCTCAAAATCTTTAGTGTGCTCTAAAAATCAAAACAACTGATCTTTTAAAAAAGTGTTTTCACATATTGATTCATGTCATAATTACTTACGAAGTACCGGTAACGATTCTGCAGGCTTACATCTCGTTTTCCCTACACATCCGTAAAAGCGTGTTAATAAAACGGGCTTTTGCGTCAGATTTATGTACAGTAATTGGTTGCCAGCAATTTCATAAAGAATAAACGTCAAAGGAGAATTATGTTTGACGTAATTAATCCTTTTTCAATCATTGTCTGTTGTCTTGTCGTTACGTGATGTTCCAAAAACAGTATTTGAGTAAACCAAAATGGGGAGGAACAAGCAGCCGTTAGGGGGGCACGGCCCCTCTTGCCCCCCCGTAGCGATGGCACTGACCGGTACTCTGTCTCGACGTTTTACCTACTAAGCTAAAATACCAGCACACCATAAAAAAATTCTTGTTTAAAGGTATTCAATTAAAAAAAATATTGATCAAATATAATAAATAAGAAAAAAAATGTGGGTAATAGGGGTGTTTCATGATTTTAGGGTATCTAAAACATCCACATCGTCGTTTCATAACCTTTTACTAAATAACTATTCTTATAGCATTACCTCATAATTTATCTGCAGTTTTTGATGATGCTATAACTAATTATGAGCGAAACATTACGATACAAACTAGTGCTACTAAATTTAACCATCGAACCATTATTGCGTTGGGTTCGCAAAGTAGGCTATTCATTAAAATCAGATGTGGAGTCGAGGACACAGGCTCAAGGCCAAGAACAGGAATGCTCGAGGTCAAGGCCAAGTACTAAGAACACAAGCGCAAGTGATCTCAAAAAAAAACAAAAAACGGTCTTCAAAGAAAATTTTCAGGCGATCTACAAAATTTAAACAATTCAAAAAATAGTGCTGTTCTCGAGCCAAGGACAGGGCAATTTTCGAAGACTAGAGGCTTCGAGGCTAAGGACCCCCTTGAGGACTCGACCTCTGAATAAAATGGCACAAAATATTTTTAAAACAGCAAAAATTGGCGGAACACCTCCAGCATAGACAAACTAAACAATATTAAAAAGATTCGAAACGTAAAAGCCACTATTTGCTGGTCTGCTATCCTATTTTTGATTTTACGTACTTGTAGTTCTTTGAAACTACAGCTTTTTTTCTCAAAATGCTTTGGTGGCGGTTAGTAGCGCTATAATTTCTAACATTTTCAAATAATTTTTAAACAAAAATGGGCCAAAATCTTGTTTATTTTGAGCAGATGCGTTGCGTTGAAAACTGACATTAATTGGTAAGAAAATACTAAAAATCTCAGTAAACCTACCCAATGGCTTGCATTACAGCAATGTTGCCGTCTTAAGCAAATAAGTTGTTGGTGTAGGTCTAACCAAGAGTAACGACGAAAATTGGTTTCGTAGGGTCCAAAGTGAAACGGTCGTTTCCAAAATTTTTGTTGCATTTTTCTGTCGAATTTAGGTGAAAACCAACAATATAAAGACAAAAACTGCTTTGCGATTTTCTGTTATTTTTTCACCACCTTTTTGCGTCTTCGCTAAAGTTGCATTTCATTTTACCGTCAATTGTAGGAGTAAACCCAAAAAAAATTTTCGCTAAAATTTCGTTATATTTTCTGATTTCTATGATGGAAACCAACCAAAATTGACTTTGCGAATAATAGCAAAGCTAAACTGTTGAGAGCCTACTGAGCCTGCCCAGAAAAAAAAGCTGGTACAGGCCGAGTCTACCCTCGACGGCAGAAGTAGATTATAGACCCCACGCTCCTTGGAATTCAAGGTTAATGCACGGGCTCGTTGAGTTATTATAGACTTTTTAGTCGAAGAATGGTTTTGCTCTTAGCTGCGCAAAAAAAACAACTTTTCTTGGAACAAAAAATTTGCATGTAAAGCAATGAAATTATGAGACAAAATAACGTTTCATACGATTACGCTAAGTTATTAAGGAAGTTTTTAGTTTTGAAACTCTAGACTTTTACGCAGTCGAGTATTTTGATGGAAAAATAACGTACTATCTTCTTATCCCACAATTTTTTCCACTGTACTATTAGGTTTAATATAAGGTGTTGCTCGAGAGCAAAGACGCGGAGATGAGTTCCGCAAACTCGTTACACGCGTTGGCGTAATACTGCGTGTACAATGAAAGATTTGATTAACTTAATTAATTAATTAATTAATTAATTAATTAATTAATTAAACTTCCAACATTTCTTCATTAAATTTACGATACAAGATATATTGCGCAAATAACCTAGTAATAGGCTATAGTGATTCAACATCATGTGTTCCAATTACGCACCTAATTGCAGAATAAACTTCATGTACGATTTTACAAAAATAATTCATGTTGATTTCAATCAAAAATGATCGAAAAAAAATGAACTTTTAGGTATTTTTTATGATGCAATAAATGCTAAAATTTTGCCCAGAACGAACAACGGTATTTATTACGTAATACTACCAACACAAAGGAAGTTTAAAACTTGATTTTCTCGGAAATTAAAAAAAAAGCAAAAATGCCTGAAGTTCGATATTTACAAATCACGGCAGACTTGCGCTTGTGTCCTTGGTCTTTGGCCTTGGCCTCGAGCATTCCTGTCCTTGGCCTCGAGAGTGTCTGTCCTCGGAAAGGCTGTCCTTGGCCTTGGCCTCGGATTTTTTTTGTGTCCTTGGCCTTGGCCTCGAGCCTTGTGTTCTCGACTCCACCTCTAATAATCATAATGAAAACGTACCTTGAGAATTTCCAATATTGCAGTTTCAAATTCAGCAACTTATTCAGCTTATCAATTAAAACAAACAAAAATTATTGACGTTACGTCGACAAAGCTCAACTGCTAAATAATTTAAATTGAGCACATAAACGTTACAAAGAGAAATGTACAACAAACGCAAAGCAGAAATTTAGATCAGTCAGAGCGATTCTTCGCCGCTTATTACAGTAGTTGTTAGAAATGCTGATTTGCATACCGTATTACGTTTAAGATCTTCTGCAAACCAATTCCAGGGGTTCGAATCTCTTTGCGGCAAAGTAAAAATTTACGGTGTAAGCGTGTAATATTTTGCAATGCATATATCACGATAACGACTACCGGTATGCTCTTGGCCAAGCCAATTTGCTGAATAAAATATAATTGGAACGACCGACGCTCGCGTCGCGTGTTCCTTTGTGTTTACTCGGCCATTTTCCAACTAACGAGTGCGAAATTTCAGACTTTTGCTTATAACTCGAGAACGATTAGGTCTAGCTTCATGAAATTTTGACAGTAGTTTGAGATTAATGAGTTATATGTTTGTACCAAATTTCGAGGCAATAGGTCACGTGACTTTGATTTTAGAACCCGAAAAGCTTGATAATAATTCGTGATAATAATAAAATAAGTCACGTGACTTTTCACGCCCCACAAGTTTGGCGTGAAAAGCGGTCTCAGTCAAACACGGCCTAAGTACAGCAAAAAATATTTCATATGGTATTATGTCTTAAGATACCCTTTCATCCCAACCAACCGACTTTTGACCGCGATGAGTTTTTTCCATATTTTTTCTTCCTAACTTTTGTACGCTCTTCTTCTCCTAAACCACAAAACATGGAAATCTAATTTTTGTGTAAAGTTGTTGAGCTGCAAACGCAATTTTTTCTCCCGAAATTTTTCGGGGCAACTCCACCGGGAACCCCCCTAAATAATGGACCCAAAAAAAATCTATTTTTTGAATGGCTCAACTTAGGGTGCCAGTCTGTTTTGATATCATCAGATATTTAACAGACAAATATTTTGACATAGTTTGGGGGTGCCACCCCCCCCGGGGACCCCCCAAATGGACCCCCCAAATGGACCCCCAAAAATCAATTTTTTGAATGGCTCAACTTAGGATGCCAGTGTTTTATGATATCAGGAGATATTTTACAGACAAATATTTTTGCATGGCTTGGGGATGCCACCCCCCTCCCGGGGAATTCCCAAATGTACCCCCCAAAAATCAATTTTTTGAATGGCCCAAGCTAGGGTGCCAGCTGTTATGATATCAGGAGATATCTAACTGACAAATATTTTGACCCTACTTTTCTGGAGGTTTCAAAATCAGATATTTTTGAATAATTGCTGATTTTACGGTAGACAAAAAGTACTTTTGAGCGTCACAGCATTAGCTATGCGTCGGTCGTTCGCTGGGTTTGCTGGCAAACTCCCAACTGGTTGCAATTACAATTGGCAACTCTTGTAAAAGCAATTACGTCAGATACGTCATGGGTGGTCCTGTGATCGTTCTCTACCAAACAGAAACACGAAAGTGCAATACCAATAGTGCATGTGTTAGTGTAGCCTACAGTAGGACTGAATGATGTTATGTGTACTCAGGTGCATACCGGTAATCAATGTAGCAGAATAGCAGTGTAGACCTAATTTGTCCAAACTCCGAACAGTTAATGGGTTAGACCTTATAAATCATATAAATCTGAAACGAGACTCAATCTTATCAGGAGTCAGGACGTTATATATATAGGCCTAGTTCAGAGTTAGTATTATATTAATACGTACCGTTTTAGTAGCCTAGCCCAACAAAATCCAATGTTATGTTTTTCTTTTTGCTTGAGATGTAAGTTGACAGGTTGGGCGTAGTAGTACCACAGTAAAGGTAGGTGTGTTGACTAAAATTGAAAAAAAATAGGTTACCTGTACCACCACGAAAATCGGACTTTTTAAAATTACTGTAGAAATGGAGATTGTCAAAGTTATGATTAGTAGTAGTACTCTCACTACTACCAAAAATGAAAAATCAAAAATATTTTCACTTTTTCAGTAAAGAAATAAACAAAGGTTATTTTTTGCAAAGTTCTGAATTGGTGGCAAGCGTAGCAAAAAGGATGATGAATGTTATATAGATCGGTATTTCAGATTTTGTATCCATTATTGCTGTGCCTTTATTCCAACAAACTGACAAATCATATTTAAATAAAAACAAAGAAACCTGAGAATCATGATTGATGGAATTGATACGATATAGGAAGGAGGGATTCAAATGCTGATTGTGAAAACTTTCAACATTCAATAATTGTAGAAAGTTGTGTAGTCATATTTAGTACAAGAACATTAGATACAGTGCTGTTCGAAATTATGAGACCACTTGCAATTTTTTTGACAATTTTATTTTCAGCAAGTCTTGGAAGTGCATTTTTACTCACAACCCCTACGTACATGTTGTATATCAATGAACTCAGAATTTAAAGCGGAATTTGTAGATGCAGTTTTGTTTTTGTGCAATAGGTTATTGAGAAAATGAGATGAAATTAAACAGGTGATGAAAATGTTCCTACATACTGACTAAGTTTGCTAGGACATTTTTATTATGTATTTGCCATGAGAGAAGACTTTAAACCACTAAAAACGACATAGGAGAAGACTTTAAACCACTAAAAATGACATAAAGAGAAGACTTTATACCACTAAAAACAACAAACAATCTTCTCTTGGCTCTTTTTAACATTTGATGGCCCTGAAAAGGACCGTTTTTGCGACATTTTGTTATTAGTACCTTGTTGGAAAGCCTTTATTCTGAATCACTGCTTTGCACTGTCTCGGCATGCTCTGCACAAGGTTGCGAAGTTCTTCCTGTGTAACAATGTGATGCCACTAAAAACAACTTGTTGGATGGCTTGAATAATATTCTCAATTAGCTCTATCTTGTTGGATGGCTTATTTTTGGCAATGATTACGTTAATTCTATGCTATAAATTTTCAGTAGGGTTGAGATCTGGTGATTGGGCTGGCCAATTCATCTGGGCCACCCTTTGAGATTGCATCTACCTTTTCACTAACTTTGCTTGATGGCAGGGAGCATTGTCATCTTGAAATATCCAGTATTCATCCAGAAACAAACTTCGGGCACTGGCAAGCAATTTTGTTTCCAACACAGCAGCATATTTGGTGGCATTCATCATCCCCTCACAGATGTGCAATCTTCCAATGCCATTTGATGCCATACAACCCCAAATCATCACAGTAGTTGGATGCTTGATAGTAGGTGAAATGCACTGAGGGCTAAACGCTTCATGAGGTCTTCTTCGAACAAAGTTGTTTCCAGCATGATTTTGGATAGTAAAGGTGCTCTCATCACTAAATATGACCTTATCCCAATCCTCACTTGTCCAGTTCAAATGCTCTTTCGCCCAAGCAATCCTGGCCTTTCTTTGCTTTTCCGATACTTTTGGTTTCTTTTTCGCTTTGCATCCCCTTAAACCACTTTGTAGCAATCTTTTTCAAATTGTTGATGTTGACACTTCCACACCTGTACTTTGACGCCATTCTTGGCAAAGATCAGAGCTGGTTAGACGTCGATTAGATAGGGAGAGTCTGACCAGAGCCCTGTCTTGTCGAATGGTTGATTTCATCTCTCTTCCTCTTCCAGGTCTTTCTTCAAATTTTCTGGTTTCCTTCCATCCCTTTATAGTAACATTAACACCAGTTTTGGAGCAACCCACCTCTGATGCAATCTTTCGTTCTGATATTGCTTTTTTATGCACGTAAACGATCAAATGCCTCTGCTCATCACTAAGATGTTGAGGCATCTTGACTTCTAAAATGGAACTAAACTTTTCTTCCTGCTGGTATCTGTCAGCTCAAGAATTCCTGCCATGAAACATGTGCCGTTATTACATCATAAACCAGAATCAATTTAAATGGACTGGCTTAGTCATTCATACTGGACACTGGACTGGCTTAGGCGAGTGCATATATTACCTAACATTTTTAGCAGATTTTTGGTTGTAGCAATTTTGGCAATATTTAATATAAACAAAAAGTTCTTCTTTATCATTGCAGATATTACTGAAAGTATAAATAAAAAGTATAAAAATCACATTTGCATGACCCTGTTAAAATTCTGCATTCAATGATATATTACATGTAGAGTAGGGGTTGTGGTTACAAATGGCATTCCAATTCATCACGAAAATCAAAAAATAGTCAAAATTTTAAGTGATCTCATAATTTCAAACAGCACTGTACATCCACATGTCAATCGAATGCCCTCACACATTAGGCTACATTATACTTTATAGCCTGCAAGATACAGTACCGGTATAGAATATATTGTATTTTGATATATTGGTGCATCATGGATTTATGGTGCTTTCTCGAAAGAATTTACCTCAAATACTGAGTATTTTCCTTAACTGTTACCATAGTACATTGTGTAACTGCATCGTGCATACTTATATCTTCAGTACCTGTCTGCCGGTACTGATTGTACTGCAATTTCATTTAGTTTGATTAAATTGTAATCCAAGTTTTGATGAAGTTTATTGCTCCTTCTTGTCTTGCCACTTTACAGACAAGATTTTGTAGTTTTCTTAGCTGTTGCTTAGATCAGTCTGTCAGTGCAGAGAGATGTGATGCAGTAGTGACTTTCTAAAATCTTCGGTACTGATTTAGTGGTTGCATGGCAGTTTTTAATCAAATTAAATAAAACTTCATGTCAGTACTTATAATTTAACAAAGTAAAGGATTGTCATATTAAATTAAGTAATGAATGTTATTGATAGTTTATTTGAGTGTTCATTCAACATCATCCAAAAGGCAAAGGCTGTTGTTATGTTTTGCAGTCTGTAAGAATTAAACAATCAATATTTTGGTTCTAACTTAAACTTTATTCCTAACCCAAACCCTGATATCATAATCTGTGTTCCCTCTAACTTTATGGCTAATTGGCGAGTGCCCAAATTTTCTTTAAACAATTGCGCCCAAAGCCCTAAAAAGACGTTTATGTGCCCTAAATTTCGTACCAATCCAGTATTAAAGTATACCAAATGTCATATTTCCACAAATTTGTCGAATTTTCTAAAGCTATGTTTACTGTATTGCCAAAAAAATTTACTCTTGCTCCAACAAATCGCCGATTCGCTGAAAAAAATCGGCTTAGTGTGAACACTGATCATAATGCTAAATCAAAAAAGTAAATTAAAAAAAAAACAGTAAATGAGTGCTCACTCTTTGCTTGCTCTATGCTTATTTCTTTATGGTTGTTCTGTTGTCAGTAATGTAACATAAACCATTGCCCTTGCAATCCTTTAGGTTCTTGTGGTTCTGTATATTTTAGTACCAATAGTACCATAGAAACCCAAATCTATATGCTTTGTGGAATAAATTCTACTGCTAATCAAAGTGTCAAAGCTCTTTTAGTTTTAGCTTTTTCCATTTGCATTGATTTTTAATGTTTAGTTGTAGTTTAATCTTCATTGTTTTCTTGCTTTTGTTTTACCATGTTTTTTTTGCTGCGGCTGTCATTCAGGCTATCGTTTAGTTGGTCAAGCGGTAACGCATGTATCTCTGGAGTGGGAGATCTGAGGTTCAAATTTTGGGCCGGTCAAATTGAACACAGTGTTTCCCATGGGCTGCCACTGCTACAACATTTCTTTGAAAGAAGCTATGCTGCCCAGGCGCAATGACGCAGAGATGGGCCCCACAAACTTGCTACATGCTTCGTCTTGGTAAAGCAAGTATAATGAAAGATTTGATTTGAACCTTGTTTTATAATCAAAATGTTTTGAATAAGAAGTTGTAATTTTGAAAAAAAGTTAGCAGGTATAATTTTATGGGTGCACAAGATATGCAATTTTTTGTGCATAAAGATCTAACAAATTGTATAAACTGTTTTGACACGTATTGTCAATATCAAAATTATTGCATTTTAGGTTTTTAAAAATTTAAAAGTTTATTAATTTATACTGCTAGTAAATCAAATAATAGTTTCAGTATATATACTTGCTGTATTACGTCAAAGCGTATACGGTAACGAGTTTGCGTGGCCCATTTCCACGTCATTGTGCATGGGTAACACAGCTTCTTTCAAAGAAATGTCACAGCAGTGGCAAGCCATTGGCAACACCATGTTCAATTTGACTGGCTAGAGATTTGAACCTCAGACCTCCCAATACAGGGACAAACGCATTACTGCTTGAAAAGGGTTTTCAATTATTTTAGTTCATTTTATAGTAACTTGTAGTTCACAAATTGAGCATAATATGTTTTTATGTTAAGGTGTGTGTAGTTAGAAGTTAAACAGTTGCAGCTTCCGGTTTTAAAATGGATCCTACTTTGAATTCGAAGCAATTAAGAAAAATGTTTATTGACTTTTGGGTTGAAAAATATGATCACAAATATATTCATTCGTCAAGTACTATTCCTTTAGATGATCCAACCCTTTTATTTGCAAATGCGGGGATGAATCAGTTCAAGTCGATATTTCTTGGTACCATTGCTCCTTCAAACCCTCTGTCAAAGTGTAAAAGGGCCTGCAATTCTCAAAAGTGTATTCGCGCTGGTGGCAAGCACAATGATTTGGATGATGTTGGTAAAGATACATATCACCATACATTTTTTGAAATGCTTGGTGTATGGTCATTTGGTAATTACTTTAAGAAAGAAGCTATCATTTGGTCATGGGAACTACTGACTGAAGTTTATAAGATTCCTGCTGATCGAATGTATGCCACATATTTTGAAGGCAACGAAGAACTTGGATTAGAGCCTGATTTGGTAACGAGGGACATTTGGCTTGAAATTTTGCCAGCTGAGAGAGTTTTGAAGGGAAACATGAAGGACAATTTTTGGGAAATGGGAGACATTGGTCCTTGTGGTCCATGCACTGAAATTCATTTCGATCGCATCGGAGGCAGAGATGCTGCTCCTATGGTTAATATGGATGATCCAGATGTTTTGGAGTTATGGAATCTTGTTTTCATGCAGTTTAATCGAGAATCTAGCACTGTTTTGAAACCATTAGCTAGACAGCATGTTGATACTGGCATGGGTCTTGAAAGGCTTGTTTCTGTTATGCAGGGAAAGCGATCGAATTATGACACTGACATGTTTATGCCTCTGTTTGAGGCTATTCAAAAAGGAACTGGAGCACCAGTTTATCAAGGAAGAGTGGGAACTGATGATGTGGATGGAATTGATACTGCTTATCGAGTGTTGGCTGATCATGCTAGAACTTTAACAATTGCTTTATCTGATGGAGGTCGACCTGATAATACAGGCAGAGGATATGTATTGAGGCGTATACTGCGACGTGCCACTAGGTTTGCTCTTGAAAAATTGAATGCCAAAAAAGGATTTTTTGCTACATTGATTCCTGTTGTGGTTGAAATTTTGGGAGAGGCTTTTCCAGAAATCACTCATGATCCACAAATGGTCATGGATATAATAAATGAGGAAGAAGAACAGTTTTTGAAAACTTTAAATCGAGGTCAACGCATCATGCAACGATGTATTAAAGGGTTACCTGAAGGCAGCACGGTGTTTCCTGGAGATACATGTTGGCTTCTCTATGACACCTATGGTTTCCCACCTGATTTGACTCAAATTATGGCTGACGAAAAGGGTCTTTCTGTTGATATGCAAGCATTTGAAGTAGCCAAAGCTGCTGCAAAATTACGTTCCCAAGGAATTGGTGAAGGAAGTGAACAAAAAACAACACTTGATGTTCATGCCTTAACTGAATTGCAACATAAAAAATTTCCCCCTACAAATGACCAGCCCAAATACAAATACATTTCAACTGAAAATGGCGATTATGCCTTTGAAAAATCTACAGGAACGATAGTATCTCTTCGCGTTGGAAAAGAATTTGTTGAAAGAGTTTCTTCTGGGACTGAGTGTGGCGTTATGCTTGATCAAACTTCTTTTTACGCTGAACAGGGTGGCCAAATATTTGATCTCGGATACATGGTGAAAATTGGTGATGACCAAACTGAATTTACAGTTAAGGACTGCCAGGTTCAAGGAGGATATGTATTACATGTTGGTACAGTTGTTGGTGAGCTGACCCTTGGTGACAAACTCAATTTATATATTGACGAGCAGCGACGAAGACGTGTCATGAACAACCACACCTCAACCCATGTGCTCAATTTTGCTTTGAGGTGTGTTTTAGGAGGCGCAGATCAAAGAGGATCATTAGTTGCCCCTGATCGCTTGAGATTTGATTTTACTGCCAAAAAAGCAATGACTACTGCTGAAATTAGAGAAACAGAAAAAATTTGCAATGATGTAATTGGAAAACGAGAAACAGTTTTTGCTAAAGTATCACCACTTGCCCAGGCAAAGGCAATTCAAGGATTGCGAGCTATTTTTGACGAAACTTATCCTGATCCAGTTAGGGTAGTTTCAATTGGAATTGAAGTTGAAAAACTACTTGAAGACCCAATCTCCCAAGCTGCTTTCAAAACTTCTGTCGAGTTTTGTGGTGGTACACATCTGCAAAATATTGGCCATGCTGACCATCTAGTAATAGTAAGTGAAGAAGCTATTGCCAAAGGTATTCGCAGAATTGTTGCTGTTACAGGTCATGAAGCTATCAAAGCTCTGAGAAAGGCTGATTTGTTAGAAGAAGACTTAACCAAGCTCAAAACAAAAATTGACAGTGCTGTGGCCTCGAAGCAAAACCTAAAGCCATTAAGCAAAGAAATAACTGATTTTACGGAAGAGCTGGGAATTGCTCCTATTGCTCAATGGAAGAAAGATGAAATGCGTAACACTGCATCTAAATTGAAGAAAAGCATTGACAATGTTGAACGCTCTGCTAAGGCTGATGTGACCAAAGCTGCTTTGCAGCAAGCAGAAGAAACAATAAAGCAAAATCCCAACCAGCCTATTGTTGTCTATGAATTAAAAACCAATGCTAATGGAAAACCTCTAAACGATGCCCTTAAGATCTACAAAGCAAAATCTCCTCAATCTGCAGTAATGCTATTTAGCACGGATGAGGATGCCAAAAAAATTATCTGCTTAAGCCAAGTGTCCAATGAAAACGTTCAAAAAGGTCTTGTTGCAGATGAATGGATTCGTTCTGTAGCTGGCATCATTGGAGGAAAAGGAGGTGGCAAGAGCACAAGTGCTCAAGCTGCTGGCCAAAATGTGGATGCATTGCAGGAAGCAATGAATGCTGCAAAAGAATTTGCTCAGTCTAAACTGCAAACATAACTCTACCATACATGATAGCAATTTTTATCATAAATTTGGGAACTGGATGGTGAATGCCACGGTTTATACAGCATCTGGTACTGTTAGCTTGATAATATTTTACTGTATTTGTACCAAGACTTAACTTTTTTTGAAAATCAATTTTTCTTTGGATTTGTTGCTTTAATAGGTATGTTGTGTAGCGATTAGCAATTAGTCTTTGTTTCTGGTTAGATAATTATTAGTTGGAGATGGTTTTCAATTTTTACTCACATGATTATTTTTTATGCAACTCTAAATTTCTTTACTGGTGAAATAAATGATACCAGCAATCTTCATTTCAAATTATAGAATACATTTTAAAGTGTAATTTTAAATCGAAAATAAGTTCTGTACATGCACTCAAAGTACATGCAGAAGATAAAAAAAATCATTTAATTCAAACTGGGTCTATAGTTTTGTTGGAAATATCGCAGAATACTATGTTGATATTTTGTTTGCTTTTTATTTATTTTTACACTATCGATACTGTTTGTTAACAACTCATGATATTTTCGCATGGGCAACAGAGACCGAATTTCGTTTTTCTATTTATAGCCATTAGCCTCTGCCATGTTGCATCATGTTTGTAGTTGAATATTACTTGCAGTACGGTTAGGTACTGCTGTTGCCTTAACGAAGTGATGCAAATGCTAACTTATGCTGTTGCTGCGAGCTGACCCATAAAGTGACATATTTTTTAATATTTGTCGACTGCTGCTTTGTGCTGAACCCTAGTTATTTATTACTTTCCGTGCTACTGGCTAAGTCTCAAAGATTGAAAATTGTGATTATACTGCCGCTTTTTGGTCGAAAAGAAGCAACAAACTATTGGGGTGGCTCTGGATTAATTAGTGATCAGCTCCACATTCTAAAATACCTTATCTTTGGTCAGTAATACTTTATCTTGTCTTTCCGAGGTTATGGTTTAATTGGGCTATTGTACAAAAATAATAGATTGCAAAATAGTGTATGTAAATAGTAAATCTACTGTTAATACGGTTAAGCTTGTGATTTTGGAGTAGTAATGTACAATGTTTGAAGCTTTACTCATCACAATTCGTGGCTTATTGAGTATTTCTCGAACCGTATTCAAGTTTGTATTTGGCAAGTTTCAAGCATGCCTTATTACGTAGTAATTGCATCATCCCACGCGCGCGTGACAAAAATGTCTTTCTCATTTTTCTTGTCTTGCTTTCTTAATATTGCTTTTATTAATTCACTACTACATCATCATTGAAACTTATGATAATAAATGTTGCTTGTGACAATAGCGGCAGTATTGTAGCAAAATGTTGCCAATGACAATACCCTGCTGGTACATTTTACATGCAACTAGGATTGCAATTCGTACTTACCAAGCTTTGTGCATTTGGCGTTTTCATTGTTGCAGCATATTGAATGCAACGTATTTACCAGGTCATGTAGCTTATTAAATCATGTCAAATTGTTGAAGAGGGATTACTCTGAATATTTTGTGCATTTTAACTCTGCACAGAAATATTGTAAACATTTGCTTCAATGCGAAAAATCTTTGAAACCCTTTCATTTATGTTAATTTAAGAATTTTTTAAAATGTATGGTTTTAAGTTGTTTTGGTGGTAGGAATGGTGTAGGAAAATTAATGTTTTTGGTCTTTAGATAGCAGTTTTAGAATACCGTATCTAGTTCCGTTGTAGCAAAATGAATAATGTTATGGCATTATGTCATTTTTGTGAGCAACATGGACCAAGCATTATGTTTACTTGTGAAAAACTCCTACTGAGCCGTTTGGAAGCCAGCGCTGACTTCATGAGCAGTGTCAGCAGCCAAGAAGCAGTCGCTGACACGCCTGGCGGCAGCACAACTGACACTGACATGTCATCTCTTAGTTCACTTGACTCACTTGCTTCAAATCTGACAATTGCTGGAAAAGAGAACGTGAAAAAGACAGATTTGTGTGAAGCCTGCCGATCACTTTCAGGTGATGATAATGGCTTTATAAGCCATGACAAGCAAGCCGGAACAAGTTTTACCAGCATGCAACATCCCAATAGTCCAGAAGTGTTTCGATTAGTGAGGCAAGCCTGTGTACGAAGCTTAAGCTCGGAAGTTTGTCCCGGGCGAGAAGGTCCAATTTTGTTTGGTGACGAACAGGACGGATACGTCATAAGCTATACTTTCTACGTCAAAGATGTTTTCGCGAGAGGAGGCCAACGTTGGTACAGCATCATTTGCATAATGGCGGATCGTGTGTTTCTCGTTCAGTCCTGGCCTTTTTTGGTCGGTTGCATCAACAGAGTAGTAGATTATTTACAGGTATTTTTCTGCATTATTTGTTGCAGTTAAGATGAAACTTTCCGCTATACGGTTTGTCTATGTTATTGGTAATAATACTTTCTCTTACGATGAGAAGAATTTGATTTCAACTGATTAAAAAATGCTCAACAGCGGTGGCCAGAACGGATGTCATAACTTAGTACTCGTCACATAAAAATTTAGAACCCCAAAGTCTGTGTTTCACCCGTAATTGGGTTCACCATGAGTGTCTCACTCGAATGGAGTGTGCGTTGGTGTTTACATCGTAGGTTGGTTTGTCTCTAGCACCCTCAAAGCGCAATATCTTAAATTGTGTACATTTGTGAGCCAAACAATAACACTATGCAGCTTAAATTCATTCGTATTGACGACATGATACTTTGATGGCTTTAAACTTTGCATATTTCATAATATTTCAGAAAGCCGCATTGGACACGTCGAAGAACGAAAACGTTGATGCTCCTCAACCTTGTTCTACTTTTAAAGCGAGAGTGTCGAATGTGATGACCCCGAGAAACTTCCGCCAACAACGTGGTGCAGACAGCTCCAATGCCAGATCGCTTATCACCCTCACAGGTATGAAAGTACACACAAATTATTTTTTGTTCAACTCCATATAGCTGTTTTGATTGACCGTTCATCACACTGTATGAGTTGTGACCGGAATTGATGAGCAGATAAAAAGTATGAATCTTGTTTTTCAGCAAAATCCGTACATTTTAATTAAAAATTTTACTTTTGCATTAAAACGTGACAATTTGAAGCCTTTAGTAACTGGTGAGACAGGTAGTGCTGTGGAATCACAGCTTATTTCCTGGCCATAATAATTTTCTTTAAAAAAAAAAGTTCTAATATTACACTTTGAAAATATTTGTTATGCAGGTAATCCGAAACTTTACCAATATCTTCATACTGCTTTTACTTGGATTATGCGAGCGTGTGCCAAGAGATTGAAGGAAACAGTTGTCCATGGACCATCCACTGATGAGGAGATTGTGAGAGCTGAACTGCTGGCACGTAGCCCACGATCAGACTCTGTCACTGGTAATGATACCAGTGAGCAGCATCTATTGTCGCTCACTGCTCTGACGCCCGAAACTAGAACGAAACATTCGACTATTTTCTCTTCATTACGTCACATGAGAGACGTGCTGCAGCCCCACTTATTCCGTGCAATCGCCTGGCATTTGCTCATCGGTAACCAAGTGATTTGGCGCGGCCGAGATCAAGAGCTTATTACATCTGCTCTTCATGTATTAAAGGACATCTTGCCAATAGGCTGCGTTAAGATATTAACCGGTCTCGATTCATACGTGAATTCTTATAAAGCCAATCTGTTAGGTCTCAACAAAGTACAAATACCTTCTCATGTTACAAACTCCGAACACCACATTTTAGTAGACGTAGTGCCCAAAACTACAGCCACACAAAGACGAAACCAAATTTATCCTTCTCTGTTTGAGACATCGTCACAGCACACACTTCGAGGTGTAGAATTTCACATCACAAGCGGTTGCATTATACCGGAAAAAGGCCCAAGCATGCTGAACAATCTTGAAGTGGTATTGGCGAACGACAGCTTAGCTGAGGAAGTTGTACAGCAGTGTCTCGTTTGCCTGAAACAAGAATGGATCAAGTAAGTTTATCGCTATACCGTTAGTAACTTTGTTTTCAAGTAATATGACTTACTTGCAAAGGCTGGCTTTTACGACCTCCCTTATTGAATATTCTGGGTTCCACCAGCTCGTTGATTACGTTATTACGTTCTGTACTTGAATAAAGAATCACTTAACAATAATTTTATATTTGTTTGGAGGCTTTAAACCAGCAGCAAATTTTCATAAAAAGATATCTAACGTCAGCCGCAAAACTTCAAAAATCATTAGATCGTAAGAAGGTGCGGACTTGTTTAAAAGATGACGTTATCGTCACTTTCTGGTGACAGGAGGATCATCAATGAATCTAAAATGAAAGCAAACTTCTCAAAAATTGTTGTTTTCACTCTGGCTTATGAAAATCTGTTACCGGTACTTCTATCTCGATCATATACGATAGAACTTGGAAAAAGTAACAGCTTGTGTGAAGCTGTTTTTTACTTTTGTCACAGTTCAATGTTGATACCTCAGCCACTTCGTCATTTCACGTTTTTCTCACTGTGTATTTTGTTGAGTATTTGTTGGTCATGACTGAGTGCCATGCCATAAGATTTTGTGCTTCTTTATGGTATCATGTTACGTGACCACTCAACCAGGGTATTTGCTTTTTGTCGTTTGCAGCAAAGTTAAAATTCTCTACAAATTTACGAAAATTGACAACCGAGACAAGGAAGACACGAGCAAGTTGCTCCAAACCTGTTTAAACTGTACGGAGGAGGATGTACGATTGCTCAAACACTGGATGAAAGGACTCAGCAGCCAGTACAAAGACGAATTGAGACAATCTGCGTTGTCACAATCGACATGATTTTGCCATATTTTCTATCTAGTTATCTATGGCAGTGATGGGTCTAGCTAACTGTAGTAACTGGGGCGCAATGCCACGAAACTATTTATCTTAAACGCCGCTTTCGATCGTGTGGTTTAATGGAAAAAACTTTTTAGAACGCTATTTTTAACGCCTTTAATTTTGTGAAAAGTGTTAGATTGTGAATGCCATATTAAAGCTAATGTTAAGTGTACAGTTTGTTAATGTCATTAATGTTAATGCATCTTTAATATTATGGTACTGCAAATCCACCTCTTTGCCTAAATTAGATACTTAATGCTTTGATTTTGAAATGTAACTTTTCCAGTTTTCATTACATTATCATTTATAGTCTGTTTAACATGATTGATGAAATGCACAGAGCTGGACAGCGCTGTTTCGAGCTTTTAGCTCTCATCGGCAGCCCTCAGCTTCTCTAACAAAGTTATTCCCCAGCTGGACAAGACTTGACAACTTTTTGGTTATGATTGATGAAAGATGCTAATACAGTACTTCGTAATTGATTAATGGTTGTTTTAAACTACGTTGACTTTTTCGAAGTTATCCTGAATGATACAGTACTTTGCAGAGTCGCGGGGTTTTTATTTTTATTGTCATTCTATTTTAAGGGTTTGAGAACCTCAGCTCGAAGTTGATTCGCCACACTTTTCGTCTTTCATCACCCTAATTTCGCTTGTGCGAAGTCGTAACGATTTTTTCCCAAATCCTCTTTGTCATTGATCCAACTTGTTCGTGGTGTTCAACAGCTCAATTTTTTTTTTTTTTTTTTGGCAACAGTAAAATATTGTTTCTAGAAATTGAATTTTGCATCCACTTTGCAATTGAAACAAGTCGTGGTGTCAAAAATTTCAGTGTTTACATCATGCTGAGAGCTACGTTTAACAACTAGATTTGAATTAATCAAAGCTATTTTGTGTAGTATTATTTTCTTGCTGATTTTTCACGTCTATATGTGCAATCATTATTTTTTTGTTTTGATTCATAAACTGTGCTTTTAAATTGTACTGTAATGGTGTTTATAAAAAAAAATAATGCTTCAAAAATACGCTGTTGTAAGATTCGCACAATATGCTCACTCGTGCGTAGCATGATGATTTTGTTGCTTTATGACCCTATTTTGAAGGGATATTTTTACATCTCGTTCTAAAGAGGATAGGAGGTGAGCAAAATTGGCCTGAGAGGTAGCCAAGCCGTGTCCCAAGAAGCGATTGTCCTCCTTCCCTCGCATGCAAGGTAGTCAAGCCTTGATTTGTACTGGACGTACCTAAAACGCGGCCCTAATATTTTTTGGCCTTCACTTGAATTTATCTAAAAAAGTATGGTTGCCTCCGCAAGTGTTGTTATGGTCATTTAATGGCCATTGACCTTTCGGTTAATAACTGAAAAAAAAAGATTAGTCTTTTCGAAATAAAAGTCGAATAGTTCTGCATTGCCCCTATTTTATGCATGCTACCTCTAGAAGTGCAATCATGAAAATGACCAAAAAATGTTTTCAAAACCGGACATTTGACCGAGAATTCGAGTAAAAAATAAACCCAGGACTACATATCCTTTGGTCGGAAACACCATTACTTGAACAAAACCCAGGCTATAGGTCAAAATCGCTGAAAAATGCTGCGAATACTATAAGCAGCATAAACTACGTAGCCTGCGGCATGCAAATCAAAACGTACGCCGCTTTCATTGATCTGTTCCGGCGAAGGTGTATGAACCAGAAGTGGGCAAATAAAGCGCAATCTCCGTAATTATGGAACTTGCGTTGTGCTTTAATTTTATGGCATTGTGGAAGTTGCGTACGGAGTAATGCGTTTCAGATTTGGTTCGCATTAATTCCGTAACGCGTTTCAATTTTTTTTCGGCCGATAGCTCAACTTCACTTTTGATTTCATTAGGCTACGTTTCGTTTTCATCTCTGTAATCTCTATCGCGAAATATCAGCTTTCATTGGTAAATTCTTTGCTTCTTTCTCGCTAAAGATCTCCAAAACACAAAATGTAGCGTTAAGTATTGTTGGGTAAACCAAAAATTTAACCCAAAAATACATGCGTTAAACAAATTTTCGACTAGACCCGAAGTACGAAAGGGGCAGAAGGAGCTAAACAATTTTTTCAGCGACTTCTGAATTTTAGCAATCTACTGTAGCTATTCATATGGCTTTAAAAAGTGCGAAATGTGATTGAAATGGCGTTAAAATCCCTATGTTTACTGCAAAATCACAGAAACTGCGCGGCAACTAGTTGCGCTGCCCCCCCATGTCTACTCTGTAATACGCTTGAGTTGCATCAATTTGTCCAGCACGGGGCCTAGTTTTGGTTCAAGCTCCCTCTGTCTCAACAAAATCTTTCTTGTGTATCTGGTCGCATTCATTGCTGCCGACAGATTTTTCAAGCGATTACATAGGCCGGATACGAAACGAGCTCAGAAACGCTGCCTGCCTTATACGTCTCTTTTTTTCAGTCATGAATAAAAACTTGTTGAAATAGCGCATAATTTGTAGCCGTAAAATATCAGTTTTTATGTGCAAAAGCTCAGTTTATTTTAGTGCCCCCTCCCACTTTCGGCTAGTGCCCGATCACTTCGGTTGCTCTGGCGATAGCACTGACTGGCTGCACTAAGATTTGAACGGTCGCATTCCGGTTCCAATGCTCGCGCTGTGTGGACGACAAGCACGTAAGATTGTTGATCAACATTCTAGTCGATAGCTCTTAGTTGGTTCAATTTCTTCATACAAAATACATGATGATTTTTTTAGCATGATACTAATTGCTCCAGGAGCACAAATTCATCGAAGCTAGAGAGCGATGTCCTTGACGAACCACTAGAAAAAACAGTAACTCCGAAGTCTTTCGCTTGCCACTACATGCAAATAAAGGTGTAGCAACCATGCAAATAAAAATCGCTCTTAGTGTTCAGTATCCTCTGCATGTCTTAACGTCTGACGTTGTGCCACTACTTCCTTTTCCTGACTCTACGTGTTATGATTGTGTTACCATGCATTTGCTATTGTTGTGGTGGTCAAGAATAAAAAAAGAATGAATGAATGAAAACTTCATTGGTGAAATTTAACACCACCGATTCCTTTAAGTGCTGGTGTTGAGCGTCATTTTTTATTGTTTTTCGCCTAAGGTGAGCGGAGTAAAAGCGATAATTTTTTTGTTTACCATTTGGAATTGTGCATGATTTGTTTTGAATATTGGTTTCGTACCATAGCCTGTAGTGCCAGTGGCGTCGCTAGAGGGAGGGCGGCCCGCCCCGGGTGTCAGCATTTGGGGTGACACCATATTGTGATGTGAATCCTTAACTCCACCGAGTTGTGGTGAATATTTTTCTTTTTTCACTTTCTTTGACCCCTAACCTTATTTGGACCAAAAACCCACTGATTTTGTGGCTAAGACTTTTTTTTGTTGGTCTTCACCTATTTTTGGACCGAAAAAGGATGCCACCACGTAATCCTGTTCCACGTGTCATCATCCTTAGCATCGCCACTGTATAGTGCAGTTTGAGCAGTGAGTCAATCAGAATTTTACTTTTTGAAGGTCACATTTGCGCGTGCGCTTGCAGTTGGGCTTGAGACGCAATTATTTTTTTGGAATTGCCGAAACGCTTGCGCCGCAAGAATTTTAGAGTAGTTGCGCGTGCGCTTGCGGCTCTACTATTGTGACTTGCGCTACCCACCTCATGATATAATTACCAGAGGTGGAGTCCTCGAAGACGACCTTGGTCTCGAGGACACATTTTGAAGTCCTTGGCCTCGAAGCCTCAAGTCCTCGAAAATTGCTCTGTCCTCGGCTCGAGGACAGCACTATTTTTTGAACAGTTGAAATTTCGTTGGAAAACGACAGAAACTTCGCAGAAAATTTGCGAACACCTTTTTTGTTTTCTTCACTTGGAGCATAGGCGTATGCAAAGGGAGAAGGGGCAGGCTCCACCCAATTGAAATTTCACCAATGACAAAAATGTGACAAAAACGCCTATTGTTTCTTCAGTTTCTTTTTAGCATTTTTCGCTGAAAACTGTATAATTAATTAACAATATTGAAGACCAGGAGCGCCTGGTCCCACTCAATTCAATTTTTGCCAGCCAATTTAAACGTATAGCCCGGAGAAAATGGAGAGTTTTTGTCCTAAAAATTGCTATTTCAGGCCCACGTCTAGCCTTTTTGTGAACGCAATGCATTAATCTGGGCCGTATTTACCATAATATGACGCAGTACCAGCTAGAGGCCCCGAGCTGAAGTCGTAAGATTTTTTTGGTCTTCACCTATATTTGGCAAAAAGATGTTGCGAAAATCTCTTAAGAGCCAGGGGCCTAGCGCGATGTAAATCCGGCCCGACAATGACATGGTTAGTAGACGTAACCATCTATTGTACCATTTTTTAAAAACAATTCAGTTTTTCATCTCCAACCTCGCCGGTTTTACGCACAAAATACTTTTAAAAAATTAGCCACATAAAATGCTGATCGAACAAATCGTTGAACTTCAATTGAGGGGGCCTGGGCCTCCTGGCGAACATGTACTCCTATAACTGGTTATTTTCATGACAAAACAAAAATCTTCAAGTGGATTATTATTTAGCCTACTGCTAAAATGTAACCAGAGACAATGCACCTTACTTCCCCCTGCCTGGACCAAATCACTTACAATTAAAATTTAACTCAAAAATGCAAGATGTTAAACGTGTTTTGGACTGAAATTGCAAGTAAAAGGAGGATTAAACAATTTGATTTTTTCAATTGGCTTTCAAATGTCAAAAATTTAATGCTTTCAAATGGTTCTGAACACTTGCAAAATGTGATCCAATGGCATTAAAATAGCTTTTTTTCCCAAAAAATTACAAAAAATCGCCCAACGGCTGGGGGCTTTGCCCCCAGACCCTCAAAGCCTCCGGAGGCTTGGGACCCCGCCCCCAAACCCCCGTCTGTGATACATTTGAGTTACACTAGCTTTCTCAACACGTTCCCAAAGTTAGATATTTGCATTTTCAACCATTAGTTTAAGCCCTCTTCCTTTGCAAAATCCTGGTTACGTGCAAACAGGCAACAACGATTTCAGATCTTCCATCCTACGAAAGCTTTGTCCCACAAGTACTTTCTCATTGGAAAAATTTTTATGACGTCATTTCATGTGATTTGTGGTTTAGGCCTCCCCCAATCAAGAATTCTGGGTACGCCAATGAATTGGAGATCGCCTGAAAAAACTCTTTTGAAGACTTTTTTTTTTGAGAACACTTGCGGCTGTGTCCTTGGTCCTTGGCCTTGGCCTTGAGCATTTCTGTCCTTGGCTTCGAGAGGTTCTGTCCTCAGAAAGGCTGTCCTTGGCCTTGGCCTCGGATTTTTTTTGTGTCCTTGGCCTTGGCCTCGAGCCTTGTGTCCTCGACTCCACCTCTGATAATTACTAACACTACAATTCTTCTCAAAATGATAAAAACGCCCGCACATTCGATTACGTCATAAGATTCATAACATACAGTAGTAAAATCTCATTTCCAGCTTATTTTCATGGTTTAAAGCAGGGGTGTGCACTGTGCAGTCTTTTTTAATAGCGGTCCAAATAGCAATAAGCGCAATAAGTTCTGCGGTCCGTACCTTTAAATAGAATGATGTTTTACCTACTGTTGATATTGCCAGCGATAAAAATAAAAGTGCAAAAATATCCAAACCAGTAATACCAGAAAAAAAATTGTTTGGTTAAAAAACAAATAGTAACAATTCAGTGAGAAACATGCAGCTGGTTTTTTTTCTGAATATCTCTATTCAAATTTAGTTTAATTGAGGTGCTGGCAATCCTAAGTATATTTTCCAAGTGTTTGTCTGTCATTACTTTTTTTTTTTCTTTTTTTTTGTGTGTGTGTGTGTTTCTTTTTTTTTTCGTTTTCTATGAGCGCTTTTGCGCTTGACACAAATAAATAAATAAATAAATAAAATTACTGATTGATTTCATAAAACCATTTTAGAAAAAAATTGTTCAAACAAAGAAATTGAGCCAAAAGTGTCATTTTAGAAGCCATAAATTTTCTTAAATTTGGGAACTTCTCTTGGCACGATAATTAGGTTATTTTGGATGAAAATCAAGATCCATTTTCGCATACTTGACGTTCAAGTCAGTCCTCTCTGAAGAATAATCAGTTCCATTTAGATATCATTGGGAGCTTTGTCAATGTATGCGTGAAATGGTGAAAAAAATATTTCAAACAATTGTTCATGGGATTTAAAATGTTTAAAGCAAGCCGAAAACTCATTGAACAATTTTTCAAGTTGATCTGCAAATTCGGTATTCTCTGAAAGCATTCCAATTTGTTTTGAAGTTGAAAAGTGAGAGAGATTCGCATTATGTATGTGTGCATGCCAAAGTCTCAATTTGTCCATACAGCCTTTTTATGAGATATTTATATTGCAATTTTTAAAAACGCACTTTTCTTGGAAGTTTCTGCAAAAACACTCTGGCACTTAAAGGATTAATTGTTCTATTAGCTCTCATCATCAGCAATGTATGCTAGGCAGTACAAAACTGTAAGAAACGATGATAGCTGAATTTATGTTGTCTGTACGTTTAGTCACTATAAAGAAAATTAGTCTGGCTTTATTCTCTTCCCATTTCGTTATGTTCAAAACGCTTTATTTACACTACCTATACATTATATCAAGCTCCTAAAAACATGTAAAACATTCGTGGGCCGCACAATTTCAGGCCGCAGTTTGCACACCCCTGGTTTAAATAATTCTGCGATTGTTGAGGCTTTGTTCCAGGGCCGCCTATATTTATCAGAGGTGGAGTCCTCGAGGACGTCCTTGGCCTCGAGGACGTCCTCGAGGACACATTTTGAAGTCCTTGGCCTTGGCCTCGAAAATCAAGTTCTTGGCCTTGGCCTTGGCCTCGAGGCCTAAGTCCTCGAAAATTGGCCTGTCCTCGGCTCGAGAACAGCACTATTTTTTGAATTGTTAAAATTTTGTGAAGCGCTTGAAAATTTTTTTGGAAAACGTTTTTTTGTGGAGATCGCTTGAAAAATTTTTGTGAAGTTCTTTTTTTTTTTTTTTGGAGAGTACTTGCGCTTGTGTCCTTGGTCCTTGGCCTTGGCCTCGAGCATTCCTGTCCTTAGCCTCGAGAGTGTCTGTCCTCGGAAAGGCTGTCCTTGGCCTTGGCCTCGGATTTTTTTTGTGTCCTTGGCCTTGGCCTCGAGCCCTGTGTCCTCGACTCCACCTCTGATATTTATAGCCAAGTAAAGCTTTTCACTATGCAGCAGATGCTATTAAAACATTGTTATTTTGAGCGGTTTAAAATCCATCCCAAGACCTCAATAATTGCTTCTTGTTTGAAATTCTGGATGAGCAATTAGAAGAAGTGATAACTGATAAGGACGGAAGCGGAAGCGATGCAAAAATTGCTTCATCCTTACACCTGGTTGAAATATTAATTAATAGACTGCTGTGACTGTAATTTTCGAGTTTGATTAAGTGATCATCGGCAAACGTACCATCTTGTACTAATAACTTGAAAAAGGGCATATTTTTTGTTCTTTAAGCTATAAAATCAAGATGAAAATGCGATTTTAGCATGTTGTGATGTAAAAACATCGGGTGGCGTTTTAACATTTTCTGGTTTTGCAAGGTCTCTAACTCATCATGACTGTACAATTTTAGGAGATGGCTAGCCTAGGAATGTCACCTGTTGTTGCAATTTAGTGAAACTTTTTTGGCTATAAAATAGGCAGTGCAGCGAAAATAAACATGATTTTTCTGTTACTAGCAAACTGAAAAGGACTTTTGCAGCTACTAAATTGAAGTTATTAGGCTAAAACTTCGCAGCAAAATGAAAGTGGTTTTTCTGTTACTGAGAACTAAAGAAAATTTTTGTAGCTTTTGAATTGAATAAGAGTTATTGACAATCGAGCTGAAACTGAATTTTGCTTTTCTGATGAAATAAGTCACTTTACGTTATGCAGTAGTGTAAAAAGTAGGCTAGTTGAAAATTGTAATCAAGTAAAAGTTTCGTTACTGACAAAAACTACTTGAATTTTGAAGTAAAGTACAAAGTAGGCTACTGACCAAAAAAGTACTTGAGTAAAAGTTAAAAAGTAGTCGTTTTAAAAGTACTTACCGGTAAGTAGATGTATTTTTGAAACTAGCACGCAACATATCGGTAGGGTAAGCATTCAGTCGACATACGGTGTGACAACTGGCAGTCCACTACAAGAAGTACGGTATCCCATATCGATCCATTGCCATTTTGGAGCACCAATTAAGGAACAAACTACTTTTCCCTGAAAATCAAATAGCTTGACGATAGTAGAAAAAAAAGCACTAAGATTGATCAACTTCAAGAAGGTCTTAATGCTACCAGTAGCCTACTGATTATAGACGTTTGACTTGAACGGAATGCGATAGTGCTAGTCCTTGTTATCAAATGACTATGGTCAAAGCAAACTAAGGATTACGGTGTGCACTTTTTTGCTTTTCTCACTGATTGCTTACCGTAGTTTATATGATTTTGAGAGGACAAATCGACCCCAAACAAAATGCAAAAATTTTTTTTTTAAATTTTGTTGTCTTGATAGCCTACTTTGCAGGAAGAGCAAAGATTTCTAGGGGGAAGGCGCAAAAGCCCAAATTTCTCGTATCTCAAAAAGTATAGCACTTAGAATCAAAATTTTTTCACCTATCAATTCAGCAACCCCAGTTTTCTATCTGTCTAGTGTCTGTATACATTATGTGGCGCTAACTCCTTTATTTTTTAAGTTATTTACCAAAGGAAGGCTCTATTTCACCGGAAATTTTTATCTACTTTTTTGTTAATTCTGACTCAAATCTAACCCAAACTTATATGCTTACTCCAAAACTATTCCCAAATTGAACCCTAACCCAAACCCTAATCTTAACCCCTAGAAAAGTAATTGAAAAAAGCGCAGATGAATATTTCTCATTTCCGTTTTATTCTCTTTAACTTGAAAATTTTCGGTGAAATAGTCACTACCTTTACTAAAACCATATTACACATACTCCATGCCGAGGTGAGTTGGCCCAATCATGTACATTATCCATTGCACGCACCAAAATTGTGTTTGTCAGAAGCAGTGCATGCTCTAGCTGCATGGTATTGCTGTGATATCACAGTGCCCCCACACTGTTTCAATTTTGCGTTTCAGTTGTCAGGGATTGGGTTGGTTAGAGAAAGTGTAAGAAGGTGGAGTTTCATTGAAAAGCAGGAGCATGAATAATCAGGCAATGGTTAAGTATAAATTTGCAGCAGAAATGAAAGGTAATGGTTTGCCAACAGTAAAAGATGTAATCTGGCATTATTTGTTCGTCCAAAACAGTTTGATGTGTAGCACCAAAAAATGTTTGCATAAAAGACCGAAGTTCAATGTATGTAAGGATGAGGTAGTCACTAAAAATCGAAGCCATATGGGAAAAAAGTAGTCTTCCAACAATAGGAAGAAAATCAATGGAAACTAAGTTAAGAAATGTTTTAAAAAAGTACGCTGTAATGAAAGCAAGAAGGACAGAGTCTGACGAACTACAGTTTGAAAACCTCTTTGATGTGAGTGCCTACAAATGCAATCATGTTGAAATTGTGTTGAAGTATGGAAAAATGTGCTGCAAATGCCCATGTCAAAGCCAAATTCCCATCCATGGTAACATGTGTTAATGAACATAGCGAGTAACATTACATTAATGGTTTGAAGTGTAATGGGAAATCGTTTAAATAGGACTTTGACGGTTCTTCACCTGAATGTGAAGCACTAAAGCAATGACGAGGTCCGGTATCAAATTGAAGGGTGTTGTAGTAATTGGAATCTGACTGAAGGCCTTTGTAACCTGACTGACTGTTCAAGGGTTATGAAAAATTTACGAAAACCCAACAACCGGTCCCTGGTTTAAATACATAAGAGCCTTTGAAGAAGTGATGTTTAGGAAACTTAAGTTGAAACAATCTAAGCAATTTATAATAGCATAAAATACATCATATAGGGGAGGGGCAAATTAAAGTGAATATAATAAGATCATGGATGGGTTTATGTTCTCAAATGAAAAGTTATAAATTTTTGGTTTTGCGTCGTACGATATTAGGATAGTTCCTAATTCTAACGCAATTTTTATCTCCAGAATACGCGTTTCTGTTGCATCAATGAAAAGAAACCATTAACAGATTAATGTAATTTTATCTCTTTATTCATTAACACATGTTAGCTTGGATGGGAATTTGGCTTTGACATGGGCATTTGCAGCACATTTTTCCATACTTCAACACAATTTCAACGTGATTGCATTTGCAGGCACTCACATCAAAGAGGTTTTCAAACTGTAGTTCGTCAGATTCTGTCCTTCTTGCTTTCATTACAGCGTACTTTTTTAAAACATTTCTTAACTTAGTTTCCATTGATTTTCTTCCTATTGTTGGAAGACTACTTTTTTCCCATATGGCTTCGATTTTTAGTGACTACCTCATCCTTACATACATTGAACTTCGGTCTTTTATGCAAACATTTTTTGGTGCTACACATCAAACTGTTTTGGACGAACAAATAATGCCAGATTACATCTTTTACTGTTGGCAAACCATTACCTTTCATTTCTGCTGCAAATTTATACTTAACCATTGCCTGATTATTCATGCTCCTGCTTTTCAATGAAACTCCACCTTCTTACACTTTCTCTAACCGACCCAATCCCTGACAACTGAAACGCAAAATTGAAACAGTGGGGGGGCACTGTGATATCACAGCAATACCATGCAGCTAGAGCATGCACTGCTTCTGACAAACGCAATTTTGGTGCGTGCAATGGATAATGTACATGATTGGGCCAACTCACCTCGGCATGGAGTACGTGTAATATGGTTTTGCTAAATAACTTAAAAAATAAAGAAGTTAATGCCACATAATGTATACAGATACTAGACAGATAGAAAACTCGGGTTGCTGAATCGATAGGTGAAAAAATTTTGATTCTTAAGTACTATACTTTTTGAGATACGAGAAATTTGGGCTTTTGCGCCTTCTTCCCTAGAAATCTTTGCCCCTCCTGCTAAGTATCAAGACGACAAAATTTAAAAAAAAAATTTTTTGCATTGATGTTTGAGGTCGATTTGTCCTCTCAAAATCATATAAACTAAGCAATCAGAGAAAAAAGTGCACACCCTGCTAAGGATGTGCTCGTATGTCAACAATTTGACACGTAGTGTAAACCTGGAAGTTCAGTGAATACTGTAAATGAAAAGTGCTGGCCTATGTGCCTGCCTTGTGGCTGGCTTCCTTGGACTATTGAGATTGCTTTTTCTCACTATAGTGTCTTCATAAAGTTGTCATATTCATTTTTTTGGTGCAGTTCACCTTATAGGCTGATTGGCATTGCCTCATTCCCACTAATCCGACTATGTAGTTCATATATCGTCAGCAGCTTGGCCAAGAGGTAAAGGAGTCGTTTTTATGACGACTCTAATTGCATTATCTGGGTTCAACGCAAACCCTGGTCATGTTGTTGCATTCTTGGATAAAACGCTTAACGATAATTATATCTGCTTGATGGCTTCTAACCAGTAGCAAAGTCAGTGGACAAGAATTCGTAGAAATTAACAGGAACATTGGATCACTGTAAACTCCTAAGCCAATACAGATTCCTTCAACCATGAAGTTGAAATTATAATGAAAGTGAGTGGATTGTTTAATATTTAGCGTCTCCCGCTGTCTGGTAATGGGAGGATATGCGTTACAACAGCAATATGGCCTCTTTTTGTTTCTTTTTTACTTTTTTAAAAAGTCTTGTGAATAGCCAAGAAAAACAGATAGCCAAGATTCAACAAAAGAAGCACAGCATAGGTGTGAGCACAACATCTTCACGTGTGCTCATCCCTCCATAAAGTTATTGCAATTCCTGCAAACTTACTAGTAATATTATTGCTTACGACATCTCTCTGTGATTTTGAAATACAATATATGCATGATTTTCTTAAAAATCCCAATTAATCTGGTGTCTTCTAATATGCTACTTTTTTTAGAAAATTAAAAAAAATTATTTAGAAAAAGATCGAGAGCTTAACTAGAAGTACTGTACGTACAGTGCAAATTGGTAGGCTACCTGTTTTACTTAACCAAATTATTATTGACGATAAAAAATGAAGTTACTTAGAAACAAAGCAAGTTACTATTATTAGTAATTATCATCATCACGTGTTGAATCCGTCTCGTCGACGAAGTTGGCTGGATTTTGTATGGTCATTGTCTTTACCACGCTTCACCATTTTGTGTGATCACATGTATTCTCTTTCACTGGTCCATTTTTCTTCATCTCATTCTCTACTTGCTTTTCCATGTTTGTTTCAGTCTTCCACAATTTTACAGCTTCACTATCACATGTTAAAGCTCATTAAAATTTTAAAGCTTTCACTATCACATTTTCATCAGTTTTCCTCAATACATGACCATTAGGGTTATGAATTTTTCAACTTTTGGAATAAAATTAAATTCCTGGGTTTGCAATCAATGAACTTTTATATATTAAGTATTTTGGCACTAATGTTTTGTTCCAATACAAAAAAAAGCTCGTGCACCCAATACGTTGAAAATTTCCAGATTTTTGGCTAATTTTAATATGCCAATCAAGCTTTTTTAAGCAATTTCACCACTTGTATATTAAAGACTTTTATTGTTGTAAGAACGACAGTACCCAGAGGGGTCAAGGGAGGGTTGAAATCGTCTCAGAAAACCTAAAGCCATGGTTGGCCAGGTAGATATGCTGACAAAATTGTCAAGATCAATGGAACTTTCCTTTGCCTCAAGAATTTGTCTCGCTGGCCGCAAGATAACTCTTTTTTAGTGTAGTGTTTATTAGCTTTCCAACTGTAATTCGCGAGCCCCACCTGATAATAGACTCTGTATACGACCCTGGTTAATAGTCTTGTACAAAGAATCACAACCAAACTTTAGCAAACTGTAGAGACTAATAATATTGGCTATTGAAATGACCTGAAATTTTGGTGTGAGCAAAAATTTTTCTTGCTACTAGTGAAATCAAAAAACACACAAATGTTTAAAAAAACGTCTCTTAGATAGACCTGCTGGTCTTTTAGCTTACTTGTTAAAAGCGAAAAGTTTATAGCAGTATAGTGAGATTGCTCTTTCAGCATTACATTCAGAAAAAACAATAAAGCGTTAAAGCACACCTGTAGTTGCGAACAAGATCCACAAAATACAGCTGAATGTTCGCTGTTGCAATCCTTTTATTCGATTTTTGGAAAATATATTTGTTTATTAGTAGTAAAGGACAATTTGCATATCAAATTTGTTCTTTGAACAAGCGCTGTAAAAAATTATGGAACTGTTGTATTAAAAAGCTGTGGTAGACTAAAGTGCCAATTAAAAGGCTTTGAAATATGAAATACGGCAAACAGAAGAAATTTCCTTAATAAGAGGGCTTTGAAAGATTTGAGCAGAATGCTTATGAAAACCAGATCGTTGGCAGATATTGGTCTTGGTTTAATTTTTTGCTCAGACTTTTAAGTCCGATGTTCTATTTCGTGAGTTTTTGTTGTTTCCAAAAATCTTGAGGTCATTTTAACACTTACAAGGATTTTCGGGATCATATTCAAAAATAAGCACAACTTTTTTCACTCTTTTTTGTCATTTTCACCAAAAACGGTTAAATATTTTTTGTGTATATTTTTTAAAAAACTTTGTTGGTTTTTCGCTAAATTTTTTCGGCTATGCGTTAAAAATTTAGTTCAATCACCGTTAAATGACCGAAAAAGCAAACGAACCAAATTGGGTGTTTTTAAAAAGAAAACCAAAGCTAGTGGCACTTGGAACGATCTAACCTGCGACAACACTTGAAGCAGTTAAACATATTATTAGCTCACAAGCAGGGGCGTATTTAGGGAGGGGGCATTGGACCTTGGCCCCCCCTTTGGGTCGCCAGGATAGTAAAATTAGCATTGAATAGTATGCAAAATTGCGGCATGGCCCCCCTCTGCAAGTTGGGCAGAAGCTTTGATTACACAAAGGGTTTGTGTTTTTTTTCGGCCTGCACCCAAGGTTGAGCAAAAAATCGGACTGATTTTGGGTGGAACAACTTCTGACTCTGATCTTTGTTCTTCTCAAATTTTCTGAAGTTGCTGCCCCCCCCCTCCTATTCAAAATCCTATGTAACTGCTCATAAGTCACAGTTTTAGTCGTTAAAAAGGTTTTTGTGACTAATTTATATATATTGGTGGGTGTCCCCGACAAATTTTTGCTTGCAAGTGTTTTAATTTTTTTCAAACCTTGTCAGGGGTTAAATTATTGCCAGTGGGGCAGCAACTGAACCCTAAGAAAAATTTTTTCATGCAAAAGCAAAATTTTTCTCTGGTTTCAAAACCACAAGTCAGTACAAAACTATTTACTACAAACCGTAACTATATGGGCAATGCAATGGGCATAAGCTTGGTTTAGGTATCAGTGTTACTAAAAATCGATATACAGAAATATACCAAATCTCTTTCCACTGGCCATTTTAATTTCATGCCGAAAAACATCGTTATTCAGATGCACTGGGTTGATGTTTCATCAGCAGTTGAGATAGTACAATCAAGCATGGTAGCCAAAAAGGAAATCAGTATCTTGGAAAAATTTAAAAAATTTGTCAAACATCACAAATATTTAGGGGTATAGTTTTTGAAAAGTTATCTTTAGCGTGAGACTTCTCTTCAATCACAAACTTAATTTGTATGATTGCATGGCTGCTTGGTGTGCTACGTATTGATTCAGTTTATACAATATGCTGTAAGTAGGCATTTTTGTTTTGTTTTATTGGATAATTTAGTATTATTCTTCAGTGAATCACATGATTTTTTTGGGGCAATGGGTGCGCGAGGTTTATGTAACGTTAAGCAAAAAGAAAGTGATATTCGTCATTAATATTCAAAAGTTCATCACTTCCAACATCAGGCATTTGCAGACAAAAAAAATCATAACCCTAATGACCATACCACCGCATAGTACTTGCTTTAATCATCCTATCTAAAGACTCCTTCATGCCGGACATGTTCATCAACTCCTCCCTGTTTTGTGGATCTAATGGCTTCACACCACACATCGCTCAAATCATCACTCTCTCTGTTCTTCTCAAAATTGCCTTCTCTTTCTCTCAAGCACCATGCTTTACTTCCATACAACATAGCTGATTTTACATAACTTTTGTAAACTTTTCCTTTCATCTTTTATGAAAACCTTCTTCCTTCGAGCATTTTGCTGCATTTCCTGAACTTCATCCAACCTAGTCTTGCTCTAGCTGTTACCGCTGTTTCGCATTCACCTATTGCATTCGATCTGTCATCTAAGTAAGAGAACTTGCTTACAGTTTTCACACCATTACGCAGTATTTCATCTGGTCTCTTTAAGTTGTTTACTTCTACATTTCTTACTCACAAAATTTTTATTCAAATAAACTGCAACTTTCTTTTTACCTGTGCATCTTGCACAAACCCACTTACCACATGCTGTATATAGCACCGAGTTAGACATAACTCTTATTCCACGCATCCTACAAGGATCACTCTTACTGTCTAAAGTTTCTTCCTCCATCCCACTCACCATGGGATCACGTCTTTTCAGTGCGACCATTTCGGCGCCACCTATTTCGTTGCCAAACGTTTCTGCGCAGATCGTTTCGGCGCCAATTCGGTGCTCTTTGACAGTTCACTTATTTAGGGTTAGGGTTCGGGCTTTGGGTTAGTGTTAGTAAAAAGCACAGAATATTGGCGCCGAAATGGTCGTGCCAAAAAATCATGGACCCCTCATCATCAACTTTGTCTTTTCAAGATTGACTCTCATCCCTTTACTTTCAAACGCCTCTCTCCATTCATCAAAGTTCTCTTTCAATTCTTTCATAGTTTTTCCCATTGGGACCAAATCGTCTGCATAAAGAATTTGCTTCATCCAGTCTTTTCTTGCATTTTCCATTACTTCATCTATCCATTGCAAACAACAAAGGCGACAACACAGATTCTTGGTGTACACCAACTTTCACAGAAAATTCTTCCGACAGCCCTCACCCAACTCGAACTTTCGTTTCTGCTTCTTCATAAAGACTTATCACCAACTTCACCAGGATTTCAGGCAAACCTTTCTTTCTCATAGCCCATTCCATTACTCTTCGCTATTAGTAATGTGCTGAAGTGTTACATTCTACTGAATTAATAAGGTAAAAACAGAAAATTGCGTATTTTGCTTAAACTTGACGGAAAAAAATTTTGGCTTTCTGTAAAATCTGGTTTTGGCAAGGAATCCATTGCTGTAGTTAGTTTTTTGGGGAATTAATTTTTCTTGAAATTTACAGTAATATGTATAGGCCTACCCAATTGGGAGTTTTTTCTGTTTTCGGCGTATAAAAACAAATGTTCTTATTGGAAACTATTACTGATTGGGGAGTTTTTGCCATTTTGATCAAAAATGCCGAACTGATGGTTGTATGACTGAAACAACTGGGAAAACTTCTTCGAAAATAGTCTGGGAAACCAGTTAACTTGTTGTGTGAGGTAACTACATTATAATTCAGGCACTGTAGAAAAAAAATGGTTCTATATCACCAATCCAATAGCGCGGTTTACCATGATCCTGTACTATGTTTACGAGGTGTGTTTGAAAAGTAATGGTACTGGGTCTATAAATGTTTTATTTTATTTGACAAGTAAATTTTACAACATGTCGCCTTCAACGTAATCTCCTTGGGCTTGAATGCACTTTCCCAATCTCCTCTGCCATGCTTCCACGCACTTTTGTCATGGCTGTTTTAATGGCTTCTGAATCTTGAAAACGAGCTCCTTTGATGACTTTCTTGAGTTTTGGAAGCAAAAAGAAGTCACAAGGGGCCAGATTTGGAGAATAGTGTGGTCACTCCACTAAAGCAGTGTTATTTTTGGCAAAAAACTCCTGAATTCCCAAGGCATTATGAGCTGGAGCATTGTCATGATGAAGGAGCCATGACCTCGTTTCCCGTAGTTCTTTTTTTTTCTCCCTTTCTGAGCACATCAGGTGTCACAAGATATTTTTGTAGATGTGCTGATTAATAGTTTGGCCTTGTGGTAAGAATTCTGCTTGGACAATTTCATGGACATGAAAAAAAACGATCAGCATCATCTTGGTTTTGGACTTGAACATCCTTATCTTTTTGAGTTTTGGTGACAATGCGCTCTTTCATTCAAGGCTCTGCCGTTTGGTGAGTGGATTAAAGATCCTTGACTCATCGCCAGTAACAACTCTTTTCAGCTAGTTGGGTTTAGTTTTGAGTTGATCCAAAATGTCTTGACACACTTGCACACGTCGCTTCTTTTGTCCTTCATTCAGCAACCTTGGTACCATTTTTGCACGGATCTTCCTCATCCCCAGATCTTTTGTAATGATTCGCCATACTCTCTCACTATTCATACCCAGCTCATCTGCTATCATTCTAACAGTAAGAGGGCGATCGCTCCGCACCTTTTGTCTCACATGCTAAACATTTTCATCTGTTCTGCTTGTGGATGGCCTCCCACTTCTGTGATCATCTTCCACTTCCTCTCTTCCCTCTTTGAACCTCCTGTGCCACTCGAAAAGACAAGTTCTTGACATCGTGTCATCACCATAGACTTCTTGAAAGCAACTTTAGTGCTTCAGTTGAAGTTTTTCCAAGACGGACTAGAAATTTCAGGTTGATTTGTTATTCGACGCTCACTCTTCGCACTGAAGAAAAAAAAAAGCCAAAAATTCGTAATTTCACCAAATTTTCATAAAGCAGTCACCAAGAAAGTTCCTTGAGAGAAAAACATGCAAAAAAAGAATGTAGTTGTCACAGAATGCTGAAATTTTGTTTTCGAAACCATAAGACATTGTGAGATCATAGAAAGCAATGGTTTTTTCTCTGCGATAAAAGTTGTTCATGCAGCGTGCACACTGCACAGTCCCATTACTTTTTAAACACACCTTATATTTGCAGTTTAGATGAAAAGTTTAATATTAGTTCAGGGGTAATAATTGCTCGTCAAAGACTATGCTTTGTAGCTAGTTCTGGAGCTAATCTACTAATAACGTTTATCAACTTTCTAGACTACTGTAGAATTTGCCTAATTCGTCACCTCAAGGGGATTAGAAAAAAGTGACGATTTTGGCAAACAGGTAAAAACTCCATAACAGCTTGTTTACTTGGCTCTTATTTTGATGTTATGTTTATTGTTGAAAATAATGCACGTTTATTGCTGATTATAAAGCAATATAAACTTATACACTTAAATCTTTTATTAGAAATTGATTTTCTGTATCTTTGCTCTGATAATAATCCTGAAATGAAACGCAGAAAGCGCAATTACACCATTAACTCTTAATCTTGACTATTCAAATTGTAGTTGCCCTTTTTTTTACTCTTAATCTCTATAATTACTGTACTCCGTTTAAACTCTTCTAGACTCTCAGCTGATAGTTAATAATCTGTAGCTAAAATGCACTTACATTTCGTCCTTTGGTGTTGCTGCAGCAAGGTTTTCCTGTCGACTATTAATTCGATTATGACTCTTTGTTTGTTTGAAGTCTCGCACGTGTTGAACTAACGAATGAGACTATGAGAATGAATCCATCATGCAGTTACAAAGCTGTGGATATCACCTGAACATTGATATCTGCAAATGACAAAGAATATCTGCAATGATATCTGCAAATAACAAATAAGCCAAACAAAAAGTTTCTCGGAGATACAAAAATGTGATGAATTAAGCGAACTGACAAATTAAGCGATGGTGAATTAGACGAACTGAAATGCATGTAAAAGATAAAAATTTTGCCTTAACCAACAAAAATGTGATAAATTAAGCGAACTGACGAATTAAACGATGTCGAATTCTGCTGTATTAGGTTCCTATTTTGCAGTTGCTGACTATTGCGTAATATCCAACAAGAATTACCAAAAGTTGAAGCAACTGTAGTTTAATAGTCTATTTATTATGCCTGCATTCCTAAGGAGTAGCCTTGAGAGTAGCTTTTTACCAGTTCTCATCTGTCATTGAGAGTAGCCTTCTAGAGTTCTAAACTGCTTTTCAAAATTTCTATTACCGGTACCTTTAAAAAATATCTTTAACAACATAATGGAGAATTCTCGATCAGGGGTGCCCCAAGTTTTTGAGGAGTGAGCCACATTACATTTTTTCTTGACTGTTTAAAACAAGCCATTTAATTCTCATAAAATGTTTGAATAATTTTTATCCAGGCTTCTGCTCATTTAAGTTTTGTATTGTCCTTGTTCCAAATTGAATAATTTTTTTAGCCAGAGTTATCTTATAATACGATTACTTTGTTTTATGTTTACCAAAAATTAGAGTGTGGTCTATTTTTTGGTAGAACTGTTTCTAACAAGACAAATACAATTACACAGAACCACCATATCCAGATTTCGCTCTGGAAGGGCTTGAACCAAAGCTAACATTTTTTTATGTCAAAGTTTCAACAGTATTCAGCACCTGATGAGTTTCATAAACTGCTGCTGGTGTAACATCAGACATGCATCATAAACAGCAACAAACTTCTCCCCCAATGCTTGTGGTTTTTATGATTGTCGTATTTATTTGAGTATAACATGCATTGGTGTATAATATGCATTCTTAATTTGTTGATTGAAAGTTAGTAAAAATGCTTGTTTATAACATGTTTGTAATACCTCATTTATAATGTGCTATCTAACTTTGTATTGGTGTTTTTCATGCAAAATTTTGCACGTTATACTCGAATAATATGGTACATATCGAAGACCAAAAGATTCCTTTGCTGCCTCCTGGCCGAGACAACTTGGTGAATAAAGTGTAATTACCATTATAAAAAAAAATTGCGTTTTTAAAAGTTCTGATCAGTTTTAATGCCACATGAAAGAATTTTTTGACCTTTTTAGAACCATTTCAAAGAATTAAACTGCTAAATCAGTTCATTACCCGGTTAAAGGCCAGATCAGTTGAAGCGCAATGCAATTTTGCAATCTCGTAATGGCATTATGGCACCAAGTCATAGTGTAACTTAGCTTCTGCAATTAAAATTACAAGGTACAAAGCAAATACCGCATTTTTGCGATTTTAGAAAAAACATTGCTGGATTTGCTAAAGATGGTCGACATCGATATTACGATTGAAATAAAACTCAAGTAAGTTAAAGGTATAGAATTGCGCTATTTACTGAACAAAAAATTGAAAGTGCAACAAATTTTGAAAACTTTAGTTTGCATTACAACGTGCACAATTGCAAAAGTTGAGCCTTGTGCTTTGCCCACCCCTGGTTATGTTGACACAGATCATTGGTGTGCGTGTTCTTTGGTTTTTACTTTGCCATTTTCCAACTAACGAGTTCAAAGTTTTAGACTTTTGCTTATAACTCGAGAATGGTTAGTTCTAGCTGCATGAAATTTTGACTGAAGTTTGAGGTCAATCAGTTTTATGTTTGTGCCTAATTTTGAGCTAATTAATCATGCGACGGTGGTTTTAAGACCTGAAAACCACCCCAAAAGTTTGGCATAAAAAGCGGTTTCAATCAAAAATGGCTTTAGTATTTCAAAATATTTCAAAAAATATTTCACACATTTATGTGTTTTACAATACCCTTTCATCCCTACCAACCTACTTTTGGCCGTAATGAGGTTTTCTTGCTTTCCGTTTTTTCTTTGTAAATCTTGTACTCTCTTCTTCTAAACCACAAAACATCAAAATCTAATTTTTGTGTAAAGTTGTTGAGCTTCGAACGCAATTTTGTCTCCCGCAATTTTTTGAGGCCATTTTCCAGGAACCCCCCAAAATGGGGTCGCAAAAAATCACTTTTTTGGAACAGCTTTACCTGGGGTGCCAGTTTTTTTGATATCATTAGTTTGAAAAAAATTCAGTTTTTTTTAAAATACTTTCTTCGAAAAAAAAATTCCGGAAAAAATTTTTTCATTTCTGGCACCTAAAAGTCCCGGCACGTTATCAGCGGTATCTAAACATCCCGCACATAAACAAAATTTTCAAAAAAAATTTTTTTTCTGAAATCTAAACAGGTACCTAACCTAACACATGCCTAACATCTCACCTAGAAGTCACATTTGTCTACTGGTATTTGTTTACATTGCTTTGTAGATGAAACATCAGCAAGTGCAACAGCAATCAGAGCACGTGAGGTGTTAACATTTATTGGGATTATGTGCTTATCATATTGTTTTTGGCGTTTAAGAGTGGAGCTTGCACCTACTGCTAATGTTGAAAAGTTGCTTTGTTTATTTTTGTGACAAGCAATTAGATTTGAATGTCTATGGTAGCTAATACTTTAACAATTTTTGATGGTTGATAAAAATTGTATTTTTGACAAATAGTAGATGTTAGGCTCCCCCATGCGCTTTTAAAAACATGTATTAACTGCAATCTTTGGGCTATCATTTGTAATTCTCTGTAAAAGGCACAAAGCCAATACAACTGAAAACATTTTCTGTGTATTGCTTATGTTTCAGGATTGTACTTATCGTACCAGTGTCTCGTTATCAAAGCTGATCTGTGAGTAGGCAAAAAACTTGAATGAAAATACACAAATTTGAAATTTTGTCTTAAAAAGTCACAACAATAAAGTCTGAACAACAAACACAGTTACGATACACTTGAAATTAGGCTATTAAATTGCAAGATTCCTCAAAATATGACAAATACTGGAATTCAACTTGTGATAACTTTTACAACTTAACAAAATAATGAAGTGGTTGATGCCAGAAGAACAAGCTAAAATTACGTAGATTAATAAATGGCAATTACAGCGAAGTAAGAATTCAAACTGCAATCAAAAACAAGTCTTAGGCTTACAAGAATAAACCAAAGGGCCAAATTAAGCTTAGATAATATTGAAAATTATTTATTGAATAAATGTAAAATTATGCATTAAATAAATAGGGTGGAGTGGAAGTTTTGTCAATATTAAGTTGGGGCTGCTTTTGTTGAATAAGTAAGGTTTCTTTTATTAACAATTTACACCAGTTACTCAATACTTGCATTGGTTTTGGTAATCCCATTGTCGTATCTCATGCAAGTAACTGGCATAAATTGTTAATAAAAGAAATCTTACGTATTCAAGAAAAGCAGCCCCAACTTAGTATTGACAAAACTTCCACTCCACTCTATTTATTCAATAGTTTTATTTGTTTATTTATTCAATAAATGATTTTCAATTGTATCTAAGCTTAATTTAGCCCTTTGGTTTTTCCTTGTAAGCCTAAGACTTGTTTTTTTGCAGTTTAAATTTTTACTTTGCTCTACTTGTCATTTATATATCTATATGTAATTTTAGGTTGTTGTTCTGGCATCAACCACATCACTATTTCGTTAAGTTGAAACAGTTATCACAAGTTGAATTCACTCATTTCTCATATTTTGAGTTACTTGCAATTTAATAGCATAATTACAACTGTATTGTAACTTTGTTTGTTCTTCAAACTTTATTGTTGTGACTTTTTATGACATAATTTCAAATTTGTGTATTTTCGATCAAGTTTTTTGCTTACTCATGGAAAAGTCTGTTAGTGGGATGAGTACAATCTCGAAACATAAGCAATAACCAGCAAAATGTTTTCAGTTGTATTGGCTTTGTCTTTTTACTGAGAATTATTTGCCGATCCCGTCATTTTGCTTCAAAATGCCTTACTTCGCTTTCTTTATATACTGCGTTGCTTCACATGACTTTGGCGACCATGTCCAAACGATGATGTGAAAGCAAAGTGTTTAGAAGCAATGCCTCATTTAGATTAGAAGCAACACTTCACAAACAACAAGCAAGTTCAACATCAAAAGCAAAATCAAACAAAAGAAAAACGATTTGTATTGTTTCTTTTCACTTAGCATGTGTAAGCGCTTTCATAAAAAGCGAAAAAAAGCGTGCACTGTGGTTGCCGTTCCAGAAAAAAAGGTATCTATATGTTACTCTGATTTAAAAATCATACACAAGAACAGGATTTTCTTGAAATATGCTATTATCCAAATTCGGTACCGTAGTAATCTAATCACGTACTTTTTCTAAATTAAACAACATCAAAATGCACTGTGCCTTTTTGTTTCAGGCAAGTTGAGATTTCCCAGGGCAAGTAAACATTTGTCATACCTTGCCTGATGGGCAAGTTGTTGAAAAAGTTAATTTCGACCTTTGGGTATCGGCCATATTTTACCAAAGCCAATTACAAAAAAATTGCAGATACTTGTCGATGCCGATTAATTGGCACATCCCTAGCACATGGTTTTTAAACTTCTGCTGATTTTATGTACTGCTTCTGAGGCACATGATGCCTAACCTCTAATTTTGCTGTAGGTGCAATATTGTAGGTACTGGTATTGTTGCACATAGTAATGATGTAATTAGATACAATAGATTCATAAACTAAGTAATGGTAGTTAAAAAGGGATATTATAGATTAAATTCATGATATTGTGATAACTGCCAGATTTACAAACCGTAGCTTCAAACACAATTTTTTAAACAGGTATATTGTTTCAAAAACTTAAATTACATAACGGTATGATTTAAAAGTCTGCTTATTATGGATGATTCCAAGTTTGAAACTTACTTGGAGCGCCGAGAAAGAGAATTGGGATTTAAACCCCAAACTGAAGTTGTTTATAACTCAAATTTGCCCTACAGTGAACATCTGGACAATGAATCTGAGTATGCTCTCACTGTAATTAAAACAAATCTTTCTAAAGTTGTGCTGCAGGGTGAATTGCGAACTGGTGTGACATATTGGGCTAATCAGCTTACAAGGTACATCAGACTTTATGGCTTGAAATTTTCTGCTGAAGATCATGTTTTATTCATCAAACTTTTGTATGAAGTTGTCATAATTCCTGATTTGGAGTGTGTAATTGTGGAATGTTTATGCACTGCTTTGCTGAAATTGCTTAAAAAAAGAGAGCTGCTGAATGGCCAAGACTTGCAATTGGATTGGGTTCCACTGCATAAACTAGTTGAGAGAATCTGTTATTCAAAATTTGATTCAATGGGATTAGAATGGATTCCACGTTCAATGGAAGCAAAACTGCGGGTACTAGTTCGTAACTGCAGAACTTATTTTGTACCTGAAGCTACGCAAGATATGCTTGATGAGTGGAGACCATTGATATGCCCGTTTGATGTTGTGGTGAGCAAAGCTTTGAAATTATTAGATATGTTTTTGCCTACACTTGCATATAATGATGCGGAAAGAAATGCATCATGGAAAATCTGGATGGATGAGTTTCTAACCATATGGAAGTCAATTCAAAATGGACCCTCTTGGGAAAAGCACTTTATTACCTTGTTTGCCAGGCTGGCCCATAACAACATTGGTCATATAGATTGGAGTGGCAGTGTGGATACTTTATTTACGCGTTTGCTTCGAGCTCTTAGTTTGCCAGTGGGTAAGCTACAACAAACGGCTGCACTAGCAACTCAACTTCCAATTGATTCCTGTTGTCTGTGGATTATTTCGATGATCGGAGGATCAGCCACAAAAACAGTACTTCAGAATTTGAAGAGACTTTTGGAAGCAACTGCAACCTTTTTCCACCCTTCCAATCTGGGTAAATGGTCCAACCATCTACTTCAACTTCTTCAGAGCATCACTACTAAATTTATGAACAGAGTGAACAGAGAACGCTACAAAGTAAAGAAGTGGGAAGCTGAAATTCCTGAGACGCATTTAATAAGTGATGCTGATATTGAAGAATTTGTGGAGATACTTAAACCAGCTACTCTGCTGACTCTTTACAGCAAATTGGGTGCAATTCCTGCTTCAAAAGTCCTTCAACATCTTGCTTACTTGAGAGCTGACCTTGTGATGCCTAATTTATTAGGCAAAACGTACATAGCTCTTGGAACATTGACTGAACCCCATCAGGTGAAAGCTTGTCTCACCGCTTTATGTTCTTGCATCAATCCTGCACTGAATGGCTATCCTGAATTTCGAAAACATGTCATTCCATTACTTTTTCAATGTCTTCCTGCACTTGATCCAAATGATCTTCCTAAATCTACAATTGCTTTTCAATTTATTAGCACATGTCTCACTCTAATTCCATTTGTAGATTGCAGTACTGCCCCTCAATTTAGACCAGAGATGTCAGAGAATGACAAAGCAGTATGTTTTATGACTAGTCAACTGGAAGATTTTGTGATTCAGTTTTTTGACCGCTGCTTTGTTTTGCTTGAAAGTATGAATCAGGGAATAGAGATGACTCGAGAATCATTTAGTGACACAGATTTGCTTGTCACCCAGTCAGAAGGTCTATCTGGCATGATAATAGTAACTGCTACCACTATGGCTCTGCAGCAGTCTTCAAAGAACATATTTAATGTGTGTTTAAATAAACTTTTTCAATTTGCAACCACTCATTTATTTGAAGGTAGTATTGCCATGTCTACTGCAGCTACTATGTGTGCTGTTACAGCTAAGGCTGATGCAGCTGTGTCATTTGCTAAATTTATTCCTCACTACTGTCAAGAAGTTATCGCATATTTTGAAGACAACCCGGATGCTTGTAACCACGAAAAAATTGATAAACAGCTAATGTGGGACATGAAAATTCTTTCTGAAATTTGCCATGTTGGAACCCATCATCTTTTGCAATATAAAGATTCACTCTTTCAAATCGTGCAATATGCTCTTGAATTGACTGCAAAAGAAGGCTATGAAGCAGGTGTGAGAATTATCAAGTTTTGCTTGCGAGGATGGACTTTGATTTATACTCATGATCGAAAAAGTGTGGCCCATGACATTGACTGTGATCCTTCCAGTTATCTAGCTCTTGATGACTGGGGTGCTACAATTCCGCCATGGAAGGCACATATATCTTGGCATGTTCCTACAGAAGAGGAACTGGAAGCAGCTTTTGAGGTTTTGAACGTTTTCATGAAACCTGCTCTTGCAAAGCTAATTGATTTCACTGAAGGCAAGCTTGAACTTGAAAAAGAAGAGCTGCAAAAGACTTTGTACACCGTAAAAGAATTATTAAGAGAATGCTACTTGATTCTTCCAGTAGACTCCTCCGAGATTGTTAATTTGCAAGAAGAAACCTCTGAACATTTGAAAAGCTGGCCAGTTAAAACCATTGAGACTTTACCATTTTTTGAAAAGGTTCTGTCTAAAGACGATAGGAGGTCATTTCGAGCAACAATATTTGAAGTAGTAAGAGGAACTTTGAAGAAAATGATGTCTAGTCGTGAAGATGATGTTGAGTCTGTTTGCATGATCATTGACATTTACAGCCATTGCTTTTTGATGCATGAGCAGCTGAAGTCTGAATTTGATCAGCAGTGGAAAGTTTTCTCTACATACAAAATGGCTATGCAAAGTCCATTCAAGGTGAAAAAGAAACGTGATCGATTTACCCACGTTGATCGAAGTGTGTTACAACAGCGCATGAGGATTCTAGCTGTAGAGAGATCTGCTTATACCCCCATGCACCATAACATTATGCTGGACTTAATTTTGCTCTCAGTGTCCCACTACATGAAGGTGAGAGGAAATGCGCAGGCTTTGTTCTTTCATGGATTGTCACTGGTTCCTCACGTTGCTTACAAGGAGTATCTTCCTCTCATTTTGAAAAACTTTGACAAAAATGAAAACGTAGGACATCAAGAGTTTAAAGGAGCACTTTATCTTCTCATTGGCCAGGTTAAATCACGCAATTTTTTGGGCTTTTATCAAAAATGGGATGCTTTTGGCAAAGCTTGGCCTGCCTTAATCAATGCTCCACACACTGATAAACCATCCATTGCCAAGCTGTACGAAAAGTTGGCTTTGAAGATTCAAAGTAATTATCTCACAGTTGCTATTCATTATCACCTTACTGAAGGTGCAGTTCAAGCAGCTTGTGAACTTTTGCAGTCTAAAAGCCACCCCCCTGCCCTAAAAGTTAATACAGAGATGAGTATAGAAATTGGCAAATCAACTCTGAAAAATACCAATGAGTACAACTTGAGTTTGTATCATGATCTTGTGAATAATCTTGTTGATTTGTATGAATCTGGAAAATTGACTTGGAAGTACTCGGAGCTAGTACTTGGCATGATTTCTTTGTTGCTAAGACATGATGTAGACATTCCCGTCCGTGTTTCAGCTCTTTTTACTGCTTGTTTAGTAGATGATGCAATTTCGGTGCGAACTCTAGCAATTGGTTGCATGGGTTCTATTCTGAAGCAGCAAAAGAGAAAGCATGTCGTGGAAATGTTGAATGTCTCGGAGATAACGTCGGGAAAACATTCAGCTCTTGCGGAAATCAATCCTGGAGACAGAGAGGATAATGGATGGCACCATTTTAACCCTGAAGGTAATCCGGACACTGAAGAGAAGTTCAGCAACATGAAGTTTGTTGATAAAACTCATTGGGGATATTATTGCTGGCCTAAAAAGTTGAAGACTTATGCTTCCTATGACAAGCAACCAAAATTAGATAGACAAAAATCTGAGCTAGTTCCAGCTGAAGTCCCCATTTTTGAGAGTTTTCACAATGAAGGTTTTGTAAAACAACTTGTAGATTATCTGTGCTTGGAAAATCAAAAGGGAAAAGATAAATTTGATTTTAAAAGAATGGACATGTTTAGAGGTTTGTTTCGAAACTTTGGTGATACTTTTGTTCCTTACTTTCAGACTCATATTGAGCAACTTGTTACTGACAAACATGAGAGTAACCAGCGTGGTGCGGCTGAGATTATCACTGGGATTGTTATGGGATCAAAGCATTGGCCTTTTGATAAAGTGACTAAAATGTGGGAATGGCTTATTCCAGCTCTTCGCAACGCTATCTCTAATATAAGCGTAGAGACGTTGAAAGATTGGGACAATGTTTTCAGTCACATTGTGCAGAATCGAGATCCAAGACGTATTCACTGGGTGTTGGATTTTCTTGTAAATGAACCTATGCAGACAAGCAACAGTGCTTTGGTTGAGTCAAGCAGACTGTATGTTCTCCAGGGAGGAATTCATCAACAAGAGTGGCGAGCACCGTTTCTGCTACAAAAGATACAAAATCACATAGAACCAATGTTGGGCCATCCGTACAAGAACATAAGAAACCGCATTGGCAGTTTGTTGGCAAGTTTGTTTTTGTACGATGTTCAGTTGATGGGTAAAGCACAAGACGTACGACGAACGCCATCAGTTGATGCTCTTATTGAGAGAGTCCTACCTCGTCTGGATTCTTTGATGTTAGGAGAAATGTCTTCACTGGGATGTTCGTCGACATCCGCAGGTTCTCTAATTGACTACGCTAAATCTACTCCTGATGTTGAGGATTTTTCCATCCGTCACGGTACTGCCGATGCCGTCTCTATTGTTGAACATCTATCAGCTGATACCTTGGAACAGATCCAAAAAAGAATGAAAGAGATGCTTCCTCCTGGTTCCATGTTGCCAGAGCTTTCAAGCCTATCTTCACACATCCAAAATCGAGCGACTGCTAGCCTTTCAAAATTGCAGAAGTCGAGTGCTCTGGATGATGGTGTACGTACACCAGCTGAAGATTATCTCATTGTTCAGGTATTGCTTGATCTTTTTTTCACCTTTTTAGTTTAAAGTGCCAGAAGTTTTTACTCAGCATGTCAATAACCTCTATGTAAGTAGCAAATTGAAACTCGCACTCAATTTTAAAAAGTGTTGCTGTGATTTGAATTTCAGTTTTCATGTTTACTGCTTATAGCATTGACATAAACTTCAGTGAATAATCAAAATCATGTTCCTTCGATCAGTAATACCAAAGAAATTTTTACAATATTGCCAAGTTTTGTATTTAAACCCCTAAAATTACTCATGCAATTGTAAAAATATTCAAGAAAGTTGTAATGATCGAAAAACGCTTCAATTTTTGAATGTTTGTTCTAAATATTTTCAGAAAAATCACACCCAGTTCAAAAGTGCGAAGTGCGGTAAGCTTCCGAAACGAAATGCAGCTGTTTAGCTTAAATCATGAAATAAAGGATACGTTTATCATCTAAAATACTTTCTGCATCTTTGTGCAAAAGTTTTTCAATGGTGAAGGATTTTTCTATGCAAGTAGATAGCTCTGGGGACTCTGGCATGCTAAATCGACTTAAAAATAATCAAATTTTAAACGAATTAGCCCCGGTAGTCAGTAGTAATAAAATTTGTTCGCAAGGTGTAGTAGAACCTATGAGAGAAAAACGAGTATTTCGAGGTCAAGTCAAAAGTCAAATTGCTGGAATGAAACTAGCTAAACTTTTTATCGCTGCTGATCGTGACTCTCAGCTGTGTACGTGGTAATGACGTTATCTGGTTAAAAGTCAAATTGCATAACCAGTCAAATTTTTTGTTGCTGATAATCGTGATGCTGCTGTTTGCTTGTTGATGATGTCATTATTTGTTTCTGCGCCCAAACAAAAGACTAAACAATACACAGTACACCTCTCTGTTTGATTTGAAGTGGAATATCTAAACTAATTTTCGATGCTGACAGTTCAGTTTAAAATTAAAATCATTGAAATCATTTTAACTGAACTTTCTGCATCGTTAACTGGCTCGGCCCCATTGAGCACTCTGGAAACTGGGAAGAACTAATTTTCGTTACTTTTATTCATTTTGATACTATTCTAAGCAAATATCTAAGGGTCGTATGCACCAATGTGGATTAACTTTGATGGGTGGATTATCAGTTTCTTCTGAATTGTTAGTTTTATTAAATTAAATTAAATTGATTTTGCAAGGTGGTGTAATTTATCTTTAAATCGCATAATAATTATGGCAATTTTTCCGGCCATTTGTCCAAATTTTCGCCGAAAAAATTTGTTAATGTGCGTATGATGTTAAGAATACTTTTTCGCCTTTAGTAGATTATTAGATTATTAGCAATGACGTTGCACATCGTCACGAATTGCCCAAAGCCGTTGTTCAATACTAATCAACATTATGGTAATACAAAACATCTTTCAGTATTGCTGTGCTGTAAAACAAATTACAGTATCATGTAATTGATAGCAACGAAAATAGAAGTTTTCTTGTTGTCATTTCTTTGTAAGAATATTTTAAAATGGTGATGAAAGATTGTTTTTGAGTTTTAGTTTGGATTAGGGTGAAAATTGGTATTATATTTCACCTCTCATCAAATGGCTCTGTAATGCTGCTCTATTATACATAACATATTCAATAATTTTATTCTCAGTCAAAATTTAGAAACCCTTAACAGTCTGTTTCACCCTTCGGGATCAGAATTTCTAAGCAACATATACAAAAACAAATTGATTAATTACATTTGAAACATAGGTTAGTTAGCAGTTATTAACAAAATGATGCGTCTGCCTGGCCTTGAAACATTTGTCAACTAAGCTACAGAACAGCTGTTATAGAATTTTTTAGTTGAACGGCGGACAACGTTGTGTTTAAGTAATAATACTCAGGATGGGTTTGTCGTCGGTTGCGCTTCAAATTTGAGTGACTCATAGTTGGGTAACTTCCATTGGATTAAATTTAAAAGGTAGGGGGTTAAAGCCCTAAAACGACTCATACAAAAACTCGAAATAGCACTGCCAGTGAGTACAGTGAATCCTCGTTTGTCGCGGGGGATACGTTCCAAAAATAACCCGCAATAGGTGAAATCCGCGAAGTAGTCAGCTTTATTTTTTACTGTTATTTTACAATGCAATACTGTACTGCAGAATAAAACAAAAAATAAAACCTCTTTTCAGGCCCAAAATGTGTTTAAGAAATTGAAATATTAACGTTTTTTACAAATAACTAAAATAGTTTAAAGAACGGTGTTGTAAAACAATATTTTTTTATTGTAATGAACTTCTGGAAAACAGTAACGCCCATAAGCCAATCAGAATTCACTGTAAAAAAAGCACTGTGAAAAATTCCGCGAAACAGCAAAGCCCCGATAGGTGAAGCGGCGATATAGCGAGGGATCACTGTATATGATTTGTCCCGAAAAGGAGAGTTTCGCATGCGCATAAGGCTTACTCAGCATTTTTTAGCCATGATTTGTTTTTGTGCCTGCGTTTTGAAATTAACTTGGAGCGTTTGTTGAGCAGTGTTTCTGGTTTGGCTTTGATGATTTGCAGCTTTCCTGCCAAACAAAGGCTGCATATTTTAGCACCACAACGGTATGGAGCAGCTTCGTTAATGACGCTCCATTGGATTTGGTAGTCATGGCCTTTGTTTTTGTGCTTCCAAACTCGTTTTGATAGTTCTGTACTTTACTCTAGGCGCTGTTGTCGAAACGAAGAACTTTGGTTGTTAAAACGTTTTTTGAAAGCAGTTGAGCACGAGCCGTAATAGTCGTCCCTTGTTTCCAGCCGAGATGGTGGCCTTGTAAACTACACAGCTTTTCAGGCAATTTCCGTCAGCGGGCAGTTGGATTTGTTTCGACAGTTGCAGTTTTCTACCGGTTTGGTTTCGTTGGTTTTCGGTGGGTGTGCCACGTCAAAGTTGTGTGATTTGATCATAGCTACATGTTTGGCGTGCAGCTATAGCTGACTTTCACGTAGCTACGATTGCAAATGGGGTGCAGTTTATGATCAGGGGGAAAGTACTTGTCTAACAGATTTTAAAATTTCTGCCAATATTTGTGGATACATTGTTGCTAAAAGGGGGATTGAGCCAAGTAATGTTTCGTTTTCTGTGTCTTTTCCTGTTGCTGTTTTTTTGTTTGGAATTCTGATTTTTGCTTGTATCCACTTTTTTCTAGAGCTTTCGCGTATGCAGGTTTCGCTCTGTCGAACTCTTTGAAGCGTAACCAACGACCAACCCATCCTGAGTATCACTATGTAAATACAACGTTGCCACCTTTTAGCTCAAAAATTCCGTAACAGCTGTTCTGTAGCTTAGTTGACAAATGTTTCGAGGCCAGGCAGACGCATTATTTTGTTAATAACTGCTAACTAACCAATGTTTCAACTGTAACTAATCAATTTGTTTTTGTATATGTTGCTTAGAACTTCTGATCGCGAAAGGGTAAAATAGACTGTTAAAGGTTTCTGAATTTTGACTGTGAATAAAATTATTATAACTTGCTTTGATTAGAAGGAGGTACCAAAAGAACAGGTAACATATTCAACATATTTCTTTAGGGTGAAAACGATTCTGTCCGCAATGAAGCCCTCCGTACATTCAAGACTCTGTTAAAATGGATTGTAAGTGGTCAGCGAAGCACACTGCAACCTTTCAAGCTCAGTTTTCTCAAGCTGCTCCCTTTGATCTGCAAAATGTACCCGGTTGATCAACAAGGAATTGATGAAGAGCTGCATCAGGACTCGAGACTTTGCCTCTCTTGTATTGCCCAAAGCTTTGTGAGTGAGAATGATCTTTCGAAAGTAATTGAAACGGTTGAGGGGATCATTGCGAGTAAGTCGTGGCATGCCCGGCATACTGTACTTAACTACATTCAGGTTTTCGCTTTTACCAATCTCTTTTCGCTTTTCGCAAATGAGGCTGCTATCGCGACCTTGCAGAGATTGATTATTAATCTACTTCAAGATGAACAGTTTGAAGTTTATCGCATGGCTAGTATCACACTAAGTGGTTTGATTCAATGCGGCGTCATACCATTGAACGAGGCAATTTTTGATCTTGGCCGAACGCTGAGCCGAACTAAGCTTTTGCAGAAGAAAAGAGCTTCCGGAATTGGTCCAGTCACACAAGACGCGGAATATCAACAGCGTCTTTTGAAGCGTCATGCCGGTGTGTTAGTTCTGAGCGCGTGCGTTCTCTCTGCACCTTACACCGTCCCAGATTGGATGCCAGAAGTGGTCATGAGCTTATCCGAGCACTTGCACGACCCCCAACCGATTCAGAGCACCATTAAGCGAACTTTGTCTGATTTCAGGCGAACCCACCATGATAACTGGCATGAGGATAAACATAAATTTACAAGCGACGAACTCGCAATTTTAACTGATTTGTTGGTATCTCCTAGCTACTATGCATAAATATTGGTATGCTGAGCAGAAAGATTTTGACAACTTGGTCTTGGCCGCGAAATTTCTTTAATCATTTTAGGTGAATTATTGTGAAACCCGAAACGAGGCATATACTTGTACTTCAAAACCAGTTCAATTCGCAAAGCAATCACTCGCTGCACTGTGGTGTACCGTATGGTTTTAGAAGTGTCCACGTAATTGTTTAACCCTAATCCGATCTAAAATTTTCGCGCCTGGTTGTCCTGCTCTTGAGCGAAAAATGCATGGTATTTTTTGTTTGTTTTAGCAATTTATTCTGCATTGGTTGTGCCACTCTATTTGAGCAATGAACACTCACTACTCAATACCTCGTTGAATAATGTTTGAGTACTGTTTCATGTTGAATTTATTGCGCCGAAATTTAAAGGTTTTTAAGTGTCTATACCGTACTCTTGGTCTACTGAAGTCCGTGAACCTCTTTCAGCAGCCATCTTACTTAATAAGGGTCATTTATTCCTGCTGAACGAAAGGTTGAATTTGTTCGTGTTTTTTTTGGTCTGCTCTTTTACCAGCCGCTGTAATGAACAAGGAGAAACAATTAGTATTTGACATGTCTTGTGACAACAGTTCAAGCTGACTTAAAAGAGTCTAATAACTATAGTCAAAGATTAAAATTTATGTAATTTTCAGATGTTGCAAACAGAATGTACTTAGCATTTCATTTAGTTAGCTGTAAAAGCCATATTTTGCGTGCGTACTTGATGTATTTGTATTACCTCGAGTTTGACTTCGAAAGTTCAAAATGATGTAACCTTACATTGCATTTTCATGTCTAGGTTATGGCTGAGCTTTATGACGTTAATGGGACAAAGTTTTACTCATTAAACAATGCTTTTCTCCGTTATACGTCGTAAACTTATCCATAAGTGGTACATCACAAGTAAACGTTGTACTTCGTTAATTTTTAAACTCAACAATAACGGAAACATCCGCGGTTTATTTTTGGCTATTACATGCACATGAAAATTTCCAGTTTTCAGTATAGGGTTAGCCTAGCCTACATACTGGCAATTTTAAGCGGCTGAAGTGAAACTTTTTTTTATCTGCTTTGACTTTTTTATATATTATTTGCTACAACAAAAATAGGTATCAAATTTATAATTTCTGTCTAGGTGCAAATGCAAGCGTTGTTTGAATGTTTTGGAAAAAAGTAACTAAACAGACCGTAGTGTTTTAGTGTCGTATGTGTATATGTCTACAAATTGTAATTGAAATTTGGAATCAACCAGACTTCCTCTTTCTTAAGTAACGTTTTCGTTTACAAAAGCTGTTGATTTTGATTGCTCCAGCTGTTCGACGTGAAGTGGATTTCAGCTCTGTGTTTTTGCCATGGGATCGTAGACTCTTTATTTAGTAGACTAGAAAGAGACGCGCGGAAAAAAAAGAGAAGAGCGTTGAAAAAAAAAGTTTGCGCTTGTTGCAAAGTTTTTTGGGTCGCTCGTATTCGACTGATTTGATTGGACATATTCTTAGCGCAAGTGAACCGAGAAAAAAAAAAGTCACGTTGATTGGGCGAATCAGCAAATTCCAGAAAAATGAATCTGGAAGAAAAAAAGACAAAACAGTCAGTTTCCAGTCTACTTATAAAGAGTCTATGATAAGTCTGTGAAAGTAGCCCTTGGCCCAGCGGGCAATAACGGCTCGTCAAATTTTTTCAAGAAACTTGCGATCGCTTAAAAAAGTTACTACTTAAGCTTGGAAAAATTTTGCTGTAACATTCAAAATTAAATGTCCTAAATAAATTCAAGAGATTCCCAATCACATTGAAAGACTTTCTATTCTAAAACTAACATCTGCCAGACAATTAATCGAAAAATGCTGCTTGCTCGAACTAAACGTGTATGTATATAAACAAAACTTTTTTTCTTTTTTGAATGTTTATAATCAAGCATGCGAAAAGGTGCAAATATTTGGTTAGTTTTGACAATTTCAAAACTATTTTTCAAAAGAAAAACAATCCACGTCTATGTTTTACAACCTTCGTAGAGTTACACTTAGGTGCGATTTTAGTAGTGAGACAGTACCACCTAGAAATTTAACTAACACAAAGAAGCAAATTATCGCAAATTACCTAATTGTTATAAGCAAATTATCGCCAGTGGTACAGCACCGTTAGCTACATTATATTAAAATCAATTGTAAAAATCTATTTCTACAGCCTAAATGACAGCATGTGGTTATATTTCGTAACGTAGGAGCATGGGAAATGGACTTCTTTAGTAATTTAATCGAAAACAATACAGCCAAAATGCCGTAGAACATATTTATTGAGACGTTTCGGTTAATTTCTTTAAACCATTGTCAGCCGTATTCAAATTTTGTAATTAATTATTCAGCTTTAATTTTAGACAAATTTTAGGTCAATTTTTTGTTGTTGTACATAAGTATTGTATTTGAAACGTGTATTTTGTGACTGCAACGTTTGTGTTTATATTTTCCGTTGATTTTATTGATGAAAGCCATTTCGTTGTGTTACGATTCTGATGCCAGTTTGAAGTGAAAAATGATAAGGCTGAAATCTTTCTGACTTGTTATGGTTGGAGCGCCATAGGTCAATGGTAGAGCGTTAGGTTAGTGATGGAAAGGTTGTTAGCTTCCGGTTCGATTCCCGAACCAGCAATGCATCGTTGTGTGCTTGGAATGACAATTAACGCTGAATTCCATTAGGACCAAGCAATCCACCCGTCGTGGTGGCCCAGCCTGACGAAAGACTTGCAAACAGAACTCGAAAAAAGTGCTCTGCGTTGGTGTGGTAGACATCGGTGCTTATTATCGGTGTGGTTGGATGGATGCACAGTGCCGTTTCATGCATGGGAATGAAAGAATTACGCTATGACGACTTTAGAATTAAAATTTATTCAGCAACAATTTTTTGTCAATTATTTATTTGTACGTATTTATACTTGCGCGTGTTTTTTTCGCATATTCTATGGAAAAAGTTACCAGCATTCAAAGTTTGCCTACTGTGCTGGCGCTCCAAACATTTTATTAACTTCAAACTTATCTTTTGTACTGTTACGGTGCCGGTACGTAGCGTTTGGATTAGAAAGCGCTTTAGCTTTCAATGGGCTACCTCACTTTTTTCAAACCTTGTTAAGAATAGCCTTTTTTGTTAGGTCCGGTTTGCACTTGGCGTGTTATCGTGAACGTATGGGCGCATCCTCTATTAGTTGTAACCAACTGCAGCTTAATTGTACGCTGGTGTGGTGAGTAGACGTGCCGGTAGTGAATTTATTGGAAAACGAACTAAAGATACGATTTCACTGCGATATTTCGCCAAGTTTAGACCAGGCTTCATTTGGTCAACGGAAAATACTTTTGCAAAAGATGCATGATATATAACCAATTTCCATAATATTTGTCTGAGTATCAGAAATTGTTTTTTTGATGAGTTGAATAGTGAAAAGGGTTTGAATTTTGCTTCTTGGTTTTGTGAAATATGACAACTGCATGGCTCTTATCAGGGTTGGATTAAAGCATGGGGACCTGGGACGATCGCATTCGATAATGCTCTAACCAAAGATAGCGAAAACGTTTACTATTCTTTTTTATTAACGTGACTTTTGACGTGAGCTTTTTCTGTGCTTGATCTTTAGTTGTTTTTTTTTTATTCCCGGTGCATTTCCCCCTTAATGCAGCCCTGACTTTTTGTGCTTCAATGCTTTTCGTTTTATGGCAAGTATAGCTGGCTAAATTACATGTACTGTAATTGGCGTTTTGACATTGTTTCTGGAAACAGTTTTGTAACGCATAGAACCAAATTGCAGCTTGTTTCTAAGGTTTAGCGCTAAGCTTCGTTCATGCATTGCAACAAGCTGCAAATTGATTTTTTGTAAATACTGCAATCACTCGTAAGTCTTAGCGAATTACCAAATTATTAATTATTTTAAAAACCGATATTTTTTTGATCGTGGTATTGTTGATGGTTCATTTGGAGTTTGTTTTGTCATCGCACATAGGCTCAGCACAAGCCACAGTATAAATGAATGTGTTTTAATATATCAGCTTATATTGATACTTCGCTTGAAATGCAATGTAGGCTACGTTCAGAGAAGCTGCAAGTAACTACATACTTAAAAGTTAGTTGGTTGTGTACGCACCCTATTTTACACGGAGGAGAAGGGGATAAGAATGTCTCCCTACCTTAATCCCAAACTGGAGGTCATGGGATCACTAAATTTGATATGTAAGAAGATTTTCACCAAAATTTGTTTGAAAAATTAGGTATGAATTAATTATACGTTATCACGGTGCCGTCACGGCCGATTTCGGAAAAAAAATGACGTTGTAGGCAGTATTTAAATTTTGCACATAGCGTAGGTTTATTTTTCATCAAACTATGCCTAAATCAAGTGATTGTGTCACAAAAATGTCAAAACGTCTGTAAAGTACGTCATGACGTCACTAAAGTAAAGATGGGCCAAAAAATAACAAAATTTTGGTGAAGTGTTTTAGACAAACTTCTAAATTGGAAAACTTCGCTCTCCTACAGCTTCGAATGTTTTAAGGGCTTATTAGTAAATAAATTTGACTCAAACTACAAAAAGAAAATAGAAGAGAGCTTTTTGCGTCTTCATCCTCCCGGGAAAAACAGGGTTAAAACTTTTGAGGGCGCTTTTTAGTAGCGAAACGTTTTTTAAATTTGCTGTTCATTACACTTTTGAATCAGATATGTTTTCTTTTTATTTCTCGCGTCAGTTAAACAGCAAGAAAATTTTCCGCAAATTCATCGCAGTGTTACAATGTGCCGCAAAAAAACAGAAGAAGCTCTACCAGTATAATCAACTTAATAAACTGTAAATTTTTCATTTAACATATAGGATTGTAGGTCGGTTGAATACTGAATTAGACAACAACGATTTAAATTTTATGGTTAGCCTTGTTGGTATTGCGGTGAGCTTAGGCCTACTCGTCTCATTCATCTTTCCTGAAGCAGTATGATGTAGAAACGTAAATTCGCTTTGGAGCGAAATTATAATAATATATTGGCCTATGCTGCGCAATGCTCACTGGAATTTTAGTAAAGCAGCACCTGGGCTCCGAACTCGAAAACCTCTTATCACTTTTTCAAACGTGAAAACTTGAATTTTTTACGAAAAATCATCGGTGAATCTAGTCCTACCGGTATAGCTTGCAAGACTGTGATTGATTTTTCTTACAAATATGCTGTAACTGGATCAAAATATCTTGATTTTCACTATTTAACTGCAATCAAAATTACTATCCTGTAAACCAGGGTATATCCTGGTAGGACTATCCAATTTCAAATTTTGATTAGTTGCTAATTTGGTTTCTACAAAACTCAATATTTTCGCCTCTTCGAACTTAACAAACAGAATAAAATAACGATACTGATTACTGAACTCGGAGAGGTTATAATATATTGAATTCTTGTACAGTAAAACTTTACCAATGAAGTGATACTGATGTAATAGCCTACATCAAAATACTTAATTACGTCGTGCCTGCGGGTCCGAATGAATGAACTTGAGTCGTTCACTACCTTGTTGTAAACCGGCGACTTGCAATTTGCATTGTCATACTTTTAAAAAAGGTAAAATACTGCACTTTTAATTAGCGGTAGGCCTACCAACAACTATCCCACTTTAAAATTGGAAAAGTACTGTAACCTTGTCCATTTTATAAAAAAAGGAAATGCCTAAGACTCGAGGCGTAGCGGCCTCAGGTAGTTGCACAACCCGGGTGGGGGAACAAGAGAGATTCAGCCCCTCGTAGCCAAGTCATTAGAGCGGTAGCCCACAAACACCAGCGTTTAAACGTGTTTCGACTTGCCGTGTAAGGGATGCGGTTGATGAGACTGGGCAATTCTTTCAAATTACTCCCGAAGTTTTAGTTCTTTGAAATGGCTCCAAAACGTGCGAAATGTAATCCAAATGGCTATATTTTGGTCGAAAAATCACCTTTGCCAAAATATCACAAAAGATACAGCTCTCAAGTTATTTAACTGACCTACTGGTCGACTGCAATGGTACGCGTTCTTTTGGCCGTGATGCTAAAATGTCATATTGATCGATAATCAATTTTAAGCATTTAGTTGAAAACATATGGTGAGAAAAGTAAGATTTTTTTGGTAAAAAAAATGTGTTGATAAAGGAAACCAAAAAACTTTATATAAACTAGATAGGAGTTTGCCAGCTAACCCAGTGAACGACCGACGCGTAGCTAATGCTGTGACGCTCAAATGTACTTTTTGTCTACCATAAAATCAGCAATCATTCAAAAATATCTCTGATTATGGAACCTCCAGAAAAGTCGATTCAAAATATTTGTCAGGTAAATATCTAATATCATAAAACACTGGCATCCTAGCTTGGGCCATTCAAAAAATTGATTTTTGGGGGGTCCTCGGGGGGGCACCCCCAAACTATGTCAAAATATTTGTCTTAAATATTTGCTGATATCGTAACACACTGGCACTCTAAAGTGAGCTGTTCAAAAAATTCATTTTTGGGGGGATCCCCAGGAGGGTGGCAACCCCAAACTATGTCAAAATGTTTGTGTGTTAAATATCTGCTGATATCGTAAAACACTGGCACTCTAAATTGAGCTGTTCAAAACATTGATTTTGAGGGGGTACCCGGGGGGGGGGGGTGGTACCCCCAAACTATGTCAAAATATTTGTCTGTTGAATATCTACTGATATCAAAAAAAGAAGCACTCTAGCTTAAGCCAATCAAAAAATTGAGTTTTAGGGACCCCATTTTGCGGGGGTTCCCATTGGAGTTGCCCCAAAAAATTTCGGGAGAAAAAATTGCGTTTGCAGCTCAACAATTTTAGACAAAAATTAGATTTCGATGTCTTGTGGTCAGAGGTGGAGTCGAGGACACAAGGCTCGAGGCCAAGGCCAAGGACACAAAAAAAATCCGAGGCCAAGGACAGCCTTTCCGTGGACAGACACTCTCGAGGCCAAGGACAGGAATGCTCGAGGCCAAGGCCAAGGACCAAGGACACAAAGCGCAAGTGCTCTTCAAAAAAAAAAAAAAAAGGTCTTCACAAAAATTTTTCAGGCGATCTCCAAAAAAAAAAAGGTCTTCACAAAAATTTTTCAAGCGATCTCCACGAAAAAACGCTTTCCAAAAAATTTTTCAACCGCTCCACAAAATTTTAACTTTCCAAAAAATAGTGCTGTCCTCGAGCCGAGGACAGGCCAATTTTCGAGGACTTGAGGCCTCGAGGCCAAGGCCAAGGACTTGACCTTCGAGGCCAAGGCCAAGGACTTCAAAATCTGTCCTCGAGGACTCCACCTCTGCTTGTGGTTTAGGAGTAGAAGAGCGTACAAAACTTAGGAAGAAAAAAAAGGAAAAAAAATAATTGAACCTCATCGCGGCCAAAAGTGGGTTGGTTGGGATGAAAGGGTATTTTGAGACATACAACCATATGAAATATTTTTTGCCGTACTTAAGCCATTTTTGACTGAGACCGCTTTTTACGCCAAACTTGCGAGGCGGTTTTCGGGTTCTAAAACCAAAGTCACGTAACCTATTGCCTCGAAATTTGTTACAAACATATAACTCATTAATCCCAAACTGCTGTCAAAATTTCATATAGCTAGACACAGCCGTTCTCAAGTTATAAGCAAAAGTGTGAAATTTCGCACTCGTTGTTGGAAAATGGCCAAGTAAAAACAAAGGAACACGCGACGCGAGCGTTGGTCATTCCAATTACAGGTACTTCAAGAATTGTCACTCTTCCAGATTTTCATGAGCAGGAGACAATGGTTAAAAAGAGGCCATTGCCTGGGCGAAATGTATGGCGAAGTACATTAAAATTTTCTTTCAAGAGAGCAGAAATTTGCTGTTTCGGATCTGGTTGAAAAGTTTAAATACATTGTGTTTAATTTTTGCGCCAACTAAGCACTTGTTTAGAGCCACGCCAATCAAGACAGAGACAGTTAAAATTTGCTTTCAAAATTAGCGCTTTATCTTTGTGCTGGGAGTTTAACTCTAAAAAAAATATCTCTATTATGCTGGGAAGATTTTATTGTGCCTGTTGTAATTCACCTCGTTGAAGAGATTTTGCGCCGCGCCAAAGCTTTTGTTCACTTTTCGCTATTTCTCCACCACGTTGACTCTTTGATAGGTACCGGTAGTAGGCTACGTTAGAAGCATCAATTACCAGGTTCGCGAGATTTGCCCTATACTTAGAGCTATTTTACACGTCGCAAATTATGTTTTACTGAGACTGATTAGTGTTCTCGCCGAGTTTGTCCTGGTACAATAGGCCTACGTAATTCATTGCAAGCTAGGCTAGCTACCGGTAAGTGCTAGTCCAATTGGTAAATTAGGTTAGGCCTACTGGTATATGTGCAGTACCAGTAGCCTACAAAGAGAGTAGACTTACAGGCTTACTTGTATAGCCTACTGTTTTACTTTAGTTAATAATAAGGCTACTACCGTAGTTATTGACATACCAGTCTGCATTTTATGTATGCTTTTCCGAAGATCTCCGGCGTGGAAAATTTGTTTCTTTGGCGTAGCGGCGTGAGTTGAAGAGCTGCTACGACAATTGGCGTTACACTGGCGCAAGATGCTGCTGCTCTGGCCTAAGCCTTTTTTGGACAGGGAGTTTAAGTTACAGGCATGAAACTCACAGCATGTTATTTCTTATCTCTTTTAACCCTTTGTTTTGATCGCCGACTCCGCCGAGCTCAAATTTCGCACACGTCATGCTTCATTGATCACAATATTTTGGCCAATATCTATATCTGTTTATGTTAGAAAAAAAGCTAAGAACATGAAATATCAATATGTTGCATTTTTCGTCTAATATTCTAAAATCTAGAAATAATTTTTGAAAATACAACCTTTTGTTGACTTTTCCGTTATTTATTCACTTGCCCCCTTCCCCTGATTCTCCCCCCATTTTTCAGGTCTGAACCTCATACGTATATCTTTTTTTTTTTAAACTGCAATGTGACAACAGTCAACATCACTTTCTTTTAAAAACATATAAATATCGGGGAAGCAGCTAGAATATGCTGGCTGACTGGTTGTCAAACTAGCCCAGCACATGCTATGGGCTTTAATAAACCTTTTTACAACGTATTTTGCTCCTTGATTCACGTGTAAAAATAAATTGAAATATCTCAAAATTTTCCAAAAGAAACACTGTATTTTTATAATATCGCTAGTCGCTGTCAGTAGCCATAGCGATTGTTGCTTTCAATAGCAATGGCGATAGCAATAGCGATTGTCAATCGCTTGTCGAGTCACTGTTATTTCACTAAGTTGCAAATCACTCGATTGTCGATAGTTTTTTGTTTTCTTTGTTTTTTTCAACGACTCCAAAACCTGATTATGATGCATACTGTTGTTGTTTAAAACATAACGGTTGGTACCGGTCACAGGCGTAGCCAGGATTTGTGATTGGGGAGAAAGCAAACCACAAATCACATGCAATAAAGTCATCAGAAATTTTCGAAAGAGGAACATTTTGCGGGGCATAATTATCGTAGAGTGGAAGATCAGAAGCCGTGGCCTATTTTGGCACTAAGCTGGGATTTTGCTAAAGGGAAAGGGCTTAAACCAAATATCTGGGAGAAGTGTTGACCGTTGAGTAAAGTAGTGCAACTCAAACGTATCATAGGCTGGGGTCTAGGGCAGGCGCGTAGCCAGAAATTCGCAATGGGGGGGGCTGATTTGGGGGTCTGGGGGCGGAGCCCCCAGCCGCCGAAGGCACGGGGGTGTGGGGGCGGAGCCCCCAGCGCTCGAAAATTTTGCATTTTTTTTGCAAAAATAACTTCATTTTAGGGCTATTTTGATTAAAAAATAATGCTTTTAAAACGTGGCTTAGAAATTGGCAGTGCAAACATGATTAAACTGGTGGCATAAATGGGCTATTTGGGAGGTGGCTAATGATAAAATGTTAGTTCTCTTGTTTAGATGCTGGCAAATTATAAAATCGAATAGTTCAATAAAACTCACACGGAGTAATCTATTTCGTATACGGTTTATAGAGAAAAATAATTGTGGGGGAGGCTAATGAAAAGAGATTTGAGAGAAATGATTGGTAATTAACAAATACTGAATAGCCCCCCCCCCTATTCCTCAGTTTATTGTATATTTGTTGATGACACCTATGTTCAGCATTTAAACATTATGATCAAATTTGATTGCTTATTTCTTACCATTTTTCTAAGTTTTTATTTATTTGTTGGTTTTATTTTTGACAAATTAGCTCCCCCCTGAACATATGTTTCAAAAAATGTTTTAAATCACTATTTAGTCCACTCCAGTGCATAAAACAATCTCAAAAGTGATAAAAATGTAGTGTTTTTCCCCTTCTACATTTTGGTCGACATGTCAATGGAGGGGGGGCTAGGCTATAGCCCCGCACCCCCCCCTGGCTACGCTACTGGCTAAAAACGTGGTATTTTCTTTATTCTGCATTTTGATCGGCAGTCTATTAGCCCCCCCCCCCCCCCCCCCCCCCCCTTAAATAAACGTTTCAAACTATGCTTTATAGCATTATTTAGTCTAATCCAGTGCAAAAGACAGTCTTAGAAATGCTAAAAACGTGGTATTTTCTTTATTCTGCATTTTGATCGGCAGTCTATTAGCCCCCCCCCCCCCCCCCCC